>OX387272.1:27923884-29177138 GCA_947562075.1 Orthosia gracilis | reverse complement strand
TAATCCCTTCATCGTTCTCCTAAACTAAACTCGTTCTCGTTCAACTAAACTCAGTTCATGCAAATACAGCTTTCTGATTGGTTGAGATCGCTGCGAAACTACCAATCAGAGCGCTGTATTTGCATTGGTGAAATCGGCCCTAAGCAGTCAGAAATAGCATAGTATATAATATTTAACTTGAGTGTTCCAACGAGGTGTATGCTTAAGATATGCGTTTGAAAGCTTCATCTTAGTTCTGGTATCGTTAGAATCATAGAGCACGGAACATTTTACTGGCAGTAACCAGAAATGTCATTTCCAATAAAATATGAACATTATTGCCCTGCCCGTTGAACTGAACACAAGATCCTGCTTTTATAGTGATAGTCAAAATTGACACAGGCCGTTATCTTAAGCTTAGCGCAACTGGCAGGGAAATAATATACGTATGGATATTTTATTGGCAATGACATCTCTAGTCACTTCCAGCTGCATGAAAAGTTTTGACAGTGCCGTCTCTAGCACTGGCTGGCAAGGCGTCTCGTTGCTCTGTGGATTTATCTTAGTCTCGGGGATGAGGAGTAAGTCGTGCGATGAAGATCCTCACGTTTTATTTATAAGTCATAAGAATATTTCGAAGTGCTTTTCGTAGCAAAATGTGATAATATATTTTTGGCTTAGGTTCCAGTATTTGGGAGTCTTTTTGTGTCGTATTGGCACTTTTGATATTAAGTCGACATCACAATAATACGTGATCATAGGTTTTAATCCAGGACTCGTAGCAACGGGATGACGTGGTCCTTGATCCTTTACAAAACATTTCTACCGGAAGACGTCTACAGAAGGATATAGGCCTTCCCGAAGAAACGCCACATCAACCGGTAGTATTCTTCTTGCGTTCATCGGACTTAAACGGTTCTCACCAAGTTATCGGTCTACACAGTGTCGAAGCTTGCACTGAGCAAATTATCGCACAGGATTTATCACCTCAAATGTTTCTTTACCAACGAATCCATTTTCCAAACTTGTGTATTCATAACGTTATCCGATTAAATAATTTCACAACCAATCTGCCATAACATCCAATTTACCTGCTCCAATCTACAAATCAATCCAAATGGAAATTCCAAATATCAATCTGAACATCTTTTAATTTGTCACGTTAAGAGCGAGATATTCCTATGGAATTGGTCAAAACAATATAACAAAGGATTCATATACCCAAATCTGCCATCAGTTCGTGACTAGCTTTATGATTTGTCGCCAAATCGTGCCATTTATCCAGCCACTTTAGATTCTAATGCGGTTGGAACCGTATTGATTACTGTGTTGAAATTAATCGAAATTCTGGCTTTATCTGCCAAATTATGACGAACCCACATTCAAAATGCCCAACCAAACCGAGTATGAATGTGTGTTTGTAGTGAGAGAATGAGCCATGACTTTGAATGTGTGTTTGTAGTTGGTAGCTTCGAGGCTAGTCTAAAACAAGATAGGTTGTTAGTCGTGGAAAATACCGCTACTTAGTTACCTACTCTTGGTTTTAAAATTTCATTTTAATCACGGTTGAGTTTTAATAAAAACCTAGAAAAAGAAAGACGTTAAGGGACAAAGCTCATCATCAACAATCAACTAAAAGACGGCGACTGTTGACTTAGCCTTTTCTCAAGCAAGTTTCTCTTATCTAGCGGACTCCCACGGCCCATGAAAGTAAACTTTTGACTCTGCTGCACTACAAAAAAGTAAAATCAATCCCAGTTTCTCGATTCTTGTCAAAATATTTGGCTACACAAAGCTTATCATCAACAATCAACTAAAAGACGGCCACTGCTGACTTAGCCTTTTCTCAAGCCAGTTTCTCTTATATAGCGGACTCCCACGGCCCATGAAAGTAAACTTTTGACTCAACTGCACTACAAAAAAGAAAAATCAATCCCAGTTTCTCGATTCTTGTCAAAATATTTGGCTACACAAAGCTTATCATCAACAATCAACTAAAAGACGGCCACTGCTTACTTAGCCTTTTCTCAAGCCAGTTTCTCTTATATAGCGGACTCCCACGGCCCATGAAAGTAAACTTTTGACTCAGCTGCACTACAAAAAAGTAAAATCAATCCCAGTTTCTCGATTCTTGTCAAAATATTTGGCTACACAAAAATATAAAAAACAAAGCCTTCGTTCCTGCATGTTTTAGCCATGTACGCTATAAATAACATATTCGAGTAGTCGAAGGTTGTAGGGCATCAGATAAATTCGTGTAAATCGGGTCACGCGGTTGGACGGTTGCCAACTACGTTATAAGGCTTTCGGGCTTGTCCATCTAGCCAAATAATAACTGTACCGGGTTCTGATGTATCGGAAGAGTGTTACGAGCGAAGTGGTTAGAGTGATCATATTTTAAATACTGCTTTCGCCCATGTAAATGAACAATTTTCTCCAAGGATGTAAAGGGCAATTCCCAAAAAAAATATGAATTTGCCGTACCATTTTTTTTAGCTGACCAAAATTTGTATGGGATAGTGCAGTTATTTTTATATCATTCTCCCTCTAAAAAGCTTATTGTATTCACTGAAAACAATGAATACTAAAAAAATATTTAAAAATAACAAAAATCCCGACTGCATAAAAAGCGAACTAAAAAAACGTAGACAAGAAAAAATCATGCTGTGCAGTCGGAGGATACATATGCGCGAGCTGGCTGTACAAAACCAGATGTATCCTCCGACTGCACAGCATGATTTTCTGTATGTATTTTTGGTTCGCTTTTAATGCAGTCGGGTTTTTTGTTATTTTTAATGTGTTAAAGTGATTCAAGTGTTAGAAACACTTGAATCACTCGCTACTCCCTACGGTCGTGGTTCATTCGTTAGAATCATTCACTTGCTCGTGATTCACCTATGGCCATCGCTTTAAAGCCGTCCTTTATTCACTAGTTGCATAATATACTATTATTTGGTTGACTATGACTTCCTTGGAGATAGTTTTTCATATTAACGGGCAGAAGCAGTTTTTTTTTTTTTTTATATGATCGCATCTTTAAGTGAGTGTATATACCTACAAAAATGTTAATGCTGGTTTGGTCCAAATCAATTTTAAACTGATGACCGTTTTCGACTACACTAAACCGAAATTTGCACATCCAACAAAAACAACAACAAAAACAAACAACAACAAGTTTCTTATTCAGTTTAGGCTAACGTTTGATCATGGATCTGGTTCATTTTACCTGATGTTATGGAGTACCCTTCCTAGAAGTAACCTATTTCCTCTTATGTTGTTGTTGTTATTTTATGTTTGTTCGTATGTTTTGTTATTTTATGTTTCAGGAATCCGAAATCTATTCCATTTTCATAACATGTGATCAGAATTTGTAATTAGACAGTGTTCTCATGTGAGATCGCTCTGAAATGTATTTCTTGGAACATTGTGGCTTCGTTATGGCACATAATATTGTGTTGATTAGTTACTTCTAGAAGTTTGAAACTAGCACATCACAACTAACAAATCATTTTGAATCGTGTCCTGATTGCCGCGAAACTGTGGCAATTTTCGTTGCTAAGTGACGAAATATTCATTTGGATGGTTCCAAATGAATATTTCGTCACTTAGCAACGTGATATCATCGCGGCTTATGGCTGAATTACTATACTAATTATATTCGTTCCCGTGGGTCGTACAATGTGCGCTGAGTTTCAGCTATAATTTAACCGCAGCCAGATTTGAAACATTTTGTTTTTTATTGGATAGTTTGTTTGTGATCATCAGGCGCCGCAGATTTTCTTGATATCTGGCAATCGAAACTTTATAATCAAATAACATCGAGTAATTGTGCGAGCAACAAGAACGTTAAAACACAGCATATTGATAGTTATATATAATCGATTGAACCTGTATTCACCTACTTTTTAATCATATACCTTGCGAAGAATTTACATCCCAGTCTTAGCAACCCACGCTTCCCAGTATGTTCTTAGCAAACATGCTTACTTTAATAACATCCCAGCAACTACGCTAATATAAAAATTCCGTAAGGAAAACAAGAAAGTTGTTGATGGATTTACCGTTAACTAGGAAAATGGCTATTCGTTCATTGTTTTAGGAGCCAAAGTCAGTGAATAATAGGTGTTCTTTTTTTTTTTTTTTTTTTTTTTTTAAATGCAAGCTGTACGGTTACCTGACGTAACACCTGGTGTAGGTCTAGTTCAGTCGGGGGATCCCCTCACAGTGCTTACGTCCACGTCGTATCCCCTGGAAACGTCCCAGTTCTGACCACCGTAACGGAGTGGCAGACTGGGTACGGCCAAAGTGCACTGTGCGATCGTAGCGAATCTATTGCCTTGTCGTGTACGATATTGCCGAGACTATGTCTAAATCTGCGCGGGACGCCCGCGGGCGGTTCTTAAAAGGCCCTTCTCAGGGCCAACCCAAAGGCCCTTCTCAGGGCCAGCCAAAAGGCCCTTCTCAGGGCCAACGCGACGCTTCAGCGTCGGAAGAAGGGCGGACCTTCTGCGATGAAAGGGTGGTAGAGTTGACGGACTCCGAAAACGAATCCATTATGTCGGACGCGAGTTCGTCGGTTGCCGAGAGAGAATCTCGGCGCAGAAAGCGGGCCTTTCTGAAGGATGGTTCCGATGGCTCCTCGGCTTCGGGTTCGACGAAGGAGCCCGCGAGGAAGGTCAAGGCAAAGAAGCCGACGACAGTAGCGGACACCCACGACGTGGGTCTCGCTGGCGCCCAACGTCAGTTGGATCTGGCAAGGCGGACACAGCTCCAGCAGGAGCTGGAGGAGCGGGTTGCAGCCAAAGAGGAGCGGGCGCGCGTCAACCGTGCCAAGTCCGGGTACGGTGCGTCCCGCGTCCTGTACGCCGACCACTCCCTGCTGGAGCTGGAGCGGATGGCCGAGGAGGACGAAGAGGGCATCGTGGAGGTCGCCTCCAAGTCCTCAAACCTGAAGGGGACGTTCCAAAAGTCCCTAAAATGCCGGGCCGCGAGCATGCGCAGCATCGTTGCGGAACTGGTGCAGCGGAAGGCCTCCGATGAAACGCGGCAACTGCAGGCGAAAGTTGATCGCCTGCAGTCGGAGGTCAGCCAGCTGCACCTTAAGCTGGCTGAAGCCACGGCCCGGCCAACACAAGCCGAGCCGAGACCTGCGGCAGAGGGCCCCGCCTCCTCCTTCAACCTTGAGGAAACTCTTCGTAAGGTTATGGTGGAGGAGAGGGCCTTCGTCAGAGCCTGCATAGCAGGCATCGAAGACCGGCTCCTGCCGGAGAAAAGTCTCCGACCGCCGCTTGCGGCGGACAAGAGGCAAGGCGAGCCGGGGCCGACCTCTCAGGAGGAGGACGTCCTCCTCCCTTCCACCACCCCGACCAACCAGCAGGGCTGGACGAGGGTCGTCGGCAAGGGGAAGGGCAAAGGCAAAAAGACGGCAGCGGTCGTCCCTGCCGTCCCCGCCACCACCCCTCCCAGCCAGTCGCAGTCGACTGGCAAGGGAAAGGGGAAGGGGAAGGGGAAAAGATCCCCCCCAGCCGTCCCCGCCACCACCCCTCCCAGCCAGTCGCAGTCGACTGGTAAGGGAAAGGGGAAGGGGAAGAGCTCCCCCCCAGCCGGCACCAAGAGGAACCTCGTTCCTCCCAAGACCGCAGCCGTCGTGGTGACGCTCACCGCGGAGGCTGCGGAGCGGGGCGAGACGTACGCGTCCGTCATGATGCGGGCGCGTACCAACGCCGATCCCACCAAACTGGGGATCGGCAAAGTTTCATGCCGTCGGACACAGGCGGGAGCTCGTATATTCGAGTTCCCAGGGGCGGAGGGCGGCAAGAACGCGGACCTCTTCGCAGCTAAGCTGCAGGAGGTCATCGCAGACGCGGCCAAGGTGGCCAGGCCGGTGAAGTCGGCGGCCATAGAGGTGACCAATCTGGACGATTCGGTCACCAAGGAGGAGGTGGTGGCGGCGGTCGCAGCCATAGGGGGCTGCGACGTCGCAGCGGTGCAAGGCCGGGGCATCAGGCCCGGCCGCGGCGGCATGGGCGCCATTCGCCTGGAGTGCCCAGTCGCCGCCGCCAAAGCCGTCCTCGATAAGGGACGGCTAGCCGTCGGCTTCAGCTCGGGTGTAGTCCGGGCACTTGCAGTACAGCCCCTGCGGTGCTTCAGGTGCTTCGGCATCGGACACACCCGGGCCCTCTGTCCGTCCAGCGTAGACAGGACGGATAGCTGCTACCGCTGCGGCAAGGAGAGCCATAAGGCCGCCTCCTGCAAGGCCGCCACGCCGCACTGCGCGGTTTGTGCAGCCAGTGGCCGCCCAGCAGGCCACATTATGAAGGGGAGGAATTGTAATCCTCCCCCCAAGAGGGGCAAAGTGCAGGCGACGACCCGGCCTGTCACTGCCACCGCCGTCCCAGAGGCTGGGACCACGGCGGCCGTGGAGGAGGGGGGTGCGATGTCCGACTAATGCAAAGGGGTCGAACATCGCATCCTCCAGGCGAATACCAACCACTGCAGAGCGGCCCAGGATCTGCTGATGCAGACCGTGGCTGAGTGGTTGGTGGACGTGGCGGTGGTCGCCGAGCCGTACTCGATACCTGGCCATTGGCTGGGTGATCGGGACGGCTTGGTGGCGTTGGTGTCGCGGCCTGCCACGGACTCCCCTCCCCTCTCGCTTTTAGAGAGGGGACCGGGATACGTGGCCGCCGCGTGGGGAGACATAGCCCTGGTTGGGGTCTATTTCTCCCCTAACCGCCCTCTAAGGGACTTCGAGAATTTTCTCGAAGTCCTAACGGCAGTCGTCGGGAGGGCGGCACCGCGTCAGGTCGTCGTGTTGGGCGACCTGAACGCCAAGTCAGTGGCCTGGGGCAACCCGGCCACCTCTTGCAACGTCCGGGGACGCGCTGCCGAATTTTGGGCGGCGTCGTGCGGTGTGTCCCTCCTAAACAGGGGGGATGTTCACACGTGTGTGCGGCAGCGGGGAGGGTCAGTGGTTGACGTCTCGTTTGCCACCCCCGTGCTAGCCGCCCGCGTTGTGAACTGGCGGGTGGAGATGGTGGAGACCCTGTCGGATCACCGCTACGTGCGGTTCGACATCTCCACCCAAGGCCCGCGGGGGGGCATGGCCCGCTCAGGCCAATCTCCCTTCCCGCGGTGGGCTCTCACCCGCCTGGACCGGGAGGCAGCTCAGGAGGCGGCATTCCTCCAGGACTGGCTCTCGCCCCCTGTGGAGGCCCTGGACGTCGACGCCGCAGCGGTCCAGCTCCGAAGGTCCCTGACCGAGGTGTGCAACTCCAGCATGCCTCGGTCACGCCGTCCGCCTCCCCGTCGCGCCGTCTATTGGTGGACGGAGGAGCTGGCGGGGCTCCGGGCCACTTGCGTGGCGGCCAGGAGGGCCTACACGCGGAGCCGGCGGCGCACAACCCATTCTCAGGTCGGGGGGGACCGCCTCTACGCCTCTTACCAAGAGGCAAAGACGGTCCTCAAGTCGGCGATGTGCGCCGCCAAGGACTCGGCGAGGGCCGAGATGCTGGAGGGTCTCGACAGGGATCCATATGGGAGACCGTACAAGGTGGCGCGGAACCAGTTGCGGCCCTATGGTCCCCCACTGTCGGAGACCCTCGAGCCGGCGTTGCTGGATGGGGTGGTCCGGTCACTGTTTCCGCGCAGGACCAACTTCACCCCACCAGTGATGGACCCCCCACGGGAGGCGGCTTCGCCGGAGGAGGAGATTCCCCCGGTGACGGCGGATGAGATTCGCGACGGGATTCTTCGCCTCCGCACGAAGAAGACGGCCCCTGGGCCGGACGGCGTCCCTGCACGGGTGGTGGCAATAGCTGCCGCCCAAATGGAGGACAGGTTTCGGGACCTCTTCAGCGCGTGCCTTACGGCTGGGAGGTTCCCGAAACTGTGGAGGGAGGGGCGGCTTTGCCTCCTCCGTAAAGAGGGACGCCCAGTGGACTCCCCCTCGGCATACCGGCCTATCGTTCTTCTTGATGAGGTCGGTAAAATGTTTGAGGGGATCGTCGCCGACCGGCTCAATAGCCTGCTGCGGGGGGTGGGGCCAGACTTGTCGGACGCCCAGTTCGGCTTTCGGCAGGGGCGTTCGACAGTCGACGCCTTGGCCCTTCTGAAGGGCCAAGTGCAGGAGGCGGTCGAGTCGGGGGGCGGAGTGTTGGCGGTGTCATTCGACATCGCGAACGCCTTCAACTCCGTGCCCCACTCGACGATATTGGAGGCACTCCGGTATCACGGAGTGCCCCAATACTTGCGGGACCTCCTGGCCAGTTACTTGGAGGACCGAGCGGTCCTCCTTGTGGACAAAACGGCGACGGTCAGGAGGTACAGCGCGGAGTCCGGTGTCCCACAGGGGTCGGTTCTAGGCCCTCCCCTGTGGAACATCGGTTTTGATTGGCTCCTGCGGGGCACCCTCCTCCAGGGCACGAGTGTCATATGTTACGCGGATGACACTCTCCTCGTTGCCCGGGGGAGGGACTTCAGAGAGGCGGCCTGTCTGGCCTCGGCTGGCGGATCCTTGGTCGCTGGGAGGATCCGCCGGCTTGGATTGAGGGTGGCGCTGAACAAGACCGAGGCCGTGTTCTTCCACGGACCTCGGCAGCGCTGCCCTCCTGACGCCCACATAGTCGTGGAGGGCGTCAGGATAGAGGTCGGGGCCCAGATGAAGTATTTGGGCCTCACGCTGGACAGCAGGTGGCGCTTCGGCCCACATTTCAGTGGGCTGTCGACGCGCCTGCTGAAGGCCGCCGATTCCCTGTCATGGCTTCTCCCAAACTTGGGGGGGCCCAAGGCGCGATGCCGGCGCCTTTATGCCGGCATTCTGCGGAGCATGGCCCTTTATGGGGCGCCTATCTGGGCGGACTCCCTCCACAGGAGGGAGAACGCGACTGCCATCCGCAGGCCCCAAAGGGCAATTGCACAGCGGGTGGCGAGGGCCTACCGGTCGGTAGGCTTTGCGGCTGCGTGCGCTCTGGCGGGCACCCCTCCTTGGGAGTTAGAGGCTTGGGTGCTCGCCAGAGTGTACGAATGGACGGCGCGGCGAAAGGCGCTCGGTGAGCGCCCCGCCACGGAGGAGCGGGAGGCCGTGCGGCGGGAGGCGAGGGACGCAATCATCCTCCATTGGACGGAGGACCTCGCCACCGCCGCCTTTGGCCGTCGGACGCTGGACGCGCTCGGTCCAGTCCTGCGGGGCTGGCTCGAGCGGCCTCACGGTTTCCTCTCATTCCGTTTGGTGCAGGTGTTGTCCGGACATGGTTGTTTCGGAACGCACCTGCACCGGATCCGGAGGGAGGAAAACCCAGCGTGCCACCACTGCGGCGCGGCGGAGGACACGGCGCAGCACACCTTCGAGGAGTGCCCAGCATGGGCTGAGCTGCGCCGTGCCTTGATCGATGTGGTCGGGCAGGACCTCTCACTTCCCAGCGTGCTCAACTCCATGTTGGGGAGTGAGGAGGCCTGGGCGGCGGTTGCCTCCTTTTGCGAGGACGTGATGTCGCAAAAGGAGGCGGCGGAGCGGGCGCGGGAGGACGATCCTCTCGCGCCGCCGCACCGCAGGCGAAGAAGGGGTGGGAGAAGGCGGTTGTACGATCGTCTCCTCCCACCTCCTGGTGGTGACTAGCGGGCGACAGGCGCGGGGGCGCCTTCGCTCGCATTGCACATGTCACCACCCTCGGCGGGCGGGAACGGCCGAGCACTCGCGGTCGTTCCCGGGCCCCTCCACTGAGGGGGGGGCGTGAAGGCCCCGCTGTAAAAGCGGGCGGTCGTCGGCGGGGGACTGGACGTAAAGGCTCTGCCAGTTTCCCAGTCCCCCTCCAATTCAAGACGATGCGGGAGTGCCGCTGGGTTATTTTAGTGGGTATACCGGAATCTTTCCGGGGAGTCCCACATAACCCCCCATTCCCCCAATGGGTGGGTATGCGTAATGCATTTTTTCCCAGCGAGATCAAAAAAAAAAAAAAAAAAAAGGTCTAGTTCAGTCGTTTATCAAGCGCTACAGCGCTGACATACGTTCACTGCAGGCTGCTTGAAAAATATCAGTTGGCGTAAAATTATAGATGGAAACTCACACGACGTACGGTGTTGTTGAATTTGTGAGGAATATTTAAAACATTTTTCGAGGTATTATAGTTAGTCTTGGCTACTAATTTGGATTCTGACGCATAGGTACATAGTTCGTCAATCTATTTGAGGGAAAAGTGGTAACCGGGGCCTAAAGAGACCACTTCTAAGATCAAGAATGCATTTTTAACTTTACGGACAAAGTTGAAAAAATGTTATCATTTATCCCGAATCGAATATTATTATTTTTACTCATGATTGATAGTTTTAATATTCGAAAATATGGCCAGAGCTCAAAATCAATTTGCCGTCATAAAAATTCAAATCGATTTTTGTAGAGGTATTTGATTAAATTATTACATTCTGTCGGATTTTCACTAACACGGTGTCGTTTTTGATACCTACTGCAGTATCCATAATCTAATAACCCGCCCAAAAATACCTTTAAAATTTTTACTTTATCCGGCAATTCATAATGAAATTCCAACGTCAAAATAAATTATAGTTCCAATACAAAAAAAGAACATTTGGGATCGTTTCAAAATATTTTAAAATAAATGATAATAGGAAACCTATATTGTTATTTGTTTTTATAAAATCAGAATATGAAAAACTGTTATTTCTGCTCATCGTCCCAATTTATCCTAATTTATTTGGGGTCATCAATACATGTGACATCTACCAACCTGCACTGGGCCCGCGTGGTGGATTGCGGCCCGTTCCCTCTCACAGAGAGGAGGTCTGTATCCCAGCAGTGGGAACATTAATAGGCTCATGATGATGATGATTTGGTGTCAATTCAGTTCTAAAAATCTCTATTTGCCATCGTTATTTAATTTTTGACACAATCCATTCACCGTTTCGTAAAGAATAGTATGCCAGTCTCATCCAGGTTCTACCCGCTTTAGCAACAATGTCGTCTGCCCATCTTGGCACCGGACGACCAACACTTCGTCTTCCAGACCTTGGACTCCACTCGATCACCGTTCTACTCCACTTTTAATCACTGTGACTTGCCAGGTGTACCTAGCTCCAATTTAGAGAACTCGTAATTCTTTTTATACTTATACCTTAACGTACCTCACGACATATTCCGACAGTACATAAAAGAATGGTTATTTCTAGTAATTCATAAAATTTCGTTCACCGAAAATCCTTTCTATAATCAATCCTCTCCTCAAGTCACTTACCATTATTAAAATCCGAAGCTATGGCAAGGATCGTTTCGATAAAGGACTTGGGTCTCGCTGTCATAATATTTCAAGCTAATAAAAACTCTTTATAGTATAAGTGGAGCAGATCCAACAAATCATTGAAATCTGTCCGTTTATTTTCTTGGCTATGTTATGACAGCCATTTGTCAAAGCCGAGGTAGAATATCCACTTACTCAGCCCCTAATGTCATCTGATGAAAGGTGCTGAAAGTATATAATGGAGGTCTAAAAGTAAGCAGCATATTTTCATAAAATACATAATTTAAGGAAAATATTTTGAGAATAAACTTTCGACCACCTCTCGGAGATAGGACAGGTATTTTTATTGGAGCGCTTGGTCATCTCATTTGCCGTTTTCCTAAACTTAGATTTAATGGTAGATATGCTTGAGAAGATCTACCAGTTCTACAACAGATGAATAAAGCCTGTTTTCATTAACACTAGATAACACCTGATTAAAAGCGCACTTTGAAAATTATTTAGGTGTGTTCTTCCCTGTAAACCTAAAGAAAACAAGACAAGAGTAACATTCGGTTTTCTATGATAAAATATATGTGGCTCCATTGCCTTTCACTTTTTTGTCAAATCTAATAATAGATATATAATGGTAGATTATTTTCAAAATCCATTAAGAACGTCATGCGTCAGTTAGATTACAAAAAAGATATTGGACACGTATTTTTTCTTTTGTCATGTTAAAGGTGACGTCACGCCTTGGTACACTTTTACCCAGAAAATTCGTCACTAGCTGAAGGATGTCACAATTCGTTTCCTGAATTACATGTCCAATATTGTTTGATAATCAAACTGACGGAGCGAACAGAATTATTTTTATACCCAGGAAACATCTCTGTTCTTAGAAGAAAATTGTGACTACTAATATTATAATTTTATTTGGTTCATGTTAGTACTAAGCTAAAACATTGTTATGCGTACAATGTAGCCAATAATTCAAAATATACCCAGCCATTGTAGATGCCCTAAATTGGTTTCCCCGCTTATTATTTCCGACAACATAATAAGTACTACTGAAGTAAATCTCTTCTAAACATTGTGGCTAATATTACCCTGATTCGTTATAAAATATAAGGGTTTATTGAAGAAATACCCTCTTTTTATCGCCAATTTCCACTCGGTGAGAAAAGATAATTCAGGTTTTATTTTATGACCAGAACCGAGACCTATAATTTACTTAATAACCGTTCTAAAATTGCTCAATAAAAATTGCTCTGGCAAACTTTTAAGGTCAGAGACATTGGAATATTTCACACTTTGTCTTTCTTCAGTCGTTACAGAACTTTAAGTGTAGTGTAGTGTGTGTGTGTGTGTGTGAACTTTAATTGTTCCACTTCTTATAATTAACGAGATTTCAACGAAGTATATTATTCAAACGGGAAATCTTTGTAATGGTAATGATTCGGTGTATTTTAACCGACTTCAAAAAGGAGAAGATTATCAATTCGACTGTATTTGTGTCGCCTCAGAACTTTTTTTTGGGTGAACCAATTTTGAAGTTTCTTTTTTTAATTGGAAACTGTTGTTTCTCATGTGTTCAATAATTACATTACGAGAAATAGGGACCAATTAGTTCAACCAGGTTCCAGACTGGCTAAAGTAGCCTCATCTTTCATGGGGTACTGTACAAAATGTTACAATAAAATTCCTCCCCACATTCTAGAACTGAATGAGACGAAATTTGAAACTCGTATAAAACGCACTATGCAGGCAGGCATATTATAAGTTTGGGGATTTCATCACTGATAAAAATGCTTGGTACAATGCTAGTACTTCTCCACAACTACTAGGGCGCAAAAACAAGTGATATGCAGAACATTATTGTTTTGAAGTATTGTTGGACCTTCTGAATACTGTATGAATATATATGTATTATAAAAACCCAATTTCTTGTAGTACTTAATAACTGTACAGCACGTGTGTGAGTACCATGTACCCAACTGTAAATCTACCATTTGCTGTACCTTAGTATCGTTCGCTGACTTGTGTGTGGCCTGGCAGTTGAGTGTGTTATGCTCTCTCAAATGTCTCTCTGATGGTTGCGCGTGTGTTGGATCATTCGGTTCCCTTCATGATGATTGAGTTGGGCCGATTCATGCGTCATGTTCGTGAACGGGCGCCGTCAGTTGGGATTGGTCATAACATAACTGCTTCGGATGTTAATGTTTTTCTAGTACCTATTATATAACTGCACAGTACATGTGTGAGTACTTTTAATACTTTATACCTGTACGTAGTTTAGTGTGTAGTGATTCTGGGTGCATTGTCCTCACATATATGAATTTATTAATGTATGTACTTATGTATCTAAATATTGTAAAAAAACTTATTAAAAAAAAAGAGTAAGTATGAAGTTTCAGTTTCAGTGCTCCATAATAAGCTACTTTCCGGATGCACGGTAGAATCAATTTTTATTCCTTGTAACATTTCATATAACGTACAAAAGTGCGGCTTGGTGGCCTAGTTGAAATAAAATATCTTTGTCTTTGTGGTCCCAATTATTATTGATCAAGATCTGATGAAGAGCATTGGTGCTATACAACAGAACTCTTCAATAAATGACGGCAACTCTCTCGGGATTGCTGCAATCGCATGTCTGTCTATTGTTTACACCATATCATAATACACGCCAGTAGAGAGTACCGGTGGGATATATAAATAGTATATATATATATAGTCATTCTATATATGTATATATCACGCCGTCATTATATATAAAAACTAGCTGACCCCCGGGGCCTCACTCCCGTCAATTGGCTACCTACCTACCTACCCTACCAACCATACCTACTCTACCCATCTACCCTACCTACCATACCCTATCTTCCCTACCCTACCTACCATATCCTGTCTACCCTACACTACCTACCCTACCTACCCTACCTACCCTACCTACCCTACCCTACCCACCCTACCCTAACTACCCTACCCTACCCTACCCACCCTTCCCTACCTACCCAACCCTACCTACCCAACCCAACCTACTCAACCCTACCTACCCTACGCTACCTACACTACCCATTATATAATGCAGGGTATTATATTATTTAAAAGACGATAATTGATCAGTTATCGAGCGGGATGAAAAATGATTAAATTACTAAAAAGTCTATTAAAAAATAGGGGTTGGTGATAAAAGGGTAAACATTTAGGGTTGTATGTATTTTGAATGCCACATTATAGAAAAATAAAAACAAAAAAAATTGTCTGAAAATTAAAAAAAAAATGTTAAGGGTGAACAACCCTTATTACTTAGGGGTATGAAAAATAGATAGTAGCCGATTCTCAGACCTACTAAATATGCATATAAAATTTGGTAAAAATCAGAAAAGCCGGTTCGGAGGAGTAAGGTAAGTAACATTGTGACACGAGAATTTTATATATAAGATAAGCATTTTTGTATTGTATTGTATATATAGTCAGTGCCAAAAAACAAGAACTTCCGAAATTGAAGTTATTTTTCCCTTTGTAGTGTTTTTATTTGGAAGTCAATTGTATTATTTTGTAAAAAAAAATATAATTAGTGTGTTCGAGGAACTTTAATCAGAAAATTAATGGAAGATAACAGTGGATGCACATTTGAAATTTATTATTACACTTAGGAACATCTTTAGTTTTTTTGCAAATGATATCTATTGAAGTAGTATATAAGTAACTCTTAGAATGTAATCGATAGATTTGGGCGCAAGCATCATTAAAACTTGGAAAGGTTTAACATATATTTTGTGTCAAATAAAGATTCTCTTCCAAATATACATCATCATTAAACTTATTTCTACTTACAATCAACTTGGTTCTACCAGCGGTTTCACCTACCGGTACTATCTGGTTGAAAATTACCTTTCATCTTAATCCAGGCAGTGGCTTACCCTCGTTCCAAATGTTATTGAAATCCATTCAGCCATTGAGGCGTGATTAAAAAACCGGAGTAGGAATACCATTATTTTAAGGTATATTCTATATATTTGTCAACCCATGATTTTATTTATTCAGAAGAGCTGCATTCACAAGACCAGACCAGTTCCAGGACTAACACACTGTTTGATGATGCTGACGACATTCAGAGGCAGCTTGACAACGAAGCTAGGGACAGGATCAAGTTCGGACGAGTAAGTTTCATTTTAAACAAAGAAAACCTTTTCTTGTCTTTTTTTCGTCGGTGTTTCCAGTATTTTTTTTTCGTTTTTTTGACACCGACTTCTAAAAGTAATTATTCATAATATAGGCAAGTAGAAATTGGCATTAAAATCGCAAAGCTTGATGTAGTTCTAGATTTTTGGTATGTTGCATAAGCCAGTTAGGGTGGTGCTAATCCAAATTTGCGAAATTTTGTATTTTTTTAAGTTTTTGCTCTAAAAGTCATAATGCGATTACGACGAACAAAATTGGATATTTTATTATAGTTCATTAAATTTGAAACAATTCAAGTCCGCCCACAGATTTATAAACTCTAAAGGGACCAGAGCACAGCTCATAGGCAAGCACATGCCCCCCTGCATGCCTTCTTACATTTGAGAAGGTCATAGCTAGGTACTTATAGAGCTATGAGGTTATTTTTCACTTCATAGATATGGAAGTCTATTATTTTTTTTTACTTTCACTTTTTAGTTGGGGCACCCACCTACCGTGAGTAAGTCCAATTTGAACACGGGATGATTAACATTGAAATTATTTATAGCCAGAATACATATCATGACTACAAAATCCACTTTTACAGCCGAAAACTATTTGGGTGTTCCATTTTCCAACGCACCTCCCAGAGCACAACTCTATAGTTGAAACTACTGAAGAGCAAAGGAGATGTCGCCGGCATTTGGTAAGTTAAGTTAAAACTATAAATTAAGTAGATATACCTACTACAGTCTGTATTCGACCAGAGAGATTGTGTTAAGAACGATATGAAATATAATTTCTAAGAGAAAAATAAAGGTTTTTTTTTTGGGCAATTCCTATAAATAGGCAGGTAAATACAGTTTCATGATAGTTTGGTCCCCAATATTTTTGATTGCCTAGCAATACGTGAATCTTTGACCCCTGTATAACCCATCGAACACATTTGAGTGACCCTACAGTCGCAGCTGTAAAGTGTGACTTTTAATTTATTGGCAATCTTTCAGGAGTTGAAAATAGATGCTCATAAATTTAATATAAACTTACATTTTGAAATTGTTATTTTAAAATTTAAATGATAACAAACTGTATTATTTTGATATAGGTACATTAAGTATTTTAGGTGTCTATTTTGGAAGAACTTTAGTTTCAATTGTTAAGGCGATATATACACCTCAATGAAAACGCAGTACTGGCCGTGCGCCCGCTCGGAGCCAAAATATCAATATTGAATCTCCTTTTAACAGTTTTGTTTGCAAAATATTATTTGATTTACATATGCTATGTCAGTTATGAAGAAATTCCAGCCATCAATTTTTCTATGTAAAAATATTTTTAAACATCCAAGTCGTTTTAGAGGAATATCCAAAAGTTGCGAAAAACATTTATTTAACCATTAATGTACACACACATAATAAAGAGACAAGAAGAAGGAACATAAAATAGGTACAAAGGTATACTTATTTCAAAGAAATCTCTTCCAGCATACCTGCGAGAGGAGAGCTAATAAAAAAGATATGTAGACACTGTGGGTAGAGGGGCCATATAAAGAAAACATATCAAACAATTTCCTATAAAATAGAATAAAATATAAATAATTAATATATACTCTCATATATATGCATATCAATAAATTAAATAATAAATACTAAATTAATAACAGAGGTAAATTCAGGATTATTTGCAACTATGACGGAATGAAAAGGTAGTGTTCCTTCACTCTTTTTTTAAAAACAACAAGAGTTTTGCAGTCCCTAATTTCAGACGGCAAAGAGTTCCACAACCGAACCGCGTGCACAGTAAAGGAGTAGGAGTAAAAGTCAGTATTGTGGGAAGGGATTTCTAGGAGAAGCTTAAGATGCGACCTGCACAGGGCATCGGAAGGACGGGAGTAGGAGAAGCGTTCGCGGAGGTAAGAAGGCGTTTTAGGGTTGTGAAGGATGTTAAATAACAGACACAAAATCCGAGAGTTCCTGCGAAGTCGAATAAGGAGCCACTTGAGCATCTTGCGAAAGCCTGAAACATGATCATACTTTTTAAGATTGAAAATAAAACGAATACATATATTTTGCAAACGCTCAAGTTTATTTAAAAGCTCCTCGGTGGCATCCAAATAACAGGCATCAGCATAGTCGATGATGGGCTGAATAATAGTTTGGGCAAGAGAAATTTTGGTGTTCAAGGGCAAAAAGCTCTGGAGGCACCTCAGCGAGTGGAAAGTGTAGTGCACTTTGCGACTGACTTCAGCAACATGAGCAGTCCACGATAAATAAGAGTCCATGATCACCCCCAAGTTTTTGACCGTCCTAGCGTATACAATTTGAACTCCAAACATCGTGTTACTAATTATTTTTATTTATTTATTTTTTACATATTTATTTTTCAAACCTTTTAAACTATCTGTTACTAAGGAGTATGCTTTATAAAGTTACCGTTTTACGACACTAAAGCGCATGAAGGCTCTTAAGTATGTTTGTTCCCCCTTAGATCAGCCAGACAAGAATAATTTCTGTTAATCTTGCAGTGAATGGGTTCTCGGAAACTTCACCTTACGTTTTCAAAATTTACAAAATGACAAGTCTAGCAGAACCTAAAATTAAAAACTTGTTTGAATAGAATATGTATGAGTACTTCGTGAAATGTTACAATTTTGCTGCGATTTCAGCTTTTCTCAAAGGTTGGTGACTTTCATGACATTTATCTCAGGTTATTTTGCTTGCCTGCAAATATATTGTTCTCATACGTGGTATTCGCATTATTACACTCGCAAAACTTTATGACCGGTTTAAAACCTAAACGGTGTTTTCATCACCACTGCTCTCAAATGGTGAAGGGAAACATTACTGGAAAAACTATTGAAGACAGTTGACATTCACCAACCCGTACTCGGCCCGCTTGGTATATTACAGACAACTCCCTCTCACCCGTGTCCCAGCAGTGGGAAATTTATAAGCTATTAACCTATGGCTCATTCTACTTCGAGTGTGTCTACTATCACACTAATATAATAAAGGCGAAAGTTTGTATTTGTTACTTCTTCACGCTCAAACGGCTGATCTGATCTGGATAAAATTTGGCATAGAGATAGATTAAAGTGAGGAATAGCATATAAGATACTTTTTGTCCCAGGAATATGGGATAATATCCTCGGGATAATTTTCGACTTCACGCGAGCGATGCCGCTATCAGAAACTAGTTTTTTATCTGACTTGCCAAAAAGGAGGAGGTTCTCAATTCGGATGTTTCAATTCTTTTTTATGTATTTTCGGGCATAACTCCTCATATATAGACGGATTTGCAAAATTGTTTTGTGTTTGAAAGGGCATACTCTCGGTGGTCCCTTTGTCATCAAATCAGAACCTGATGATGGGATTCGATAGAAATCGAGGGAACTCCTCAAATAATTTAGGCAGACTTATAGCGATTTTGGTATTTTTTTCAATAACATGGTAAGCATTTGCACTCAAAAAGTATCTTTTCGTGAAGTGGATGAAGAAGACCACAGATGGCCAATGGAACTCCATAATAAGTACCTCACGGGTATAAAATTTCTCGAATAGTGAAGTGACTATGCTGAAGCAAATACATAGACATAAATGGTACTGATGAAAATGGTACCATCTATCGATCGATCTGATGATGAAGCCGGAAGGTAGGCACTAGAACTCCGTAACAATACAATGTATCCTAGTTGTGTTTGGGATAATTGGAATTGAAATGAGATGAACTCTGGCTATAAATGATTTTCATGGTAATATGAAGTACCAACACTAAAAAGAGTAAAACAAAAAACGTTTTTTATAAAAAAAAAACCGAAGTCGGTGTCGAAAAACGAAAAAGAATAGGTACCAAAGACACCGCCTTCGGATAACAAAGTTACTTTTCGCTTTGTAGTGTTTTGCTTTAGTAGTCGGTTTAATTTTAAAAGTTTTTATATAATTCAGAACCCAAAATCTAAATTACAGAAACACTTCATTGACCTTTGGACCTAACCTATATTAAATCAACCTATTGTTGCTATGAAATTTTAAACAAAACAACTTACCATTACAATTCCCAACAGAAGCCCTCAAAGGCTTAACGAATCGTGGCAACTTCCCAGACCTAGCCGTGAATTCCTGTAACACAGCAATTCAGGGCCCCATTAAGTGTTTACGTTTTGAGTACGAGAAAGGGTGTTTTAATATTAATAAGAGTCTTTAAAGTGCGCTCCAATTTCATAATGATGAGTTGGTATGGTACTTAAAGTTTTAGGAATAATGGAAGGAATTTTTGGGTAATAGCAGCGCACGAAAGCTGCTGCGTTTAGCTGGGTTTATTAAGCAAAATATTGCGAGGGTAAGTTCTTTTGAGAGAGGAAATTTTTCACTAGATATCTGCTCTATTAGAAGAGCAAAAAAAATATTCTTTTAAATTTAGTGTAGAGAGAGTGCTACTAAAGTCATTTATTTTCCAGTGGTCTTCGTTAAACGTTGTATGAGGATAACTAAGGATTGTGAAAGATCTCTTTAGGAAAATGACTGCCATTTATGAGCAACACTGCTTTAATAAGAATAGTTTATTTAATTTAGAATGATTTTGTTAATGAAAAAATCTTCGTCCCGTAACTTCATTGATGAAAAGATTGGGTGCTTAGTGCAGTGAGACATTATAAAAATATCACTTCCGTCGTTAATTATTTGTTGAATGAATCAATTGACAGAAAAACCAGCTAGTTTCTCTCAAGTTAAATTGATTGAATTAGCGTCGTCAACCGGTCACACGGTCGTCAAGAATCACACGCATTGCAATAAACATGATGCTCAATGCTCACCCTCCACTTTAACTCCCACTTGCTTGTGTTTAAGCTAAAAAGAAGTGGTGCAAAAAATCCCTATTTAATACAAATTCTCCAAATCTTTTACTAAAATACCATTATATATTCTACCAAAAAGCGTTACCGCAAAGTACATAATACCGTAATTTATGACTAGAATCTCAGCTTTCAGACTCCTAAGACTTTTAGTCGTCTAAATAAACAGAAAAATAACTGGATGGGTGGTTTTTTAAACAATGTAGGTACTAAAACTTCTGATTTAAAATAGTTTCGAAATACTTAGGAAATCTTTTTTATTTATTTATTTATTTAATTCAGACAATTCCAGCCCATATTTTAACAAGATACATTAAATTACATTACACAGGTAAAAACTCAAAATAAAAACAATCAATAATAAAATTCAAACAGTAAAGTAACAGTTTTTGTAAAATGGATACAATTTTAAATCTGTTTAGAAAAGTTCTGACAAGTTAATCGGATTTGAACATTTCAAAGTCAATATTTTTAAATGTAGGATACATAATCTCGAATAAGTTTACTTCAATAAACTAGCTGTCAATAGAAGCATGAACTAAAAAGTCTCTTTGCGTAAACGTATCAAGATCTAATCTTGAAGTCGATGTTTTCGTACATATGTGATGCTAAAGTCAACGAGAACTGATAAAAACTCGTCGTGAGTGCCTTAATTACCGAAATAATTAAATAGACATTGTGTCCCGCGTATATCCACGTTTTAGGCACTCAAGAGGTTAACCCAATTAACAAATGTCACAGGCATTGTGCATGGAATTGCCTGAGTATTGATACAAACTTATATTTCCATAAAGGACATTGAACGTTGCCGGACCGTTCATTTAATCGAGTGCGGCTGCGACTTGACGCAAAATAATATAAATAGGCAAATTTGACGAATCAATTTTTGGTAGTCGTCAGATTAAGGAAAATCACATAAGTACCTTTGAAAACGTCGAAAAATTTTTCGAAGTCTTCTGATTTAGGGAAAGCCCACAATTTCTATTATTATCAAATCAATTATTATCAGATCAAATTAATTATTATTAAGTATTCGTGTTTCAGAAACGCAGTGTGATAGAGTGTGAAGAAGATGATGATGATGATGCCGAAACGACGACAGCGTGTCCTGCTCGTAATGTGTTTTTTTTACATTTTACCTACACTTAGTTTTAGCAATATCATGAGTATTATGAAATCGTGGGAAGCGCTTGAATAAGTTGGGTCAACAGAACCAAGCAGTATAGCAAAAGAAAGGGGAGGTCTATTGTATCCAACGCAGGGTAATTCTAGAATAAAAAGATGGTGATGTTAACTAGTCTTGCTTTCTGTCTTATTTGTGGGATAGACCGCAAAAGCCTCGAAATACCTACTTACATTTGACCTTAGATATTCAGCATGAATCTCTCAAAGTGAAGCGTGATTATCTGCCGGTACGGAAGCGAATCGGCCAAGCTACATATTTTGACTAAGGTTTAGAATTACTGAAGTTAGCGCTTGTAGAGTTAGGGTGTGTAAATAAAGAAGCTTGGCTCTACATGAGATCCAGAGGCCTTAGTGCGAGTTTTTACTCACGCTCAATCGCGTTAACGTAAACATCAATTTGTATTGAAACTCGATAACCGCCGTCTGGGGACGGTAAGGAGAAACCTCTTTTTTTGTATACATTTTGACATAAGAGGAGGAGCTGAGCTGAGGAACTTGTGGCTAAATAAAAACAGCCGCACGGATCGATCTTCAAGGTTAAGCAACGCTTGACGAGGTCGGTCTGTGGATGGGTGACCATTTTCAACATACCGAGTTTTCTCCTTGCTTCGGAAAGCACGTTAAGCCGTTGGTCCTGGCTGTCATTTGAAGATCTTTGACAGTCGTTACAGGTAGTCAGAAGCATGAAATCTGACACCAGTCTTGCCAAAAGGGTACCGTGTTACCCAGTCACTGGGTTGTGGAGGTCAGATAGGCAGTCGCTCCACGTAAAACACTAGTGCTCAGCTGAATCCGGTAAGACTGGAAGCCGACCCCAATATAGTTGGGAAAAGGCTAGGCAAGAGAGATTTTGACATAAGAGATCGTTTGCGTTATCACTAGTGAGTACGTTAAAAAACTCGGAATAAGCACACTGATAACTCTTTGACAGTGCGAGCCATTTGGTCTTGTCTTGGAAACATTTTACATGAAAATGTTTCTGTAATGAGTGATTATAATAATTATTATATTATTATCCAGCCTTCTACTTAATTCTAACTTTAATATATCTAGGTAAAATAATTAATTCATTTCTATTACAGCGGAGTGGAACTACCCTAGTAAGTCATTTTTCTCAAAATGTTTTAATTAATCCATTTAAAATCCTGTACCTAATGCCGTAGATTTCACGAAGTAGTTTGCATTATACGATTTAAGTCATAGACAAAGAGAATGGACTGAACAATGAAATTTACCACTATGTAGAACGAGAAAAAGTGCGGCTGACACCTGCCTTAATTCTCTTCTGTTCCTGTAAGCTTGTGACATGACCCAATCAACTCTACAACAAGCTTTTTTGTCAAGTTTTTTTGGAGCAACAAGCGTGTTCGGTGTCCCATTGGGTCAAATTTAACTTGTAATCTTTGATTGCACAGAAAAGGGACAGGTATAGGTAGAAAATCTAAAATATCTTTAAGAAGACGGCAAATGGCCATAGGTTCGCTTTATCTCTCACTCTCATTTCTTCCCGTATGGGGAACGCTCAATTCATTCTCTATGTCTACGCTTAAAGTTAAACGGTAGTATGGACATCACGTTTGCACTCTGAATTAGCATTGTAAGTAGGTTGGTTACCTCCTCGGTAACGTAGCCCCCTGGTACTTTCAGGAAGGGTGAGGTTCGAATAGGAAATGAGGTTCCCATTACGCTAAAGTGTTTTTTATTTCTATTAATATTCTCCCTTTTACTCTTACAAATTGAATATGGTTATTTTAAGATGTTTGGAGTATTTTGGAAGGACTGTAAGACCCTTATTTATAAATATATCTGAACTGTTTAACAACTTTATTAGATACTAGCCGTCCCACGCGGCTTCGCTCCCTTCAACTGGCTACCTACCAACCCTACATACATGAATGTTGCGTAACTTTAACCGCTATGCAGCGCATGCAATCGAAATTCAAAAAAGAATGATTTTGCCCGTTTTTGCAACATTTTTCATTGGTTGTAGCGTGATCTTATATAGCCTATAACCTTCTTCGATAACTGGACTATCCAACACAAAAATAATTTTTCAATGCCAACCAGTAGTTCTTGAGATTAGCGCGTTCAAACAAGCAAACCCTTCAGCTATATAATATTATAGTATAGGTAGTAACTGACTCTATAGAATATTTTCTCGAGGAAGTCATGGCTAAAATAATAACAGTCGCATGGATGTGGGCTTCGAAGGGTGTCGATGAGAGACCATTCAATACAGAATTGAATCACTCCTTCGTATCTCTGAAAGCTGCCACGATTATCATTTTTACGTCTCTGACAGTTTACATCTCTCGTGGTCAGAAGCCTGTAATCTAAGATCAGTCTTACCAATGTTATCGTGTTACCTAGTAACTGGGTAGTGGTGGTCAGGTATGGGAGTCACCCAAAGTAAAATATTGGTATTCAGTTGCATATACTTTGAAAAATGCTAGGCAGATTGATTAGCTAGTGAAATACAATATAGAAAAAAAAAGAAAATGTAGTTAATAGCTCTTGATGTGAGCCCACCCTTATTCTTGGAGTTTTTTCATTTATCGTGTCATGTTTTCCATTTGAAATTTCCTTCACATAACATCTTCGTGAAGCATGAATGCTCTCGTCTACACATATTTCAAAAACTGGAGTACCTACAGAAATATATACGAAAACCATTTTCAGGATTCCCAAATAACACAGATACCGAAAAAAAATTCTGGGGCAATCTTTCGCATGCCTTGGCTTACTTATTTCTTTCTTTTCTTTTATAATTCTGATGTACATCAACACAGATGTTATAGCTCATTCCCGATTAACTCAGATTCTAATAACTTGGAATACCTGAGTGAAATTTGTGGAAAAAAAAGAAGACAGAGCTCTGATCTTTTGTTAAGTTGATATATTGAATGCGTTAATTTTGTCTTTATTAAACTCTCTCTTTATTAAATGTCTTGGTTAAATTATATTTCACTTTTGAGTAGTTACGTAGATATTCTTAACTTGGGTTTGTTACTTGTATGTATTTCCGAGATAAATTAAAGAGAAGCCTTTAGCTGTCAACCTAAATTTTATCTTTGCTCTAATCAGCCAAATTTTCTCTTATATCTTCCTAATAATCTAAGCTGAAGTTAGAAATGGCAAGAAAAGATTTTTTCTTCTTCGTTTAACTGGTACGTCAATAATTCAAATTTGTTTGGCCATAACTTTGCCACTCCCACGGCATCTTCGGTGGCATCACTAAGACACACACTCTGATGTCACAGATCACTTTGGCTGCATGTCTCATATGCCATCTAAAATTATCCTAGAATACATTTATGTTTACGCTTTATTTTTCACCAGGTCAGGGGTTCTGGCCAATGAAGTTCCCAGATTGTGGTGGGAGGTCCCAGTCTCCTGTGAACCTGCCTATCACAGGACTCATCAAACCAAGAGGAGCCAGGCAACTGCTGTTCCAGAATCATGACGTAGCAGCGACGACCATGACACTTATGCTCAATAACAATCAAAGTTAGTTCCGTATTTGTCTCAGGCCCAGTTTTTTTGATCCGTAGTTAACTCAACCAATGGTTTCAAACTTCTGTAAAAAGAGTTTTTTCATCATCATTTTCATTCTGCTTTGTTTTGTATCAATACAAATTTTGGGGATCACAATAAACGTCCTTTATTGCCGTTTTCTTTGATACCACATGGCCCAATCTACCAATTCAAATGCAAAAACTAAAGTCACGTTTCTCTCGAACTGTCATAACAACGGCTTTCCACCTCTTGGTTGTCATGTCTGTGTCAAGTGACTTCAAAAGTGTGCCTTATCCCGTGTTGAGCTCCCAACCTAGTTACTGTATAAGTCCAACAGTCAACACCGCAAAACTTACTGTATACTATAGTATAAAAGGAAGTGGTTAAATAAACACAGTTATTAATTACAACCGAGAAATGTAAGGTAAACCCTTATTCATAAATTATGTGTAAGCCTAGACGAAGCAGAGATTAATAGGAAAGGCGGCTTTCAACATAAGATTAGTTTGCTTTGAGATGGGTACAAGTTTTTGCTAGTAGTACACCTACTAGCAAAAACTTGTATAGAATAAGGTAGATATGAATAAGTAAGTAAGTTATCATTATTTTGTTGTTATAATAGTTTCTTTAATTTCAAAAGAAAACGATGGCTTAGATAAATAATTATTTAATACGCACTATGTAACTTAGTGCGGGCCGTGGGCATCGGCTTGATGCAACAATCATAGGACAGGTCTATGTGGTGACCCTTGGGGGAGAACTTTTTTCAGCAGTAAATATTTTTCAGCTGAAACGACAATAAAGGACAAAGCAATCTTACAACTAAAAGAAAATAAACGTAATTTAGAATCAACAAGTTTTAACGGCGATTAAGCATGTTATTATTTTCAATGAAATTTCTTAAAAAATACTTTAAAAGAATTCACACAGATTTTACTCTATTAAATAAGCCAAGATCCATCTTCGACACCCCTTAAACACTCCAGCCTAAACACTCCAAATAAATAACCGGAAAAGCCATAAAAGTTTTCCTTATTTTTCACATAAATTCCGGGCAATTAAACTAAAGGTCAGTGTACAAAAAATCGTGACAAGGAACTGGGTAAAAATAAAACGTATTACCCAGTTTATAGAGATCAATTAAACATTTGCTTCATGTAAAACAAAGCTACATACAGATTCATTTATTGATTGGATGATTCCGTATTAAAATGATAATGATATCTGTAAAATTTGTTTGTACAAGCATAATATATCATTTTTCATATTCGAAATACAGTCAAAGGTATAAGGTAATTCTGATCGCATGTACTTTGTTCTGATCCAATTTCATCTTCGGTAAACTCTTTCCTGTGTATTCATCCTTGTAACGTTATGCCTCTTTCAAGATAAGTTTTTCCTGTTCACAAGATAATCTCACAAGGAACTGTACATAATTACTTGTTTTCATTCCAGTAATCCTCTTCGGTGAATGGAAAAAAGAGAATCGTCCTCTTATCTATGGCGGAGCAGCTCATAGCCGTCGATACCTCTTCCATTCGCTGGTACTTCATCTACCCGCAGAACATACGGTAGGGAACCTGTACTACCCTCTGGAAACCCAAGTCTACTATGTGTCAGCAGAGTTCAAGGATATGGACGAGGCATTAGAAGCAACTAATGATCCACAGGCGATCCTTGCTATCTCCAACATATTTGTTGTAAGTTTTATTCTTTATTGCACACAAAACATACAAATACAATAGGACAGCTTATGTTTAAAGGCGACCTTAAGTCTTTCTTTATTTTGTCATCCCTGCTCTGTCCCACCCTCATCTACGGAGCGCAAACGTAGTCGTTAACGAAACGTCAAAAGTTCGCACTCGGGGTCTGCCAGCGAGCGATGGAACGAAGTATTCTCGGAGTTAAAATCATAGATCACATTCGGAACGGAAAACGTCGTTCCAAAACACAAATCGCAGACGTTGGCAAAACAGCCGCCAAACTAAAGTGAAATTGGACAGGCCACATCGGCCGCATATCGCAACAGAATTGGGCAAAAGTAACCAATGACTGGATTCCGAATAACAGGAACCGGCGACGCAGTAGGCCGAGAAAGAGATGGCGTGACGAATTAGACGTCTACCTGAAGGATTGGCCAGATGTAGCTAGAGACTGGAAACAATGGAAAGACGGAAGTGAGGCTTTTGCCCTGCAGCGGGACATAACAGTCTCATGATGACTGCTCTGTCTTGATTTGTACCCGGTTGATAGCAATAGGTTCGCCTCTATATAATAGGAGAAAAATAACTGGCAAAATTTGGGTGTACCTACTTTCGGTGCATCTTTGTTTAAACCTTAGGGGTTACAGGCATGATGTTATATCATGTTCTCAAAACGGTCAAGGAAAACTTCATGAGGAAACCAGCATTTCCTAAACCAAACATTCAATGACACGGCATGCACAAATCCGCACTGCGCCCGCGCCGTGGATTATGGCCCACTCAATCTCTTAACGTGCGAGTTCAGGACGCAACCGTGACGTGTGACCAAGGCAGGAGACACGCGACACTACTTATCCTGATGCTTTGTATGGGGGTGAGTTCGCGGGCGAGATCGCGACGCGCTACAGAAGACCGCTAGCGGGTCTCGCTCACGGACGAGTGGAACGTGGCACGCTCGAAATGTCCGAATATTTTATCATTTAACAACTAAATAAACATTTTTTGTTTGACTTCTATATTGAAAACATATTTTTGGCTTCTAGTTGATATAATTCGTTGATAGCCAATCTTTTTTATGCTGATAATATATGTCGTAGTCTTCTTCCTTCAATAGTAATTTGATAACTTGGCTAGCCATTGTAATGTGGAATAATAATTTTCATCAATATAACTGATTTTAAAGACTATAATCGAGGAGAGTTTGTGTGCGACACATATCTCGGTCTCGCGCGTGAACCCACCCACCGAGACCACGACGCGTGACCGAGTCAGTGTGCCTCGGTCGCAAGGCTTGGTCTCGCGACGCGGTCGCCCGCTGTACTCGCATCTTTAGAGAGGAGGCCTTTGCCTCAGCAGTGGAAACGTTAAAGGCTGGTTACACATACTTCTAATTCATTTATTAACACCTTATGCACACACACATACAGAGACGATATAATCAAGCTTTCCTATCTGACTTGACGCATGGCTGGATATAGAATTTCCTTTAATTTTATTAAAACACCTAGTGAATTCAGAGACCTCAAAAAATTTCTACTTAACATACGCTGCGCTATTTATTTATTTATTATTTATTTATTATACACCATAAAAACATTAATAAAAAGAAACTTAAGTCTAATACACATACAATGGGCGGCCTTATAGCATACCGCGATCTCTTCCAGGCAACCTGGTATGGACAGTAATTGCTTGGACATGACATGGGGCGGTCATTGGTGTAACAATAACAGTGCTAAAATGATATACTGCAATAGATACACAGATAAATACATAAGCTATGTAATAGATACATAAATACATACATACCCACTTAATATAAAGGCTAATAAAAAGAAATACAAAAAAAAAAATGACGACAATCTGTTGATAATGACAGTTCAGTTTGAAATTGACAAGCTAAGAAGAAGACAGCGACAGATAATTTTCCTTTACAAGTCTTTTGAACACAGGCAATGATTGAGCACGTTTGATTGGATCTGGCAATGCATTCCATAGACGAGTAGCCTGTACAGTAAATGATTTATCCAAAAAAGTCGTGCAATGCGCTGGCTTTTGAAGTCGTAAGTTCTCTGATGACCTAAGAAATCTCGTGGGGGAATCGCGGAGAAACTGGAAACGATTTTTGAGGTAAAAAGGGGTGTAAGGAGTAAAGAGTACATTATATAAAAGGGAAAGAATATGAGCATTCCGGCGAAGGCGAATGGGCAACCACTTGAGCTTCACACGGAATTCGGAAACATGGTCATATTTGCGCAAACCAAATATGAACCTTATACAAACATTTTGAAGCCGCTCAAGCTTATCAAGTTGTTCTTGAGTAAGGTCAAGATAGCTGGCATCACTACAGTAAAGAAAAATATTGTTTGGAGATCGCTGGTTTAATAGCTGGTAGTCAGTTCAAATCATAGCATATTACGGTTACATCTTACATCATCACAGTATATAATTACTATATTATCATAATAATATAAATAAAAAAATATATATATTTATTATTTATTTATTTATTATACGCTTTATTGTACACCATAAAAAACATTAATAAAAAGAAACTTAAGTCTAATACACATACAATGGGCGGCCTTATCGCATACCGCGATCTCTTCCAGGCAACCTGGTATGGACGGTAATTGCTTGGACATGACATGGGGCGGTCATTGGTGTAACAATAAGAGTGCTAAAATGATATACTGCAATAGATACACAGATAAATACATAAGCTATGTAATAGATACATAAATACATACATACCCACTTAATATAAAGGCAAATAAAAAGAAATACAAAAAAAAAAAAATGACGACAATCTGTTGATAATGACAGTTCAGTTTGAAATTGACAAGCTAGGAAGAAGACAGCGACAGATAATGTTCCTTTACAAGTCTTTTGAACACAGGCAATGATTGAGCACGTTTGATTGGATCTGGCAATGCATTCCATAGACGAGTAGCCTGTACAGTAAATGATTTATCCAAAAAAGTCGTGCAATGCGCTGGCATTTGAAGTCGTAAGTTCTCTGATGACCTAAGAAATCTCGTGTGGGAATCGCGGAGAAACTGGAAACGATTCTTGAGGTAAAAAGGGGTGTAAGGAGTAAAGAGTACATATAAAAAGTATATATAAAATAAATAAATAATATATAAATTCCCCACCGCAGTATCTCTACGTTGACGTCGTGGAGGGGCTTGCGCGCTTCAATGATCCCTAGTTTTATGCCGGTAGATTCTACTTTGCCGCAACATACCTAAGGTGACGGGCCAGACTAAGAGAGATGCAATCCGCAGGACAGCTTTCTGGCGAGCTGGTGGGCAATGATGACCCCACGGTCCTGATTTCCAGGGAGAAGTCTTGTTGACATCTCTGGCTTGCCTTTATTGGCCGATTGGAGTGAAAACTGATGACGGGTCCAGATCTCTCACCTCTCTCTTGCCTTAATTGGCTGGCTTGAGTGGAGATTCGCAAGAGCAAACGTGCTCGGTGGAAGGAACTTAACCCAGTAAGATGCTGGTGGGGATCTTAACCGTACTTCCGTATTTTTCCTGATAGCCGTGATATACCTCTGCACTCCTCAAGCACCTCCGTATATGTTAACCCCTTGGCGCTACGTCCCTAAGTGCTAGCGAACCCTTATGGGGGCTCAATAACTAAGTGTGCAAGTCACCCCCTGCCATTTTATAGCCGTGTAGTTTAACAGTGGTCGGGCAGAGCCCGTAGTCCTTCTATAGTTTTGGGCAACCGATCCACTAAACCTAACAAATCCATAGCCCAATACATTTTTCTACATATTTTGCAATAGTCCTGCACAAACCGGGGATTGTCCTTGGGTGCAGTTGCGTAGTGCATACAAAGATAATCGTCGGTTGGTCTCATATTTCCTGATACATACCTAATGGGGCCTCTGCGAGTTGGCTTCGGCTCCTTGCACGCCTTTCAAAGAAGATAAAAATACATAACAAAATCTACTTAGGACAGACCAACATAAATCACTAATAAGATCTTATAACTAACAAGAGAATCATATTTTAAGATACAATTGTATCTGAAATAAATTGGATTTACTAGTAGCTCAAACCTAATAAACTTGTTTTATCTCGTGGCTTCATTTCTTCTGCCTATTTTACAGGCATGTTGCATTATAGTTCATGACAAAGCAGTCAGAAGATATACTGGATTTTTTATCAAAGAAAGAATACTTCCTATCGAATCAGTAACTCCAGAAATTACATTTTACAAAAATGTCAACAAACAAATACGTTTATGCCGCCTCCACAAACCTGTTGTTTGCCACAAACAGTGGCAAACGCCAAACACGTGCCAAACACTGACCACAATCATCCAACACAAACACGGCATCCAAAGGCTTGGCGAACTGCTAATTGGCAAACATGGCAGTGGACGAGCTTGTTGTGGCAGCGATTACTTTCGGGTTAAACTCTTCAGACCAATCAGACATTTTTCCTTACAATTTAATTTAGAATACACAAAATGTTACGATTCTTAAATTTGACCACCACTATTAACTCCGTCCGCAAGCTCGCGCGTACTACTGAACTGAACAAGCGTCTGGATATATCGCAAACATGTTTGTCAAACACCCTTTGATTTGTGCACAAAAACCGACACCAATGCCGAACACGGGCGGACACAAACAAAAACAGGCAAACACAAACAAAAATCCATCCACACGTTCTGTGTTTGCCATTGTTCGCCAAGCATGTGGAGCCGGCTCTACAGTTTGTGTGCTTTACTATGCGATGATTGCCAAGGGACATTAAGAAAATAGTTGTTCTGTACCTGTTTTTAATATTAGTTTAGATTTAAGAACATAATAAACTGTTGAAGAAACTGAAAAATAGGAAGGTAGTAAATTAATAGAAATTAATTTTAAGTTCCTTAAGTCCATCTAAAGTTTGTCTGTAGATTATCGTTTTGAGGGTTCCGTAGTCAACAAGGAACCCTAAAAATTCCGCTTCGCTCAGAGACTCTTAGTACTAGACAGCTATATTTTGGCATAGATATACTTATCAATAATTCCGACAAAAATTGTAAAATAAAATCATGTTTTTTTTTTTAAGTGTTTCTCCTTTACACGTATAGTGAGGATGTTTTTCTTTTTCTCGTCTATCCCATGGTGTAGGGTATCTTTGGATAGGGCTTTAAAAAATATTACGGGTCAGTTAAAACCATTTTTCGATTCAGAGATCCGTTTGCGTTAAATTAAGCTTAAAGTGTCCCTTCCTTCCAGCTAAATGGTTGCTTTTGGATACGTGAAAAAATTCATGGCAGTAGTATATACAATGAAATTAAAATGAAAACTATCACACGTCACATCACATCAAGAAAAATTACTTATATAACGTTGTTAGTTGTGTAAAACAGATAGTTAATATAAGTTTATGAACAATATACAATACTAAAATCATAACATCTTTCATAATAATTACATCTAAATTAATAATGTTTACGCTCGAATAACTCATAGGAGTGGGTGGAGTCACTGGCAGTAACGGTCCGTACAGCGCATGCACGCGGGGTAGTCTATTTTGTTGTATGAGTACAGTAAGTATTGGTATTTCCGGTTTTTTTAAATTTAAAGTCAAACTAGATTCGATTGCCAAGCAAATTCCGCTACCAGACCATAGATGGCGGTATTCTCAGTGGTCGCAACTATTGACTTAATTGCGTAAACCGTAAGGTTAACATTCACGATATTTACCAAGGCGACGTTGTTGCACTATAACAAATTGCATTTTAATTACATCATCGATATCGATAGATATCCGATTTTTGTTAGTTCGAAAAAATAAGAAGTGTATTTTTTTTTCATTTGTATGTTAATATATATCAACAACATCTTCCTGCCCTTATCTCATGTCACTTGGGGTCGGAGCAACACGTTTTCTTCTTCTATAATGTCAATTGAATTTGAAATTATTAAATAATTTAATAATACTCATTGATGCGTGCATCTTTTTAATATTATAGTATAGAATTATGAAATTATTTATTTTCTTTTGTCAACATCATTCTATAAAGTCCAACCCAATTAGGTACATCACTATTGAGTAGCAAAAAACTTTCGAGAGTGAAATAGAGATTCATTCAAAATTTTTCAAATTCCGAAAGAGAAAGAAACAAGAAGCGTGCGTGTGAGGATTCAGGAACGAATTATACCATTCCCCGTTGCTCTAACGCGCGGTCGTATCGGCTCTTTTCGCGATTGACCTCCTTCATACAGATTATTTGTTGCAGCTTGTAAACGATGGTTGATTGTTCCTATCATTGAATAATTTGATTTTACTTACGAGTATTGGTAGTTGGGTAGGTTGTTTGAAAATACTCATACCAAAATATTTGTTTTCGGTTTGTAAATAACTTTGCAATTATAGCTACCTATTTAGTTTATTTTCTCATTGTTTTGTTAAATTTATACTTAGTCGGTGTTCTAGGGTGAGGCCAAACGAACGTAATTTTGTGAGTGGAGTAAAACGAGTCGTGCAATTCATGTTCAACTGAAATTCGATTTTATCGCCTAACTGCCCTTGCATACCTAACATTTGCAGATTTTAACGAAGACTATCTCCATAACGGCAATACTACAGCATTCAAATTATTAAGTGACGCTGGTTATCAATCATTAAACTAACGCTTGCCTCTACACGCGGTGGTACTCAAATACTTAGATAATATCTTTTCTAAACTCACTTGTGAAGTTGGATTTTATAACTCCTTCTTCAGTTAACATCGTCCTATGTTGGCCCGTTTTTAGATGTGAGCCGCTGAAACCGTTTCAATGTTCATGTAATAACAAAACCCTCTTCTTAGTCCGCATTATTGTGCAACTACGGAACCCTATTACTGCGCGTGGCCCGACACGCACTTGGTTTGTTATTTTTGTAAAAAAGTTGTGTAACTATTTTGCTGTGCACAAAAGTAATGTTCGATCTATTCTATTCTTTTCTAGTAGATGCGTATGGTACTATCAAATAAAACTTGGTTAACAATGTAAGGATAGATTTTTACTGAGGCCTGCAATCCAAGAACATGTCTGCCTAAATTTTAAAGATAAGTAGGATACCGGTTTTCCACTTAAAATTACAGTTTAGGCAAGCGCACACATTATAGGCAATGATTAGGCTTTTTATCTATATTTTTTTTTCTCGTTATACAATATCTATTATCATAATTCACAATTTTTATAAATATCATTATTATTAGATAGATAGCGTATCTAAAACCACAGTATAATAAATAATACCAACCTGTTACTGTTCCAATCCAGGGCAAAGTCCCTTCTCTTACAGAGAAGTCACAAGCAATAATCACCACGCTTGCTCAAGGTAGGTTCGAATTTCAGTCTTATATTATCTTTCAAGTCCAATCCAGGTTGCCTCACGATAATTTCATCAACTAAAGTCGTGACAATCTAAGAAGTCGAATTTGACAGCTATAAAAATATTAAATAATAATTAAACTTGATGCTTACGAATGATACTCGTTGTTATAGTGTATAAAGGTAACGTAATAATTAATTTGGATTATGAATTATGATTTTTTAATTTTTTACGTACAATGTTACCGCGGCTCGTAAAATGAGAAACGTCATCGGACTTCTTAAATTGTCACGATTATGGTCATGGTTAATTTTGTTTAACGCCATGCAGGTACTATGCCGGGTACCTTTATGAGAATTTAACCCATATACTTACTCTCATGAGTAAAATTGTTCATGAAATGTCAGAGTTGAAAGATGGTAAGTTACAACGGGTGAAAATAAGTAGGTACGTATCCCATTTTTAATTGACTTTCCAAAAAGGAGGAGGTTTTATGTTCGACTTCATGTTTGTTTTTTTTTTGTGTATGTTCACCGATATCTCCGATTTTTTTTGTTTGATAGAGTATGTTCCGAAATTGGTCCCATTTGAATTTGGTGAAGATCTGATGAAGAACTTTGGAGATATACAACAGAACTCTTCAATAAATAACGGCAAATCTCTCGGAATTGCTGCAATCACATGTCTGTTTATTGTTTATACCATTCATAACATAACATCACGCCAGTACGCTCTAAAGGGGTACGCAGATCTCTCATTTCACCCACCAGTTCAAGTTTCATGATATTCTGCTAATCTATTTTGGCGTTAAGGTAACTTACTAAACAACGTTCCTATTAGGTAAGTACAACTAAAAAGTGAAAAATAAACAACTTCGGTCGGTGTCCGTAACGAGTTTATTATAAGATTGTGCTCCATTGGTGTGATTGCTGCAAGGCATCCCGGTGCGAGGATAAACTAAAAAAAAAATCAAATCGTGACAGCCGCGACTGAGCTCTGTCCGAAAATCCCTATAAAATCATATGTGTGCGTTCAAAATGTCACTTTGTTCGTAATGGACTCTCTGTCTGCGGCACGCCAGATAAACGTCTTTGTGTAAATATTCAGGAAAGTTTTGAAGTAAACTTATTTATTTTTTAATTTATTTGAGATAGAGCGCTAAACATTTTGACTGTCATTGTTTATCTAAATTAAACGTCTACTCTCCCTTCGTTTATCTGATTGTTCTAAGGCTTTTCGGCCGTGGTCTAATCCACAGGAACCGTATACGTTTTATAAATAAATGGTCGCCTTTTTACACTCGGCATTAGTGTAGCTTTTTATCTGTGAAATAGTTTTTGATATGGAATCGGTACTTCCAAAGAGTACTTCATAATCATCATCATTTCATTTGAAGGACGTCCACTACTGGACATAGGCCTCCCCAAGTGTCGCCACCTCGATAGGTCTTGTGTCTCGCATCCAGCGGATTCCCACGGCTCTGACAAGGTCGTCGCTTAACCTAGAGGGAAGTCTTCCAACGCTGCATCTTCTGTTACGCCGTCGACTCTCCAGAACTTGTCCGCCTCATCGACTATCCGTTCTGCGAGCAATTTCCCTGTCCACTGACACTTAAAATTTAAAGTTAAATTAGAAACATAAACAAACAAACAATTTTACATCGTAGATTATATTAGTTGAAGTAAGTATATATTTTTAATCTTCTTGACACCTGTCTCACAAAAGCATAAGCCGTTGACTTATAAATTGGATGGAAAACTTTGAAAAAGATTACATTTTATTTTTCTTGGCCGTTAGTGGGTGTTAAAAAGTCATTTGAAATAAAAAATCATAATAAGATAGTTTAGAGTTCCGTAAATGATACTTATTAAATAATTTTCAATGACACTAGACTTACTTAGCATGATAAAAGTTGAAGTTTCGTGATGGATGGCAATGACATTAATAAAACAAAGTAAGTCAGCTTTTATCTATCTGTACCTTACTTTAATGGACAATCACCTTGGAAATCAGGTTTAAAGTTTTCACTTAAGTGAAAGTTAAAGTAGCTGAAACATAAGTTGGATACCTAGTGTAAATTTGATTTATTTGGAAAACCAAATTGTCGTAGCATCAGGATTATTGGTCTTGAAAGATAGCGATTGTAACTTCAATCACCCAGTGTCTTAAATGTGATCGCCTACGATATGTCCCCTTATTAGTAGGGGGCTACATAGGGTTTACCTCATCATCAGCCTTTTTTTATGTTCCCACCGCTGGGACTCTCTGTGAGAGGAATCGGGCCGTAATCCACCACGCGGGTCCAATGCGATCTACGATCATCATCATTCTATTGTCCTCACCCAAATTTATTTGAGTCCGGCGCAGCACGTCTTTTCCAGTTAAAAATAGGTGTTGTACTTCGTAGCACGACCATGAACGCATTCATTTTAACTGTAGATGGTAATAAAATCCTTTTAATTTGTACTATTTTGTACCTCTAGTTAGAAGTTTTATATCTCTTAATTATCGCTGTCTTGCTGGCAAGATTCCTTCCAAGCACGACCACGCTAAAATTCCACTTGGCATAGAAGTTGATGAAACGGGAGCATGCCTAAAAATTTGTACTCATTATGTACTCCTATTTCATTACTTATAAATTATCGTAAATTTATAGAAACTCAAATAAACATTTTCTGCCTATAAGTATGTGATTTCTATACTTGACACTAGATGGCGTTTTATGTAAAAATTAACAATATACGTTAAAATAATAATAAAAATATGCGGTCGTCACTTCTTCTTTGCATTTTTTTCAATGTACTCCAGCCAAGTATAAGTAATCCTTTAGGTGAAATGCGCCATCTAGTGTCGAGAAAAATCACGCAATCTTAAAGAAGTCAAACCATACCGTATAAGAGAAGATAAGAAAACATCACCTGTCTTTTTGATTGAAGATTGTTCAGCGTTCTAATATCTTTTGTCCCCTAAGGTAGCGTTGCTAATCGAAAATCATAGCACGTAACGAAGTGACAAATTGAAATCTTACATTTTGTCTGACGGTTGCCACAAGAAGACATCGAACCTGCAAAATTTTAACATACCAATGTCTGTAGCTTTTTCTTTTGGGACAAGCTTTGTGTAAAATGCTTTGGGACAAAACTAAGTGGGACCGATAGCCGAGACTATTTTGCGGCAGACCACTTGGAAAGTTGTGAGATGTGTTGGATTTGAATGAAAGAAACAATGTCGCATTAGGTTTAAATTGATGAGTCTAGAAGCTTTCGACTTACATTTAAGTGCAATGGCAGCAACGTAAAATTATAAAGGCGAAAGTTTGTGAGTGTGTGTGTGTGTGTGTTTTTGTATGTTTGCTACTTCTTCACGCTCAAACGGCTGGACGGATCTGGACGAAATTTGACACAGGGATAGATTATAGTCTGGAATAGCACATAGGATTGGAATTTGAATAGGATTGAAATTGGAATAGGACATTTTATCCCGGGAATATGTTCCCTTGGGACAATTTTCTACATTCACGCGTGCGAAGCCGCTGGCAGAAGCTAGTAATGAACCTATCTCTTTATATACTGCCAGTAATTATGTTCAGCGCTCATTTAATTTTATACCCGAGATTTTCTGAGAGTTCTTAAGCGTATGTAATAGGATTCTCTGTCAAGTCTTTAGAAAAATATATCAGATAACAACACCGATCTACGTGAGCTTTAATTTATTGCCCTAGAATTTCATACTAGAATATATTTTCTTAAGGTAGTATTATTTTTAAGAAATAATGACATTTATGATTTATTTAAATTGGCTTTTTTCACAATCCTACTCAGAAACGGAAGGCCTTTTAGGGGTCCTCCAGTAATCTCTCCTTTCTTTGAAACTATTAAATCGTTGATATAGAAATTTTAGGCTATGCAATTTCACACAAAAGCACAGTCACTCACATACACACCACAAACACACACACACACATACACACTCATAAAAGATACTTACCGTAGCTTACTCACCAACCGTTTTCTGATCTCTAATCATGTCATTATATACTCGTCTATTCTATTTTTACCTGCAATTGTAATTGTTTATAAAAAGTGATGTGAGGTGGGGCCCTGGTGACCTGTAACACAGGTTTTATTTACCTACCACAGGCACCACAGCGTTCCACAACCAAATTTGTAAATTATAATTTAATTTTATTTAATACTAGCTTTTACCCGCGGCTTCGCTCGCAGTGAAGTCATTGTATATTTTTTCTTTTTTTTTTAAATGTATCTATTTATTTTTTACCATATGTAAATACATACAGATCTTATGTTTGATGAACAGAGCGCATAATTATGGCATTAAATTAGAAAATAAATTGAACAATTACATATTGTAACACCCCTAATTACTATAAACTTAATATTAATGTATAATGTATCTTACAACTAGCGCCATCTGCCTATAAAGCTGTTAACTTTTATTGATTATGATTCCTTTGAGGAACTTCAATAGGAGAGGACTTACTTAGTCAACTTCACTGCTTACATTGTAAGTGGTTCGCAGTATAACCACTAGATGTCAATGTTTATTGACATCTTGATCCTGCAACTCGGTGTTAAAAATCACCGCCATTTAATGACTTCGACAACTTACTGTCGTTCGTCAATGCTATCCCCTGCTACCAGTGAGGTACATCTGCGGATTTCGTCCTAATTGGAAGGGTCACACAAGACACCCCTGATAGTTGGTTCTGTAGCCCGTATCCTTATCCTTAAGGAATATATTTTTGGATTAGAGGGCTAAGTACCCTGCCTTCGTCCAAGCGGACTAGGCTGTGTGTACTCCGCCTTATTTTAATAGAAAGTAAACAAATCCTGTAAACTTCACTTCCTGAAATAAACACCTGCAAGTCATCTCGAGTGTTTCCTTCGAACCTGTGACGTCGACTACAACGAACCCTACAATATTATTTAATACTCCAATTATGTCAGACTGAAATGAGGAATTATTAAAATGTCAAAAGTAATTTAATGTCTTTAGTTTAATTGTAATTCTAAATTAATTCGTCATTCAAGTATTCGTCAATATTATAATAACATTTATCAATTAAGAACAATTTCATTCTTTTCTTAAATTGTGTAAAATTTAATTCTTTTATAGCGTCTGGAATTTTATTATAAATGCATAGAGCCATACCCAAGACACTTTTTTTACTAATGCAGTTTTACACTTATAATTATTCAAAGAATTTTTGTACTGACTACGAATTGGAACATTTCGTATCATTGTTTTGACGAAGATACTGATTTCTAATATATATATATCGCCGGTAGCGTAAGTATTTTCAATGATTTAAAGTGAGGTGCACAACTATCATCTGTTTTCAGACCACACATGGCTCTAATGCATCTTTTTTGTGTCTTGAATAGTAATCCCTTATCCGTCGAATTACCCCAAAAAATAATTCGGTATCGTAGAAGTGAGGCTACTAGAACATGATAGGCAACAAGTAACGCTTCTATATTTACTTTCCTAGCTAATTGAAAAAGTGCGTAGGCAGATTTATTCATTTTTTTACATAGCTGTTCTATATGAGCTTTCCAATTAAGGTTATTGTCAATATGGATACCTAAAAACACACTTACTTTTACTTCTTCTATTTCGTTGCCATTGTAATTGACACAATTTTTCGGGGATTCAATTCTTTGGTGGAGATGCATTACTTTGGTTTTCTTAAGATTGATTACTAAATTATTCATATTGAGCCAATTAATTATGTCAGTAAGAGTATTATTAATGTCAAATTGATAAGTGTTTAAGTCCTTACATTTTACTAAGGCAGTGCTGTCGTCTGCAAACAAAATCATTTGCTGTTGTGTCACTCTTGGCAAATCAATGTAAATGAGAAATAAAGGTGGCCCAAGCACGCTACCTTGTTACTTCTTAATACCTCCGAAAAATATATGTACAAAGTTTCATGATGATCGTTTCAGTAGTTTTTGCGTGAAAGCGTAACAAACAAACATACATTCACATTTATAATATTAGTAAGTATGATATTTTTTTGTTTTACACTTGGTTTGTGTTGAGAAATAAACGATTTTTATTATTATTTATTATTAAAATTAACAAAAGACATTAGTCTTTATCATGTTTTATCCACAAAGCAGCACAATACGCCCGGGATTCATAAATAATCAGCCTTTTCAGCCACTGCTGGAACACAGCCCTCCTTTCTGTGAGGGTAGATATGGCGTAGATAGGGAGAAGATAGGGCGTAAACCACCACGCGGGCCCACTGCGGATTCAGAGATGTCATGTCTTCGAACTTTTAGTTCTAGGACATCCCAGTTTCCTCACGATGTTTCCCTTCACAGTTTTAAGAGCAGAACATCCATAAAAATCAAAAACAAAATGATGAATACATAAAACAATACAAAACAGTAAAACGACACCATACAAAACAAAACATTTAGTAGACCGGTCTTGATGGACATTTCAGTTTGCATTAAGCTCTATGCGAATTAATTCAAGCCAGCAAGTCTTACTCCAATTTTGTGTCAATGTTGGCCGGAATATTAGGCAGCTAAGTACTGGTAATTAACAAAAACCGTGTTTCCATTTCAGTATGGAAACCACACACACCAAGGCGTGGCAGACATTTTGGACGCAGCAAGGGTTCAGAGCTATGTTAACGGAACTCTTAAAGGGAACTCTCTCGGCTACTTTAACCCACCGTTCAAAGAGTACGCCTGCTATCAGGGATCTTTGCCTACCCCGCCTTGCACCGAATCGGTTCTATGGCTTATTCGAGGAAGGACTATGCATATTAAGAGGGTAAGAAACCAGTAACATAATATTCCTCTAGACCAAATTTTGGCACTGGCTTTCCGAGGCATGAGGGTGTCACTCCGCCAACTTCCAACATCTTTCTCCAACAGTTTCTTCTGTATCTTTGCTTATAGCGTTGCAGCATCCCTAGAATTAATTTTCGGACCAAATTATAAATGGTGGTAACGGATTGTCGCTCTTGATAAAAAAAACTTAGATTATTGAATAAAAAAAAAGCAAAAAAGAACAAATTTGGCAAAGCAAAAATCCAACGTCAAGCGGTGTTCCCAGGCGGTCACCCATTCAATTACTGACCATGCCCGATGTTGCTTAAATTCGGTGATCGGATAAGAACCGGTGTATTCAACGTAGTTTGCACGTTAGCGAATGTTATGACGAAATTAGCAAAGTATTGTTTCAGAACTAAGCAATGCCGTCATATTTTATTATCTGCCAAAAAAAATTTTTTTATTATAATGCCCAATGGTTTTACTAGCAATAACTGCGCCTAAATGCAGACAAGGTTCTGTTTTTAGGGTAAAACTAAAACTTCACGGTCCGTCTGTCTGTCTGTCTGTCTGTCTGTCACCAGGCTGTCTCTTATGATCCGCGATAGCTAGACAGTTGCAATTTTCACAGATGATGTATTTCTGCTGCCGCTATAACAACAAAAACTAAAAATAAAACACTTCAAAGCGAAAAATAACTTTCTTTTCCGAAGTTGGTGTCTTTTGTTACTATTATTTTCCGTTATTCGACACAGACTTTGGAAAAGAAAGTTATTTTTCACTTTGAAGTGTTTTTTTTTTGGAAGTCTGTTTAATTTTATGTTAAAAAGTTTTTTATTTTCCTCTTTTTAGTTTTGGTAGATACTTACCTCCAATTAACATGAAAATTATTTATAGCCAAAGTACATCTCATGACGATTCCAATAAGCCCAAACATTACACGACTAGGATACATTGTTTTATTTCGGAGTTCTAGTGGCTATTGTTGTCTTCTTCATCAGTTCCACCAAATTATACTTTCTGAGTGCAAATGATTTCATTATTTATGAATATACCAAAATTGCTATATGTATGCCTATAATATTTGAGGATTTCCCTCCAGTTCTCTGAGATGCCATCATCAGATCGTGGTTTCCTTATCATGGTACCACTCTTGAGAGATCTCCTTTCCAACAAAAAAATAACCATCAAAATCGGTTTATAAACGACGAAGTTATCCGCGAACACACATATAAATATATATATATATACGGTCGAATTGAGAAACCTCCTCCTTTTTGGGAAGTTGGTTAAAAACCTCCTCCTGTTTGGGAAGTTGGTTAAAAACAGAATAAAATAAATATTTAAGTGGGGCAAATCCCATACATGGTAAATGAAATATTTTAAATTTGGCGCGCAATGAGACCATTTCGCTCTCCCTTGTAAATGTGAATGTAGGTAAATAGTTTTTATAACCATACATAAATTCACGCCTGTTTCCAATGGAAGTAGGCAGAAACTACAAAACTCTACATGCTGCTGCTTCTCCTCTTGTTCTAGATACTATATTATAAAAAATGACGTATAGCTAGAATTGTAATTGTCGAATAAAAGCTAGCTAGTAACCAAGGCTATATCGAATGAATCTAAATGTCCACTAAAAGGACGTCACTGAAAAATGTAAAATATCCAACGGCAATATTATTTATTTATTTTCAGGCTGTTCTGTCCCACCGCATGATATTTTCAAATATGTATTTGAAAATGAATTTGATATCAAATTTCGTGGCTGCATTGGATTAGCGGATTGATTTATTAATTCACGAAGGTCTTTACCGTATGAAAATGATTCATGGTAGCATTAGTTGCCATTTTATGTTCAAATTTCTCTTCATGCATTATTGGATTTTCGGAAAATGAATAAACATGGGTGTTTATTCATAGCATATGAGGTTTGAGATGACTTTATTTCCCATAAGAAATGATTTCACTTATATGAGAAATGATTAACTAATTTGTACAGTTTTGGCAAAAAGAAATTATGATACACAAGATATTCTAAAAATGAAGGATAAACTAAAAAAATGAACACTGCCAGAAAGTAACCATAAACAGAGCGCGCGCAACTAGAAGCGGTATGTAATGTACAGTCGGTCGTCAGCATTATCTGACCCCCTATTTAAACAAACGAATTAGGACCCTCTATTCGTTATATTAAGGTTTATTCAGTTTATATGAGCTCATCGGACCAGTGCTCGAACACGTAACGTTAAGAGCCACTGGCATTCTATATCATTTTGTCAAGCTATTTTAATAATTATCTCGTTGAAATTAAAGTTGAAAATCTTTTAAGACACATTATATAATTACAAGCGAATCTTTAATTTCAAGTAAGCGTTACAAGTTCTTGTGGCTAAGCGGTTTGACGTTGGATTGGCGACGAACAGTGTGTGGGTTCGCATCAGCCAAACTATTATCAATTCTTTTTTTAATTTGATGTTATTTCTATAATATTGCTTGCTTTATTAAAGAATGACCAATATGATTTACACTTAATAACATTATCTTGTAAAGAGGTGGGTAACTTAAAAAAACGTATATAAGTCACAGTATTTATAATTACCAAGAATGGGAATACGAAGTAAAACATACATTTGCTTCGTGAGGTAGATAATAAATTTATTTACCCGCTTAATAGCAGTGACTCAGTGACTGCGCACATCAATTGTGACTTAGTGACATATAACATTATAACCGTTCACATTTTAACTCATTAAGTATTTTTATGCAATTTGGTGTAAAAAAGCATCATGTCGCAGCTTGATGACTATACCAAATATAAAATCATATTTTTACATGAGCAGAATGTAGGAATTAAAGAAATTAGTCGTCAACTAAATATAGCAGTAAGTGTTTTTTTATACCTGCCTATTTTATTGATTGTGATTAATGAATGTGTATTTGGTTGTTTTTTCATTCTCTCCTTACAAGTTACATACTTGGTTTCAAATATTGTTTTTTTATGGTTTTAGAGAAATACGGTTAGACTATGGCTAAGACGTTATGGAGAAAATGGAACTATTCAGCGGATTCGTCCAGGAAAAAAACCTGTCAAATATACTCTTGAATTTGAACGCCACCGGGCTATTGTTTCAAGCCATGTTGAAAAACCATTTTTGCCCCTTCGTGCAACCGCAATAAACCACAATATTTCAGTGGAAACAGTGAGAAGGCACTTACACGCTGCTGGGATTAAGAATTACAAACCGGCAAAGAAAATTGCAATGACAGCTGCTCATCGTAAAGAAAGGGTTCGTTTTGCCCAGGAATATTTAAATTTTAATTGGGAAGAAAATGTTGTGATCTTCACTGATGAAAAATCGTTTAAATCGGACAAAGATGGCCGTAAAATCTTATGGCGAAGAAAAGGAGAACGCTACAATGAGAAATGCTTGCTACCTTGTAGAACCAGCGGTAGAATAACTCTGGGCTACTGGGGCTGGATGTCGTCCATGGGACCTGGTGAATTGGTGGAAGTTGGTGGTAGGTTTAATAGTAGTTTATATTTGGAGATTTTACGTGACGTCATGCTGCCGACTGTGCGAATTGCCTATCCAACGGCACTTATTTATTTTATGCACGATAATTGTTCCATCCACCATGCAGGCATTGTGCAAGATTGGTTAGCTGCTCAAGAAGGTGTGACAGTTATTAATTGGCCATCTAAAAGTCCTGATTTGAACCCTATAGAAAATCTATGGGGTCAAATGGTTTTAAATTGGGACACAACGGAAGTGCGAAACAAACACAACTTGGCTGAGACCGTGACATCAACTTGGGAGCACATGAGAGGCAAAGATTTGTGTTGGAATATGGTGCGCGGCATGCGTAGCCGATTGCAGCAAGTTATATCAGGGAAAGGTGCGCCAATCCGCTACTAATATTCATTGTTCCCCAAGCGTCACCCGGAGGCCGCGCACCTATTGTTCTTTAATTGTGTCTGTGATTTCCAAGATCGAAAGGCTAATTTACTGTAGGTATTTTTTAACATACCATGTTAGTAAATGCTCAGATGATTGATTATTTATTGAACCATTAAAAAGTTGCAGATTATGTGGTGATGTTATTGTTATAAATAGTTTTTTTTTTCTATTTAAATAACATGCCTATTCACTACGTATAAGCAGCTATAAAATTGTAAAGCATTTCACAGAATTCATTTTCTCGATAACAAACTTTTAAGCATAGCATAATAATATTATTATGCTTATGCTTAAATGTATGCTTGCTTATGCCTTTTTTATGAATGTTTTTAAATGGTTTTTAGATTTAATTATGGCCATAGAAATATAAAAATATCTATGATTATGGCATACTAATATAAAATGTATATTAATTTGGAAATATATGAGCATTTACTTCTACTTCTTCTGCTAATCTAGCTAAATTATCCAAGTCGCTAATATAATTCTTGGTTAATATAGTAAATTTTCCTTTAGTTCTTAAATATTGATAAGTTAATTATTATGTTGTTTCTTGAGCAAAACTATTTGTTTAAGATTTACTAGTGGTTGATATATGAAACTATTTTGTGTAAAAGATGAAATAAAGATTATTATTAAGTGTTTTAATCCATTAATGAAATAATAAACATTTTAAACTTGCAATTATTTCGTTTTATTTCTATACAAACTGCCCGTTTAAAAATGCAAGACCCTATGTCGTCCATTAAAGAAATGTGAAAAAAAAGTGTAATTAAATACTTAATTATATAAAAAAAAAAACACTGAACAAACATCTGTGCAAAATGCTAATTAAAAAGAATCATACTTTAGTTACACAGCGTTTTCGAACCCACACACTGTTGATCGCCAATCCAACGTCAAACCGCTAAGCCACAAACACTTGTAGGATCTACGTGAAATTAAGGATTGGCTTGTAATTATGTAGTGTGTTTCATAAGATTTTCAACTTTAATGTCAACGAGATAATGATTAAAATAGCTTGACAAAATTATATATAATGCCTCGAGTAGGTCTGATGAGCTCATATTAATTGAATATAACGAGCATAAGGTTCAAATTCGTTTGTTTAAATGGAGGGTCAGATAATGCTGACGACCGACTGTACTAAGGTGCGCTCACTTTTTTAAGGATATATAATTTTAAGTGTTTCTTAAATATTGACATGGATTTAGCATTTTTAATGTTGTTTGGTAGTTTATTATACAATGCAGCACCTTCGTACATCACATTTTTTTGCCATAGTTTGTGCGTGGTGAGCATAATACTGTATGTTATTTGCATTTCTAAGCCTAATTTTGTGTATTTGATGTTTCTTTGTAAAATGTATTTGTGTATGAATGTTTTTACTAAGTATTTTCCTTATTAAGATGCAAGTATCATGTAAGTAAGTCTGTGATATATTCATTAACTCATTTTCACTGTATATTTTTTGTGTTGTGTACTGTAATCATAATGGAAAAGTGTCTTTATTAACAAATTTTGTGCTATTTGACAAACTTCAATATTGGTTTTGGCCGCTGTGCCCCATACTTCTATCAAATTGTCCATGTAAGGTTTTACAAGAGTATCATATATATTGTAGCGCACTTGTCGTGGAAGACATCTCCCGTGAGCGAAGTCAAGATAGATTTAACCCTTTCCACATGAGATATTTTTCATGATCAATGCTTTGATAGGTTGGTTATTTATGGTTAATTGTGAATTGTGTGACATTTTTTGTTTTTTTGCAGCGAAAACTATGTAGTTGATTTTAGCTATATTTATGGTGAGTAGATTGGACTGAAATCACATATTCAAAAGATGTAGATCATCCTGAGCGTCGATCATAACAGTGTCCACGGAATGTCCAAAATAAAATAAAGCTGTATCGTTAGCGTACAACGATACATCGCCTTTTAGTCCAACTTCTTGAATATTGTTAATGTAAATCAGGCCAGGTCCCAAAATTGATCCCTGTGGAATGCCAAAATTTACAATCTTAACCACTTGGCAACGATTTGTCAGGTAGGATTTAAAAATATCAAGAGCATCACCAGTGACGCCAATGTCATTTAGTTTATTTAATAACAGTGTGTCACTTATTGTGTCCGAAGGCTTTTTTAGGTCTATGAAAATTCCTAATGCTATTTGCTTTTTGTCGATATTTAGTTTAATTTTTGATATTAGATCTATTGTTGCAGAAAGTGTATTGGATTTTGGCCTAAAACCGTATCGTTTTTTATAAAACACGTTCAAAAATTGTTGATAAAACCGGCAAGACTGAAATGGGACGATAATTTCCTGGGTACGATTTATTTCCATTTTTGAAAATGGGGCTGACCTTTGCAATTTTGAGGCTGTCGGGAAAAGTCCCAAGCTCTAACCGTCTTATTAATAAAAATGGCGTATTCCCAGCTTACTCCGAAGTTACTCTTGGACTAGCTAATCCCGGAGTAACTAAGGATTAACATAGATCTAGCAATGTTATTAATAAACATGGAATAACCTCGGACTAACTATTCATTTCTTAGTCTTGGACTTACACGTAAACTCTGGCAACCCGGTTGAATTTAAAAGTAAAAAGAATGAACTAGTGAATGAAAATAAGCAAGTTGAAGACATTATGTAGAAAAAAAAACTAAAAATGACATCTGCCTTAGAGATTTGACAGTAAAGGCGAAGGAGGGAATTTTAAATTATCTTAATAGCTTTAAACTTAAAAATTACTTATAATGACGAACACGATATAATATGATATGATATAATATGTATATATATAATTTTCATCAATAAATGCTGCCCGTGACGCATTACCTCTAATATTATTATTTATTGTGTGTGTCACTAGTACATTGCCATCATCTTGTGCATCTACATCCACAAATAGATCTTGCCTATGTATTGCAAATATCCGTGATTTATAATTTCGTTGTCTAAAGTTAAACAGCTGCCAATGACCTTATTTTTTTAATGTTTGACATTAACTAAATAAAAATTCAGAGTCTATGTAATAATTGTGGTTGCGAGAGTTTTTGGCGGGATTTTTTCGAGCGTAGTTCAGCGGTTGTTAAAATTATTTGCAAATTGATTCCTAGTGGATATTGTGATATAAAATTGGTGTAGTTTTGTGTCTCAACTGTCTACGCAACTCGAAAATATGTGAAATCATTGACAGAAGCAATCTCGGGATAGTGGAGCGGAGATTTTATTGTAGTATTGACTACCTCTGCAAAGTTGAAGGCTGACTCGATACAATTTGCTGCCAAATACGTCAAAAAAACATTAGAATTTGTTACATCCGCATTCTAATGCATACTAAAGAATTCAAGAAGGATATTATGTAATGAAGACGAGGCGGTATGGTCCAAGACCTTAGCCTGCCCGAGTAGGGCGAAGGAAAAAAATTGTGGTTGCCATAGTTACACTACCCTTATTCCGACCTTAAACTAGATAGCACCATAGTTTAACTTTTAGTCCGAGACTAGTGTCAGATTAGTATAATCTCTCCTTATTCCGTGTTTATTAATACGGAAATTTGTTAGTACCAACCTAATCCTTGGAATAAAGTTAATCCTACCTTAGTCCACGTTTATTAATATGATGGTAAATGTTTATTTATACAGTTTGTTAGTCCGACTAGTATCAAGTCTTTTACGTATTTGTAGTAGTAGTGTTTAGTTTTAAATTTTCAATTATTTTAGCAATTTATAATAATATAATATAGGGCATGGTCTTAATTGTGAAAGTGGGTCCAAGGTTCGAGTTGCCTGTGCTCCTTTAGTTTGAGTCAAATTATTATGTTATTGATTGAGGATTTGACTAGACAGAGCTGGTCCTATGTTTGAGAAAAAATCGTTGAAATACTCACAAATTTCAGTCTGATTAGTTAAAACTCCAGATGGCGTCAAGAGTTGACACGGTGCTGGTGACTCTGTTCCTAGAGAGATCATTTCTAAGACTCCACATTTTTTGGCTTTTCTTGCATTGATCAAAAGCATTTTTGTAATAAGCACTTTTTGTTTGCTATATAACTTGACTGACTTCATTTCTTTGATTGACAAATTTGTCCTGTAATATTATGTTTGAGAAAAAATCGTTGAAATACTCACAAATTTCAGTCTGATTAGTTAAAACTCCAGATGGCGTCAAGAGTTTACACGGTGCTGGTGACTCTCTGATCTTGTTCCTAGAGAGATCATTTCTAAGACTCCACATTTTTTGGCTTTTCTTGCATTGATCAAAAGCATTTTTGTAATAAGCACTTTTTGTTTGCTATATAACTTGACTGACTTCATTGCTTTGATTGACAAATTTGTCCTGTAATATCAATTTTTGAAACGAAAATATAACTAGCTACATTAACTTCAAGAGATATTGTTTTATCTGTTTTTATGGCATATTCTTTGTTTTATTTAGCTTGACCTTCGGATAATAACATCCGACCAAATATAAATTTAAAATATATGACGAATAATACATATTAATATAGTTACTCCCCGTCCAGCCTGTTATTGACAGATGCACGCTTAAGAAGTTTCATAAAATGCAATACTCCATAGAGGCTTACAGTAGTGAAGCGACGTGTTTATTTGCTCCATAATATCGATAAATTAAAATACACAATTAAATCGAATTTACGTAGCAGTGTAAAGGGGTGAAGGTTAAATTTAAAAAAAAAATGTAAATAGGTATAGAAAAACAGCATATGAAATATATTAAATAATTTCATTTTATTATAGAATAGAAGTATATTTATTCGACCTAGGCATAACACAACAGCAACAAACATGGAGTAAAAGACAAAAAAAGAAGTGCAAAGACAAATTGCGCTGAACGTGCCCATACCTAAAGGGTTACCAACTCAGCATTTGCTGGGCGTCAGACACCTAGCGCTGGTTTTCAGTTGGCACGCTGCAGCTATACACTGATGTGGGTAACAAAATAAAATATAATCTAAAGTAAGGCCAACGAGAAGCGATACGAAAGGTCATTAACCTAAAAAACAACTGCGGCGTTGACAATCTAATATCTATCTCTTTCCATCTTGTGCCTTTGTCGTAATGTCTCGTTCTCCCGACAAAAACATGACAACGTCAAGACGGGTTCGCCAACAATTCGGGCGGCCATTTTAGATTCATTCTGTTTCGAAACGCGCTCGTGGTGATACAAGTTATTTGTTAAAGTTTTGTTATTATTTTGTTGTTTATTTAATTATTTCTTGTCTAAAAGGGGGCAAGTGTGTTGCCATACACAGATTCAGAAAAATATTATTATTCGCGTTATTTAATTTAAATCTACATTATACAATAATTCAAATTATGATAAAATTTATAAAAATAGACTATCCTTTTTGGTATTATTACAATTTGCCGGATATTTTTTAAAACTATATAAATCCAACTTTCAAAAAGTTACGCACCCCTGCTATTCCCAATGACCTTGCATGTGTTTTGTTTACATTTGGTATCGCTTCTCGTTGGCCGTACTTTATACATAATTTGACAAGAGTGATACAATTTAAGGATGTGTAAAATAAATAAAGCACAGTGAAATAATAGAAGAATAAGTATACCCATAGTTAGTAACAATGTATGTGTGTGTGGGTTGTAGCGAAAAAGGAAAGAAAATAATAAACAAAAATCATTCACAAAATACCCTACCACCTTATCACAAAGAACAAAATAAGTCACCAACATGGCGTATTAGCTTACTAGTAGCAAGTCACGAGCCGGACTGTTCGTGAATGCATTATCTTCTTCTTTGATCACCGCCAAGGCATCCATACCAAATTTTTCTGCTTAAAAACTAAGTAAGTAATTTAAATTGCAATTAGAAAGGGAACAAAAAAAATATAATGAAAAAAAAAATACCAGGAAACAAAAAAAATATAATGCGAAAGTCACAGAGTTCCCGGAGACACAGACGCAACGGGCACACCACATCTAGGCAATCCATTATCTAGAATTGGGTACAGTCGTAATGGTGAGTTGCTATACTACTGTGATAAAAAAGATGCATATTATACTTAAATTTATGATGAATCTTTAGATTCTTTTCAATTTAAACTGGAATCAGTAACAACATTAAACAACAACTAACAATTACAACAAACAACAATAACAACAATTATTAATTCTCGAGTGCATATATGACTGATGTTGCAAAATAATAAATATTATATTGCTACTGTTATTAACATTTACCACCTGTATAAGCATTATGGATGCAATAAATTTGATTTGATTTTATTTCAAACACTATAAAAAGTTAAGCAAAAATAAAATAACAATGATTTAAATCGATTCAAATTTCTACATTGATAAAATCGATTGTTATAAGAAATCGAATCGATACCGCATTAAATAATTAGTTTTTGAGCTTTCAAATGTAAAATTATAGGCTGGACGGGGAATAATGAATCAATTAAGGCAAGCGTGCTCCATCGCCGATTACAATCACAGTTTATTATCAGGTGATAGTGGTCAAACACTAGGTTTTGTTTTTTTTTTATATTCATTATTACATTTGTGTGTCCCGAGCTTATCGAACGATAAAAAATTTGATGGAACAGGTGTATAAAATTGACAGTTAAGTACATCACTTAATCCACATCTGTATACCTGCCCTTATTATTATACCAGACTTTTCATGAAATTTTATTTGCAAGAGCATTTCGATAACTACTGATTATTATCATAATCCGATTATTCATAACGTTTCGTTTTGATAATGATTTTATCTGACATGCTCTGTGATCAGTATAAAGGTTGACCTTGGCCGTGCATTTCTGATGCCTACAGAAATCGTTGCCGTAGCGGTAGCTGCATGACATCTTTAAGGCCGTACCCTGACCAAAAAATCTTGAGCATTCCTAGTGCCCTAACGGCATACTGGTGGCGCATGAATTTACAGTACTGAATACGCCCAGAAATTAGAAAAAAATCTTTAAAAAATCGAAAGAAGGTCTTAAAAAAAAATGTTACACAGTGTTTGTTATCAAAGTGTCAATCCATAGTATTAGTACAAAAATTAATTAATGAACACTTTACGAGGAGATGCACGCTATCAATCATTATTTCTCATTTTTATGGTTTTGTTGGAAGGAGATTAGTGAAACATATACTTCTTTAAAAAAAAAGTATACTACCATTTTGGAATCAATGTAGAAATTTAATGCATTTTAATTATTCGATATTTCTTTTTAAATAACGAGTAGATAGCTCTTAAAAACTGCACAAAACCGGCCAGCGCCGCGTTTTGCTCGGCAGGCGCCTTAAGATAACGTATATTTAATTTTCTTCTGCAACTGTGGTTACGAGTATTCCAACGTATATTTTTCACAATATAACCTATAACATGGTATAAGTCACTCCAGTGTATAGTCGCTCAGCTTAATTTCTGCTCTCTTGTCCTTCAAGAACCAATTTAATAAAGACTAAGACCAATTTCCCACTAGACGACCGTTATCTTTATTCTACTTATTTTCACTCAAATTATGTCCGATCATTATAGTAATTGAAAATAAAAATAGTCAAACTCAAAAAGAGAAATAAACATCAAAATAAAAACGCGAACGAACTAACCTTTCAACAAGTTTACAGCTGCGATATTAAAGCACTTCATGAAACTGAGTTGTCATTTTTGACCACAGAACACGGAACCACCGCACTAGGAGCAACAAGAGACGCCATTACTAAAAATATATTCAAACCCACTCTTGTTATTGTTACTGTTGTATTGTGTCTGGTTATGTCTTCTAATATATTCAAAGGCACTAAGCACAATCATCGGCTGTCATAGATCTAGTCTGAATCGTTATATTCCGTCAATTTCCGAAAGTAAATCATTTCAACGAAACGGCTGAAGGTGGCTGATATAGAACAGAATCTCAGACTATATTCCATCACCTACTTTCCAGCCCTCTCTGCCGCAAATTCTACAGTCAAATCGACCTATATGCTACTACCGACGATGCCATGGAAGTGAAGAAGTATTTTTAATTGTGTTTTATTAACCTAGACTGTTCCACAGCTGAGCAAAAGCTTCCCCAAAACTTTCCTGGTATTCCTTTCCAGCTACCTAGTATGCATCTAGGTCGCCACTTCGCTCCGGGATGGGCGCAGCGGCACCGTTCGTCATCAGGCACTCAATTTGTGGCTCTATTGATCAGCGGTCACTGTGCATGCATGCGGTTGACATTACCCGCCCTATTCCATTGTAGCCCCTAAATGAATAAGATAAGTACTTTTTATTCATCAATACAAAGATGAAGGACGGTGTCACACATTGACTCGCTTTGTTTGTATGGAAAGTTCAGTCAATGTCATCTCTATGAGTTCGTACTCTGTGATGTTAGCCATGATTTATGCAATGTAGCGGCCAGTGTGATGCAAATTGTGTGTGCCGCTATAAAAGAGATTTACTGATCCAACTCTTAAAAGTATTGCACAGACATTTTTATTTTACAGTTAAATGTATTACAATATACAAGCTTTTATATAAAGCTTGATAAAAACATTTTGTGAAATCTCGTTACATGAAGAGGACTGTTAATTTGTGGCCCAAAAGAGAAATATCTAAATAATAATAATCTTTATTGTTTACTAAAAAAACGTCCTTCATCTTGATTAACATAAAGATAAAAGAGTATTGAAAAGAGCTGATGACGAACATACTGTAGCATGCTTATATTAAAAACCGACCAAGTCCGAATTTGGCTAAAGAATTTGGTTCCGCGCAAATCATAATTTTTAACATCCCATTTTAAAATCATAGACTAACAGTTCTAATGGTAATGTAAACAACTTTTGTTTTTAATTTTCTAATTTGACCCCATGTATATATTTTTTTTCATTACATGCCCGAGTACACACACGAGTCACAGGATGTTTTGGGTACCAATTTCAACTGAATCGGCCGAGTGATTCGGAGCAAATTAGTAGTGACAGACAGACAAACAGCCACACAGACGGGTGATCCTATAGGGGTGCCGGTTTTTTATTCGGACACTAAGGGACTCTAAAAAAAATCCTAAATACAAAAAAGGAATTGTAGGAAATCCTGAAAAGAATAAGAAATCATTTCATCTTTCTTATTCTCGTTGTTCTTTCGGTAACCACCACCACAAATAAAGGAAAAAGAAAATATATACATTGTTATTGATTTAATTCAATTTTATTATTATTGATTAGATTGATAGTGGGTATGGAGTCCTTTTTTCTAACCTCTAGCAAAATTTTACTAGCAAATTCACAGTAGTAACTTCATTCTTAAACCCAATTATTGCGTAGTGGCAAAAATCTTCAAAAATGTTTGAGCTGAAATCTGAACCTTTTACACCTCTGATAAAATATGAATATATAAGGATGGTCGATGAGGGGGAAAAGTTCTGGCATGGCGACTGCGTACCAGAACACGCAGTATTGAAAGGCCCTTCCACTAGGTGGACTGAGAATGCCTTGATTAAGGGCCTACATACGCTTTAGTGCCGTAAAACGGTAACTTTCTAAAGAATACACCTTAGTAACGGCTAGGTTAAAGATTTGAAAAAAATATATATTTAATAATGTTTCATGTACATTATTTTTTAAACATGGTTTTTTCGTACAACAAATAGTTTTGCTTTAAAAAAATAATAAGCAACACGTTATTTTTCGCAACTTTTGGATACGAGTACTCCTCCAAAACGACTTGGGTGTTTTAAATTATTTTTACACAGAAAAATTTATGGCTGGAATATCTTTATAACTGACATAGCATAAGTAAATCAAATAGTATGTTGCAAACAAAACTGTTCAAAAGGAGGTCCAATATTGATATTTTGGCATCGAGCGGGCGCACGGCCAGTAGTGCGTTTACATTGGGGCGTATACGTATATCGCCTTAAGGTTCGGGATCGGCCGGATGTTCCTAAACTTTAGGGAGGCCTTTGTTCAACAGTGGACGTCTTTCAACTGAAATGATGATATAAAATAATACTATTGAAAAATTCTACGAAGTCCCCAAAAAGGACTAACAAGTAAAACTTTTCTTATGACGGTTGCCAATAATTTAATGTATTATCTTTCATAGGAAACGTGGGAGTCTGCTCAAGCTTATATGGCCGAAAATGCTGAATCGAGACCGAACTTCCGTATGACACAACCGCTCAACGACAGGAGAGTTTACTATTTTAAATAGGCTAGGTATAGCCGCAGTCTAAGTTTAACTACAGTACCTACAAGGCTAAAAGTGACTGCTATCAACATAAGCAACCTGGCTATTAGTGGATGGACCAGGGAATGAGATAGTTTCCTCATTAAAACTGGCTTGGTGGTCGCCATAAAAGTACTTTTTTTATGGGAAATCATCCAATGACTTCTTTCGCTCTGGGTGAAGCGGGAGGGCGTGTCAGTCTTTACTGACTAAAACCCACCCATGTTCCTTCAGTTGCTTGAACCAGGGCCGCGGTAACTCTTATTCAAATTTAATCGCGACCCGGACAGGCATCGGTCCTAGCGGTACCCGTCACTTTTGGCTGCACCTGGAAACTGGCACAGTCACTTGAAGGCCTACACAACAGCCGGTAGTCTTAAAGTAGATCGAAGACTCAAAAGTGTAAGTTAGTGATATAAAACAAAATAATTGTGTACGGGATAAACAAATGCGCTAAGTTCGCAAATCTTACATGTTTTTTTTAGGATCAAAACATTGGTTAAACGACCTTATAGGAGTCAGAATGTCACTTTGTTCAGGCCCTCAGATCTTTATCACCAGCTTTACAACGCTTGTAAAGCCATATTCATGGGGAGACTGGAGCTCAACGATCTTAATTAGGAAACAATTGTTTTTCTATTGTTTCATACCTGGGGGGTCTACTCCCTAAGCACAAAATCCGTAGTTTCGGCCTTCGTTACAGGTGTTTCCTACACCGAATCACCTCCGGATGGATGATTCGTTCGGGGCCCGAACTAAGAAGGAATGACAACACAATTTGACAGTTGTAACTGCGCCTGATGTGTTTTTACCCGTCCGAAAATTTTAGCCTAATACTTGTTTTTTTCTCTCCGAAGTTTCGAAATACTTTCGGACGTAACTTTGTTGGTTGGGATAGAGTAGACCCCCTGATTCAGATGTCGTGATCGTTGAGGAGCGGGATATCCTTAGCAAAACACATAATTGATAATTGTTGACATAACCTCAAATATTTTGGTGATATTTTATATGCTGCCTCATTGGTCTCAAGCGATACTGCTAAGCAAGAGGTTCTAGATTTGATTCCTGGGTTTTTCATCTGGAACTTCTCAGTAGTAGCCCGGAGTCTGGACTTATGCCCAGTTGATGGCATTAGGCTCGCACTATAGCTCACTCGTACTATATATATATACATGGGGCTTTAAGTTGAGTATACTCTTGAGAATTTTTGCGAGCGTTACAATGTAATGTAACGTTCTTACGAATGGTACAATACAGACAGATGCTCAGTTTCCTAAAGCTTTGCCATGTATTTTAATTATCGACCTCACTCCACGAAACCCGCGCTCGTGCCTTTCGGGCGCACGGTTGGCGCAGTGGTTGAGCGATTGAATGCTGCGTCGCGTGTTGCGGGTTCGATTCCCGCACGGAACAAATATTTGTATGAACTACAGATAGTTGTTCCGGCTCTGGATGATGTGTATGTGAGTTTATATATATTTCACGATACAGGAAGAAATTCCTAGGAGGGGGCAACGTTTTAAAAAAAAAGAATGTTCGAAGTGAGGTTTTAGTAAATTTAAAAACAGCTAATGCTCGATGTTCTGATGCAAGTAAATGCTCTAGTTTATACTCGCCTTTCAACATAATTAGTGAAATTTGAATACAGACATGATGTTAAATATGTTATGTATTTTTAACCGACTTCATAAAGGAGGAAATTCTCATTTCTGTTTTTGTACCTCAGAATTTTGTACTAAGTAAACCAATTTTGATTATTCTTTCTTTATTTGAAAGCTGCTGCTTCTCATGTAATCCCATTTAAATTTGATCAAAATCTGATGGAGAACTTCAGATATGCAACAGAACTCTTCAGTAAATGACGACAAATCTCTCGGGTTTGCTGCAATCGCATGGCTGTTTATTGTTTACACCATTTCATAACATAACATCACGCCGGTACGTTCTAAAGGGATACGCAGATGTTACAGTTCACCCTGGTACACTCTAATTTCACCGGTTGTGTTCAAGAATCATGTTTTTCGGGTAATTTATTCAGGCATAACGGTGGGCTGTATAGATATGTACCACAACTAAAAGTGAAAAATGAAAACTTTTTAAAAAAGAACACAACCGACTTCCAAGTAAAAACACTACTAAGTGAAAAATAACTTCAATTTCGTAAGTCGGGGTCTTCAAGTCAAGAGTGAATAGGTTACTGCTAGGCAAGCGTGCTTCACCGTCGACCACATCATCACTTAACATCAGGTGAGATAGTGGTCAAACGCGAGCCTATAAAAAATAAAAAAATAAAATGAAAAAAAAGTCGGTGTCAAAAAACGAAGAAACAAAAACGAGAACACCGACGTCGGATGTATTTTTTGTAAAAAGTTTTTTTGCTCCGAAAGTCAGACAAAAGGCCGTTTGTTCACGAGATACCACACGACACGATTTGTGGTCACGATACACTGAAGACGGTCTGTCATCCGTTCGTTTGTTCACTATACACGATTCTGAAACGACACTGGAGTGCACTTGTATTGTTCTATAAGCGCATGAGTGACGAACCACCCGTGAGGCGTGCGGTGTGGTGTATCGTGTCGTCAACAAGCTCATATTTGTTTTGTACAACCGCTAAATAGTTACTGCAAAAAAGTCATGACGATATAGCGGCATCGAAGACATAGCCGAAAAACCGTTTGTAAATCGCGTCACGTGTGGTGCGGTGTCGTGCAATGAACATACGGTCCATACAAATATATGGAACTGTGAATCGTGACCACGTTTTGTCGTGTCGTGTGTCGCGTCGTGAACAAACGGCCTAAAAGTATCCCTTTTCCTATGACTTGCAAGTTATCACAATATATGTGTACTTCTACTTTATGAACAATGTTTTTTTCTACTCTTCTGTAGTTTTTGTTGCAATTACTTAAATCTTGTAAAATAAACATGACAATCAAATATGTACGTTTCTTTTTTATGAGCAATCTCTTTAGTGAACTAATGAATATAATATATTTTAAAATATATAATTATTTTATATTTTCAGATATTTCCGTATTTTTCTATTTAAAAATAACACCTGTAGGTAGTGTAAATACTTTTAACCCAATAACACAAACCCGCCCGTATTCTGAGACTGGCCACACCAAACCAACCTATTTGAGTGGCCAGTATCGATTGTTTGAAACATTAATGACAAATGCAGCGTACAGTACAAGTGATGGACATTGCCTACTTGAAGACCACTTTGCTTGTTAAGGTGCAGTGCTTATAACTTCAACCATTTGTGCTAGCCTTTTTTGTTTCACTCCTTTGCTAAGTACTTGCATTCACCTTTTACGTCCTTCTTTCTTCCATCACTATGTAAGAAAATCAATATTCCTACATTTAAAAAAAAAAAAATTCAGTCCCTCCGTGCATTTGTCATCTATACCGAACGTGTATTCAAAACTTCAGCTCAATCGGTTGGCGATAAATGTTTTAAAATTCTGTTGCAATATTTGACTTACATATTATACTTACTATAACTAACTAACAAAGCAAGTTATACATAAAAAGTTGTACCGTACCCCTCATCTCTATCTTTGTATGGTTTAAATTCTTCCTTCCTTCTTTTAATCTTTAACCTGTAGCTGCTTTTATTTTATGTGCATCTGGACTGAAGGCCCATTTTTCAAATCCTTGTGTAACGAAATAAGACTTAAAGGGAAATTAGTTAAAAATAGTAAAAACTTAAAATTTCTAAAATTTCTTAAACGTGAATTAAAACTGTTATGATTAAATTACTTGGGCCCTCAATCCAGACGCTTGCATAAACTGGCATACCCTAAATCTCAGAAAGTACTATATCTGGGTTAATCATTTTAACTTAGGAATTTAGTTAAGAATTTCTTAAATATTTTAAGAAATTCCCAAATCTGTAGAATATGTCATTACAGATTTATGGCGATATATCAAGGGCCCTCAATCCTTTAATGTCTTTACCGAGGAATCTGCAAAAAATGAATTTATCTGAAGAAATACATGAATAGGACTGTAATATACTTTGCGTAGATACCTCTGTGAATTAGTTAAAAAGAAATAATGACACAAAAGTGAATTGTTAAAAAGTAAATGGGTATCGAATTTTACTATAACGTCTGAACTGAGAGCCCAATATTTTCGGCTTTATTGTCTAGGCTCAACCTCATAGATAAAGTCAAATTAAACTAAGTTTTTTTACTATTTTTTAACTAAAATGTAACATATCGTCCGTTCTTCTAATTCTAATACTTTAAGAGAAAATTGATTTTTAATTTTTTGTAGGAGAAAATTATGTACGGTAGATATGATTTTGTTACTTTTTGGGACGGAAAATCATATCATATGTCATCGTTTCTATGGACAGTATATGCAGCACCACAGACGTTGCAATACGCAAATCAATCAAATTCATTTCGATGAATAAAACACAATCGATATAAATTTATGAAATCTTCTATCTATTTACTTCACTTATCATCAATTTAATTACAAACTATTTGTTACTATTATGTAATATATATGGAAAGGATACATTTCTTAATGTCTAGTTCAGTAATTTGGTGGCAAGAGAAAGAAGTATTTGCTGGCGAAGGAAGATTAAAGAGATCGTTGAGAGTGGAAGATTTAACATGGTCATCGAGGGTAATGGGGCCTTAGAAAAGTGTGCATTAAGGCTCATTCTTATCAGAAGAACTCTTGCTAGAGGCTTAACCAATACTAACAGTCTTTAAAAATGGCCATATTTGTGTTGAGTTGAAGTTGTTAATTGAGTTGGAATGTGGTGCCTTTTCGCATTCCTACACAGATGACTGCAGCGATTTCGCATCCTTTTATAAAGGTCCCAGTTTTCCCTAGTCAGTCACTACCTGTACAGGCACTTGGCTTTGTTCGCTTAGCCATCTGGTTTTTTATTGCTGGATATAGCCATGGTGCAGGAAGGTGTTTGACCCTCACCTTTTTTAAGGGCGCGTGTGCCTCATATAAATCCAACATTGTCTTGCTGAATATTTACACCATAGTGTCCATATACTCCCAGGCGTATACAGGAGACCAGTCAATACCACCCGCATCAGCTCTCAAACGCTCCAAATCAATGTTTTTAAAAGAATGAAGAGAAAGAAATTTGGCCTTGCGTTTAGGAGGTCGAATATTGTAGGGAAGATAAATGAGGTCATGGTAGGAAAAAGGAGAAGGTAGCTGTCCATGTGTGCCTACTTAGTTAGGGTCGGAAATTAGAATGAGATCTTATAGAGAAGGAGAAGAGTGAGGAGCCATGTGAGTAGCATCTAGCGGTAGTAAGTGCATATTAACAGAAGAGACAACAAATTGGAGCTGCGCGTAAACTCCAATTTCTTGGCAATTGAGACTATATTAGACTCCTAAAAGTAACTTATACTTCATAAAAGATAGCTTGATGTCTGCGACGTATGTCAAACTGACGTATACGTTATTGTTAGCCTGTCACAAGCGCTATTGTTACTGAATTGATACTCACAGCTGTCGCAAAGATCAATCTATCTTTTTAACCGACTTACCAAAAAGGAGGAAGTTCTATGTTCGACTTCATGTATGTTTTTTTTATGTATATTCACCGATATCTCCGTCAATTGTGGACTGATTTTGAAAATTCTTTTTTTATATGAAAGACTATGTTTCGAAATTGGTGCCATTTTAATTTGGTGAAGATTTAATGAAGAACTTCCAAGATATATAACTGAACTCTTCAATAACTAACGGGAAATCTCTCGGGATTGCTGCAATCGCATGTCTGTTTATTGTTTATACCATTTCATAATATAACATCACGCCAGTACGCTCTTGAGGGGTACGCAATTCTCTCATTTCACCCTTTACGTTCAAGTTTCATGATATTCGGCTAATCTATTCTGGCGTTAAGGTAACTTACTAAATAACTTGCCTATTAGGTAGGTACAACTAAAAAAAAACATTTTTACAAAAAAATACTACCGACTTCCAAATAAAACACTACAAAGTGAAAAATAACTTTCTTTTTCGAAGTCGGTGTCTTTGGTAAGTACCTATTTTTTCGTTATGGACACCGACTTCGAAAAAGAAAGTTATTTTTCATTGATCAGTAGTAAATTGATGATAAAACTTGGAAGAGTATTACCATCGTTATAGTTACAGATTGTGCACATCAAAATACGTGCCTAGTGTAATAAAAAAATTAAACTTTTACATTATTCTTCATTACATAATGCGATTAGTTACTTTGTTACGGTACATTACCAAGAATGACGTTCATTTGTTTTATCCTCGCCCGAAAAGGACCCATGCAATAATAGCTTTGCCTGACAATTGCACTGTGTTCCCTTCAAAATATTGCACCACAAAAAACACAGTCGCTTCCGACAGTTCAAACCATAAATATTTACTTTAGTCGCTTAAAAAATAGCTTATGTGAGGATATATACTGTCAGTACAAAAAAGTAACAAAATCATGTGTACCCTACAAAACTTTCTCCTATAAAAAAATAAAAATCAATTTTCTCTTAATGTATTGCATTTAGAAGAACGGACGATATGTGACATTTTAGTTAAAAAATAGTAAAAAAACTTAGTTTAATTTGACTTAATCTATGAGGTTGAGCCTAGTCAAAAATGCCGAAAATATTGGGCTACAGTTCAGACGTTTAAGTGAAATTCGATTCTCATTTACTTTTTAACAATTCACTTTTGTGTCATTATTTCTTTTTAACTAATTCACAGAGGTATCTAAGCAAAGTATATTACAATCCTATTCAAGTATTTCTTCAGATAAATTCATGTTTTGCAGATTCCTCGGTAAAGACATTAAAGGATTGAGGGCCATACATATATCGCCATAAATCTGTAATGTCATATTCTACAGATTTGGGCATTTCTTAAAATATTTAAGAGATTCTTAACTAAATTCCTAAGTTAAAATGATTAACCCAGAGATAGTACTTTCTGAGATTTAGGGTATGCCAGTTTATGTAAGCGTCTGGATTGAGGGCCCAAGTAATTTAATCATAACAGTTTTAATTCACGTTTAAGAAATTTTAGGCCCATTGCTTTAAGTTTTTACTATTTTTAACTAATTTCCCTTTAAGTCTTATTTCGTTACGGAAGGATTTGAAAAATGGGCCCTCAGTCCAGATGCACGTTTTTATTTTGATTGTAGCCAATCTTATTCATGAAATCCTTGAACCTGGATTAACCTGCCACCCAGTCTGTAGTTTTATTTTCATTATACAAACCAATCAGTTGAATCAACCTTTCTAGTCCTCTGCTGGTCTCTCAAAGGGTTCCTGTACTCCAGTTTTTGCACAATGTTCATGATCATCTTAATTAGTAATTACTTGGCTTGGCTGCAAAGTTTTATTGGCAGCAAAAATATTTATAAATAGGACCTACTGGTTTAGATTTTTGTTTCATGCTGGCATTGCCGATATATTATGCACGTAAGATATCTGCAAAATGACGCAGAAGTCGCGTGTTTCTATCACAAAACTCATCTGGTCGGTTGGTCCTTCCTTTTCAATGATGGTTGCGGTACTTAACACCCTTTTCCGTTATCTCCATACATGCAAATCACTAGTAAAATTGACAGTAAATAATAATTAACACACTAAACAAACAAATAGACAAGAAACACTAATACACTACCTACCGTAAACCGCTCAAGGAAACCAAACCTTAAGCCCTATTACTAATAATACACGACAAGTAGCCGCGAAACTGAAACAAAACGAAGGACCAGTTATCTTTCAGATAGTGTCGAAGTAAATCCTTCGATAACACTGTGATAGATGATCTCGTGACGACCTTACCAATCGCATAGATCTAATGTTTCAGTACTTTGTGAGAGGACGTTGCCAAATATTGAAGTGAAAATGAGGAGCTCCAAGATGTCTGCGTGTAAGTATTTCGTAATTATTTTATTTATGAGTTTTGTTTTGGTATGTCTTATTTTTTCTTCAAGTGCGCAACCTGCCGGTCGATCCCGTAGACATCTCATCTCACTTATGTGAACTGAACTCGAAGTGAGCTGTCATTCCAACCGATGATGCTGGGATTGACCGCTCACTCCGAGTTCAGTTCACCTAAGGGTACGTTCACACAGAATATCCGTATTTCCGGGATTGTTTTTAACGGATCCATCGCTACTGGAGATGATGTTCACACCACATTTACAGTACCGTTTTAATAGATCAGTCACTACTGCCAACCAACTTTCTACAAGGATGGACGTCCGATAAAACAAATCAGTATTTTATTTAATACTGTTGTTTGTGTGAACTCACTCATACAACTAACTACGCCATTACTGAATAAAAACGTTTAAAATAAAGCGGACCTTTAAAACGGACATCTGTGTGAACGAGCACTTAGTCGTCACGGTGAGATTTTATAGAATACTCGTACCACTACTAGATTGGACGTCAAGACTAAGCTTGGGAAAGAGACCTAGATGTCTTTAGTCTAAGTATGTCTGGGTTAAATAATTATAATAATGAGTGAACTGGCAAATGGTTATTTCCTTCTCAAGTTAAATGGTAAACTCTGCATTCCTTGATGATGCCTGAAGAAGCTAATATTGGGTAGAATGTCAATTGTTGTCTATGGATCTCTGGTAGCTTGCTACTATGATGTGTCAAAGCCTATCATTGTACTGGTGCAAAAAAGACAGTGCTATTTCCTCTCTCAATTTAAAACTATGATGTCTCCATGTTATAATAATATATCCGCCTTGTATTCTCTTCCCACGATGGCCTAAGACTACGTCACGATAAGTGTAACCAATAATTGTCCTTTTCAGTAAATTTAGGTAATCTCTCATTTAGTTAATGAAAATAATATCAATTATTAATTAGTTTAATTACTTAGTAAATTCATCTATTTAGTTTTAAATTAATTTATATATTGACAATTGAGCGCATCGCAAATGATGACGTATTATTTGGCCAAACATGTGACCCAGCAGTCACGGGAAGAGAGTACCAGGCGGAGTATATTACTATACCATGGATGGCTCTAACAGATAATGGGTCATTGAGGTGAGTGGGTCCATAGTATAACTCGATCACTGACCTTTCCACATCCATGTGTTGCATTCAGTCCGTGCACTGTCTAATAAATTGATAACTAGGACACCTAATGACTTGTAGTGCATAATTACAGACGGGCGGTTCCACTCAATGCATGATTAGAAGGTTAGCTTCATGCAAGGCCACCACGTGCACAGTATACAAGTGAAGATTTTTCGTGATAAGCAAAGCAACTAATGAAGTCTTGCTTGACGAAATAGCAAACTAATTAATGGGTTATCGCATTCGTTTTTTTTTCTACTTTCGAGTAACGGTGCCTTACCACTACCTGGATAAAAAACATATGTATTCATCCATAAACTATCGGTGTGCCTATTTCATCCAAATAGTTTTTGCTTGAAACTCTGACAAACATCCATAGAAACCTAATATTAAGGAGTAATATAATATATAATATATATAGGTAATAGGTAATATATAATATGTAATATAATATATATAGGTAGTAGGAAGTATCGCTTTTCTGTTTACTCAAACCTCGTGTCAGTCTTATATAATAACACTAATCTTTAATCTTTTGTAGCTTATCTGATATGACATACCAGACAATTAGATTACGTACCAATGTTATTGCCAATGTCAATAAAATTATATTGAAAATTTTTATTTAGACAGAATTTTTTTTTATCAGAAATTATTGTTAAGTTCCTCTGAAGGTTGATCAGAAGATCAATAGACTACAAAGGGTAAGTGGCCTTCAAAACTTAGTATCACACTTTTGAAATTGCAATTTCTTTCAAATAGAATATAATAAAAAACTTACCTTCCTACATGGCTTTTCCTCTAGATAGTGAGTTTTGAAAACTGCTTCTAATTTGGTAAAGGGAAGTCACAATTTTCTAGAATATAGAGTTCGTGCCCCCAAAGAAGTCTCGCAGACGTGGTTCGATGAATATAATGTGAGTAAGTGCACCAGAAACCATTACTAACTCAAAATCTGACCCAGTTGTAAAATGTGCTAACTGGAAAATGATGTACATGGAATCTGACCTAGTTGGAATCTGACGTCCATTACCGCTTGCCTTCTGGTACATATTGATTTGTAAAAATCTCAACGTGTTGACTTAAATGAAGAAAGCTCGAAGTCAGCTGTCAATGACAACTCATTTCAACCAAGTCGACACGTGAAGAATCGACCGGCGACTGTCCAGTTCAAGTTCACTTAAGTTTTTATAGTGAACTTTTAATTTTACAGAAAAGCACTGCAGTAGCATTCAGTGTATGTATGTTTGTATACTACGTACCTAATTCATGAAACAAAGAACTGAATACGTTTTATCTTATCTACGAAACTGCTGTTGCACTTTTCTGTAAATCCAGTCACGTGCTTTTTATTATTATAAACATGACCTTTCTCGATTATTTCTTTAACATGTTGCCTTGTATCTGATATATCACTAATGCGGAACAAACACTAATTTAAATGAGAATAGAGTTAGTTATGGACATAGTATTAAGCTAAACAATGGGCTCTTCCAAAAATATAATAATGACGGCTGTCTGGCTGTTTCATTAATTAGCTCATTAACTTTATTAGAAACTGATCAACAGAGCAAGGCCGTTCATGTTAACTTTTCAACAACCATAGTTGCTTTATTTACGTTGTTGAGGAGAGGAATTAAATATTATTTGTAATATAAAGACAGAGCCCGAACATTGTTAATTCTAACAGTTAAAGAATAGTACATTGTTCACCGAGAGGAGAAAGTGACCGATTACCGTCGAGGGTGTCGTTTGAAGCCCGAGCCGTAGGCGAGGGCTTTAAAACACCCGAGATCGGGAATCGCACTTTCTCTCGAGTGATACATAGTGCTTTATACTACACCTACGAGGAAAATAAAAAACTAAATCTTTACTAATTGAAATTTATATTGAAATTGTTGCAGTTATATAGTGAAGCTTAATGTAACACTTTTTCCCGTCTGCAATTTTCACATGTTCTTTTTTCAAATTGTTTGACACCATCCAACACACAGCTAGTGGCCAGTGTCATTTTGCGAACTTGGAGATAAAAACTCACTGTAAAAACTTTTTGGCTTTTGATATTTAGGTTACCAGCGCATAGTCTTACCCAAAATTAAAAAAGAAAAACTACGTAAGAAATGGATTTTCATACACTTTTCTCTCCCGCTCAGATGCGTTTTCTCGCCGCATATTTGTTCGATATGCAATGACGTACCTACTTTCTACCGTAAATTTGATAAAGTATCAAGGTACTTTCCGAGCAGGTGTAGTATAAATGTTATTTTTTATGTTCTATAGGCCCACGCTTGACCACTATCTCATGGTTAAAGAATTTCCTTACAAATCCAAAATTGTGATTGTAATAGAAAGTGTGTTACGAAAGGGTACTTGGCCTAAATAGAAACTACGTTGTTATACGGTGGTTGGTGACCGTTTGCAATATTATCTATAAAGTTAGTCTGAATTGCTTTAGGCTGGTTGCTGACCAAGAGCAGCTAAATAAATTTAGTTTAGCTCGCAAAGCTTAGATAATTGTTCATACTTATACTGCTTATTTTAGGTACATAGCGGTCTGCACAAGTATGAAAACTTAAGACAGCCATAATATCAAATTTTATCTACCTTATGGTGTGCAAACAGCCGCTTTGCTTTTTTTACCCGTATTTGATTGATAGCTTTTATCATCATCATTAAAAAAAAAGAATTTCTGAATGTGCGATTTTTCGTTTACGTCGGAATGTAAACGAAAATGATAAGATTAGAATATCTGCAAATTCATTTAGGTGATAGAAACTAGTTGAATGAACCACTCACAACACGCATGATTGACAAGTTCTATTAATATGACGCTTTTTATTTATTTGATATTTAATAACGAAATAGAGAAGAAGAATTAAATTAGGATAAAGTGAGGAGCTGCCAACATGTACTACTCTCCGCGCAGTGGTTTATGAGACGCTCTTACAGAAAGTTATCAATGGGAACTTTGGCTGATTATGCAGGTGACAGAAAAAAAATCCTTTGGTTGTGACGTAAGAAGGAACATTGAAAAGTGGAGGCCAAAGCCAAGGAATTTAAATTGTAGAAGCCATTATACCGAATCTGTCTGTTGTCAGTTCATCTTAAGCTAATCAGCAAGATTTGTTTAGGATGTAGTTATTGATATCAACGATACTGTATTTATTAGACAGGTAATGCAATAACAGCCTTTTAGACAAGTTGTCTTTAAATAAAGCTTAGAGTGGAATTCGGGGTCTACACTTGCTAATAGATACAACCTGATGGTGTCATATGTCAAGTAAGAATCACGAGCAAGCGCGTTCCATCATCGACCACATCATCGCAGTGAAATAGTGCCGCGACCTATCAATAAGAAAGACTCACATGAATTCATGGCTCTTTTTTATCCCGTAATCAGAAGAATTATGTATATAAATTCGGATGGATAGAAAGTGAGAGGGAGGGCAAAGGAAAGATAGAAGTGAGGAGTGATATGAAAGAGAAGGGAGTCCGTGATAGCGTGACGGTTGACAGGACAGAATGAAAGAATAAAACCGTGTTGTGCCGATCCAAGTTACATGGGCTATGGGCAGGAAGATAAAGATGACTGTTGTCAACAAAAGAAGAATTTGCGCTATATAGTTATCCTTACATTTACATAATAGCGTTGTCAGGCAGCCTGCCAAAAACATGATAAAGACCTATCTAATCAACCTGGTACGATTTGAAATCAAATTGTTTTCGTTGCTCACATAATCCGGAATCGAACGTATATTGTGCACGTTTGTTTTACATGTATTAAAGTTTATAGTTCAAAAGTTTTATATAAAAAAGGATATTTTTGTAATGGAGAAAAGGATAGTGCGATTCAATCCGGTGAGCGTGGTGAATGCGAAGGCTAAAGAAACTCGGACTGATGGTAATGTTACAAATGTTTACACATTTTTTTTGAACTTGCTTTTACCTTTGTCTTTTCTTCTGTGGTCTATCACAGGAACCGTGCATCATTTTGGGCTAAATGACTATAACGGTCGCTAATTCATAAACTATCTTTTTCCAAAAAATTACGTCGAAGCGACGGGCGATCCTTTGCTCCATTTTGCTAGTTGTCGATTTATATTTGCAATATTTATTCTTCTAGAGAATTATTACTTCCAGAAATTACTTACCACGAACAAAACATTTTACATATTTTAATGAACTACTAGTTCAGATAAGGTTGTATGTTAACGAGAAGAATGTCAATGGAATTAACGCAAGAATCGAAAGCCTAGGTACTAGAATATATAACCACCGCACTATGCCGCACTCAAGGCAGGTAATAGACAAATATGAGTACTGAAAGAGTAGCCTGATTACCTGAAGATAATATTCAGACGAAGCCGTGAGAAATGCTTTTATTTTACCAAGTGTAGTAGTGTACTAAGATGTTTTGTATGTAACGGGAAGACACGTTCCTTGGTATTAACATGGGAGTCGTAAAACGAGATGAGGATGTTCATTTACTACCCTCATCGAAACGACTTTACTTTATCTTTAGAGTTCATTTCTATTTGGGATGTATGACCTATTGGACGATTCGCACGAATTCAACTCGCCCGAAATGTGCGAATCGACCCTTTTTAATAATATTATTGTTTTCTGTGGCGATTCGCACTTAGTCAAATTATTGGTGTGCGAATCGACCTTTCCAATATTATGTAGTAGGCAATTTGCACATATTTTATTTTAGAGAACAAAAAATTAAATTATATGATAACTCTAACTTCCTAGCCTCACACAGTACGGCTCTAGTGGAAAATGGCTTAACAGAGGCGATGTCTTAGGGCCGATTTCACCAATGATACTAATCGCGAGTTCAACCAGTAGTTTCTCAGCGGTCAGAACGCTGTATTTGCATAAACTGAGTTTAGTTGAACTAATCTTTACTTGATTAGTTTAATTGGTGAAATCGGCCCTTATACAGTTAATTGTCAAAAGTGCAGTCACACTCTACCTAAACAGCAGCGGCAATTTTTTTAGGCAGAATAGTTTCATCTTTTCACGGTTAGTAGGTATAATAGAACTTTAATAATTTATACTTACAACATATTAAATCAGTTGTGGATTATTAACTTTTTCTACAAAAACTAGCCATTTGAGTTTTGGGAGATTAAGACTGCACTTTTGACCCTAAACTATACGTACACAAGTAATATAAAAAAAGCTGACTCATTTTTATTTCATGCGACATGGTAATTTATAGTAGACATGCTTCGATCGACAATCCATTGAACACGTAATTGTTACGTCACGATATCTTACAAAAACAGCCCGATTAAAACAGTAAAACGTCCCTAACTTTAAAAAAAGCTGAACTAACTTTTATCAAATATTGCTACGAACATTCTCGATAGAAACACCTTCCAAATGAAAAAAAAAAAACAAAATCAAAATCCATTTATCGGTTTATGAGCTATGATGTCACAGACAAAATAAATACACTAACACACAGGTACACACGTCAAATTTATAACACCCCACTTTTTCTGTCAGTGGTTAAAAACAAATGTTTTGTAAATGTGGGCAAGGAATATGCGCGAGGAATGCCTGAGCTCTTTGTAGCCTTGCTGACTGGCCAATATTTTTACCAAAGCATCAGTAAAAAGTTTGTGATTTTTTTTTGGAAATTGACAAACTGCATTCGTGTTCGACTTCGACCAAAAATAACTGTTTCATGACAACATCTCTAGTATTGAATCTAAATATATTTCAGTGATAATGATTTCGTAACCATCAAAATATTCGTAACCAAAACGAGACAAGAAGCTATACTTATCTGAAGAAGACTAGAAATATCTTAAATTTTAATCTATAGGTTTCTTTATCTATTTTGACATCTGTAACTAAGATGAACAGTACGTGGTGCCGTTTAAAAAAAAAACGTGTTATCAGAAAAATCCTAATCTATTTGATTATAAAAATATATTTGTACACTTGTCATGAAACATAATATTGCAATAGATCTGTCTTCGAAAGGCGTTTTGTTATATCCTAAATCTTTCATCGTTTAGTTCCTAACTTACCTATTTACTCACTAACAATGTACTTCTAGAGCTTGATCATTTAATCAAAAATTCATTAGCATAGAAACTAGACTCAAAAGTCATCCACTTTGCAACATTTTCATGATTTATGAGTTCTTTGTGTTCCACCAGAGGGGTCTTCCTTCCACTTCTCTCAGACTCTTGGAATATCAGGGCCAATGCTTAAGATTGAAGTATTACTCATCACACAATTTGCTTTTGGGTCTACCAACATACTCATTATCGTCATCATCTGTTATTCAATACATTCAGGCTTTCCATCTGTCTGCATATCCCATCATGTTATAATTGTGTTTATTCCAATATCTGGCCAATACTTTAATTAGGAGTCTTACTCATCACGCCATCTCATTCTGGGCCGTCGAACATACCTATGCTAATATGGATCATTTTTATTATTCTGGATTTCCATATGTCTGCATATTCTATTTCCATTGTGTTTATTCGTTGTTTTATATTTATTGCACGATGTATTTCTTAACTAACCTAACCAGTCTAAGACTAATAAGACTTATGAATCTGTACAAATTCTAGAGTTTCGTTGATATTACTAGGCACCTTCTGCATTTTGTAGTTATACTACAAATTGTAGTTTCGTGTACAATCCGTCACATTGTTTATCATTCTTAAGTATGATGAATGTCAAGATTAATTAATCTGATATTAAGGTGTGTTTACACTTAAGGCACCTAATTCATAGCAACGTGTTCCTAAAATTCATTTCATTGTTATATTCTGTGTGTATTTATTTGTCAAGTTAATAAAATTTTACAATTATCATTCAATAACCGACAAACAACGCAGAGCCTAAGTTTTTGGACCTAGATGCATGACATTTAACACAGGCGTTCCTTAAACAACGAAAGTAACGAAACTTAAAAGGATTTTTAAAAGTTGTCCCCTAAAGAGCTTAATTAGAGAACCACTTTGTTAGTAATTTTGCTGTTGCGAAACTCATCGGACACAGAACTTGTCACAGCCGAAATTGGTTTGTAAGAATACCTAAATCAAATAATCTTGAAACTTTTTACTCTAGATTAGATATTCTCTTGCCCAAGATTTGTTATAAAGCGCGCAAAAATGTTATTATATGTGGTGACTTTAACATTAATACATTGAAAAAAAATAGAACTTCCATTGAGTTTACTAACTATCTATTAAGCTACAATCTAAAGTTGCAAATTGACCAGCCCACTAGGCTACAAAGCAACACATGTATAGATAATTTTGCGCACAATTTTTCACACACATGTATCCACGATATAATTGACCTTAACATGTCAGATCACACCGCTCAAATTTTAAAGATTCCTGTAAAAAGGACTTGTATAATAAACAGTTGGAATATAACAGCCCGTGATTACAGTTACGATAACCTTATGAAATTTAGATTATGTTTATACCCTTTATCGTTTTGTGAAGTTTATCAAGCTGATGATCCTAATGTAGCGTACGATGGCTTTATTGAAACATTCCGGCTGTTTTACGACTTGTGTTTTCCCTTAATTAACAAAATAATAAAGTTAAAAAGGAATCCGAACTGGTTAACACCCGGAATAAAACGCTGTAGCAAAAATAAGAGACAGCTTCTTTGGCAGCTAAGAGCAAAACCCAATAGCAATAATTTAACTAAACTTAAAAATTACTCACATAGACTTAAGAAAATAATAAAACTGACACAAAAGGCAAAAAATAATCATAGGATAATGACATCAACAAATAAATCAAAGGATACATGGAAGATCATAAATGAAAATAAATACTGTCCTCCCCATGAACACATAACGGAAATACGAAGGAACGGTGTTACAATAACAAACCCCTGCGATATAGCGAACGCATTTAATGATCACTTTGTGGATCAAGCAGAATTACTTTCAAATACCTCAAAATCTGCAAGATATGAGACTCCAAATTCATGTTGCGAATCAATATTTTTAGCCCCAACTACACCTGATGAAGTCTATCGCATAATACAGAATTTAAAAAACAAAGTTAGTGTAGGATATGACGATATTTCAACAAAGGTATTAAAATTTGTTTCCGAGGTTATAGCTGGCCCCATTTGCCACATCATTAATGTTAGTATCTCTTCTGGAATATATCCTGATAAACTCAAGCCGACAATAATTAAGCCCTTATTTAAGAAACAAGATAAAACTGATGTCAATAACTACAGGCCCATTGCTCTGATACCAGTTATATCAAAAATATTCGAGAAAGCTATTTATCATCGTATGGATTCCTTTTTCACAAAACACAATCTCTTAGTAAAGGAACAGAAGGGTTTCAGAAAAAATAAATCCATAAATCTGGCTATCTATGATTTCCTTAATATTATAATGACAGATATAGATAAAAGAATTCCCATTAGTGCTATATTTATGGACATGACGAAAGCTTTCGATTTAGTTGATCATAATACTCTACTACGGAAACTTAATGCGCATGGAATAAGGGGAAAAGCACTTTCCCTTATACAATCTTATCTGGACAGTAGAACACAGTGTACGGAAATTAAACGAATTTCTATAAAAGAAAAAAAGGAATTTAAATATGTATCCGAAAAACGTGAAATAATTTTTGGCGTACCACAGGGCAGCGTATTAGGACCGCCATTATTTTTGGTTTACATAAACGACTTCCCAAAACATGTCAGTTTTCCTATGGTCCTTTTTGCTGATGACAGTACGATCATTGTTAGACAAAATAAAAATAGTGACTATGAATGTGACATCAAAGACTCATTGCAACAATCAATTAATTGGCTTGACCATAATAATTTAAAATTAAATTTAAGTAAGACAAAAATTATGCAGTTTAGACAAAGAGTAACTACTCCTGACATAAACATATTAATTGACGATAATAGAATTGAAGAAGTAGAACATGTAAAATTTCTAGGTTTGACTATTGACTCTAAACTGACTTGGAAAGAACATGCATCAATCCTCATAAAAAAATTAAGTCGCTTCGCCTTTGCTCTATTCAAGCTTAAGAAAGTAGTAAATCATGCAGCTGTTATAGCTGCATATTATGGCTATGTAGATTCCACATTACGCTACGGAGTTATTTTTTGGGCAAATTCATGTGAGAAAAATAACGTTTTTAAAGCACAGAAGAGGTGTATTAGATCGATGTGTAATTTAAAACCAACAGATAGTTGTAAACCTCATTTTAAATCCCTTAGGATATTGACATTACCTTGCCTTTATATATACGAGACTGCATTGTTCGTCAAGAAAAACAGTAAATTATTTAAAAAAGCTTCTGAGGAACGTTATAGATCAACAAGACCGGAATATCGACACGAACTATGTCTGAGAGCCTCAAAGACGGCCCTTATGCATAAAAGCATTCTCTGCATGGCACCAAAAGTATATAATAAAATACCAAATGCTATCAAAGATTTGAATTTGATACAATTTAAACGAAAACTGAATGATTATTTAATTGAAAAATGCTATTATACCATTGACGAATTCCTTCTTGACAAAATGTAAAAACTGACAATTATATATTTATGCTTGACACCTTGACTAACTGATTGTATTTTAAATTTTGTAATAATAATTAATTGTATTCTAATATGAATTGTTATCTCAATTTTGACATTTTTATTTAGTATATCATATTTCAATGTAAATCAATTTTGACATTTTTGTTTTGTATTTCAATGTATGTAAATCAATTTTAATTTCTGATATTGTTAAAACGTGTATGCCTAATGGGTAGCTTTTTGAGTTACCATAAAATTTTTGTAAGACCTGTTGTATCACCAAAAAGCACACGAATAAATACTTTGACTTTGACTTTGACTTTGACTTTGACTAACTATTTAAAGAACTAACCTTGAGCCACATTCAAATGACCATATTGACTGATGTAATCTTTTACTGCTTAGATAGAAGCCAGATTCTTAAAGGCACGAAAGAAGAAACTATTGCTGCATGCATTTCAAACTATCTACTGTTAGAATTATTAACATTAAACGTGTGTAAAATAATCCTAACATTGTTGTGTTTTCCATCCCCCGAAACCACGAGCTTCATAAATCAACAGGCATCGGTCGGTCCATTTGCAAATGAAACCCAAACATGATTAATTTTATACCATTTCAGACTTATCTTAGAGGTATAGTAATGTTTTAAATTTAACTTAGTACCTAATTCTTGTTTTAATTAACAATAATTAAAAAAAGAAAAAAACGAAAAATAATTAACAATACTCGAAAGGGTAAGCTAGGTAAGATAGCGTTAAATAAACGATCTGAGTTCCTAATTCTTGTTTTAAGAGAACTTTGTTTCTGGAATGAAATTATAGACGCGTCTTAAATTAAACGCAAGTCAAGTGATTGACCGTTGAAATTGATTCATTCATTCAGCGAGGAACAGCAGTTTTTTTTATTATGATTTGGCTCGCATTTGACCACTATGCCATTTGATGGTAAGCGATGTTGTGGTCGACAATGAGGCACGGTTGCTTATAACTTGGCAAATTAGTACGTGACGCACTCATGGATCGCGATCGCAGGGGACGTAAGGAAGCGGGAATGGTAAATCGTGCACGCGGGACGGGGGTCAACTGACGGGAGCATCGTCATCGCGCTGCCCCGTCATCTCATTGTGTAGTAATGTCCCCCACCACCCATGCGGACCATGGTTCGAATTTGCAATCATCGTCATCATTTCAGTCGAAAGACGTCCACTGCTGTACATAGGTCACCCCCGAGCGTCGCTACACTGATCGCTCCCGTGCGTTTCGCATCCACCGGACTCTCGCAGCCTTGACCGGGTCGTCGCTCCACCTAGAGGGAGGCTTTTCAACGCTGCGTCTTGTGGTACGCGGTCACCACTCTAGAACTTTTCGGCCCCAACGGCCATCCGTTCTGCGAGAAATGTGCCCTGCCCACTGCCACTTAAGTGAGGCAATTCTTCGGAATATGTCGGTAACCCGGGTTCTCTTGCGGACATCTACATTTCTGATTCGACCACGCAAGGAAACTCCGAGCATAGCCCTCTCCATTGCCCTTTGGGGGTCTTTAATCCTTCTGTTGAGGCTCATTGTGATCTACATTTCTGATTCGACCACGCAAGGAAGCTCTGAGCATAACCCTCTCCATTGCCCTTTGGGTGTCTTTAATCCTTCTATTGAGGCTCATTGTGAGCGACCACGTCTCTGTCCCGTAAGCAATCGCTGGCAGCACACACTGGTCATAGACTTTCGTCTTGACGTCTCGACACTGTGGTAAGTTGCGCGAGAAGATACCGCGCAGCTTCCCGATCGCTGCGCAGCCAAGCTAATAGTTAATGCGCGCTTGATAATTTTCTATATTGAATTGCAGATACTAGCTGTATTTTAATTATTATCTTAATAATACGTTGTACAAAACAAACATGCAACAGTTATTAAAATTCTATCAACAATGTTAAAACACTCGATAAAATAAATATTTTACGAATTTTTAACTATTAAGTCCGGGGTACCACAAGGAAGTGTGTTAGGCCCAATCCTGTACTTTGTATACACATGTGATATCTCAGAGCTGGAAAACAACACCATAGCAACCTTTGCTGATGATACTGCTATTATGGTTATTGCTTCAAACCACAAAGAAGCAGTAAAAAAAGTTCAACTAGCTGTGAACAAATAACTCATAACTCTTGACGCCAAGTTGCGTTGGAAATCTCACGTCAAAAAGAAAAGACAGGAACTGGATATACGGTACATAAATATGTATTGGTTACTCGGAAGGAAATCCTATCTATCAATACACAATACAATTATAATTAACAAGCATATATTTATGCCAATTTGGACGTATGGTATCCATCTATGGGCCTGTACTAAACAAAGCAATGTTAAAATTATACAACAATTTCAAAATAAAGTATTCAGAGATGCTGTTATTGCACCATGGTACATCAGAAATGACGACCTTCACCGCGACCTTAATATGAAACTTGTCACCGCCGTTATTCAAAACTTTAGTTTATGTGAATGTGGAAGCAATCCAGCTGCTAGATAACACGGACGTAATACTTGAAGCTGCTAAAGAGAACTAAACCATTTGAATTAGTGTAGTGTATAATAAGAGAAAAATAATAGCAAACAATGCTGTGCTAATGTAACACATGAACTTAAGTGTTTTTTACGTATCAGACCCAAGAAATGCTACCGAACTGTATAAAAGTGCAAATTGACACTATTTTTAGTCATAACATTATACAATATAGTAATAAGTTAGGGTTAAATTGCTTACGTCAGTCTATTAAGCCTTATTGTTACGGGTTTGCTTAGTCTATTAAGGCTAGATTTAATTAAGAACCTTAGTTTTTATTAAACAAAAAAAAATAACGAGTTTTTAACAGTTTAGTAAAAAATAAAAGAAAGTAAATATAGTAAATATATATTTAGTAAATATTAATAGGCAGCTAAGGACTAAAAAAAATAAGTTATTCAGGTTTTATTAAGTTGTAAAATTGTTTTTTCCTAAAAGACTAAGCTAACAATAGATTACTAGAAGGTGAACATGGAATAACCTTTCCCGACCCTTTTGTAAAAAGGCCACTCAAACATAACAACAAAGTAACAAAAGTAACAGAGCGTTATTTTGTCTTAAACAATCACAATTTCTTAGTAGAATGTTGTCCTCATTTTTCTTTCTCCCCTAAAACACTATTAAAAAAAATTACAACTTATGTCTCACCGCTGTTTCGCGCGCATTTGACCACCATAATACCCGGCATGGCATGTAAATTGGCAAGGTTTTCGCGTAATTGGTGTAAGTTTGCGCATATTTCGCAAACTGACCAACCACCATAAAGGGCGAACGGAAAGTGGACGCAACGCGATTAGTCAGTTGACACAACAACTGACCAACCAATAATGCGCTCGGAACGTTCCCAAGGCCCGCTACCAAAAATTTACTTCTGCGCATCTAACGACCCTTGCCAACTTACGTGACGGGGATTATATCTCGCCTGATTGTATAGCTCTCGCAAAACTTCTGGGCCACCCTAAAGTTGGCTTTCCGCATGCGCGAGGCACAAAATGGTGCTGTTTTTGTATGAGATTTTCTACTGCGCAGCCATTGTAGCTAATTTCAGAGCGGCCAAGAAGTTTGGAATTTTAATCGATGATGTGGCCGACGACGACGGTGAAACACGCTTGCCTGTCTCTCGTAAACGGCTATCGTAAAAGTGTTGTCGCATCGTGGTCACATTATAGCCTCCTGCGCTGTTATAAGCGATTTTAAACCAAAATAAGATTTGGGTTTTCAACTGTAACTCAGTGCTCATATGGCTTGTAGCATCTATTGACACAAGACTTGAAGACACCTATGTAAAACTATTGGAACCAAATGCCCAAGGGAAGGGAGTTCCACTCCATTTTTTTAGTATTCATCCATTTAAGAAGCAGGCAATCTTTGAAGCCAACTTAACAATAATATTTTAGAAATACTCTAGAATAAGTGCCTACCTAATTGTTTTGTATTTTTGTTTCCAGCTGAGCAAATATCCCGCCTCAGGGCTTCACAATCTCCCCTCGCTATATCCCTAAGCCGGTGCCCTCAATGGTCATCACTAGACACACTCCAGTACAGAGGGTATTGGGACAACGAAGTTAATGGGATACTCCTCAACAACGGTTCAACAGGTGAGACGAAAAACAAGCGAACACCAAACGGGACAGCCTTTCATGTGTGGATGGCACACTACTTGGGCCTCCAACTACCTGCGGTAAGCCAGCGGCGCACCGTACCTCAGATCCCGCTACTAGTCTTCCGATACGCCCATAACAGCGCGTGCCTGGCTGGTCTGCCTGCAGTGGAACAGCTATCTTGACCCAACTCCTCTAGTTGCCTACACCGAGCATTACGTCTTTGCCCATGGGTGGTCACGAGCCTTCGGCCGAAACCTACCACCAGATAGTGTCACCCGTTTTGCACCACCCGGGGACAACGTGTAGCGAATCAAAGGGCACACTCCTACGGACGTGGGTGACTCGGCCCCCAAAAGTAGTCTTGTTTTAAAACAATAATTAACAACTCGATATTTTTCGCTACTTTGGGATACTCCTACAAAACGACTTGGATGTTTAAAAATATTTTTACACAGAAAAATTTACGGCTACAATTTCTTCATAACTGAAACAGCATAATATGTAAATCAAAGAATATTTTGCAAACAAAACTGTCCAAAAGGAGGTAAAATATTGATATTCTGGCTCCGAGCGGGCGCATGGCCAGTACTGCGTTAACATTGGGAAATATATACACCTTAAAGGTAAAACCCCAAAGGACAGAACAAAATTTCTTATCTATTGAACTAAATATAAAATAATGCCCTTTATCGTTTCAGCCAGAACCTTGAAAATAGTTAAAATATATAGGTGTTACCTTATTTGTCATAGTTATCGCTTTGTTTCGCATATTTTATCTATTATCGGAACCGAAGTAATCCATTTTTATCAATATTCATAAGATTATTTTGTAAACGTCACATGGCTAACATACCTTTAGATATTGAAATAGTGTAATAGCTGGACCTAAACAATAGCATATTAGGTAACAGATTCATAAGCGATAGTTCTTAATGCAATTTTTTTGTAGAAACAATAAGATTAGTTTTGAACATCAAAATGGCCTAACTCACTGAAATTGCCCAGGGTTGTGGATGACAGAAACGCAGTTGCTCAATTAAAATACTGGTTTTCAGGTGCATTCGGTTATTGGAAGCCGACCCCAAGATAGGAGGGAGGTAAACGGCTAGGCACGTCCAATAAACGGCCCCGCCAATTTTATTTTCGTAATCTAATTATGTCCCACAGCTGGGCAAAGACCTGCCCCTTTCTTTTAACAAAGCCTTACTTTTATTAAATAAATAAAAAACCGGTCAATTGCGAGTCAGCCTCGCGCACGAAAGGTTCCGTACCATTAACGCAAAATAAAACATAAAATCACGTTTGTGGTATGGGAGCCCCACTTCAATATTTCTTCTATTCTGTTTTTAGTATTTTTTTTTTATAGCGGCAACAGAAATACATCGTCTGTGAAAATTTCAATTGTTTGGCTATCACGATTCATGAGAAACAGTCTGGTGAAAGCCAGACAGAAGAACATTGAAGTCTTAGCAATAAATCCCGTTTCAAGATAAATGAAAATGAAGATGTGTCATGATTTGTAACCAAAATTCAACCAATAATGTAAGATTATATCACTGTCACACAGAAATCAATAGTGCACTAAAAATAAGGAAGCCAACGATAAAATAATCCAAATATTACATAAAATAAAAATCAGTTAACAACTGTGAATGTTACTGATAAGATAAGGTTTAGTACCAAGTGTAAATTAACGGGTGTTATCGGGGGCTGGAAGATAATCAAAGTGGTGTTAGTTTAGTTATGTACTCATATTATGATAGGAAGATTAAATATCGTGGAAAACAATACCATGTCATTCGTGAGTAGTGTTTACATGGACTTTGAGCCTAATTTTGAATTAGGATAGACGAATTAACGCACCCACGATACTGGTTGAAATTCCTAGTGTGGGGCAAAGGGTTTTCCAAAAAAAAAGATATTGACCTAAACTTATCATTTTATGGTTCTTTACCCGAAGGGCCCAAACGGAACCCCCTTTGTCACTTACTACTTTGTACTTTCCTTTGAACTTGAAATTTGGTGATAATGTTTTTTATTACGTATATTTTACTAAAAAATACTAATATTTTGATAAATTGGTATGCAAACCTAAATTTTCAAAGTCCGACACGCACTTGACCGGAGTTTTTTTGTTACCTGGGCCTTCAAAAGGCGCCTGAAATATTGGAGCTTTCCCCAGGTAACGGGTGGACCAGGATGAAGAGATTTTTACCTCACTAAAAGCACCTTGCCTCTTAAAAGATGAACTCTCTCTCTGTGGAGCTTAACATACCTTCACTCTGTTTCAGTAATTACCTACCAACTTTAATTAATCTGCTAACTTTTTCTGCTTAAATCAAATTCGACAAGTTCTGAACTTCTAATCCTCAGAGACAAGGTGCTAGTTAATCTTTGCTATAAATAGAGGTCAAAGTCAGATAGTGAAGCGTCTGGATAGTTTATGAGTTCTCTAAATTATAAAACAAAGTCGCTGTCCGTATCAGCTTTCGACGTAATTCCTGTTTCTCCATTAACTTCTAAACGACGCAACGGATTTCAATACGGTTTATAACGGCTTTCACTAATAGAGACAGCGATAAACGAGAAAGGTAGTATATAATTTGCCGTGCAAAGCCAAGGCAGGTAGTTAGTTTAAGTATAAAACTAGCATCAAATCTTATAAAATGTATAAACATTCACATGCAAATAGGGAGCACATGTGTACGAATAAATAAGGCCAAATAAAACTCATGAATAAATATGGGCACAGATAACAAGAATAAATGGTTTCTAAATTCCATTGGCATACGGCTCTTCCTGAAAAGGGGAGAAAGCGCCATACATTCATATTAAAACTCCCATTACATAAAAATATATAAAGTGTTTTGCAATGCGTGAAAATCCCTTTGAAGAAAGGTCAACCTTTACCATGAAAATAATATTGGCAGATCAATACTTTGTTCGAAGTACCCACATGGAGATTGGTTGGTAAAAATCGTCTAATTACTGGTGTAGTGCAATTGCTTCCGGATTCATGGTATGATTCAGACAATTAATAATTATGTAACAGTAAGTTATTGAAATCTTGTATTCCAAGAAGGAGAATGTAACAGATCATTACTTTGTTCGACGTATCTATTTGAAGATGGGTTGGTAACAATATGTTGATTTCTTATTACTGGAGAGCAATTCCTGTCGGGTTCCAGATATGTTTCTGAGATTATATTAATTAAAAGTAAGTTATAGAAATTTTTCTCTCTTCATTGTAACGTACCTAATTACAATTATTTATATGGAACGGGTGAAGTCATATATATGACATTAATACGACTGGAGAGCGGAAAATACTGGCTATTAACTTAAAGTAGGCATATGATCAAATTATTATTTTATAAAGCTATTAAAATACACATTCCCTTCTTCATTTGATTGAGCAGTTTGCTACAATATAAAATACACTTTCCCTACCCCATTTGATTGAGCAGTCTGCTAAAATATAAAATACACTTTCCCTACCCCATTTGATTGAGCACTCTGCCTCAATATAAAATACACTTTCCCTACTTCATTTTATTGAGCAGTCTGCTACAACAAAAACCTGTTCTTCTACCCATTATAACTACTTATTAAAATAGACAAGGTCGTCTAGGTAGAGACAAGCCTAAAGAGGAATAGACTAGTTACTTAATAGTTTTTGAAGTACTTATAAATGGTTAGATCGGGCTAGATCTATCTTACCTTCTGGTCAATAAGTCTAAACAGAAATAGACAACATGATGTCTTGTTATAGAAAAGCCTATGGAACGAATAGACCAACTACTTAATAGAGTTTGGTTGACCTAATTCCTAGACTGGAGATCTCGTCCCATAATCTGGGAAGCCTTTGAAGGCCTCGTAACTTGATGAGAGCCACTTCACGGAACATTTGAATGTAACGTTAAGCTGATTTTGCCTCTGATAGATCGTGGATCGTGTGACCAACCCGCACAGGGCAACCGTGGTGGATTACGGTACATTCCCTCTCACAGAGAGGAGGCCTGTATCCCAGCAGTGGTAACATTAATAGGCTGATGATGATGATGAGATCATGAATGGGTCACTGACACACAGATTTGCACAAGATATTAATTACTCTGAACCTGCAAATCAGAAAGCTAATTTTGTCCTTCAGTTCTCAGCGTTTCACATTTGCCTAGATCCAGTTGCCCAGTTGTAAAAGTTTATCTACGGTAGTCGTTTTGTGAATTTTTTTAAAAGAGAAAACCGAAAAAGACCTTTTAGCCTAGAAAGCTTGATCGATGAGCCCTTACGAAGACGGTTAAATACGAGATATTTTATTGTAGTTTGGGGCCGGCTTAAAGTTTTCTGGATGTAGGTAAAGAATACCAATATTTTACACTGCCTATCTGCTTATCTGTTTTCTACTAATGTCTATTGTCATCATTTCAGCCTGGAATGACCCACGGCCGGGTGCCTCTTTTTCATTCTACTATAATTCCCTGCATTGTGTATCCCTCATCCCGGTTTTATCCCGGTTATCTAATCACCTCTTATAACATTGTTCCAGCATACTTCACATTTGAATCTGAAGTCCGGCCGATTCTCCGGGGCGGGCCCCTCATCGGTGAATATGTATTCGAACAGATGCACTTCCACTGGTCGGTGGATGATTTTTCCGGCTGTGAACACTTATTAGATGGACAAGGGTGAGTTTCGACAACTGTATTTAATAGTAGATTGTGCACCAAGGGGATAAAGCAGTTTCTTACGTCACAGGCGGGATATTGATCAAGTTGCCCAAGACGAAGACAGGTTTTATATCAGAGGAACATAATCTACTTTTCATACCTTCTGCGAGATAATAAAAAGCCAGGGCTCCATAAATTATGTATTTATTTTGTTTATGATACAAATAAAAAGTTAACATTGATGTTGGAGACATTCGTCCAGATAGAGTAACATTTTTGTTCGGTGCATTTATAAAAGTTGTTATGTTGTTTATTTCAGTACCTATTCAAAAGTGTAGAAACTTGATTCTTTGAATTCGAGTTTTTTTTTTGAGTTCTGCTTATGGTGGCCACTCCAATTTTCGAAAAAACTTCCCAACAATATCAGGGCATCTTTTTACTTAGTTTTCCACGAGGTTTTACACGATCCAAACTCGAAAACTACGATCAAAATTGAAATCACTTTAATCCCTTGGGAGTTTCATATAACTTTACCTCACTTAAGAGGTAATGCTTTTCGTTGAGATTATATACTATGTAATTGGACAGTGACGAGCAGGTAATGTGAAAAAAAAAGTTTTCTTATGTCTCCATGCAAAAATGTTATGTTGTTGGAAGTTAATGATCTATTTATTGACGTTCGGCAGCCCATGGAGCATCCATAATGATCGGAGACTCTACCTTATCATAATCCACAGTCCGACTTCGCCCCCTGTTGTGCAAAGGCCTCTCTCTTCTTGTACCAAACTTGACGTTCCTATGCCAATGTCCTACCCGCGCTGATAAATGTCGCCTGCCCAACGATTATATTAACTAAGTTCTCGTTTCTGGCAGCAGGGTATTGCGCTTCGCGTCAGATGGTGCGGCCCGAACTAAATTAAAGCATATGGCTTTGTATGAGAGTAGTTCACGTAGAAGCGATTTTACACGCGTTTGCGTTTTGCGGAGCCCGCGAATGGCACTGACGCGCCGCCGCGTCGCAGGCTACGTTTATCTTGGCGGGGCCCGCAGCGTTGCACGAGCTAATACAAACATACGAAGATATCCGCTTCTAACCCAGACGTGAGCCACCGTCAGCAATGGAGTACGACACAACAAAATTTTGTTCAATGCCCGCCACGTGCTGCGCCGCATTTAACGCCACACGCTAAAGGACCCGCCGCGGGCACAGTGACGGGCGTTAAACTGGCCACCATAAGCACAATCAAAAAAAAAGAAAGATGGCGTGATTTCAAAACAAAGAAGATAGTCATAACCGCTACGGGGCGTGTGAAAATGCACTTACACTCTACTCTCTACCAACAAAATACGATATTTGGTGGTGTGATTTTCAGTGAATTGTATTGCAATATTCATTTTGTCCCGTATGGTGTCAGACGTAAAGAATTTCACCACTATGTCTTCCCGTGGGTGTCGTAAGAGACGACTAAGGGACAAATCAGAGAATGGGCAGTAGCATTCTCTATGCATTTATAACAACCATACTGCGATCGCTAACCCGCCTGCCAAGCGTGGCGATTATAGCAAACCCCCCCCATGAATAGCACCAATAAAAAATGGCCCCTAGTGCCTAGCAGCCTGCCTACTCTAGACAACGGTAGCGGTCGAGGTTACGACATGGCAAGGGATGCTAAGAATGTCCGGACTAGATCCGGCTACCCCAACAAAAACCGACGACTGGACTTGAAGTCCAAAGAGAGGGGGAGGACTCGATGCTTTATTTCCGAGAGGATGTTCGGCAGTCCCAGGATGGTGTCGGCTGTTCAATGATGACTCTGTGACAGATAGAATCTCTAAATCCTTGAAAAGAAACCTCCGCCACTTAAATACTGAACATATTAAAGACGCGATTGAGGTATTTTCTAGGGATCACCTAGAAAATACCTTGGAGCCTTTACTTCGCTAGTAGGCAGAGCCAGCTCACGAAACTGAAGACCGACGATGGCAGGATCGTATCCGCCAAACCGAAGCTTCTGAGGGAGATCGAGACATTATATGGGCACATCAATCAGCAAGCACATTGCGAATCTAGCAAACGACCCAAGAGATAGATTGACTCGACACTATACAGTAGATTTCCCGGACGTCAGCCTGTACGAGTTTTTTTTTTTATGGCGCCTGCCTCTCCGCGCTTTTTGCGGAGTCTGCGAGCTAGATAGGTTCCTCAGACATAGTCCGAGACCTTGGGGACTTATCTTTATTACTAGGTTTAACGTTGATTTATTCTTAATTATTACATTTCTTAATTTCTAGCAATGTTTGACAAATATTCTGTCTGTTTTTCTAACATGTATTTAAGTTATAAAACATTTAATCCTAAGAATATCTTACTTACAATCTTATCTTATTTATTTTATATCTATTTGTTTTTATGCTACCTACTATATACATGATTATACAATTTTGAGCATAATTATATATCTATATATTTCTATTAATAGTTTTCTGCGCTATTACTATGCAATAGCTTAAGAATTCTCTACTGTGTTTTTTGTTTATAATTAACTCTTTTAGGTTTTCTGTATTAATCTTAGTTCCAAGTTTCTGTTCAAGATTATACCCCTCCAGGACATAGGCCGGGCAGTCAGTCAATAGGTGTGTCACTGTCTCGTCAATATCGGGGTCGCATGTACATGATGGGCTTTCCTTACACTTGAACCTGTTCAAGAATTCGGAAAACCCACCATGGCCTGTCAATATTTGGGTTAGTACCCCGGTCGGTTTTAGCTTTTTGGCGATTTTAAATGCATCGATAGCGTCCGGGAAGAAGGTTTTTGTCGTTGCGGCTGTGTCACCCGTCCTGTACCTCCGGTTCCATTCGGCAAGCGAATCCATTCGGATTTGCCGCTTGACGAATGAAACCGGACACTGGTCATAATACGGCCTCTTCTTTAATTTTAGTGCCGCATCTTTAGACAACTGGTCGGCTCGCTCATTTCCCTCCAGTCCCACATGAGCATTAATCCAGAATAAAGCTACATTACACATTACATTTGCATTTTAGCAAATTTTGCCTGGTTTCAACTACGAGGGGATAAGGAGAGCGGTGGTTTGCGACCGTTTCCAGTAAAGACCTTGAGTCACTGTAAATCCCAAAACTTTCATCGGTGCGCTCTTTTATTTCACTCGCCTATCCGAGATTAGGATGGCTCTGAAACAGCTTAAAAACAACAAGGCACCGGGTGATGGCGGAATCACGGCGGAACTCCTGAAGGCGGGTGGGAAACCGGTATTTAAGGCCCTTCAGAAGCTGTTTGATTCCGTCATACTCGAGGGCAAAACGCCACAGGCATGGTGCAGGTGTGTGGTGGTAATCTTCAAGAAAGGCAACAATGCCCGTCTGAAGATTTATAGGCCCATCTCACTTCTTGGCCATGTTTACAAGTTGTTTTCAGAAGTCATCACAAATCGTCTCGCGCGCAGGTTTGACGATGTCCAGCCTCCCGAACAAGCCGGAGTCCGAAAAGGCTTTAACACCGTAGACCACATAAATACGCTGCGGTAGGTTATACAGAAGACCGAAAAGTATAAACTGCCTCTCTGTTTACCGTTTGTGGACTACAAGAAAGCCTTCGATTCGATTGCGACTTGGGCTGAACTGCAGTGTCTCCAACGGTGGCAGATCGACTACCGGTGCATTGAGAAACGGACTTCTTAGATTGTGACGACTTTAGTAAGTGCCTTTTCGCATGCTCCGGTTGCCGGGTATGTTAGCTTACACTCGTACCGGCGTACATGGCTATACATTCGCCGCCGGGTACCCGGCAACCGGGACGTATGTAAAGGCACGCTACTGCAAAGTTTATCAAAACGGTGCTTTAAAAATTATTAATAAATCTACTACCGGAAAAATTAAAACACAGACACGAAAACGCCAATGACGATTTTTTTCAATGGAAAACAACAAAAGTAGGAGTGAAGACTGTGTAGGAATCCGTCCTTTTAGTTTATTTCCAACATTTAGCAGAAACTCATAAGTCAAGCAGCCTATGGTGCATTTATTCAATGCTCAGATCTACAATAAGCATCAAACACAATATTTAAATGAATACATACAACAACTTTATATTGTCACGCACAAGGTGTACAAAGTAGAGTATACTCCTCTGGGATAAAGCCTGTCTTCGTCTTGGGCAGCTTAAACCCCTCACTCCACTCAGGACTGTAAATAACCCCTCGCTTCGCCCGTGAGTTAACTCTAGGGTACCTCGTTACACTCAGGATTCAATATGCCGCCCGTGACGACCGCTGACCGTGACGATACACTGCTTTAGCCCCTTGGTGCATAATCTACTATTACTGGCATTTAAGTATTACAATCACAATGTTTTTGTTTTACTATAAAGCTCTTCTCCTATCTTTTCAGTTACGCAGCAGAATGCCACTTCGTTCACTACAACAGTAAATACGAATCTATGGAAGCGGCAGTGGGACACCCAGACGGTCTGGCCGTAGTTGGGTTCCTTTTAGAAGCAGTGGATGCTCCCAATCCAAGGTTCGACAGGCTCGTTGAAGGATTTGAAAGGATCAAGAAAAGTGAACACTCTGTTAGAGTAACCTCAGGTTAGTGCTAAATCTACATCTTCTGTTATGAGAAGCCAATGGGTTACCCATTGGCCAAAATGAAGAACTTCCATTACTTTAACCCTCTACATAGTGATGCATTTTCTGAAATCGTTCCTCTCTTTGCAAAATTATGAAATGTTTCCAAAGAGCTACTTCTAGACCCAGCGATCTAGGCTTTACATTGTTTGTCAGTGTAATTCAATTTTCAATTATATGATGATAGATATATAATGTTCTTAAAGTCATAAAAATGTTTATTTTTAAGTGAAAATTGAAGCTGAAACCAAACATTTAAAACTTTTGAAACTCTCATACTCGCGGCTAGCATATAACAAAGTTCAACTCCGAACAAGGGTGTAACGTGAAAAGGGTTTTAATAGGTAGGAGTTCGTAATCCTCAATCCTCAATTTACCCCAAACGAAGAGTTTTGTTTCATTCATTCAGTTCATTTAGCTGTTTATCCTCGCACTGGAACGCAATTAACGATGTTTGCCTTTTCCGTTGTCTGCGATGTCCAAGATAAACTTCCACTTATTATTTTTTTGTTCTTTCAGAATCCCTATCCTGGATGGACAGTGATGACCTCCACGAAGGCAACTACGTCACATACAAAGGCTCCCTAACAACACCGCCCTACACCGAATGCGTCACCTGGATCATATACGAAAAACCTGTGCATATTGGCACTGAACAGGTAAACTTGCTTAGAAATATTTAAATTTAGAAATAACATTGATCGACGTTGATCGTCTTCGATCGATTAGTGTGGTAGCCTTATGGTGATATGGTAGGTTTGGCATTGATTTGGTTGTGCAACCGTCAATTGATGGCGAATGATCGATCTACTATACTAAACTATTTATCTACTTTCGATCGCAGAGCATGGATAGGCCAATGACTAATATGAAACAAGCAGAAAAGGATACCATGATGAACTGAACGTTTAGTAACAAGCTTAAATATCTGAAAGCCTGTGACTGGCAGTGACATCAACCAAATAATGAATGTTGTCTGAAAACAGGCACAGAAAACTTTAAACTTTATGGCGGCTATGAAATGCAACTCGCTGCGCAGTTGCAAGTCCAGGGAATATATGAATTATTTACTGCGCAGCGGACACCTCGTGTTCAAAACTGACAATGTTTGCAATAGGCTGTGAACTTTTATACCCGTGGAAAGCCTAGTTGGTGATTTTTGTGATGGGTACGTTTTCCGTTACAGCATAAAAGTTACACATCTCTTTTAAACCGACTTTAAAAATGGAGTCTTTTTTTTTAAACCTTTATGATATGGGTACAACTGGTGGTCTTATAGCTGACAGCGATATCTACCAAAAACCTTTATATGGACTGATAAACCTAGAAATACAGGGTTGCCAACTTTGAAGTATACAATTTTTTTGCCGCCATTTTGTTTTGACGTCATATTTGACAGTTATTTGATAACAATTGTTTCGTGTAGATACGGCAAATTCAATATGGAGCGTTTTACGATTGAACAACGTGTTGTAGGAGGAGTAATTGGTAATGGGGAATTATAAAACGATCGAATAAAAAAAAAACTTAGCGACTGATGATCAGATACTATTTTAATAACTTGAGCGGTATGAATTTGAGTAAGCGAAAAATTAACTAAACTATCGACGAATATTGATTAATAATAAAATCCAGAACGAGCTTACAAAAAGTGGGTTGCGAATAATCCATTTCAGATATTAAAATTCTAGCCGGGCGACTAAATTACTAAGTGAACGACTAGAAATGCGTGGGCGTTCGGGTGCATTCGTGTCTTTAACGAATTAGTCCAAGAGCGAGCGAAGCGAGCTCGGGAGCTTAGGGCACCCCGACACGTACAGGTTAGGTTCGAACGAGATGACGGGAGCTGAAGTGAGCGAGCAAAGCGAGCGAACTCAGCTCCCGTCATGTGTTAGGTTACTTTAGACCCTGCGGCCGGAAATAGGAGCCCCGAGCAGCGGGGCTCCGTCGAAAAACTTTTATTTTCAAGTCAAATATTATGAAGCTTCTCATTTTTTTGTTATTGTATTTTAAGTAACTCAAATTAATGTTTGTAAGTTGCTGTTCTGTTGATGTCTTGTCACTCGCAGTCAGTCGCTCACTTAGTAATACTATAACGTAAATTAATTATTTTTGTCACTTAAAACTTTAATTTACAGTCACTCGTTTAAATACTACCCATTGGTAATTACTTCTTTGAAGAAGCTACGGGCGCTGCCGTAATAGTGAATGGAGACCGTTACCGTGAGATGAACAACATTTTTTTGGTTCATCAAATGATTCAGTTGGGCTTAGAAAACATGTGGTTTCAATAAAACGGGGCCACGTGTCATACGGCCAGAGACACTATCGAAATATTGAGAAGAATGTTTAGACAATAATTGATTAGCCTCCAAAATCACCGGATTTGACATCTCCTGACTTTTTTCTGTGGGGCTATCTAAAATAACGTGTCTATGCTAACAAGCTGAAAAATATTCAACATTTAAAACAGAATATCCGAGACGCAGTCAGTTGGACAGCGCCGGAAATGTGCGAAAATGTGATGAGAAACGCGATTAAAGAGCTCACATTTGTCGCTCTGCTAGAGATGGACATTTGGCAGATGTTATTTTCCATACGTAATTGCCGAGCCTAAATAAAATATTTTTCAAAAAATACCTAGTAATTTCCATTTTATGTAAAAGAAAATTTATAAAATAAGTTGTATACCTCTTAAATGGCCACCTTGTTAAAAGTGGTAGTCTGTATAAGGAAGACACAAAACCATCAATAAATTAATCATGTAATATTTATTTACAGCTGGGTCTTTTAAGACAACTGGAGGGCCCAGACAGCATACCCATCGAACGCAACGTCAGGCCAACTCAGCGACACCCGCCCGGTCACTCAGTTATTTATGTGAAGCAAGTCAAGTCTAAGCTCTGAAATATATTAATATATTGTTGTTATGTTACTATACACTCGTTTTATTTAAACGCCTATGTACCCCGTTTACCTGACTTTAAATAAATTGGCACTTTTTCTGATTCTAGGATCAAATTCTCTAAATTATAATTCTAACAACATTACAGTACATTTTTCTAGGAATTTTAATATTACCTGCTTCCATTGGTGTATTAAAAGGAGGAAGATATTTTACGCGCTAACATCGCAATCAGTAAGACTGGAATCGGCACACAACTACATGCAACCTCGGTTTAGTACACCTGCATTCGTTGCGTATGAGTCTCGCAACTCGCGCACTATGTGCGTATCGTGTCTCTCACGCATGATTGTAATATCTATCTCGCTCTCACAAATATGGCGAAGCAAACATTAAATATTATTGTAATTTTCAACAAACTAACATTTTTGACTGTACTTGTGAGTGGTAAGTCATCCCGTGCGTCTTTTTCCTGATATTATATATGCGTTATTCCTGATATTATTTAAACACTGTTTAGCTACACAAGAAGTCATTGCGTATCTATTGCAAAAAAACATAAATACACTGAAATTATTGAGAAGTTTAGTGTGATCAACGATGTGCCGCGCGCGACTGAGTGCCAACTGCGGGCAATCCCTTAGTTTAGTAGGACCAAGCGTTGCGAGCAGTCCCGTATCTATCTCTTATTAATACATTAATGCCTGCTTCTCAATTATTGCACAAAAATCATCTTTGCAGTAAAAAAAATTAGCCAATTGAACAACTTGTTAGTTCATCGCTACCATTTCGGGGTGCGTAGTACATTAATACCTCAATGATTTCGGATGATCATTTCACAAGAAACGAAAATCGAATAATTCCGAGTACAAAATTCAGAAGACCATGAACTGAATTCCGAAGATGTGGCAGTCTTACTCTATGATTTCTTCTTTGCAGGTCTATCTACCGATTTCTGAACCTTACAAGTTAAACGGGTCGAAGTAATGCTAAAATTAGAAAGGTTTTCATGCCAAAATTCATAAATGTAGGTATTTTTATTATGCACCACTCTGAAGAAGAACTCTCAAAACTGAATTGGAAATAATTAAATACAGAGTTGGATATTGAATTATTTTCTATTCAGTGATTCAAGCGTGCAGTTATACACAAGGCAAAGTAACAGTCGAATGGTCAGAACAAATCGATCGTCGTTATTTAGGGCCTTTTTGATAGGCTTATCATCGTTGCATCGCCACGTCTCAGGACATGGCCATACAGTCCTACCAACTTATCTGTGAAATGGCGAAAATTGGAACTACGGCCGTCTTGTTGAAATGTCATTCGATTGTCAGTGTCTACTACATTTGGGTTCTTTGGTTGTTTTGTCGTGATATTGCTGAATTTATAAAGTTAAATATGCCAAAAGTGATGCTCGAAATATTACTCTAAAGGTTAAAACCTTTTTTGAAGAAGAAGCTCGGGCGGGGTCTCCGATTATTCCATTTAATCAAATATACAAACGAATTTCGGCAGCGACAGGTTAGTGTTGTCAACTATCTTGTTATAAATTACCCGATACTTAACTAATTAAAGTCCACGAAATATTCGTTTCTATTCTTGCTGCAGGTTAGCGTAACGGTAACTTACATCTATTAGGTAACCTGCTAAGTGAGTGAGTAGACTAACCTGCCAGATTTCAAATTTCTACTAACATTTATTTTATTATCTTATATTTCAGGTGTGAGTCAAGGACTAATTTCAAAAGTAGTTAAGGAAGGGCACGCAGCAGAAGAAACTGGTACAAAAATTTGGATACCAGGCAAGGAGAGAAAACGTAAAAGTAGATTTGTGCATGTTGATGATTTTGACATGGGAGTTATACGGAAGAAAGTACATGAATTTTATTCTGCTAAAAAAGAGGTCCCTACTGTTAAAAAGCTTCTAGAGGTCTTAAAGACAGAAATAAATTACACAGGACAGCGAGAGAGTCTGCGAAAGCTGCTTCACAAGGTGGGATTTCGTTTAAAAAAATCTCAATCCCATCGGAAGGTTCTTATGGAGCGTAATGAAATATCAGCTCGGGGAGCTAAGTTTGCATGCAGTGGATAAAAATAATAAATCTCCCTAGCCCCGGCCCATAATTTATTTAGATGAGACCTATATTAACACTTCGCACACATCGGGTAAATGTTGGCAAGGAGAGGATGAAGACGGGGTATTGGAGCCTGTATCGAAAGGGCAAAGATATATTATTGTTCATGCGGGAGGAGATACTGGATTTGTTACAAATGCACTACTTGTGTTTAAATCAAACTCAAAAAGTGGTGATTATCATGACGAGATGAATAGTACCAACTTTAAAAAGTGGGTTATTGAAAAACTTGTGCCTAATTTACGAAAGCTATCCATAATAGTGATGGATAATGCTGCTTATCACCGTATTTGTGTGAATAAAGTCCCAAATACGAATTCCTTGAAATATGCAATTATGGTTGATCCAAAATAAAATTGACTACGGAGAGAATTTCGACTAAACCTCAGCTTTTAGAAATAATGAAGAAAAACAAGCCTGAACCTATAAATGAGATTGAAAAAATTTTTGAAGACAATAGATACAAATGCTTATATTTACCACCTTATCACTGTGATCTCAATTCCATTGAACTCTGATGGAGCACAATGAAAAGAAAAGTTGCTGATGTAAATATTGAGCACAAAAATGCTGAAATTTCCCGCCTAGTTAGAGAAGCTTTTGACGCTATTACATTTCATGAGTGTGCACAGCATTGTAAACACGGTCACAGGTTAGAAGGAGAATACTTAAAACATGATTTGTATTTAGATAAACCTTTTATTATAGAAGTGGTAAGTGACACTGAAACCGAAAGCGATAGTGATAATGATGATAGTGGTACGGAAATAAGCGGAGTATGGCCTCACAACCAGGATGAAGTTGTGTATGCAGGTACTGTAAATCTGGTTTTCAATAAATCATTGTAAACCAATTTGTTTTTTTTTTTATTACACTACACTACCACTAGGTACAACTGCTAATTATAATTAGTCAAATCTGGTGTTAGGGGTTAGGTGCGGTCGTAACTAAATGCTAGACATCCAGGTACCTCTTGCAGGGTAGGTACCTACTTAACTTCGCATTAAATGAAAGTTGTATCCCCCCCGTAGAACATTTTATCTGCTGAATTTCCACTTCATTATCCTAAGAAATAAATTAAATATTCATTTTATTATATTTTCATTATAATAAAAATGATAAAGTAATCCTTTTTAGATAAAGCCATTGTTTATTGCTGAAAGACTAAACTGTTAGTGTACCTACGTAACTGTAAATTATCAAATTCTTTTTATTTATTTTATTATTTTATATAGGTTTTAATTTGTAAAAACTGTAATTCTTACTTCTTTTTTTTAATTTGTAAAAACTGTAATTCTTACTAAACGATTATGTCTAATGTGAAATTTCCTTCTTGAAAACTTACTCAATTTTGGGCACCTTATATTAATTAGCAACACTGAATCTATGGTGCCGTCCTCTTTCAGTTCACAGATAAGTTGGTAGGACTGTACCAACACCTGTCTTTGCCAGTAGTTGTGAGGGAAATGTTGGCAGAGACAGAAAACTGGAGGGAAATGGCCACCTTCTGTGACACAATGATGATCCAGAAGGAGGCCGCAGAGCGGGATTGTGAGAGGACTGATCCCTCTCGGAGAAGAAGGCATCGGGGATACCTAAAACGCCGAAACCCCGTCTGCATCATACACAGGCGGGACACCGGGGACTCCAGGTAAGACGGTGGCACAGTGATCACGTGCTGCCGTGTTCAGCGAGGCTCAAGGGAGACGCGGAGACGCCTCTCACTCTCCCCAGGGCCAGTCTCTCCGTGCAGCGCCTGTTAGGCCCCAGACCCTAACAGGCGCTGCACGGAGGGGTTCCGAGGATCGACTGACCAATCGTGTCGCGTCCACGTTCCGTTCGCTCTATGTGTAGGTTGGTCAGTTCGCGGAATACGCGTGAGCTTACCCCCACTACGCCAAAACTTTGCCAACTTACGTGCCGGACACTATATATTGTGAAAGAATGTGAATAAAATTGTTTATTTTTTGGCAAAATAGTCAGAGTAAAAATGTTCCGTAGTCAAGTAGGTGAACCTACCTAAGATCAAACCCTCATTGGACTAAAAATGTTCTGTGGTCAAACTTTAATCAAATGTAGGATTATTTATATGCTCTGTCTAAATTATTGACATTACCGTGGATACGAAGTATGTAAATATTTTAACTGTTATATTTTGATTTTTGTGTTTCTGTTTTAAATTAAGCGAATGAATATGAAATAATGTTCAAAGGTTTTGTGTAAATTTCATCAACACTAAATTATATAAGTACCTAGCTGCGAAAATCATGGAACAACCACCTGCAACAAGAGGTAGGTAATTTCAAGCTCTCCCGAAATTAATAGATACTACGCGACAAACCGTTGGAAGGCTTTCCGAAAACTGAACCGATGATCTGGTGAGGGTTGCGAACTCCATTGGATGAAACACAGCATTGATTGATGTGACGACGCTTGGGAGTTTGAAAGTGAACGTCTTTGGGCTGAAATTTTACCAATATTATAATTATCAAAGTGTGGATGTATGTATGTTTGTTACTCAATCACGCCAGAACGTCTGTCTGGATGAAATTTGGCACAAAGATAGATAGTCTAGAATATCACATAGGCTACTTTTTATCTCGGTATATTGTTTCCTTGGGATGATAAAACACTTTTCAAGCGGTTGAAGCCGCTGGCAGAAGCTAGTTATGATTTATAAATAGATGCATCTTCTACCGGTGTTTACCATAAACGCAATTCTTTACATAAGGATCTATGCTTTTCTCTGAGCTCGAATCTCAGCCGAACACATCCCTTCATCAATACGTATTTAGCTATGCAACTACTATGAGATTAGATCTGCTGAACTAACGGAAGTAGCTACAAAATAAAAAAGGTTTTGTCCGTTACCATTACCACTGTGGTGGATATAGGTATTTGCATTAATATAATATTTTTTATGTTATTATGTAGAGGAAGAATTTGTACGAGTAGAGAGACCAATAGAAAAAGAACCGACTGTTGAGCCCCCTTATGGAAGCTTAGAATGGATTCAGTACTGGAGTGAATATGAAGGTCATCTCCCAACTCCTATAAATGTGTCTATCACAGGATCCTTGATATACAAATGCCCTGACCTCAAGTGGTACAATTTTGATATATACCCACATAAGGTGAAGCTGACCAATACTGGATATACACGTAAGTTATTTGTAAATAAACACCTATAAGTAATTAGATATGAGATGGACGTGGGAACAAATAATAATAATAAAGTGGATTGACTGATGATTACGCTATGATTGGCAAAGTCACGCTTTGGTCCGAGGATAGATGATTATGGATTACCCCTCCGTGTTTCGGAAAGCATGTTAAGCCATTGATCATCTTCCGTCTGGATATCTGCTGCAAGCAGCCGTGCGCAGTTAATTTGTTAAAAATATTTTAAAACTAAAAACAAAATTTTTACCAGTTTGGATTTTATTATTATTGAAATAAACTCGTACGTACAAATTTTAAAAGTGAAAATAACGAGCAGTCACCGGTCCCGACAACCAGCGGGCCCTGCCCCCTGCGACCCTCAAGCGAAAAAGACCATCATCATAATTGCCCGCTCTGTTATCCACGAGGGCGGAGCAAGGATCAGGCGCTTGGCTACGAAACATGACGTCACAAGCTACGGGCTACGACGACTACGGCAAAGCGGCTACCTGTGCTAAGACTTGAACTGAAACTTATTATTGTAAACTCTCGTCTGTTTACGGAAGGTTATTAACATTAAATCGTTATACGACAGCGGAATGGAGCATTACCACTTAGATAAATTCACAGGCATAAATCTTACTAAATAACGCTGTATGAAAACCAAGCGTGCCACTTTTTCACAAACAATTTAAAAACAAATTTACTCACCAATGAAAGAAAACATTTCCAATGCCTCGGCCAACTTTCTTACAGCTCAATATGGCACAAAAGGCATTTTTCCAGATTTCGGTTCTCCGTTTTTTGGCACGCGAAGTACATACAATCTCATCATCTAGTTAGATTTATATCTGTGATAAATCTTTGTCAGAAATGGATTTGGACTGGGTAGGGCTGCAGAAACCGGAGTATATTATATAACTCCCCCCAACTTTGTGGCATCCCGGCAAAAAAAAAGACGTGAAGAAGATTTTATCGAAGAATTTGCTATATCTAAGGAAGAGATGCATTCAATGCTCTCAAAGATGATTACAGCCCAAGAGAATGAATTAAAAAAAACCATTATACTTCAAGGAATACAACAATCAAGTTGTAACATCGAAAGTCCCATCGCCTTTCTGACGGCACAAAAAGAAAAATAAAAAAAAACGAATCTCTAGAGGACAACCCAAAGGAGGATAAAAGAAATATTAATATTTTGGAGGATAGTATAGAAAGTATGCCATAAGACAGTAGAAAGGCGAAGTTTGAAATAAAAAACGTACCTAAGAAGGCAAACGAAACCAAAGAGGACCAAATTCATAATGGGTACAAGCCTATCGAACTCAGTGGGTTGTCCGCTTGACAAGACGATTATCCGTGATATATACCGTAGAGTCCTTGCAAAAAAAGATTTAAATAACACACCAATTTTAGTGGAAACTAACTCAACACTCTAAAAAATAAAATTCTGAAATCTTATTATCTCTGACTGCATATGGACGGGTATACCTCGAAAGAGAAGACGACTCTCCAACCATTATAATTAAAAGCGAAGCACAAATCCAACAGCTAATTATCAATCAAAGACTAAATTATCATAAAGAAGTTCAGTATTGTTTTCACTGCTACTTTGCTTATTTTCGGTGCTCATCAAAGTGGGTATGTAAAGTCTGTTACACTTTCTTGACATTCACACAAATGACATTATTATTCATTACTCCTCTTAATACACCAACAAATATACATACTCGTATTTGAGCAAATTTTAATTTATTACAGGATTTTAAATATATAGATACAAAAATCTAAAATAAAAAAAAACATTGATTAAAATTTACAAAAAAAGGAAATTACTACAAAATAAGTATTATTCATCCCCAAAACCCATAAACGACTTGCAATGGCAACTGGCATGAGTTCATACGGCTTCAAACATGTTATATAAATAATACCCTGAATCTAAAATGTACCGTGTATTTTATACAAAAACAAAATATTGATTATTTTATATATATGACCTACAGATAGTTGTTCCGGCTCTGGGTGTTGTTCATGTGAGTTTATATGTTTGTAAACGCACCCACAATACAGGAAATTCCTAGTGTGGTGCAAAGTTTAAAAAAAAATGCATTTTTAATAAAAAAATCTAGGACTCGTAATAGATAAAAAAAGGAAATTGGAAAGCACATACTGAAACTTTATATAAGAAAATTAGTAAGTCCGCATACACTCTATATTCACTATCCCCAATAGTATACATGGATGCACTTCTTACTGCTTATTATGGCATAGTAGAATCCCACTTACGTAACAGTTTAATATTCTGGAGAAATTCAACCGAAAGGGAAACACTTTATAAAGCCCATAAAAGATGTCTACGGGCGATGTTTAAGCTTAAATCCATTGATAGTTGCATGCCATACTTTAAACAGCACAAAATATTACCACTAACCCAGAATGACCTAAATCTATATCTACGTTCCTTACCTAGCCTCTCTAAATCTCTTGTTCTTCTGGATACAGATGACAATGAAGTAAATTGTATAACAAACTCTCTAAAATCAGATATTGCCGCAAGGTAGGATAATATATAGACTGGGTATCTAAAACATGTAAAATTTGAAATAATTCCTATAATAACGCGTTTAGCTAATCTTTGTTTTAAACAAGCTATCTTCCCTAAATCTTTAAAAAAAACAAGTACAACCCATATACAAGGGTGGGCAGGTGATGTTAATAACTATAGACTAATTTCTGTTATTCCTTCTATTGCAAAAATATTAGAAATACTTTTAAATGCCAAATTATTAAGTTATCTTCAAATCAACAACATTTTATCTTCATCTCAATTTGGCTTTAGACGCGGTATTTTTACGGAAGATACTAATAAGAGGTACACAATTATCTATATTTACCGATTACCAGACAAATAGAAAACAGAAGGTTAAGCTAGTGAATTTTGTCAGCGAAGACGTTGATGTAACATGCGGCGTACCTCAGGGAAGCGTTTCGGTCCTATTCTATTCCTCATTTATCGAAAAGACTTATGTAATACTAGCTTTTACCCGCGGCTTCGCTCGCAGTGAAGCCATTTTTTTTTTTTCAGTAAATATTATTCTATGTTACTTCTTATACCTCCAAGAATATATGTACAAAGTTTCATGATGATCGGTTCAGTAGTTTTTGCGTGAAAGCGTAACAAACAAACTTACATTCACATTTATAATATTAGTATAGATGACAATCAATAAAGTAATTTTTTTTCGTATGCCGACGACACCGCAATGATCTTCACTGGCTCTACCTGGGCTGAAACCAAAACTAACATAGAAAAAGATGTCATACACAAATAGCTTCATGGCAAAAACTAATCTCCTTACGTTAAACACGAGCAAAAGTAATTATATCTGCTGCACCATATATAAAGATGGCAAACCAGAACATGATTTCAACGTTAAAATTCATGAATGTACAAGTACGGCTGATTACGACTGTAACTGTCCAACCATCAGTAAAGTTAACCACGTCAAGTATCTAAGTGTAATGTTAGACCAAAGCCTGTCCTGGTATCCTCAAATCAAACAAATTACTGCGACAATACGAAAGTTTGTTTGGATTTTTAAAACAATACGACACATAGTCCCAAGGAGTGGCATATCAAAAAATCTTCTAAATGAAGATTATATCTCGCTAGTTCAATTCGTAATAGTATATTGTATTTCCATTTGGGGAGGCGCGCGTAAAACACGTTTCCTTGATCTTGAAAACGTGTAACGGACATTATTAAAAGGACCTATACCAAATTAGAACTGATTATCAGTCCGAAAGTTATATATCATACAAGTAGTATTAAAATCATAAAACCCTACCATTAGATCCCAATATATTAGCTAGAAGAAAGAAACACAATGTTGCTTGCAGCTCTTTTGTAAAAACAGAATTTGCAAATATTCAGTATGACAGACGCTCGTCTTAGTTATATAAAAAAAAAAAAAGCAATAGATATACATCCTAAACCGTTTAAAGAATGCAAATCGTTGCTGATTAAGTGGATAAATAAGTTATGCTACGATGAAATAAAGAATCTTCTTTAAATATAAGGTAAAACTACTCTATTTACAAAAACATGCACGCACACACACATATACACACAACAACAGACTAATGATAAAAACTAAAAATAGACTTTTAATTATTCATTTTAATTGCACTTTTGTTTTGTAACTTACTACACTTGTAAGATATAATAGAGTAACGCCTCCTGGTACAGGCATCTTTATACTTAAAAGGGGACGCCACCAACTGTATAACATTGTATAACGTGTAGTCACGAAATAAACATTTTGTATTTACGTCCCCTAAAGGGAGTCGAGTACGCTTTTCTAAGCGCTTAAAGAACTACCGTACACCTACTTTTCGTCCCCTTGCAGTGACAAAATTGATGAAATCTCGATTTATTGTTAAAGATATAAACTTCAGGACCAACCATAACCGCATACGTGCTTGGTTTCCGAAACAAAAACAAAATTGTCGACACAGAAGCGCCTAAAACTTTAATTAATAGAGCGTGCAGTGCACGAGAGTTTTACCATGAAAGTGCCTACGCAGGCAGACTGACATCGAATTAATTAATGCCTTGACGTGGTCCTAGGCATTAGCGGATCCAGGCTTTATTTCTGGGGATGCACAAGGGCTAGACAAGTCGTTTTACATATCCTTAAGGATTAATTATTTATTAATGACCCTCAGAACGGAGGACTTGTATAATTTTCTACAAAGCTAATCCAAACTATAATAAATTACAATATAAAATATATACAATAAAAATACTCGTAATAATATTTAATGTTTAGGTATTGAAAAACAAATTGTATATATGCGGAAAATTACTAACCGAGCGAAAAATATACTGAATATTGTTAAATACTTTAATTGTATTTGGGGTTCTATTTTTTCTATTTTAGCATATAAATCTTTTGAAAATAGTGTGTTTTCAATGAATTAGTCCAAGAGCGAGTGAAGCGAGCTCGGGGACCCCGACACGGATAGGTTAGGTTCGAAGGGGATGCTGGCTTAGCTCCCTTCATCTCCTTCATGTTCGATTACTTAGGCCCACTGTTTGTCGCCCACTTAGGATTTCAGTAAGCCATATTCAGTATTTTATACACATTTCATTTGAATTTATTTTCGCTCGTTTAAATACTATCCTATATATGCTCCTACCTAAGAAACGAATGTTATCAAAGTGGTATATTATGGCATTATTACAACAAGTAGCTATAATAAAAATGTTTAATTTTAACCGTCTCCTTTCCATCTGTTCACTCGTGCCCTTGTGCACCCCTCCCCTGGATCCGCCCTAGCTCCTATCCGTATGAAATAATTATGAAAACGTAAAACGTTGGTCCTTCGTAACATGGTAATTCGGTAGTTAGTTTAATAATGTCATTTGTTAAGTCACTGTTTGGGAGGATGGATAAAGATTGGATACTGTGAGTGATGAGCCAACTTAGAAAGGGATCGAGGTGTGATTCGGAGAGTGGCTGATTTATAAGTGTTATTTATTTGTCTTAGAACTTGTGGTGCTCGGGTTTGAATGTCTTGTATTAAATTATTAAAATTTGCCTGTAAATACTCTCCAATTTTTCATTCACCTACACGATAATATGTTTTATAAAGAGGTTAAGTTTGCTATGCTATGCCATCCTTGGATAGTAGGCTAAGCATGTGTTTATTACGCCTAGACAGGAACGGCCTGCGACTGGTGACAGGGACCATCACGGTACACTGCTCGCTTAAAATTTTAAGGTTCTTCCATCCACAACAAGCAAAGTCATAAAAACTTAGCCTTTTCGATAAAATAGTAATTATTAAGATGACTAATACATTTTCTCTCAGGTTGGTAATACAGAACCCTTACGTTAGTCTTGTCCTTTAATTCTACAAATATCATACTACCCAACTAATTAAGTATTTTGTTCCCAGTGGTACTCTCCTCAAAATGGAGGACAGAGCGCCCATACTTGATAGGAGGCCCGTTTTTACAGAAACATGTGTTATCTCAAATTCATTTTCATTGGGGAAGAGATATGATGGAAGGTAGTGACCATACGGTAGACGAGAGGAGGTATCCTGGCGAAATGCAGGTTAGTTAATAGTAACATTAATTTTATAGGGACTCAAAATAAGGCTGGCATCCAGCAGGTACCCGCTCTCTGAATCAGGTTATCGGTCCACCCAATGTGGGAGGCCTTCCAATGTTGCGTTTTCCGCGGCCCCATCAACCATCCGTTGGACGCGAGACACACAGGGCCGGTCGATGTGAGGACACTCAGGGGAGGCCTTTGTCCAGCAGTGGACGATTTTCGGCTGAAATGATGATGATGAAGTTAACAAGAAGTTTCTTTGTCTTTTAGAGATGTGACTCGTATAAGGTAGTTCAATAATTGCCAAACTTAAGTAATACGTAGGGCATATTGCTCGCAGAATTAGCAGTACCTAAAAGAAGATGTAGGCTAGGAAAACCACTCACAAGGTGGACCGAAGACCTGGTGAGAGCTGTGGGAGACTACTGAATGTGAGAAACACAGTACCGGTCGATGAGGAAACGCTTGGGGAAGAACCGTTCTTTCGACCGAAATGATGATGGAGGTCGCTTCTACGGCTGCCAGTGCCATTACACTTGTAACCCAAGGACTAGTATAGATACACTTCAAGCAGCCATTGACCCTGCAGTCAGTGAAATTATCTGAAAGCTTTCAATTTTTTACCGACTTTTCAAAAAGGAGGAGCTTCTATGTATGTTCGACATTAGGTGAAGATCTGGTGAACACTTTCGGAGATATATAATAGAACTCTTTAGTAAATAACAGCAAATAAATCTCTCCAGTAGTGTTTCTTTAAGACGAAATATAATAATTCATAGTGGACCGTAATAATACTCGTATGTAACCTACATATATCCCACACCCAGAACAACACTGCATTATGTCGAAAAATCTAAAAATAAACTTTTACCTATCAATGAATAGCCAAAACGCCACCATGTCAGTCCGTCTTCAGGGTCAGACCTCGAAACCAATCCATCTCTAGCGCGGCGTGAGACAGGGAGACGTCATTTCTCCGAAACTGTTCACTGCTGCGCTGGAGGATGTCTTCAAGATTCTGGACTTGAGGGGGCTTGGCATCAACGTTAATGGCGAGTACATCACTTACCTTCGGTTTGCCGACGACATAGTGGTCATGGTTGAGGTAGTGGCTTCTGTATTGGACTTCAATGTTCTGGAGTGGAGGGGGTAGACATCAATTTTAATCGCGAGTACTTCACTCAACTTCGGTTTGCTGACGATAAGTATAGTGGTCATGGCTGAGACCATGGAGAGCCTCAGTAAAATGCTCGATGACCTCAGTAGAGCTTCCGAAAGAGTGGGTCTTAAAATGAACATGGACAAAACCAAGGTCATGGTGAATGCCCATGTAACACCCACTCCTATCAAGATCGGAAACTACACTCGAAGTTGTGGACGATTATATCTACCAGGGACAAACGCTTCAATTAGATAGGTCTAACTTCGAGAGGTCAAACGTCGAATCTGACTCGGCTGGGCAGCGTTCGGGAAGTTGCGCGGTATCTTCTCGTCCAACTTACCGCAGTGTCTCAAGATCAAAGTCTATGATCAGTGTGTGTGATTACATACGGGACCGAAACGTGATCGCTCACAATGGGTCTCATCAGAAGGCTTAAAGTCACCCAAAGGGCAATGGAGAGGGCGATGCTAGGCGTTTCCTTGCGTGATCGAGTCAGAACTGAAGACATGCGCAAGTGGTGTATGGGGGCAATTCTGCGAGTTATTTATATATAGCCTGAAGAATTGAAATACTTTAGTGGCAGTAGCTAGGGCACATTGCTCGCAGAGCGGATGGTAGATGGGGCCGAAAAGTTCTGGAGAGGCGACCGTGAACCGGAAGAGGTTGCGTTGGAAGACCTCCCACTAGTTGGACGATAGACCTGGTGAGGGTTATGGAAGACTTCTGGATGCAAGACGTTCAATGTGGTGACACTTGGGGGGGGCTATGTCCAGCAGTGGATAAATAAATGTGTGTCTTTTGGTTGAAATGCTAATTATGGGATCCTGCCGTTTTGCCGAAAAGATTTTGCCAAATTTTCATTACCCAAACAAATTTTAGCAACCTTTTTTTATACCAATGTAATATTTGGAATAATTTTAGTACGCACATTTTCATTTGGTCAAATGTTTACTTGGCAGATTGTTACCAAGGATAATGTCATTAAGGTTTTTGGTCTTTAATCAAATGATTTATTACAGCAAACAATATTTAGACAATAAACGTTTAGTCAAATGAATTGTTATGACAAAAAATATAAAGGGCAAAAATAAGATTTTTTTGGGAATTGTATAATTAAAAATGCAATTTTATTTTAATATAGGTAATCATTTATTAACGCGAGTACAAAATAGCAAAAGTAAGGTTATTTATGGAACTAGTTACAGTAGGTTATTAATTTAAAAAAAATGGTTAGGTTAGGTTAGGTTAAAACTGTGACCACCTACGCACGAGCCGAGCGAGCGTAGCGAGCGGTGCCGCGGCAGCGGCCGGCGAGTGCCAGAAACGACTAGATTATATAGAAAAAAAATTTTGCGTAAAATATGTTATACCAACTGAAATATTTGACTAGATAAAAAATGGTAAAAGTACTAGTTGGTGAACAAGTTATTGTTCAAACGTTCACTTGCCAAACATAGGTTTTCGTAACAATTATTTGTAAAGAGATTGTTTGGTAAGTAATAATTTGGCAAATGAAGTTATGCGAAAATTTGTTTGGGAAGTGATAATTTGGCAATTTCTTTTCGGTAAAACAAGGGAGACCCGCTAATTATACAATTTTAAACAGTTTTACAATTTTTTATGTAAGGGTGTTATAACTTTTTTATTCCTAACAGTTTTGTGTTTTAAGTGTTTTTTTTTTGTATTCAATCAATTTTGCCATTATTTTTTGATTAACAGAAGATTTTGTTTTTTTTTTGTGATTTACATGTATTAATTAACAGTATGGGTGCACTAAGTGTACTAGTTTATGTTTAAAATATAAGTACTTACTGGTTTTAGTAAAATTTTATCGTTTATTTAATTTTGAATAGGTTTATTACTGAAAAGAAAATAAATGGTTCGTTATTGTATACTAAACCAAAATAAAAAAAACAGCAGAATAATAGTGCATTATTTCAGAATCAGTCAGTAATAAGCACGTAAGTCGAAATAATTATTTTTAATTTCGTTCAGTCATACCACAACAGTGAATTACATCAAAAAATACATTTATTTGCTTTATTAACGCGTTTTGCATCAACTGATATATAAAATGCTGATACGGATTGGATTCTTCACATGATATCATCAAGACATTCGCATTAACTTTGACATAAATTAAGATAATGGTTATTCGTCGATTCTGAAGAATTTGCTATTTTGACTTAGTGCAGTGTTGTTCTGGGCGTACGAAATTTAGATTTTGTTGAGTGTAAAGGTAAACGTAGTTTCTTCTTTGTATTTTTTTTTATTTTTATTTTGCTTCACACCAGGAATATCTTTCCGTATAGTGAGTGCGTTTACTAATATTGTATGTCGTTTTGTGACAGTTAAATACTTTTTCTTTCTTTCAAACATTTAAACTCACATACACAGGTACCCAGATCCGAAACAACTATCTGTAGGCCATACAAATATTTATTCCGTGCGGGAATCGAACCCGCGACACACAGCGCAGCAGCCGATCGCTCAACCACTGCGCCAACCGTGTCGTCAAATAGTCCGCCGCGCCGTACCAAATACGAACATGTGTTGCGGCTATTACTATGAAAAAGCTGGACCAGTGCGTGTCGGTGGACACGCACTGGCATATTTACACCGGCATATTTAGGGTTCCGTACCAAACCGCAAAATCAAGTTGGTTGTAATAAGAAAAAATGAGGGAATTTCAAAGACAAATTCTGTTTTCAATATTATTATTTGTAAAATATACGTAATAAAAAACAAAATCAACAAATTGAAGTTCATAGGTCAATGGGAAACCAAAAAATACATCGGAACAAAATTTTGTAAAAAGAAAGTACTTTGGTGGTTTCTCATTCCTTTGTTTTCGAATATTAACTAAAACAAAAAAAGCTTTATTTATTTACCAACAATCTCTAAATAACGATACCCCGCTCGATGGGGCAGATCAAAGCCCCCATTAAAACATTTAAAAAAATGTACGGCTTTGGGTCAACAAAATGCTCGTATGGTGAAAATATGAAGACGGTAGCTCGAACCGCTTGGCTGGTAAAACCTGACAGACGAGGGACAGATAGACAGACGGACACGTGAGTGATAGCAATAGGGCTCCGTTGGACCCTTCGGGTTCGGAACCCTAAAAATATGTCAATAATTTATATGTCTGTTAAAGGTGACATTTTTTCGTTCGGAATACTTGACACAAGAGGAAGCCATAAAATATTCTGATGGTGTAACCATGATTTGCTACTTGATTAAGGTGAGCAGTGCCAATATTTTAGTAAGAGTTGAGTAAGTAGTAGTAGTTGTAGTTTTTAGTACCACAAACCACAATAGATCCCAATGGGTCGAAGTGTCCGAGTTATTTTTCGGCCCCTCCACAAGATAAGATAAGAGTTGAGTAAAGAAGCACAACTTATAGAGAAATATACGGATTGGGGGCCTTTGCCCTGGAGTGAGATAGTTTGGGCTGATAAAAAAAGATGTTAGGTGTAGAGGAATAGGAAGGTGGTCCAAGCCAAGTGGAATAATTAAATTTTCAAGCGCCGCAAATACATTTACTCGAGTTAAAAAATGCTGCCCTCCCTTACCTATCTTTAAAATGATAATACGCCTCAATTCTACTTTATATCTCTGCAAATATTTTTAGTATAGCGTGAAACCAGATAAAAGACTGGCCTGGGTGATTGACGGCTTCTCAAGAATCCAAGAGGCACAAACAAACACTCGGATAGGCCCCTTGCCAATGTCTCGACTCATGCCAATGTTCTATGAAGACTACTTCCTGTACTGGGGAAAACTGGAAACAGTTACAGGCGACCAATATACGATCAAATGGCTGGTGCCAAGAGTCGTTCTGTTTGCGTCTTTTGACCAGGTGATTGAAATAAGTTTCTAATTAGAAATGCTAGATTTTACAATTTACGATCAATCATTGGAATTAAGAAAATTGTATACTTATTTCGTACATTATAACAATGACGACCAAATGACGTAAAGAAAAAAATATAATATAGTAATATAATAAATTGTTGTAAACTATTGGTAACGAATGGAAAGGGCTATGCTTGGAGTATCTCTAAAGGATCGAATCCGAAACGAGGTGATCCGGCTGAGATCCAAAGTTGTCGACATAGCTCACAGAATAAGTAAGCTGAAGTGGTAATGGGCCGGCCATATAAGTCGTAGAACCGATGACCGTTGGGGTTAACGTGTTCTTGAGTGGAGACCGCGAACTGGTAAACGTAAGGTAGGACGCCCTCAGGCTAGGTGGAGCGACGATCTTCGCAGGGTGGCCCGTAGCAGCTGGATGACAGTTGCCGAAAATCAAACCAAATGGCGTGCAATTGGAGAGGCCTATGTCCAGCAGTGGACTGTTATAGGCTGATGATGATGAACTATTGGTATTATAAAATTAAGTCTAAAGTAGGATGCTGTTGCGTGAACGAATTTCCAATAAAATCTAGGTACCTTTATCCAGCAATATTGAAGTCGTATGATAACAAAGAGTCCAAACTTTTTTCTCAATCTTCTTTCAATTTTATTTAATTACAGATGAAAGAATTCCGTAAGCTATGGGACCCTTGGGACACGCCAAACCTCGGTAACTTCAGGCCACTTCAAGAACGCGAAGATCGACATATCTTTTACATCAATCCACATTGGTGCCAGTACAATTCATTGCTGCCCATTCCAAGGATACCAGAAAAATCCATTGATATGCTCTCTCCAGCTTATATAAAGAATCGTTGGATGCTACCACTTCAGAATCAACCAGATGATGATACTGCTCTACAGGAAACTCAAGTCAAAACTGGTTCTGATACTATTGTTGATCCACTCATTTCTCCTTAGGCAAGGGTGTCCGACCTCTCTCGACCCTTTTGTAAAAGGCGAATCAATAGTAACAGAGCATTCTTTTGTCTTTAACAATCACAATTTCTTAGTAAAATGTTGTCCTATTTTTTTTTCTCTTAAACCACTACATATTTTTTCCAACTTATACGTCTCACCGCTGTTTCGCGCATTTGACCTCTATAATTTATAACTCGCCTGCTGGTAATCGATGATGTGGTTGACGGTGGAACACGCTTGCTTGTCTCTCGTAAACGACTATCGTAACAGTGTCATCGCATCGTGGTCACATGTGGCATCCTGCGCTGGCTGTGTATTATTAGCGATTTTAAACCAAAACAAGATTTGGGTTTTCAACTGTAACTCAGTGTTTTCAAAGTGCTCACTTAGCTTGTAGCATCTATTGACACTAGACTTGAAGACCTATAAATAGCTATTGGAACCACATGACCAAAGTTAGGGAGTTCTTCTCTATTTTCTAGTATTAAATCCATCTAAGAAGCAGGTGCCTTAACCTTTCAAGCCAACTTAATTATATCTTTTTAGAAATACTCTACAATAGAAGTGCCTACCTAATTGTATTTTGTATATTTGTTTCCAGCTGAGCAAATATCCCACCTCAAAGCGTCGCAATCCCCCATCGCTATATCCCTAAGCCGGTGCCCTCAATTGTCGTCACTAGACACACTCCAGTATAGAGGGTATTGGAACAGGGAAGTTATCGGCACACTCCTAAACAAAGGTTCAACAGGTGAGAACAAAAACAAATTTTTAAAGCGGTTTACCAAAAAGGAGGTGGTTCGCAATCCGAATGTTTATATTTCTTTTTTAGATATGTTCTTTTTGTATCTGTTTTTTTTTTTATATGTTCGGGCATAACTCCGTCATATATAAACGGACTTGCGAAATTCTCTTGGATCTTTTCCAAATTTAAATGGTCCCATTTAAATCTGGTAAATATCTGTTGAAGAACTTTGGAGATATACAACAGAACTCTTCAATAAATGTCGGCAAATTTCTCAGAATTGCTGCAATAGCATATCTGTTTATTGTTTACACCATTTCATAACATACAATCACGCCAGTATGCTCTAAACGGATACGCAGATGTGTACAGTTCGCCCTGGTACATTATCATTCCACAGGTTATGTTCAAGTTACATGTTATTCGGGTAATCTATTATTGCATCAATTAACAGCATTATAGGTACCTTACAATAAAACTTGTCCATTACGTAACACTCAAAAGTGAAAAATAAAAATCTCTTTTACAAAAATATACAACCGACTTCCAACACTACAAAGTGAAAAATAACTTAATTTTCTGAAGGCGGTGTCAAAAAACGAAGAAACCAAAACAGGAACACCAACTTCCGAATTGTTTTTTGGAAGTCAGTTGTATTTTTTTGTAAAAAAGGTTTTCTCTACTCAGCTGCGACCGGTTGGACTTGACAACAAAATAAGAAAACGGTGGTCAATTTCAGCGGAGATTAGCCAAATACACAAGAGATATGTGCACGTGCACAAAGACTGTACACGCTCTGTTTTCTCTCATAGTCCGACGCGACGGCAATCTGATATAACCGGAGCAAAATCAATCGAAGGACCTACGGCTTTATTCCAAACCCCAGGCTACTACTAAATATTCCTTAAAGGTCTTCCTCCAATGTGGTGCCGTAAAACGGTTACTTTTTAGACCATTCTCCTTAATAACGGCTAGCTTAAAAGGTTTGAAAAATATATATTATTGATTCATGTACATTATTTGTGAAACATGATTTTTTCGTGTAAATAATGGTTTTTCTTAAAAAAAAATATTAACAACACGATACTTTTTCGCTAATTTGGGATACTCCTCCAAAACGAATTGGGTGTTTAAAAGTATTTTTACATACAAAAATTGATGGTTAGAATTTCTTCATAACTGAAATAGCTTATGTAAATAAAAAAATATTTTGCAAAAACAAACTGTCCAAAAGAAGGTTCAATATTTATTTATTTATTATTATGCTATTCAAAACTGAGTACACTGTTACTTTATAAATTTGTACATTTCAAATTTAGGTCTAAGCGCCTTATCATTTAAAGAAAAGCACGGCATGCTCTAAATTATGCGTCGATAAATACAGAATTTAACAATTAAAAACAATAAATAAAGATAAATTGATTGAAAAAAGTTAAATTAAGTAACATAGATTAAATTAAATTAGAACAGATTTATTTAAATTTAATTAGAATAAATTAAATTAAATTAGAATAGATTAAATTAAATTAGTATACATTTTATTATTTATGTAAGATTAGGTACTAGAGATGTCAACTAAATAGCAAGAGCGACTTTTATAAAGCAGGTACAGAAGAGTTAAACAGGTCAATATCGCCTTCGTGCTCTTTGTATGCAGCAAACATCCTTGACAATGGACACATGGCCAGTACTGCGTTAACATAGCGCCATATATACGTCTTAAACGTACCAACCAATAACTCTTTTTGACCATAATATCGAACCCAGGACCCCACGCTCGACAGTCGCACTTGCGGCCATAACACATAAGTAGCTTGGAAAAGGATTGGCAGATACTCATAACAATTTTTTGAAACTCCCAAAGGACAAAACTAAATAATTTATCTAAAGAACTGAATAAAAAAATAATGCCCTGTAACGTTTCAGCCAGAGCATTTAACATAGTTAAAATATAATGGTATAACATTGTTTGTTATAGTTATCGCATAGTTTCGCATATTTTATTTAATAACGGAACCGAAGTAATCCATTTTTAGGGTTCCGAAGTCAATAAGGAACCCTTATAGTTTTGCTATGTCCAACTGTCCGTCCGCATCGTAGCTCCGAGTCTCTTAGTACTAGAATGCTATAATTTGGTGTGGATATATTTATTAATAATTCAGACAAAGTGTTAAAATAAAATCATGTTTTTTGTCCTGGTACCTCCTGTAGATGTTTTTTTTATCGTCTACCTCATGCTGTGGGGCATATTGTTGGATAGGCATTTCAAATATATTAATACCATTTTTCGAATCAGAGATCCATTTGCGTAAAATTAATCTTTAAATTGCAAATTGTTGTTAGAGTGTAGAGTAAGTGTAGACCCTTGCCAGCAAAATAGTTACTTTTGGATATGTGAAAAAATTTACGGCAGTAGTATATGTAATGAAATTAAAAGGAAAACTGTCACAGCTAAGTAAGCTTTACAAGTTTGCGAGTAATAGTCGACCAATTTATAAAATGTACTTAGAACAGTACAAACTTTGTACAAATGCCATTGAGAAGTTACTTAAATGATGTTGTTACATTATTTAAGTAACTGTTCTGTCAAACAGATGGTAAATACCAACCAAACCAATGAACCATAAACCATGTAAAAACATAAAATAATAAAATCATACAATCCTTAATAATAATGATTTATAAACTAATAATGTTTAAGCTCGAATAACGCATTGGTGTGGGTGGAGTCTTTGACAGTACCGGTCCGTACGGCGCATGCGAGTGCGGGAGTCTATATTGTATTAGTGCAGAAGTGTTTTCGACGTTTTGTAATATTAAGTCAAACTCGATTCGATTGCTAAGCAAAATCCGCTACCCTACCATCGATGGCGCTATTTTCAGTCGCAATTATAAACTTATTTTCGTTTGCCGTAAGATTGATATTCGTTTCATAGGTCGATATTTACTACTACTCAGCCAAGGTCACATTACTGCAGTATAACACTTTATATTTTTTAATACATTATCGATATCGCTAAATACCCGATTTCTTAATTCGAAAAAATAAGATTTGGATTTTGTTTAGTTTGGTTATGTACTCGTATTTTAAGAAGATTACATCTAGTGAAAATTAATACCATGTGATTGGTGAGAAGTGTTAACATGGACTTTGAGACTGATTTTGAATGAAGACTAGAATAGAATAGAATACTCTTTGTAATGTAGAAGAAATATAAAAGACATAAACATTACACCTTTGGATGGATTTTAAAAATGAAAGGAAAGACAGTACTGTAGGTAATCTTTGGTGTACTATTTATATAAAATAAATACATATATATATATATATACACATATATATATATAGACAAACATATACAGTAATAAGTATGGAACAAAAACAGAGAAATCAAGAATTACAACTGTTCGGTTTTTGACCAACCTTTTTTAAGAAAATATTTGCTGGCGGCTTATGAATCTAACAATGTGTATGTAAAGTATTTGTGGGTGGAAATCGTTCGTTCCTACTATCTCCAAGAAGGCAATTGAACACCACCTACCTCGTCTCAACTCCCGGGTCAGCAGAAAACCTGCGGCGTGCACGGCACTTCACAGATAAGCAGTCTAGGTCGTCCGTCTGGGTTCAAAGGTCTTGAAGATCGCACACCGCACGGTAGTGAGTCCACAAACACTAAAGATGCTAATAAAACGTTTAGCTTGAGACACGATCACAACAAGAGAGGAAGAAACGTTCATCCAGCTCAGGGCTCTAATTCGTACTGCACGCCACGGATATATAGAACCGTGACGTAGGTCGAAGGCGAGTTTAGTGATGATTTTCCAACTACCCTCAATTCGATAATAAGAATCGAACATACTCCCAACCGAAATCAATATTATTGATTTCCATAAATGAATGGTAAGTGTGGAATATGTTACACAAATAAAAGTTACTTAAACATAAATAAGCTTATGATTATACATGCAGAGTGTATTCTAAATGTAAAGTGTACACGGTACAGAAAAAACAAAAGGAAAACTTAAATAAACTATCTATATAATATTGTGAAGGTAATTAATTTGCATAGGGTAATGGACAAACTTTATTTATAGGTCTTTGGATTAATCCATTTTTAGTTCGCAGAGTTAAAACGCGATTTACTTTGTCGACACCACTATGCACCTTCTCAATCCGGGCTAAATTCCATTGCGGAGGCTAAGTTAAATGTGACTTCAGTAAAACTAAATCTCCAACCATTAAGTTAGGCGGAGTTGAAAACCACTTCGCTCTCTGCTGAAGAGTGTGATGATAGTCATCTGACCAACGCCTCCAAAAGGACTGTGAAGCTTTCTGAACGACTTGCCAACGTGACAATCTATTTTGAGGAACGTCCTCAAAGTCATATTCTGGCACAGCTAATAAACTCTGACCTCTAAGAAAATGACCTGCGGTCAACACTTCGAACTCGTTTGGATTATCCGACAAAGAACACAAAGGCCGTGAATTTAAAACGGCTTCAATCCTACAGAAAATTGTGCTTAATTCTTCAAACGTAAGTGATCTGTCACCTACTGCACGATAGAGGTGATGTTTAGCAGATTTTATTCCTGCCTCCCAGAGTCCGCCCATGCTCGCAGCGTTAGGAGGGTTGTTACGCCATTCTACATGACGTGACGTTAATCCGTTAGAAATTTGATCAGCACCAGTTTTACTACTCCAGAAGTTCGTAACTTCTTTTAAATTTTAGCTGCTGCAATGAAATTGGTGCCGGAATCAGAATATAAACAACTGCAAAGTCCGCGGCGAGCTATAAAACCGTCGAATGCCGCCAAAAAACTATCGCAGCTTAAATCTGTAAGAACTTCTAAGTGTACAGCCTTCGTTGAAAAGCACACGAACAAGCATAAATATGACTTATGAACCTTTGCATTGCGTCTCAAAATCTCTTTCACAAAGAAAGGGCCACCCAAGTCACAACCAACGTGGTCGAAGACTTTACCAGGCTTTAGTCTAGGTCCGGGTAACGGACCCATTGCAGGCTGAATTGAACTAGGTCGACATCGAAAACAATTCTTGCATTTTGACAGAACTGATCCAATCATTCTACGAGCATTAATGATCCAATAATTTTTACATAGTATGCCTTGTAATGTACGAGGCCCAACATGTAAATATAACTTGTGGTAATATTCAATAATTAAATTAGTCGTGTGACATTAAGATAAAAGCACAGGGTGCTTAGTGTTATAAGGTAGATCGGAATGCATGAGTCTACCCCCCACCCTGAGGAAATTGTAAGAATCTACAAAGGGTGAAAGTTTACGTTAAGTTTAAGAGAAGCAATGTTTTTATTTTTATCTTTTAGCAACGATTCGATTTCATCATGAAAATGATTTAATTGTATCACTCGAATTATTGTATCGCGAGCTTTCTTTAGCTCTGAAGCACTGAGAGGGCCATATGTCCTAGCAGGTGCCTTAGACTTGAGGTTATTCATATACCTGTGCCACCAGGCCATAAAACGTTGCAATTTATTAAAAGATGATATTTTATTAAATGTTTCTTCTAGGCTATTTTTCACACATCACACGTCACACGTAGTTAAAACGAACGTATCACAATTAGTTTTAATATCAGGAATAGTAAATCCTTCCTTTACATAAAATGGTTTTATCAGCCATTGTTGTTGGCTTTCATAAAGCCATGTTGGACCGTGAACCCAATCCGTAACATCTTTTACGAAGCGAGCTGGCATTACTCCGCGCGAGCAAACATCGGCAGCGTTATTTTCGCTGTTCACGTGAAACCAACAATTTGGTGGCACTACGGCAATTACTTGACTAACACGGTTAGCAACAAACGTTTTTAACTTATAAGGTGGCGTTTGCAGCCATGCTAAAACGTTGTTTGAATCACCTAACGCAATAATAGAAACCTTAAAATCGTTTAAGTTTTGTACAACAAAACTAACTAGCTTTGATAATAGAACCGCAGCCTCGAGAGCCTAGGTATTGACAAAATTGGATTTAGGGGCGCGACCTTAGATTTACTCATCAGTAACCTAACTTTCACGTGACCCTCCTTATCTTCACTACGTAAGTAGATACAAGCTGGATATCCATGCGATGACGCATCGCAGAATCCTATTATCTGCACTTGATTGAAGTGAGATATTAAAACATGACGCTCAATTCGCAATTTACCTAAAACTGGCAGTTCGGCAATAAACTTATTCCACTGGGTGGTCAGCTCAGATGGCAACTGATCATCCCAGCCAAGGCCGAGTTTCCAAAGATCTTGCATTATGCACTTTGCGACAAAAGTACATGGTGCGATAAAACCTACTGGGTTAAATATACTCGCGAGTAGTTTTAAAACAGAACGCTAGTTTGTTTTGCGTTAGTTAAATTATAATTAAAAGAGAATGAGTCACACGAAGGTAACCATATCAATCCTAAAACCTTGAGAGATGACGATAACGTATCGTCTTGAAAGTTGATGGTAGAAACCTGATCTGATTGCATTCTTGTTAGCAACTCAGGACAGTTACTAGCCCACTTTCTTAAATCAAATCCACCACTCTTAAGTAAGGAAATTAAATCGTCTTGCAACGTGCAAGCTTCTGCCAGGGTCTGGCAAGACCATAGGACATCGTCAACGTAAAAGCCTTTGGCCAGTACGTAAGCCGCCTTGGATCTTGGCTCCGCATCACCATGCAGCATGCTTTGATCTAGCTCATCAGAGGCTAACTGGTGCAACGTACGCACAGCTACAAAAGGTGCACTACGAAGACCGTAAGTATTCCGAGTTAACTCATAAATACAAACCGGGTCCATAGGATTATCTCGCCAGAGTATATGCTGGTACTTCCTATCAGCAGGATCTATGATCAAGCCTCGGTATATTTTTGACACGTCAGCAGTAAAACAGACATCAAGTCTAAAATTTAATATTATGTTTAAAATATCTTGATGTAGCTTTCTACCGGTCAAAAGTGTATCATTGAGCGAAATACCAGAGCTTGTTTTGGAGGATCCATCAAACACTACACGCAAGGGCGTCGTAGTACTAGACGGACGCAACACACAATGGTATGGGACAAAATAACCCGAAGGTTCAGTACCAGTATATGGTACCATATGTCCAAGTGACTCGTACTCTTTCATAAAGTCGACGTAGGCCTTACGAAGGTCTGGAGAACGAGCCAGACGTCGCTCAACCTGAATAAGTCGCTTAAGAGCAATATTATATGAATCACCGAGCGCCTTATGCTCAGGGTTCAATAAAATTGGGGAAACATATCTACTGATTTCATCACGATAATGTTTTTCCTTGTATATTTTTTCCGCTAGTTCCTCTAACGGATTAATAGGAACTTCACACGGTAAAGATTCCACTTCCCAAAAACGTTTGAGAGCTTCATTTAAATTATGTTCTTCGATAGTATACGATACTAACGATGTTGTAGACGCTACAACATTGCAATTGCTAGAGGGTTGCATCTCTAGTCTTCCCATTACGACATAACCAAATAGGCTGCTTAACGTGACTGGTACATCGGGGTTTACTATCATCTTTTTTCCATCGTAAATATACGGGAAAATGTCACCAGCCAAAATAATATCAATTGGCGACTTTTTATAAAACCACGGATAGGCTAAATGTAAACCTTTAAAATAATCAACTACTTTTTGAGGTATTTTAACGGTGGGCATGTCCGAAGTCAGGTGAGGTAAAATTACTGCATTTAAAAAACAAGATGTATTACACCGCGACTTTAAAATTAATGATAACATGCCATTATTCTTGACTAATTCGCCACCGAGGCCTAGAATATTATAAGGACACCTTTTAGCAGATAATCCTAAACGTTGAAAGCAATTTTGTGTAGTAAAGTTCGACTGCGCACTTGAATCTATTAAAACACGAACAGCTTGGTAGTTTTTAAATGAATCCAACACATGTACAATAGCTGTTCCCAATATGACTGCATAGTTAAGTGCGGGTGCTAAATGATTATTATTATCATTGATGACAGCGGACGCTTGCATTTCGCATGACGACGCCGTCGCGGGCGCTTGTTCGACTACGGTGGGAACAGAATAACAAACCGCTTTAGGTCCAGTATCGCTCGCATACCGATGTAATAGAACATGATGCGGCTCCTTACAAACATAACATCTAAATTCACTTTTGCAGTCTTGCACCGTATGATTCGGTTTTAGGCAATTATGGCATAAATTTAATTCATTAGCACGGCTAATGTGTTGTGTATTAGTCAGATAACGAAACTTATTACACCTAAAAATCATATGATTTTCTCCACAATGTAAACATGACAATTTTGAGCTTGAAGTTACATGCGAACAATTATTTTTATTCTGCCTAATAGGCGGTAATTGTTTACGCTGATTCGTTTGCTGTGCACTTGAACTCGATGAATAAGATGCAGAATGACTTAATATGATTTTGGACAAAACTAATTACATCTGAAAAATTTGGAATAGTTTTTGGTTTATATTTTGTTCAAAGATTTTACGTGTATGAGGATCTAAAGCCCTCAAAGCAATATGACACATTATATGTATAACTATTCAAATTCTCAATGTTTAACGCTTCTATAGCTTTATATGAATGATCAAAGGTTTCTATAAACGAGTTCAAATGATCAGTTGATTCTCTTTGCAGTGGCGAAAAGGTTAGCATTTTATCTGAGTACCTACTAGCTAACATTATGTTATCTTGATATTTATCAAGAAGACTTTGCCAAACGAGTTCGTAGTTATTCGCAGAAATAGGCACACTCTTTACAATATTTAATGCAGAACCTTTTGTGCATGACAATAGATAGTGTAATTTATCTATTTTTGGAATACTTGTCTGATTATGAACCAAAAAAACAGAATGTCTCGAAAACTGTATTAAAATTTTCAATGTCCCCATCGAATGTAAAAAGTTCTAACTTAGAAAATCTTGGTCTAGACTGCACAGAGCTCGAAGTATCTTCAAACATATTACCATATCCAGAAGGTTCACAGTTTCGATGCACATAACTTAACTCGGAAATATAAATCATCAAAACTTTTCAATTCATGAATACGAAGGAATCACTTAGGGTCACATTCAAGTTCCTTTTCAAGAATTTCAACGATAACACTTTCAAAAGAAGTACGTAAATTATCAATATGTGTATCGTAAATAATTCTTTCGATGCGGGATCCGAAATTTCCTTTGACAGATCATAGGCATTTTGCATTCGCTCAAACATTCGTTGTTTTTTATTAATTAACACTGTTAATCCATTACTTTGGCACGCTTCAGCCACTTCTTTCGTTTCTTTACTTCGGGTAACCGGTCGCGCCATTTAGTTTTATCTACGACGCAGATGGCATGGTCAAAATAAAACGAACGAACACGGAATACTTATACGAATGTTTTCGCAAATTAATTACCAACACACCAAATATTATGTACGATCTATAAATATATATGTGTATGAAGTGTAAAGATGAAACTATAATAGAATTAATATGACACTAACATGGTCAGAATTAAAAGGGACAAATGGACAGAACGTCTGTAATCACACTAACTACGAGTTAGGTAGAAAATTATCTAGCACGGCTAGGGTTCATATACCATTCGGCTACGAAGGACCACTCTGGTTGTTCCGTTTTCGACCAATCTTTTTTAAGAAAATATTTGCTGGCGGCTTATGAACCTAAGAATGTATATGTAAAGTATTTGTGGGTGGAAATCTTTCGTTCCAACTATCTCCAAGAAGGCAATTGAACACCACCTACCTCGTCTCAACTCCCGGGTCAGCAGAAAACCTGCGGCGTGCACGGCACTTCACAGATAAGCAGTCTAGGTCGTCCGTCTGGGTTCAAAGGTCTTGAAGATCGCACACCGCACGGTAGTGAGTCCACAAACACTAAAGATGCTAATAAAACGTTTAGCTTGAGACACGATCACAACAAGAGAGGAAGAAACGTTCATCCAGCTCAGGGCTCTAATTCGTACTGCACGCCACGGATATATAGAACCGCGACGTAGGTCGAAGGCGAGTTTAGTGATGGTTTACCAACTACCCTCAATTATAAGAATCGAACAACAACTATTAAAGAGAGAGGTAGTGATTCTTTACCATAGTTTTAAAAATGGGCAGAGATTGAGCACGCCTTATTGACACGGGCAAAGCATTCCACAACCGCACCGCTTGAACCGTAAAAGATTTGTCGTAAAAGCTGGTGGAATGCATCGGCATCTCTAGTCTCAAGTTTTCCGATGACCTCAGATATCTATTATGTGTGTCATGAAGGAAATTGAAACGTTCTTTGAGATAAGAGGGGGTTGATGAAGTGTGGACTAATTGAGCCAATTTTACCTTTTTTTAGGGTTCCGTACCCGAACGTGAGTCGTGACGTGAGTGACAGCAGGGTTCCTTTTGGACCCCCAAAAGGAACCCTGCTGTCACTCACGTCCATCCGTCTGTCCATCCGTCCGTCGTCTGTCACACATTTTGCTCCAAAGAATTTTTTAACTTAATTTGACCTATGAACTTGAAATTTGGTGATAATGTTTATTATTATGTATATTTTACAAAAAAAAAAACAATATTTTGACAAATTGGTACGAAACTTTAAATTTTTGAAGTCTCACACGCATTTGGCCGGTTTTGTTTTTTTTGTTAACGGGAAAAACCTTCAAAATGCATCTGAACTTTTGGGGCAGAAGATCAGAGAGTAAGGATTTTAAATTACCTAGCCAAATACACCGTGACCTCTTAAAAGACGAACTCTCTCTTTGGAGCTTAACATAAGGTATGTTAAGCTCCAAAAAGAGAGTTCGTCTTCACCCTGTTTCAGTATTTAACTACCAACTTTAATTAAATCTGACAACTATTTCTGCAAAAGTCAAATTTGACAAGTTCTCAAAAATAGAGATCAAAATCAGATAGTGAAACGTCTGGAAAGTTCTTTGAATACTTGCTGAATGGGTAGTAGGTATTTAAACAAGTGACTGTAAATTAAAGTTTTAAGTGACAAAAATAAAAAATTTACGTTATAGTATTACTAAGTGAGCGACTGACTGCGAGTGACGAGAAATCAACAAAACAGCAATTTAAGTCGCTGCGCGGGACTCCTTTTTCTGTCTGCAGGGTCTAAAGTAACGTGTCGCCGTGTCGGGGTGCCCTAAGTACCCGAGCTCGCTTCGCTCGCTCTTGGACTAATTCGTCAAAAACACGAATACACCCGAACTCCCGCGCATTTTTAGTCGCTCACTTTGTAATTTAGATGCACGGCTAGAATTTTAATATCTGAAATGGATAAATCACAACCCACTTTTTGTAAGCTCGTTCTGGATTTTATTTTTAATTAATATTCGTCGTTAGTTTAGTTAATTTTTCGCTTACTCAAATTCATACCGCTCAAGTTATTAAAACAGTATCTCATCATCAGTCGCTAAGTATTTTTTATTCGATCGTTTTATAATGATTCTCCACTAATTTCTAAGCTACGCAAAGGATTTTGATACGGTTTATTACGGTTTTCACTAATAGAGAGAGCGATAAACGAGGAAGGATTCATATAATTTTCCGTGTAAAGCCAAGGCAGGTAGTTTTAGTATAAAACAAGAATAAAAACAGTTATATCTTATTACATTTATAAACACACATATACAAATGTACGCACGTGTACGAGTAAATAGGGTAACATAAAACTTACGAAAAAATATGGCCAAAGATAACAAGAATAAATGGTTTCTAAATTCCATTGGCATCTGGCTCTTCCTAAAAAGTGGAGAAAGCGCCATAAATTCAAATTAAAACTCGCATAACATAAAAATATATAACGTGTTTTACACAGAAATGAGCAAAAATTCCTTTGAAAAAAGGTCAAACTTTACCATGAAAATAACATTGGCAGATCATTACTTTGTTCGAAGTACCCACATGGAGATGGGTTGGCAAAAATTGTCTAATTACTGGTGTAGTGCAATTGCTTCCGGGTTCCTGATATGTTTCTGAGACTATATTAATTAAAAATAAAGTACCTAAGTACCTACATATATTTTCTAAGGCACGTGGAACGTATTAAAAGAGCAACGGACGAAGTCATATTATTAGATATTTATAATTTAATTATTATTATATTAGGCTATAAAATACCTTTTGCCCACTCCATTTGTTTGAGTAGTCTGCTACAGTAAAAACCTGATTCACAACCCACTATTACTATAGATTATAAAAAAACTTTAAAAAAAAAATGTCTTGGATCCCACAACTGAATTAATCAGAAAAGAATGAAGGAGGAGTAGGAAAACAAAAACAGAATTTCCACTTCCTTCCATATCAAGCAGGAGACAGAACAAACTCGGCCAATAGGCACAAAGGGTCGTTTACAACTGGGATAAGCTGCTGCGACTGCTTATATGAACTCCACCGATATCTACTGTCATTATTTCGAGAATGGTCCACGGATGGGTGCCTCTTATCCTTTCTATCATACTGCCTGGTCTTATGCACCTCTCATCCACTTAAGGCTTATCTATAATCACCTCTTATAACATTCTTCCAGCATACTTCACATTTGAATCTCAAGTCCGGCCGATTCTCCGAGGCGGACCCCTCGTCGGCGAATACGTATTCAAACAGATGCACTTCCACTGGTCGGAGGATGATTTCTCCGGCTCTGAACACTTAATAGATGGACAAGGGTGAGTTTTGAATACCGTATAAATTGAACAGCAGTAATAAAGCGGAGATAAATTTGACCCGACTCGTGTCTTCATACTTTCCTAAAAACACATTTTTTTGCTGATTGATATGACCTACGGTAAAAGTCTCTTCCCGATTGGGTTAAATACTTACAATTAAAGAAATACTACAAAGCTGAACTATAACTTTTAGTAGAACTTATAAAGATAATTGGCACCACCAACCTTTCAGAATTAAAAACAAAAAAAATAGTTCAAGTTTTAAAGGTTGATTTCGGTGGTGTTACAGTCAGATTTCGCGGTCTTCATTGACATTGACATTGCACAATAGTTTGCCTCGTCTAGCTTAACTGTTTTCCAATGAGAATTTAGTAGTAGAATTGAATAATTAACAACTAATTTATTTTTATTTAAGAGTTAAAAATGCCACCTCTCTAATATCAGATACGCAGCAGAGTGCCACGTTGTCCACTACAACAGTAAATACGAATATATGGAAGCGGCAGTGGGTCATCCAGACGGTCTGGCCGTAGTAGGGTTCCTTCTAGAAGCAGTGGATGATCCTAATTCAAGGTTCAACAGGCTTGTCGAAGGATTTGAAATGATCCAGAAATGTGGTGAATCTGTCACAGTAAGTCTCGCAGGTTAGTATTTCATCTTTACCTTCTTTATATTTTACTAGCTGACCCCCGGGGCTTCGCTCCCGTCAATTGGCTACTTACCTACCTACACTACCTACCCTACCTACCCTACCCTACCCTACCTACCCTACCCTACCCTACCTACCCTACCCTACCCTACCCTACCTACCCTACCCTACCTACCCTACCCTACCCTACCTACCCTACCCTACCTACCCTACCCTACCCTACCCTACCCTACCCTACCTACCCTACCCTACCCTACCCTACCTACCCTACCCTACCCTACCCTACCCTACCCTACCCTACCTACATACCTACCCTAACTACATACCTACCCTACCTATCTACAATTCTTTTTTTTTTTTTTAATTTTTCTTTCATAAGAACCTTCTCCTAAAAATAACAAACACAACAAAAAAAGAATTAGCGAAATCGGTCCAGCAGTTCACGCGTGATGCCGTGACAACGGAAAACGGGTTTCATTTTTATATATATAGATGACCAGTCAATGGGATTGCTCATCGGCCAAAACGAGAGCTTCCATAACTTCCCATATACGGTAATGAATTTTTGAAAATCTAGTTTTCTCTTTCTTTATATACTCGTACTATCTGATCTTCGCGGCTTCACTCCCGTCAACCGGACTACGACCGATGTCCGGTGTCATTTATCAAGCGACAGATCCGTTTGGAATCGCTTGATGAATGGAACCAAAGATATGTGTCGGGCGAGACAGCCTCTGTGACGAAAATGTTTCTTCCGGATGCCATAGCGGCTTTCCGTATTATAAAACAGGTGCGGCCCACAGACGTTCTCACGCAGGTTTTGACGGGACACGGTGGGTTCTCTGAATACTTGAATCGCTTCAAGTGTAAGGAGAGCCGATCGTGCGTCTGCGATCCAGGCAGAGACTGTCCAGCACATACTTGTAGATTGCCCGTTATTTATCAGGGAGCGCTACCAACTCGACTGTGAGCTGGACAGGAGACTGACGAAGGAGAGCCTGCATGGGCTCATGAGTAAGCAACACAGGGAAAAGTTCCTGGTGTACTGTGTTGGAAAAGTTACTGGCTTCCACCGTCATTGCACGAAACCGAAGTTGAAGCGGTACTATGATTCACTAGTATTATAAGAACATTTGTAAGAAGCATAGAATAGCACGCAAAAAACTGCAATGACGAACGGTGCACTCGGGTAGTACCTAGCAACAACAGATTGTCTATATGATGAAAAGCACTGTTGTACTTCTCATCCCTAAGTGTAAGGAATTACTTATATTGTAATTTTTTCCTGTGATAAACAGCACTTCAGTAACGTATCTGTGATTTGCAGCACCTTTTGCATGTTTTACTTTGATCAGCAGAGTTTTTTTTTTGAAATATTGTATACTAAGCACTTTTTGTCTTATTACCTCACACGAAATAAATAAAGTTGCCTTTTTAATTATTTAAACAAAGTTGGGAGTCCCACCCACCAGTATACAAAATGACGTATGCAAGAAGAACCATGGTATGAAGAATGAAAGTACGAGAAGCATGAAAGAGGAATGGAATGAAAGAAATTGCACAGATTAGGCGCTAACGTCGTTAGCGGGATTAGTATTAAGACAAAAAAAACCCCTACTTACTCTACCCTACCTGCTCTACCCTACCTACCCTACCCTACCAACCCTACTCTACCTACCCTATCCACTCTACCCTATACCCTACCTACCCTACTCTACCCTACTCTACCCTACCTACCGTACCCTACCTACCCTACCTTATCTACCCTACCCTACATACCTACCTACCCTACCCTACATACCCTACCTGCCCTACCTACCCTATCCTACTTAACTACCAAATTGTTAAACTATTTAGTTGAATAAGAATGGGTGCTAATTAAACAGGCTTCTTTTTAATATCATTATTCGCCCCCAAAAATGTATGTTGCCTTCTAAATTACTAAGTCAGCCACAATATCTTCTATGTAAACCACTCTAAATACAACTCAGCATAATGATTATTTTTTAGCATCTAAATTTGTAGCATGCATTCTAACAGTAAACTTCTAAAATACTATTAAATAACATCAAAAAATATATTTATTTAGCTTCTAACTTTTTAACTCAGTACTTTTAAAATGTAACTCATTCTATATTAATTGATCGTCAAAATTTTGCTAAAAATTACATCAAATAGTCGGTATATTGGCCACTAATAATATCAGAAGCTATTGAGGACAGACAAAATAAAAGTAGTATGGTATAGTATTTAAACGAGCGAAAATAAATTCAAATTAAAGGTGTACAAAATACTGAATATGGCTTACGACTTGATTAGCGACTTGATTAGTACTTTGGCAACATAGTCGACGGAGCCCCGCTGCGCGGGGCTCCTATTTCCGTCCGCAGGGTCTAAAGTAACCTAATACGAACGAGATGACGGGAGCTGAGTTCGCTCGCTTTGCTCGCTCACTTCAGCTCCCGTCATCTCGTTCGAACCTAACCTGTCCGTGTCGGGGTGCCCTAAGCTCCCGAACTCGCTCCGCTTGCTCTTGTACCAATTCGTTGAAAACACAATTATTACTCATCGAAAACTTTAATTTAATTACAGCGAAAACAATTGCAATACAAACGCACGAACGACAATAAACAAATACACGTAAACAACTCAACTCGTCGTCACATGAATCGAATGGCGCTCTCTGATTGGTGCAAATGGCCGGTCGCTGTCGTCTCGCGTACTCGCGCCAAATAATGCAGTGGCTATTTTCACGACAAAAGAATATGATATATTATTTTACATGCTAAGTTATAATAAATGATGCTTTCTGTAGAAGCATGAATTATATTTTTTTGAGGGCAATGCGTTGAAGCTGTAAAACGTAAAATGGTGACGAGATGTAAAATCCGTGGCCGAGTTAGTAAATTAGGGCGCAATGCATAAATAAGAAGGACAAGTCACAATAATTGATGATCTTTACTTGACGCTTTCTATAGAATATTTAGTGGGTGTTGTAAAAAAGACGAATTAGTTTATTAGAGGCTATGTCATTTTCCCGTTGCTCAGTTATAAAATTAGAAGTTTGATCACGTGTCCAATAAATAATTTTGTGGCTAGACTTATAATTTCTCAATAAGAATTATACTACAATACGAATGTAACAAACTTTTGTTTCTACCGGCGATCTAATTAAAATTGAGAACATAAAAACTGCTATTGTGACTAAACTATGACAGTTACAAATATTTTCTTGCAGACTTTTTTGTAGATAATAATGAATACTTTAATCATGTAGTACTTATTTTTTACATATCTCATCAATAGTTTTCTTGACGCATGCCATAGAATGAATTTTATAGGCAAAATTTATTGCAATTTTTATAAGGATTTTTAATATTAGGTCATTACATATGAAATTCGCGTTTTGTAAGGGAGGAAGATAAAGTCGTTAATTTTTAATATAATATATTTATTTAATGAAAGTATGCACCATTGCTATTTATGCACTTTTGCCATTTCATATGTAGTTCATTGATACCTTTACTAAAAAACCATTCGGACGGGAATCAATAAAATCTTTGAAGGCGCTTTGGACTGCCCCATCGAAGTTGAATTTTTTGCCTTGCAAGAAGTTATCCAAATTTCAAAAAAAATGGTAATCTGTTGGAGCAAGGTCCGGGGAGTAGGGTGGATGTCTTAGACATTCCAATTGAAGCTCCTCAAATTTGGTAGCCGTCTGTTGTGCAGTGTGTGGTCTAGCGTAGTCCTGAAGCAGCAGTGGCCTAGAGCGATTGACGAGCTTTGGCTGTTTAGCAGCTAGCTTTTCCATCAAGGTTTGCAATTGCTGACAAAAGACATCCGCCGTAATTGTCTGGCCAGATTTAGGAAAGCTGTAGTGAACGACACCGGCACTAGTCCACCAAACGCTCACAAGTAATTTTAATTGAGTAAATTTTCGCTTGGGGCAGGATTTGGCTGGTTCACCAGGGTTCAGCCATTGCGATGAGCGTTTCCAATTATTGTACAGGATCCACTTTTCATCACAGGTAATGATTCGATTTATAAAATCCCTTCAATATTGTGCCGGTTGAGTAAAACGCAGCAGTCGACGCGCGTTTGTCGGTTTGCTGCACTCAATCCATGAGGTACCTACCTTTCAAGCTTTTTCACCTTCCCAATTTGCTTCAAGTGGATTAACACAGTTTTATCACTAACACCGCAGCCTGCAGCTAACTCGGACTTGGTTTGCGATGGATCCGCTTCCAATATAGCCTCAATTCTTCATTATCAACTTTGGTCTCCGGCCGTCCACGGGGCTTGTTCTGCAGGTCGAAATTTCCAGAACGAAAACGTTGGAAACAAAAACGCAATGTATTTTTTTTACAACACCGTCGCCATACACTTCGTTAATCCTTCGAGCCGTTTCTGCAGCACTGGTGCCACGATGGAAATCTTACTCGTAAATAACGCGATATTTCAAGTTTTCCATTTTGTAAACTGACTGGCGCAAAGAAAAAACCAAAAGAGGAAAAAATAAATGAATTATGTATTTCCAAACACAAAAGCATGATTAATTAGCTGTATAAATTTAAAATTGGAATTTCAAACCAAAGAGGAGATATTTGAGATCTAAGTGGCCAGTACGACAAAACACCAATTTCATAGGTAAGGACCTAATATTTATGAAAATAATTTACAGCCTATGACACTAAAGCATAATGTAGCTTTCTACTGGTGAAATAATTTTCAAAATCGGTTCGGTAGATCCAGAGCTTAACCCCTACAACAACTCAAACTTTACCTGTTTATAATATTAGTATAGATGAGTAACTCTGAAACAAAGTTATGATTTTCCTAAGAGTTACTTCTAGACCTAACGGCCTAGACGCCGAACGTTACAATCAACGAATTTAAGTCTTGATCGGATGACCGAAAATAAACACTTCACTTCTTGTATAACTTAATTGATTTTAAAATTCTTAACATAAAACAATTGCGTCTTACATCTTAGTCTTATTATAGCTCGCTCCTTCCCTCTAACTCACACACATGCCCTTTTCATTCTCCCTTCGGTATGTTCATATTCTAAATCATTTCTCATCATTATGATGGTGCGTTCTGAACCACACAGACAACAGAACTACATAGATTATATGTTTCATTGAAATTGTGTTTTCAGTTTGTCAGAACCAAACATTTCAAACACTTGGAAGTCCCCCATGCTTGCGGCTAGCATGTAGCAATGTTCAAAGTCGAAAAAGGGTGTACTGTAAAAAAGTTAGCAGTTCGATACTTCCTAATCTTTAATTTTTCCCAAACAAACAATTTTCTCTCACTTAACGTACCTGAACGTACCTTTTCTTGTCTTTACAGAATCCTTTTCCTGGATGAACATCGATGAACTTCACAAAGGCAACTACGTCACATACAAAGGATCCCTAACAACACCGCCGTACACCGAGTGCGTCACCTGGATCTTATACAAAAAACCTGTGCAAATTGGCACTGAACAGGTAAACTGTCTTAGAAATATAGATCTGCTTACAAAATATACATTTTTCCGTTTTTTTCTAAACGCCAATTCATACTAAATCTGTCAAGGGCTACCAATCTAACATAATAACGATTATGAACTGGTGAAATTGCTTATTTTTATGTTTCAATGCCAAAAATGCTATCATAACTGCACTATAGCTAATAATATCATATCTGAGTATATATGATGAGTTTGCAAACTTATAATCCCAAAAAAAATGGACGGTTCCTGAGAGATAGTCACGAGGGAACCCGCGCGAAAAATAGTGATAGGAAAGTGACAGAAATGCGGAACCCTATAAATAACGAAACAGAACGCTATCACAAATTAATTGTTAAGCAACGAGCTTAAATATCTGAAAGCCTGTGACTGGCAGTGACATCAACAAAAGAATGAAGGTTGACTGAAAATAGACCCAGGTAGCTTCAAACTTTATGGCGGCTTTAAAATAAACTACTCGCTGCGCAGTCCCCAGCTCAAATATGATTCAGAGTCATCATAGAATTTGCAGCGGACTGTACCACTATACAAAACCAGACATATAACTTTGCTCGTTTGTTTAATTCTAAGGAGGACAAAAAAAACATCAACAAATTAATCATGTACCTAATATTTGTCCACAGGTGGGTATTCTAAGACAACTGGAGGGTCCAGACAGCACACCCATCAAACGCAACGTTAGGCCACCTCAGCCACCCCCTCCTGGTCACTTAGTCATTTATGTGAAGCCAGCCAAGCCTAGTGTCTGAAATATGTTGATATATTGTTGTTATGTTAATATACACTCGTTTTTATTTAAACGCTTAAGTATCCCGTTTCATCATCATCATCATGTCATCCGAAAAACGTCCACTGCTGGACATAGGCCTGCCCCAAGCGCCGACACATTGATCGGTCCCGTGCGTCCCGCATCCAGCGGATCCATGCAACCTTAAATAATCCCCGTATCCCGTTTACCTGACTTGAAATAAATTGACACTTTCCCTGACCAGTTCAATTCAGAGAATTTGATCCTAGGATCAAATTCTCTGAATTAAACTAACAGCATTACAGTATCTTTTTCTAATAAAAACTATAATATTACGGGAGCCTGCTTCTCAATTCTTTCACAAAAATCGGTAGTGCAGTAAAAAGATTAGTCAATCGAAAAATTCGTTAGTTCATCGCTACCAATTCAGATAACAATTTCACTAAGAAACGAGAATTCGAATAAGTCCGAATACTAAATTTAGAAGACCACAATCAGACTGCCACATATTCGGAACTTGCTGTGCCCGCGGCTTCGCTCCCATCAACTGCCTACCCTACTCTACTTACCTGCCTACTTACCCAACTTACCTACCTGCACAGAATATTATTTACTCTAGGGAGAAGAATATCGACATCATACAAAAAAAAGTATAGACGGTATTGCTACGCGCCATCTAGTAGCACTCCAGAACACCACACTGAAACGAAAACATAAAAAACATCTTTATACCATTCCCCCTCTAAAAAGCTTATTTTATTCACTGAAAACAGTGAATAAAAAGCACTTTTAATCACTGTTTTGGTGTTTGAATTTAGAACACACCAATACATTCATATTCTATCTCCACCTCAATGCTATACAACCTCCTTGCGCATAAAATACTCGATGCAAATTTCTTGTGCAAAGAATATTCGATTTTCAAACTCCTTCGTCGATTTAATTTTGAGTTTGTTTATATTTAGGATTTTAATAATGATGATGATTTTGGTCTAGGATATTTAGTGAATACTTATTTGGATTGTAATTCTAATATTAATTGCATTGGTGCTTAATTAATTATAATTATGTAATGTAACGGAGGTGGTCACTGGCGTCTGAAATACACCTAGCTCAGCCTAAATTTACAAAAAATGTAGAATCCTGAGGTTTCTAATTTTTTGTAAATTTTGAAGGTAATTAACCATTTATAAATCCCTTGTGCCTTTTTGCTTAAATCTTTCTTTTTCTCGTAGTCATGGTATAAAATATAGTATGCAACTCTTGAATAAAACGGATTTATATCGAGGACCATGAATCTGAACGAAGACTCAGGATTCTAACACTTGAATCACTCGCTATGCTCGTGATTCAATCATCATGAATCACTCCCTACGGTCGTGATTCAGTTTTTAGAATCCTTCACTTGTTCGTGGTTCATCAATGGCCCTCGCTTTAAATCCGTCCTTTATTCACTAGTTGCATAATATACTATTCCATAGCTGGGTCTCGAAACCGGAACCTGGGGCGTAGTAGGCCACCACGTTAATCAGCTCTCCAAAAGGGTAGTAGCGGCGGCAAATTTACGAACAACATTGCACACACGTCAACGTCATCATTGAAAGTAGTAGCATTATTATTATAGATACCTAAAACCCTCATAAAACGTATATTTTAGAACCAACTTCCCAAAAAGGAGGAGGTTTTATTTTTTATATTTGTTCGCGGATAACTTCGTCGTTTATGAACCGATTTTGATGGATCTTTTTTTTGTAAGAAAGGAGTTATCCAAAAAATGTTACCCTAGAGATCCTCGAGAAATCGAGGACCCTCCTCAAATATTATAGGCATACATATAGCGATTTTGTTATTGTCATCAATAATGCAATCATTTGCACTCAGAAAGTATCATTTGGTGGAGTGGAACTGATAAAGAAGACCACAATGGCCCCTGGAACAAAATAAAACAATGTATCCTAGTCGTGTTTGGGCTTATTGGAATCGTCATGCGATGTACTTTGGCAAATTACTTTACCTACAAAAACTAAAAAGAGGAAAACAAAAAACTTTTTTACCAAAAAATCAAACAGACTTCCACAACAAAACACTACAAAGCTAAAAATAACTTTCTTTTCGTAAGTCGGTGTCGAATAACGGAAAACAATTGGTACAAAAGACACCGACTTCGGATGAGAAAGTTATTTTTCGCTTTGTAGTGTTTTGTTTTGAATGTCGGTGTGATTTTTTGTTGTCTCGTATATTATTATTTTTACTCTAGCCACAACTGAAATAGTCCTTGAAGGTAAGTCTTTGATTTGACGTATAGAGTTGACATCGCCTGCCTATGGTTCTCATCAAACTTTTTGGCCGCCCTGAAGTAGGCTACAATGGCTGCGCAGTAATAAATCTCGTCATCTCGTAATAGGTTTCGTGCCATGCGAATGCTGGTCCCGCTCCGCAGCCATTAGGGCGCAAGAACAATTAGTGATGGGCAGAAAAGTTTTGAAGTATTGTTGGAGCTGCGGAAGACTGTATGAATATATTTGTAATGTATAAACTCAATTTCTTTTAGTATTATATAACTGCACAGCATATGTGAGTACTATGTTTCGACTGTAAATCTACCTATGTGTCGTTGGTTGACTTCTGTGTGCCCTGGCATTTGAGTGTGTCATGCTCTCTCTAATTTCTCTCTGATGGTGGCACATGTGTTGGATCATTCGGTTCCCTCCATAATGGTTGAGCTGAGTGGTGCCGATCCATGCGTCATGTTCGTGAACGGGCGCCATCAGTTGGGATTGGTCATAACTTAGCTGCCTCGGCCTGTTATTGCATTTTTATGTTGAAATTGTTTGTTACTCTAGACGCTTTTGCGTGCACGTCTTTTTGCATCGTTATCACATATATGTATTTATTTTTTAACAAGAATGATGTAACCAAAAATTTGTAATTGAAACTGATGGAAAAGAGTGTCCGTGGAGTTTCTTGCAAATTCTTCTCCATTGAGATCTACTGACGTTTGCGAATTTGCAACTAGAGTCATATTCTTTTTTTGTTTGACAATTCAAAAGTACCTTTAGGGTTTATTTGAAATAAACTATTTTGATTTTGAATCGGAAAGCCAACTTTAGGGCGGCCCAGAATTTTGCCAATAACTATACCTGTCTAACCTACTTGACTTGCTACAAAATATTTTTTTTCTAGTGTCTTTCTTCCACGGAGAATCTTAACACCGCCATTCAAAAAATGATGTTAAATGCACGACGCCATCTACCGAATATAGACTTCAGCTGTCCGAGTATCTGAATTGCGGATGGTGTGATATTTTACTTCTTGAACGCTTTAAATTCATATAACTTTTGATAGAGTCAACAGATTGCGATGAAACAAAAACTAGGTAATATTTCAAGTTACACATATTTTTTACGTTTATGTTATCTACATTGCTTTCGTACATTTTACGTGATACGTGCACAAATAAACAGACAAAAAATCCAAAAATGCTGGTAGTGGGTTCTGTTTATTATCCTTTAACACCCTGGCTATTTTTTTTGAAAATATTTTCGATGTATAAAAACGATTTTTCCACAGATTTATTATATGTATTGTTGATTCAGTATTCCAAAGATGTGGCAGTGTTACTCTATGATTTGTTCTTTGGAGGTCTATCTACCGATTTCTGAACATTTGAACTTTAGAACATGTCGAAGTAATGCTAAATTTTGTCATGCTAAAATGCATAAATGTATTTATTATATGCACCCCAACTCTATATTTAATTAGTTCCAATTCAGTATTTCAAGCTTGCAGAACCCAAGGCAAAGTAACAGTCGAATGGTCAGAACAAACATCAACAATCCGGGCATTGAGTTACAGTACATGCAGACAGAAACAGTTACGTGCACTGAATATTATTCGTTCTACACACTACACCATGTACCTAGTGGTCTGGAAATATATACAAGCTTGCGATCTTGTAAAAAGGTATGCATTTATCGGTTGCCTATAGAGGCTACCAGGAGGAGTAACCCATACAAATAATAATGATAGTCTTTGACACCTTTGACACTCTTGACACCGTAATAATTTAATATTCGAAAATGGCAAAAGTAGACTCAGTACATTGCAGTACGCTCGCACGTACGAACGATACAGACTCCCACATCACTATTTCCTCCATGACGCATCATGACGATAGCTCGCTTACCAGCTGACGCCGCTTGACCGGCCGTTTACTCGTTATTTTTGCACCAACTACCCACAATTTTTCTGTTATTATAAAAAACTATAATAAAGTGTACATCTCGTAACCTAAACATTTTAAATAAGGGAGGCCATTCAAAGACCTCCACATACACGGTAGTTTATAATGATTCCTTTTATAAGTTAGTTACTCCAACGCAAAGTATTGTCATAAAAAAACACGTTTTAATGTTTAGAAATGCGGTAGCCTGTGTAACAAAATAAATTACGATTTGTCTACAAATAGAATAAGATCATTTGTAAACAACACTGTATAAATAAAGACCTTTCAAAATCAATCAATGAAAGGTCTTTCCCCTTTTCTCACCAAACTAACAAATTGGCATATAAATGCGGTGGTGCAATAATACAACTTAATTCATTGGCAATATTTAAGGATGCAAAATAACTCATGAACATAGGTACTAAAAAACTTTTACTATGAGAGCAACTCCGAAATAAGAAAAAAAACCAAGGTTCAGTACACTATCTGCCCATTGATTGCTAGCATATTTGTTGTTGGAAAACTGAAATGATTATCAGAGTGTTTGGCCTCAGAGAGCAAAGGAAAAGTTTAATGATATCATTCCCTTGATAGCTTGGAACAATTTTATTGTATGCAACCACCACTCACCGCCATTTTTTAAGAAACGTAAGTGATAACTGCTGAACAAATCATGGTTGAACTATTCGACGCTCTTAAGCCAACAACTTGGACTTATAAAAGCAAAATCATAACACGTTAGAGGAAACGATACGATATCACTGACACAATAAAATATCCTCTAAAAGTTGATCGAAACTCAATTATTATAACGTAGTTATTGACGACAATAGCTTTTGTTAGAAATAAGCCTATAACTTTTCCTATTTACTTGGCCTAATTTATTGTTCTTTGGATACTAAAAGGCCATTTAGAATTGAGAATTTGGAGTTAAGAAAATGTCAAACCCGGCTTTTATGCCAAAGCTTGTCAGGTTTTCAGACTAAAGTTGACTTTGAGAAACACCTACGTCACTTCAAATTCTTAATTCAGAAATAGGGGCTAAATCATAAAACTCATAATACCTCTAGGAAGACACGACAACAACGTTATGATGCGTATCTCTTTGATTCAGCAATAAGTATTATGATTGTACATTTTCTTCTCTTCTTTGTCCTACCCTCTTTCCAGTTCAGATGGGGTCGGGTCTCCTGGTCCTGGTACGTCTGCAACAGAGAGCTCTGTTCTGGGCCGTCTGAGTGCTCAGGTTCTCCTTTAGGAAGTATTTTTGCATGTTTGACCAACTGGCGGCGTTAGTCCCCTTCCTCGTGGTCGATCGGGGATATTTAGGGCCTTTTTGATAGGGTTGTCATCTCCATGTCTCAGGATGTGGCCGCACCGACGCAGTCTGTTCTCTTTAACCTTCTCGCAAATCGGTGCTAATTTGAACGAATACTTGATTCGTACTTTGTCTAGAGAGTTAGTTCCTCCGCCCATCCGAGCATTTTCATTTCACTTCTATGCGGTTGTTGTTCGTGTGCTTTCTTGAAGATCCAACATTTCGCTCTGTAAGTCATGGCTAGTCGTACTACCGTTTTAAGATTATACATGTAACATCCCAAAAATTTATTTTTTCCTTTGCTAAATCTTTACAAATTTGTATCTACTCTAAAAAAAAAAAACTTTTAACAAAAAAAAACAAACCGACTTCTTAAATAAACATTTCAAAGCGAAAAATAACATTCTTTTCCGAAGTCGGTGTTTTTTTGACTTCGGAAAAGAAAGTAATTTTTCGCTTTGTAATGTTTTGTTTTGGAAGTCGGTTTGAATTTTTGTTAAAAAGTTTTTTATTTATCTCTTTTTAGTTTTGGTAGATACCTCCAAATACCATGATCATTTATAGCCAAAGTTTATCTCATGACGATTCCAATAAGCCCAAACACGACCAGGATCCATTGTTTTATTTCGAAGTTCTAGTGGCTACCTTCCAGCTTCAATAAAGATCAGTTCGATGTTACCATTTTCATCAGTACCGTTTATTTATAAGTATTTGCTTCACCATAGTCGGTTAGCTATTCGATATATCTTATACCCATGACATACTTAGCATTAAGGAGTCGCAGAGGCCATCTGTGGTCTTCTTCATCAGTTCCATTTAGAAAGAAGAAAGAAAAAGTGTTTAATTGCCACAACATACAATATAAATACATGCTTATGCTAAATCCTAAACAGTAGTATTAGTAGTACTTAAAATAAGTTAGTAAAGACGAGAAATGAATAAAACAATAATACCATTTACTACCTACATTTTGCAAAAATCAGAAAAGAAATAGGGTGAAAAAGATGCCAGGCACATGCATGTCGTGATTGTGGCAAGAAGGCATCCACTCAGCATAATGCTGTACCGTGGGGGACCCACAGCACGGCGCTGATTTTCAGTGGTAGCCTAGGACGTGACGTACGGAAACCAAATTTGTTGTATATGTAAAAAAAGATAAAAAGAACATAAAATAAATACAGTTAGATATAAATACAGTAAGATAAAAATAAACCACCGAAAATTATGATGTGACCAAAACCAAAAGCGCGAGTATTTTAAATTCTTATCGAAAACATAAAACTAATACCCGCAATAAACAGGCACACTCCATGTTTTGTCTCGCGCCCACACCGCACTCGCGTGGTGCTGTTTATTGTATAGCCTTATTTTGAGAGCCTTTGTGACGTCATGCACTATTCACTTTGGTATTGTTATTTCACCAAATGATACTTTCTGGGTGTAAATGATTGCGTTGGTGATAAAAATACCAAAATCGCTATATGTATGCCTATAATATTTGAGGCGTTCCCTCGATTACTCTGGGATGCCACCATCAGATCCTGGTTGCCTTATCATGGTACCACCCTTGGAATATCTCCTTTCCAACGAAAAGGGAATCTCAAAATCTGTTCATAAGCGACGAAGTTATAAGCCAACGCACATAAAATATACATTTATATATATATACCGTTAAATTGAGAAACCTCCTCCTTTTTGAAGTCGATTAAAAATTAATAAGATTTTCATATTATTTTGGCGGTATGCTGAACCGCCTACATAAAAAACAATAGAGATACGTGGTATAATAAAATAAAATAAATGTGAATGGTTGTTTATTCAATATTTTAATATTTACACGATCCAGAAACAAAATAATGGTCCATGATTATTGGTATTTTAAATAAATATACAATAACTAATAATTAAAAAGGAAAATGTACCATACCAATCAAATTATCGTCATTCTAGTCGTATCTAATGCCGACAAAAATCAAATTCAATCCACCTATTCAGATCCAAACTGCTCAACACTCCTGCACACAGCTCAATCGTAGTCGCAAGATGCTCGTACATACGCAAATAGAAAACATTATGCCACATCTGATCTTTAATAGATTCACTAGCGCTAAGTTTACTCTTGGAAGCCAGTAACTTACTATGCTCCATACTTATATTTTCAGCTGGTGGTGTTTCCATTAATGGTTCCGTTGCTCTAGCATATTCTTTATCGAACAAATTAGCAAGTTGACCTAATAAGCATTTTACCGTGCGAAGTTTCTCTTTTATAAGACCGTCACCTTCGTACCATGGTTTCAGTAATTCTTCGTGAGAGTGTCGTAACAACTCATAATATTTCATTCTGTCATCAAAGTCTTTCGCCATCATCTTCTGTCTCCAAGAACCTATTGACAGATCCCAGACCTCCCCTTTTACCATTTCTGTGTACATGCTTTTCATTTTATCCACCTCTGTCTGATGATAAAAGCACACTGGATTTTTCATAACAAATATTTCTGCTTCCACAAAGTATTTCTTGTATGGATAGATTTGCGGAACAACTTCGAAAACTTTTTCTAATATATCTTCAAAAATCTCACATACAAAGTTATAAACCACCTGGCTGTTAATTTTTGTTTTGAGAATATCTATTTTGTCCATTAAGATTCTTTCATTCGTAATAATTGAGTCAGCGTATAAGTTCACAACAAGTTTTGGTCCATTGTTTCCAAAAAAACTGACATTAGACATACTTAATTCCCAAAATTCGCTATATATACCAGGTGAATCGGCAACAAAAGTGAAATATATTTTTTTGCTTTGACCAGGCGATATAACATCTTCGTTTTTGTTAAAGAAAAATACTTGTTCGTACGGATCTTCGGGTATAAACGGAATTAAGTGTTTTATTTTCTTCCAACAATATCTCAAAGTCACAGTTCCGAGGTTTTGGAGAAATAGCTTACATCGGCCTGCTCTTTTTGCGGGCACTTTGAAGTAGTAAGTCCAAGTAGTGCAAGGTACTTCAGATTCATCTTCACGGACTTCAAACGATGACAAGACATCTAGATTTTGTCCAGGTATGGCTTTATATAGGACCGTGTTATTTATTTTCAAAGCATAAACGCCACTGAGCGGTTCTGTTTGAATATGTTCTACTTCGTCTATAATAATCTCTGGCAGTGGAGGCAGTTTCGGTGGCGGAGTTGGAGGATTTTGACCCCGTACCATTAAACCGTTGATATCTGGTCTGAAAATAATATTAATGTTGTTTTTGTGGTGAAATACTTTGTGGACAACCCACAACATATACATCATACTTGTAGTCATTACGTTGCGACTAATACATCTATACTATAAGCGATTATGACATAAAACTAGAAAATCATAGACCTATTTAAACCAAATAAAAATAAATTACAAAACACATTTGATGCAAAAATTCAATAAAAAATTAAGATAACTCGATAAGTAAAATGACCTTAACCAATTGACTCAAAATATAATAAGGACATTATAAGCATTAATAATTTTATTAAATGTATACTATGAATTTCAAATTTACTAATTTTAATTAAATTTAGGTGAATAAATTAAATAGTAGGTAATAATGGACATTAAAAGTACATGACATAACATAAAAAAAAAACAGACATATTAGAAGATTAAACCAAAATTATATATTTTAATTTTTGAATTTATAAATTTGGAAATACAACTAAAATGTTATTATGGAAAAATATTAAGCGCTATTCCCCTCTCCTAAACTCTAAAAGAATGTATCTAGAATGTTGTTGTGCCCGAAACGGTCCATAATTGTTTCTTTAACTTACCGACTGTATGTACATTATAGATGCAATAAAATGAATTTGAAAATTGAAAAGAAAAACCAAAGCGAATGTATAAGTAAGAACCGGTCCACACGGCGCTTTGCGTCAGCTTTGCGTCGACGCGTCGAAGTAGCGCTATCACTGGGTCGTAAAGCCCCGCAGCGTTGACGCTCCGACGACGCAACGTAACAGCCTTAGTATGTAAAACGAAGCAACGGCAGCGCGCAAAGTCGACGCAACACTGACGCAACCTCGCCATGTTGACCGGCTGTAAGTAAACAACACCACTTACCTGAAAGGATCAATTTTTTTTATCTTCTCGTAAAGATCGGATTCTCGCTTTTGTCTATATTTTTTATAATCAGCATTCAGTTGAAGACAAGGCGGGCGGAAGGTCTCACCAGCCATTCCCATTTCGGTTTTTCGAACATAAATAGGAACCCCAATATGTTCCACTTTGGTTGGACGACCTTTTTCGGCTCGTGTTCTTTGCAGCTCATAAGCTGGTGCACAGTAACAACGCTGTTTCAGTCTTGGTGGTCGAATCCATAGAGATCCTCTAACCCCCGTTATCTTTTCTATCTGTGCATGTTCTAAGGCTGCCTTACGTTCTTTGTCCTCCCGAACATTCGCCAAAAGGTTCATTGTCAGGTCCACTGGTGGCCTTTGTAACCAATCTCCAAGTTCTGAAGTTTCGTCTCGTCTGATTTTTATCCATTTTTCCCAAAGCAACAGCTCTCGGTCTGGTGAAATAGGCCTCTTATGGTAAGGTATGTTATGATCGTCCTTGTTCTGCATTTTTGTTGATATTTAATTACTTTATAGAAGCTCTCGATAATCGAGATCGTTATGGCATTTTTAAACTTTATATTGTCAAGTCGACTTGTCAAGTATAATGTTTTTTTAATGTGAATAAAATAGTTTTATAGCGAAATAGTCAAGAAGGTGAAACTTCCTTTGGTGAAACCAAAACAAAGCATGGGTACTTTTTAAACGACTTCCCAAAAAGGAGAAGGTTCTATATTCGACCTTATGTTTTTTTTTTTTCGTCAATTGTGTACCAATTTTGTTAATTCTTTTTATGTTTGAAAAAGTATGTTCTGAAATTGGTCCCATTTTATTTTGGTGAAGATCTGATGAAGAACTTCGAAGATATACAATACAACTCTTCAATATTTAACGGCAAATCTCTCGGGATTGCTGCAATCCATAACGAAAAAAATTGGTACCTACGAAAGACATCAGGTACATAAATAAAGTTATTTTTCACTTTGTAGTTTTTATTTGGAAGTTGGTAGTATTTTTTCGTAAAAAAGTTTTCTTTTATATAAAGGTAAACCTAAATCAAATTGACTTGAAGCTAGTGATCATAGACTAATTTATTATACTAGATTAAGCTAGAGACTATCTATCAGAAGTTGGATTCTTGTGGGTTTTAGATGCTTTTCTGCAGGTTTTCATTGAAACAACACCATAATTATTTTTTCCTTATATTTTTCTTTTCACACAGCACACACACTTTTCTTATTATCTTCACAAATTTTTACTTAGAGCAACTTAGTACCAAAGTGTTGCCATTCCAATAAAATCACTTAAAACTACATTTAGTCGGATACACATACTCATTTATTTAACATCCTCCAATGCCAAAAAGAACTAATACAATAGGATGTATCCGAAATTAACATATTAAATTAAAATTGCTGCGCCCTAAAAGGTTCATGTATTTTTAGACTATAGCCTAGCTTGATAACTGAAAATACAACAATAGGCCACTAAATAATGAACAAACACAATGTGTAAATTTAGTCTGAAAATAATGCAAATGCATCCGGTTTTATTATGGTTTGGTGAACTAAGACAATTTTAAAAATTCCTTTTCCAAACACTACACTAAGCTTAATTATTTCTTATTCGCTGCAATGCTACAATACCCTAAAATGATTTAAGTCCTTCAATATTATAAACGTGAAAGTTTGGAGCTACGTATGGTATTCCGAAATACCGCTCTCCGAAAGGACGGTTTTCCGATAACACTCTACTCCGACGGTTAGTTGAACGAAAAAATAATTGGCCGATGAAACGTTTCGCCGAAAATATTATTTATCGACGGTTGGTAGTCCGAATGAATCCTTCGCCGATGTAACGGTTCACCGAAAACACTCTTCAACGACGATTGGTTAAACGATCCAATCTTTCGCCGATAGCACTCGTTGTAGGAGAATTCTTTTGCCAAATGGATAGTTTTTCTTTCAGCTTGACAACACCCTTAGGTCTTGTAGAAGTCATGTAAAAATACAGGTAATAATAAAATAATACATGGAAGTGTGGCAATAGAAAAAAAAACAAAGTTTTTATTTAACAATAAGAAAATTAATCAAAAAGGCAAATTTATATTGTTTTTTACAATAAAGAGTATGATTATGATTACTATGATTTCTCTATTGGAACTGTGACAATAGAAAAAATTAAATAAACTGTGCGAACAAAGCAAAAAACAAATAAAAGTAACACAACGTGATAAATTTTTGAAGTAATAGTAAATAGTGAGTTATTACTATTATTTGTACTTATAATTATTTTAATTCTTTATTTCTTGTTTTTCAGGTATAGGATATGGGCCAATCCACCTAAGAAAGATTCAATATTCATTTCACTCTTTTGTGATAAGTGTGTTTGTATCCTAGCATCATAATCAACCAGACGTAATGCGTCTACGCTTTGGCATGGGTTCCGAGGAGTTGATTCGTTCAATGACACATTCTGTATGCTTCTGCTCTTTAGCAAATTCAACTGATTTTGAAGTACCTAGCAGTGATCAATGCAGTCTGTTTAGTACCGAACACTCAAACTAGCACTCAGCACTTAAAGGTTTGGACTATTGCACTAATGTGTATACTAGTAGGGTTGAATGTGAAAATAAAACAACTATACTGTATACTGATCTATAGCTGGTTATCTATATTTGGTAAAAAAAAATGTTAAGACCCGATATCAAGTTACAAAACAATCTCTCTTGCGACATTTATTTCGACGTCAACGCCATCTGTCGAGCTTAAAGTTAAACTTTGCTAATAACTTGGTTTGATTGATTTGATAGCAGGTTCCAATACTTTGACAGTCCCAAACATACCGCCCACCAAGGATATTTAGTGACGAAATGTCCTTCCACAGTTACAACTTGCTTGAATGACTTATATATAACAAGGATACAAACTCGACTTATGCTTACTATCTACATTTATATACACACAGAATCAATCTCCTAAAACCAAGTATTGCAAGTGATCCGCAGTTTATAACTCTATATTAATATTAAATCTATACAAAATTAAAACATACAATTTCATCAGTGCGGCAAAATAAATTGTAGTTGTATCCTTTACAACATGCAACTGAGGACTTATAATAAAATGTAAACTTAAACAAAAAGCTAACAAAAACGTAAAAGATAAAAATACAGTGTATAATTACAATTGCAACAAAAAACAGTGTATAAAGAATAAAAACAATGTAAAAGATAAAAAGGTAAAAGCATTTGTTTTATGAATCCGCAATGGGTAAAATACATATTTTATTGGTTGGCCTCTTTATGGTACTGGATTTAGTGCGCAATGTGACAACTCGAGTGACCTTATCATCTCCCGGATGTTTTTCAAGAACACGTCCTAACATCCAACGGCTAGGAGGCAGATCGTCTTCTTTGATAAGAACGACGTCGCCAATGTTTGGCTCAGGAACCCTAGAAATCCATTTATATCTATTCATTAAATTAGATAAGTATTCCTGAGACCAACGTCTCCAAAAGGATTGCAGCATCCGTTGAACAAATTGCCACCTAGTTAGAGAATTTACCGATAAACCTTCGTAGTTATAATCTGGTACGGAGATTATAGGTTCACCTACTAAAAAATGACCCGGAGTCAATGGCATTGGTTCGCTTGGATCCTCTGAATTAATAATGCTCATAGGACGTGAGTTTAAGCATGCCTCTACTTGCGTAAGGAGTGTACTGAGTTCCTCATACGTGAGTGTAGACTCTCCTATTACACGTTTGAGGTGAAACTTTGTAGATTTCACTCCCGCTTCCCATAGTCCGCCAAAATTAGGTGCGTGGGGGGGAATGAAATGCCACTCAGTGTTATTTGCTTCCAACTGTTCTGCAGCTGAGGTATGTAAATTGTCTACCATCTGTCGCAGTTCTCTTGAGGCTCCTACAAATGTGGTGCCATTATCGCTCCACAACTTAGCGCAATGGCCTCGCCTAGATACGAACCTCCTAAAGGCAGCTAAAAACGCCTGAGTCGTCATGTCACTGACAACTTCCAGATGGACAGCACGTGTAGCCATACACACAAACAAGCATATGTAACCTTTATATGACCGATGGCCACGACCTTTTGTTGTCCTGATATTTATAGGGCCAGCGTAGTCGACCCCGCTATGCAAGAACGGTCTCGCAGGTGAGCATCGACTAGCTGGTAGGGATCCCATAAATTGATTTTTAATAGTTGCCTTCTGTTTAGCGCACGTTACACATTTGCGGACACATTGCTTCACAAGGTTTCTTACTCCAATGATCCAATAAGCTGATCGCAAATAATTCATCATCAATTGTAGTCCACCGTGCAGGGTCTTATGGTGGGCGTCTGCTACCAATAGGCGTGTAAATTGCGAATCATTTGGTAAGACGATTGGGTGTTTCATCAGTTCATCTATTGATGACTGTTCGAGTCTACCTTGCACTCTCATAATATCCCTATTGTCAAGATACGGGCATAAGGATTTGAGTTTGCTACCTTTTAAGTGTAAGTGTCCGTCATTTTTTAATTGTGTGTACTCTGTTGTGAAACTTTCTTTTTGTGTTTTCTTTATACAGCATTCTAAAGCTTCTTCCACTTCTTTTTTTTGTAAATAGGTTTTCCTCTCTCCCTTGCTCTTCAGTACTCTACGACAATATGCTACTATTCTTAGTAATTTTTGTAACGAAGAGAATCTATCGAATATACTATCATAATTACTGTTTGGATTAATTGCTACGTGAGTCTTGATAGACTGTTCTAAATCTATTACTAAATCCTTTGGTTTTCTATATATAATCTTTTTTTCTTTCAGGAACTGTGGTCCCGAAAACCAAGGTGTCCTCTGAATGAACATACTTGGCATTAATCCACGAGACGCGCAATCTGCTGGGTTCTCACTTGTCGCTACATGATGCCATTGTGATGAACTCATTAAGTTTAATATTTCAGAAGTGCGGTTGGCGACGAACGTTTTCCATCTACTTGGGTGGCTATTTAACCACGCAAGCACTACGGTGGAATCCGTCCATGCCCTTATCCTTTCCTTTGAAACATTCAAAATCTCTGCAGTTTCTGACAACAACTTCGCCAGCAGTACTGCCCCACACAACTCTAGCCGTGGTATGCTGACTTGTTTTATAGGTGCCACTCTGGTCTTTGCAACTAGCAGCGAAACCTTCACCTCATTTGCCGCATCGATTAACCGTAAGTATACAACAGCGGAGTATGCTACCTTCGAGGCATCGCAGAAGCCATGGAGCTCTATATCACTCTCTGTCTTTGTACCAAGCCAACGAGGTATGTGTATTTTGGCAAGTAGAGACAACTCTTCTCGGTAAGTATACCATTCTTTTATTAGATCACTTGTTAGTTGTTCGTCCCACCCAAGACCAGCTAGCCACAACCTTTGTATAAAGATTTTGGCCAACACAATGGTAGGTGCCAACCACCCCAATGGGTCGAACAATTTAGCAATGTCTGACACTACAGCTCTTTTTGTTACAGGTTGACTGTTTGGTGGCTGAAGACACACCGTGTACCGGAAGGAATCCTCTTGGCGGTCCCAGGTGAGTCCTAAAATCTTCATAATATCATCTACCTTAATTGTTACTTCTTTATGGTCGTTATTATGTATTGTTCTATTGTTCTCGTCGTCCTCCTCATTACCTTCTATTGTACTTATTTTATATATGTTCTGATTACCTTCTAATGTTCTTATTTTCTCTAATATTTCTTTACTATTACTGTTCCACTTTTGTAATTGAAATCCACCTTTGCCTAACAACTCATTCATTTGTTTATATATTTCTATGCCATCTGTAACGTCCTGGCACCCACTCATGAAATCATCCATGTAAAATGAGTTTAAGACCCTTTCAGCTACCAGTGGGTACTTGTCACCTTCATCATACACAATTTGATGTAGAGTCCTTACAGCTTGATATGGCGCAGAGGCTGTACCAAAGGTAACGGTCACTAGTTCATAGTCTTTGATCTCCTCTTCAGGGTTACCTCGCCAAAGAATCCTCTGATACCTGGTGTGTTCATCTGTGACTCTGATTTGACGGTACATTTTAATGATGTCCGCTACTAGGCCAATAGAGTGTCTTCTCCATCTCAAAACTGTGTGCCTCAAATCGGCTTGCAGAGTTGGCCCAACCATCAGAGTGTCGTTCAGAGAGACTCCTCTGTTGTTCTTTTCCGATGCGTTGAATACAACTCTCACCTTAGAAGTTGATTTGTCTTCTCTTATAACGGCGTGATGAGGTAGGTAAACCGCTATTCCTTTCTTGTTATCTTCTTCTTTTACAGGTCTAAGGTGTCCTAACTGTAAGTATTCATGTATTACTTCCGTGTATCTTTTCTTTAACTCTTCATGTTTCCCTAATCTTTTCTCTAATGATTTTAATCTATTTTCAGCGATAGAGCGTGATCCACCTGATGAACACGGAGGATCTTCAACGCGGAATGGTAACCGGACCTCATATCTTCCGTCTTGTCTTCGCTTGGTAGTACTTGCATATAAATCTTCACATTTTTGTTCTTCGGGCGTTAGCAATTTCGTTGAACTAATTTGTTCTTCGATTTCCCAGAATTGTCGTAAAATTTGATCTGTAGTTAGATGAACATGCATTACACTGACTCTTGGTTGTGTGTAGCGTGAACTAGTGGTTGAATCAACCACCCCAGACAATATCCACCCTAAAGTTGTGCTCTGTGCGACTAGACTAGCGGATGGGCTTTTCATCATGCCCTCCTTCACCATGCAGCCATAAACGTCTGCACCTAATAGGATGTCAATTCTACTAGGTTTGTAGAAGTGTGGATCGGCGAGTTTCAGACTCGCAAAATCGATCCAGTCAAAGGAGTTTTTATCTATAGTTTGTTCTGGCAGGTAAGAGGTAATTTTGCTTAGAACGTATGCGTTAATATTTAATCCAAACGATGGATCAACACGGGATTGGATTTTTACCTGAACTATATGCTTAGCCATTGTGGACTTTTGGCCTAATCCTGACACAATACCTTGTATCGGAATTTTTTTCAGTCGGAGGTACTGCACTGTGGACTCGGTAATGAAGCAAGCTTGTGAGCCTTGGTCGAGTAAAGCTCTAACCGTTTGATAACCCATCTTAGACTCGACATTTACTAGCGCGGTAGCTAGCAAAACCTGTCTAGGTATGGGGACCTTGTTAGTGGATAGGCAAGAGACTACTGGCGTGGAACTAGTCAACGTACTAGTTTCAGCCGCAGACGTGTTTGCTGAAGCATCCACGTTATTTACAAATTCGCCATTCGGATGGAGCAACGAATGATGTCTTTTGTGACAAAGCTTGCATGTGGTTGATTTATTACAATTTACTACCATATGATTACCACCCAGACAGTTGAAACAAATTTTATGTTTTGCCACGAAATCACGGCGTTGATCAACTGGTTGTTTTGCAAATGCTTTACAAAAACAAAGTTTATGACCTTCGCTGCAATATTCACATTTAATGTTGCTTGAACTCACTAGCATAGCCTTTGGAGTGTGTGAACTATTGACCTGATTCGATAAATTTCGTTTGGGTTCTATGAATTCTAAAGCTCGAAAACGATTCTTTAAAAAGGTAGCAAATCCCTCAAAGGTGGGCAACTCATCGGAGTCAATATTACTAATACTGAATTCCCACTGTTTACGGGTTTCTGAATCCAGTTTGAAGGTGCTTATATGAATTATCATGACGTCCCAAGTTGTCACATCCACCTTTAAATTTTTCAAAGCGTTAAGGCAATCATTAGTTGTATCAAGCATCTCCTTTAATGAAGATGCCGACTCTACATGCATACGTTTTTGCCTAAAGAGACGTTGTAATATACAGTCAACTAGATATTTCCTATTACTATATCTCTTCTCTAATTTTTCCCAACATTGTTTGTAATTTGAATCAGACACGGGTGTTTGTCTCACTAACTGTTCAGCTTCACCGCTGAGATGGCTCTTTAAATAGTGCATTTTTTGCACATTATCCAACCCATCATTTTTATGTACTAGTGAAACAAACAAGTCCCGGAATGTCGTCCACTCCGAATATTTGCCACTAAATATCGGAATGGCGATCTTAGGCAATCTTACAAATGTACATGACTTAGAAACACTACTTGATGAACTAGACTCCTTATCAGTCACCTTTGCAACGCTATATTTGCTCAGCATAGATTTTATTAAACATTTATATGTAATGTAAGTATCCTCTGTACTCTCATACATTTCTGCTATTTTTGTATTATCTTTAGTTGTATATAGTTCATGAAGTTTAGTATAATGATTTGTAAATAAATCCCAATCTCTTTCTAATAATTCATCTCTGGTTTGTATGTAATCATCTGTTAACCTATCCTTTGGACTCTTTTTAAAGTTAGTTAAACCCCGTTGTATTACATTTTGAAGTTCCTTTAACACATTAATTAATCCTTCCATTTTAATAAATTAATTACTTATTCACTATAAATAGAACGTGTAAGTAATACTCTACCAGTTAATTTAAATAAGTATCAATAAAATGTTTAAAATAGAAGCCACATAAAACAAAAACCATATATAAACAACAATATCAATAATAACAGTTATAAAATATCCTAAGTGTTAAAACAATAAAAGACAATTCTAAAACCTATCCCAATTTTTCTAAGTCCATGTGAACAAATAAGTTTGGTACTATTATAAAAGACATAAACCTAAAATTTTACAAGTTCAAAATTTGCTTCAAATTTTACAAGTTTTTAGAGATCAATTTCTACTGTGGGGGAAATCGGGCATAGGTTCCCCGTTCCCTCGTTTTTTATAAAACTATTCTAAGTCCTTATAACTAACATGCACAATTTTAAAGCTAAGAATAATAAATGTTCTAAATAGTTAAAGTTAAAATCTTCATTAAAATAAAGTTCAAATTTGCTTGGCAAAATATTTCCTAATCTAAGTAATGTTAATTGTCACTGCTCCTACGTATTATTAATTGATTGTACTCACGTTTTCACTTCACTCACTCAAACACGAAGTTGAACTAGTGGCGCCACCTTGTGGCGAGTAGCGACACTTTGAACTCTGGGTGTGACGTCAGTCTTCTGATGTCACGTTGAACTGGGTGTGACGTCCTATGTATGACGACACGTTGAACTACGAGGATGACGTACACCGTCACCTCACCGTTGAACTGGCGGCCTCTGTGACGTCACTTTTCCGCCGCTGCTGCTGACCCCGTCCACAACACTGGACGAAGCTGACGCTGCCGATGCAGGGAACCGTGTACTCTAGCCGCAGCGATCCACTGCGAGTACCACGGACGAATTCACAAAAACCGGCACTTTATATATCGGGCTCGATGGACCAATGTTTAGTACCGAACACTCAAACTAGCACTCAGCACTTAAAGGTTTGGACTATTGCACTAATGTGTATACTAGTAGGGTTGAATGTGAAAATAAAACAACTATACTGTATACTGATCTATAGCTGGTTATCTATATTTGGTAAAAAAAAATGTTAAGACCCGATATCAAGTTACAAAACAATCTCTCTTGCGACATTTATTTCGACGTCAACGCCATCTGTCGAGCTTAAAGTTAAACTTTGCTAATAACTTGGTTTGATTGATTTGATAGCAGGTTCCAATACTTTGACAGTCCCAAACACAGTCAAACGACAGTTTCCAGACTGCGCCCACAGGCTATGCTTATTCCATTTGACCTCTCGCAAGGCGATATGCTGAAGATGCATATATTTACTGTTTTACACAGCTAACAACGTTATTTAAGTAATTTTTCAATGACATTCGTACAAAAAAAAATCTGTTCCAAATACATTTTATAAGTTGGTTGACTATTTACACGTAAATTTGTGAAGCCTGTTATGATTTTATTTTTGTATATTTTTACATGGTTCATATATTTACTCTGTTTTAGCTGTGATAGTTTTCCTTTTAATTTCGTTATATATATTACTGCCGTGAATTTTTTTCACATAGCCAAGGGTAACCATTTCGCTGGCAGGGAGCGGGGGACACTTGACTCTAAAAAAAAATGAAGCTTAATTTTACGCAAACGGATTTCTGAATCGAAAAATGGTTTTGACAAACTCGTAATATTTTTGAATGGCCTATCCAACGTATCCCATGTATGGGGGATAGGCACGAAAAAAAAAAACATCCCCACTTTACGTCTATAGGAGGAACCCCAAAAAAAACTGTTTATCATGATTTTATTGTACCACTTTGTCGGAATTGTTAATATGTATATCCATGCCAAAAGTATAGCTTTCTATTACTTGAGTCTCTGAGCTAAGCTGCGGATGGACTGACGGACAGAGCGAAACTATAAGGGTTCCTTGTTGACTTCGGAACCCTAAAAATCAAGTTTAGGGGAAATGCTTCTAGAATTCCAGTATATTATATTAAATTGTTTTAAAACTTTGGTATCCATTAATTATTATATATTGCTTATTATAATGTATTAATAATTATTTTATAATCTTAGACGTAATTGGTGTCCCATCTTTCCTAGAAATTCAATCTACAACAGTTTTTATAATGCCGTTCAATGTTGAAACAGAGTTCAATATGTCGCTAATAATAAATCATTTTTGCGGTGAAGTAGTTTCAGAATTAGAATCGGACTTCTGAAGAATACTGTTTTATGTTTTGTCATTAGAATTAAGTAAGACTGATTTGGTTAATAGCCGATGCATATGTTGTACCTCCCAAAATTCTGTTTTTAATTTCAGGAACTTACGAAGCTTTAAAGGGGCACTCATATGCAACTTCTACATGAGGTCCTTGGCAGTAATTACATTTCATTTTATCTTTTTGTAAACAATCTTTATAGTAATGATTACCTGCACATATGGAACAAACTTGAGCTTTTTTGTAAGAACGACTAGTGTGGTTGAATTTGTAACAGTTAAAACACTGAACCAAAGGTTAAAAATATTCTCTAACTTTAAACCATAAATGTTCATAAGTAACATGGTTGGCCCTGTTTGTATTCAAAAGGTTACCAGGACTGTAGGCAGGCTAGTAAATGAACCGTCGCGCAGCTTCTTCATGAATCTCTTGATACCTAAAACTTCACACCCAGGTGACTTCAAATATGACAGTAGTTCAGTATCATTGATTTCTGTAGGGACCTTGATTACTCCCTGACTTTCAATCTGATCGAAAGGTATCTTGACAGCTATGTTTACTGTGAATGGTCTGATTCAAAATGAAAGAGTTCGCTACCTTTTTTTGTTGAAAAAATATCTTCATATTGAATTACCTTTGGCTTAACATACGAGTTTGGTGGCATCAAGTCCTTAAGAATTTTATTCACTTTAAAGAGATCAATTTTTTCCTTGTTGTCTTGAAAAAGTAAATCAGGATCATCTATTCTGTTCAATTCTTCGTAAATAGGAAGAATTTCTTTGAATAAACCCCTTTTCGTTGTTAAATATTTAGGTATCAACTTGGGAACCGGCTTATCATCATGTGTACAAGAGCTTTTGCGCTTTAAAGAGGCATCGGAAGAAAATGGCTCTATGAGCCCACTACTAAATTCACTCATGATGAAAAAATAAGGGTCATGATGATGTAATAACTAGTTAAATATAGCCCGAAACAAATTATTTTTTGATTTTTCTGATTTGACTTTCCCGCCCTTTTTCAGAGACTGTCTAGTGATTAAATCATAGAGGAAAGTAATAAGTCGGATTATAGTCTCTGTGGAAATCATTGACATTACCATGGATACGAATTAGGTATAATAAATATTTTAAGTGTCAAATTTTGTTTTTTTATGTTTTAGTTTTAAATTAAGCAAATGAATATGAAATAATGTTCTAAAGTTTTAAGTAAATTTCATCAACACTAAATTATATAAGTAGCTGCGAAAATCATGGAACAACCACCAAGTGGTAGGTACTTTCATGATTTACCGAAATTAGATGGTACGCGACTAACGCGACACACCGTTGGAATGCCTTCCGCCAAGTGAAGCGTTGATCTGGTAAGGGTTGCGAGAATCCATTGGATGCGAAACACAGGACCGATTAATGTTACGACGCTTGGGGGTTTTAAAGTGAACGTCTTTTGGCTGAAATTTTATTAATATTATAATTGCCAAGGTTTGGATGGATGAATGTATGTTTGTTACTCAATCACGCCAAAACTTCTGAATGGATTTAGATGAAATTTGGCACAGAGATAGATTATAGTCTGGAATAGCACATAGGCTACTTTTTTATCTCGCTATAATGTTCCCTTGGGATGATAAAACACTTTTCTTGCGGGTGAAGCCGCTGGCAGAAGTTAGTTATGATTTATAAATAGATGCATCTTCTACCGGTCTTTACCATAACCACAGCACTTTACATAAGGGTCTATGCTTTTCTCTGAGCTCGATCCTTGGCCGACCACATTCCTACCATCAATACGTATTTATCTATGCAACTACTATGAGATTAGATTTAAATCTGATGAACTTACGAAAATACCTACACAACAAGAAAAGGTTGACTGGTAGAGAATGCCTTGTGGCATTAAGTCCGCCTATGTACCACTATTGTACATGAAGTTTAAATAAATAAATAAATAAACAAATAAATATTGCCCGTTACCGTTACCACTGTGGTGGCTATAGGTATTTGCATTAATATAGCTTTTTATGTTATTATGTAGAGGAAGAATTTGTACCAAGAGAAAGACCAATAGAAAAAGAACCGACTGTTGAGCCCCCTTATGGGAGCATAGAATGGATTCAGTACTGGAGTGAATTTGAAGGTCATCTCCCAACTCCTATAAATGTGTCTATCACAGGTTCCTTGAAATACAAATGCCCTGAACTCAAGTGGTACAATTTTGATGTATACCCACATAAGGTGAAGCTGACCAATACTGGATATACACGTAAGTTATTTGTAAATTAACATCTGCCGGTAATTGGATATGAGATGGACGTGGGAACAAATAATAATAGCAAAGAGGATCGATTGGTGATTACGCTATGTTTGGCGAAGTCGCGCGTTGGTCCGAGGATAGATGATTATCCATTATTATCCATTACCTCCCCCCCCCCTCCTCGTGCCTCGGCAAGCATGTTAAGCCATTGTTCTCGGCTGCATATTTGTTTTCCAGAATACCGTCTCCTAAAAGGATTCGAGTACGCTTTTCTAAGCGCCTAAACAACTAGAAAATCGTATACCTACTTTTCGTCCCCCTGCGGTGGCTAATCGCATACCTACTCATATTCGTCTTTTTCCAAGTTCAAAGTTGAAGCTATCTCGATTTATTATCAACATCATGTCTAGAGAAGTCGATAGACTATATCTTATTTGTAAGTAAGTATGTAAACTTCAGGACCAACCATAGGCGCACACGTGCTTGGTTTCCAAAACAAAAACAAAGTTATCGACACAGAAGCGCCTAAAACTTTTACCATGAAAGTGCCTACGCAGGCAGACTGACATCGAATTAATTAAGGCCTTGCCACGGTCCTAACCAGGGGCGGATCCAGACTTTACTTCTGCGGAGGCACAAGGGCTAGACAAGTAATAAGTGTGTACCCTAGTTTTTCGCGATCTTAGCGTATAATTCTTTATTAATGACCCTCAGAACGCAGGGCTTTTATAATTTGCTATTCCTGCTACATAGCTAATCCGAAACATAATTAATGACAATATTAAATAAAATAAAAATATATACAATAAAAATAATCGTAATAATATGTAATGTTTTAGGTATTGAAAAAAAAAATTATATTTATGCTCCTACTAAAAAACGAATGTTATCAAAGCGGTATGTTATGGGATAATCACAACAACACACAAGTAGTTAAGTCTCAGAGTCTTAGCTACTTGTTTAATTTTAACCGTCCCCTGTCTGTCTGTTCACCCGTGCCCTTGTACTCCTCTCCCCTGGATCAGTCCTAGCTCCTATCCTTGTGAAATAATTACAAGTATGAAAACGTTGGTCCTTCGTAACATGGTAATTCGCTAGTTAGTACAATACTCTCATTTGTTAAGTCACCGTGTGGGAGGATGGATATAGATTGGATACTGTGAGTGATGCGCCGACTTAGAAAGGGATCGAGATGTGATTAGGAGAGTGGCTGATTTATTAGTGTAATTATAATTAGTAGGTCTGATAATCTTGTATTAAATTAATAAACTTGGTGCCATTTTTAACCGACTTTCCAAAAAGGAGCAGGTTCTATGTTCGACTTTATCTTTGTTTTTTTTTTTTTGTATGTTCATCGATATCTCCGTCAATTGTGGACCGATTCTGAAAATTCTTTTTTTTGTTTGAAAGAGTATGTTCCGACATTGGTTCCACTTGATGAAAAACTTCGAAGATATACAACAGAACTCTTCAATAAATTACGGCAAATCTCTCACGATTGCTGCAATCGCCTGTATGTTTAATGTTTATACCATTTCATAACGTAACATTACGCCAGTACGCTCTAAAGGGGTACGCAGATGTTACAGTTCACCTTGGTACACTCTCATTTCACCGGTTATGTTCTATTTTCATGATATTGGGGTAATCTGTTCTCGCATTATAGGTACCTAATATTAACCAACTTGCCTAGGTAGGTACAACAAAAAAGTGAAAAATATAAAAACTTAAAAAAATATACTACCGTCTTTCTAATAGAAAAACTAAAAAGTGAAAAATAACTTTCTTTTTGGAAGTCGGTGTCCACAACGCAAAAAAAAATGGTACCTATCAAAGACACCGACTTCCAAAAAGAAAGTTATTTTTCACTTTGTAGTTTTTCTTTTAGAAAGTCAGTAGTATTTTTTTTTTAAGTTTTTTTTTGAGTGTTTAATTTGCATTTATTTATTCATTCATCTACACTATAATGAGTATTATAAAGAGGTAAAGTTTGTTAGACATAGGAGGTCTCCAAAACTAATGATCCGACTTAAAAAAAAAAAATTTGTTGAGTACATGCCCACGAGACGGTTTTTCGCTGGAGCTAAGCCTGGCGTCAAACCGGGTCTACGTCCGGTCGTCTGTAATGTATGGGACACTATAAAGCCATTCACACGATGCCGGCGCTAGCGCCGGCTCACCGCGCAACCGGGCACGGTGCTCGCCGGGTCTACGTCCGGTGCGTAGTAAAATATGGCAATTGGCAGTGTATAAGTGCATGTACACGAGACCGGACCTACGCCCGGCGCGTGCCGACTACCTACGCGAAATCAACAACGAATTGGTAACATTTTGTTAAATGTTTCTTTTTTCATTCAAAAGTACTTGTCAAATTTCTCGTCATGTTTCATGACGAGAAATGTTGCTTCATGTTGCTTCTGAATGAGCGTTTCAAATGCACCATAATCTCATCTGTTAACATGGGATGTACCCAATATCGTCTTTGTATTTTTTGTCGTCTTTTTTTTGCTTTCTATAGGTACATGTACCACGCAATAATAGATTTTCTCTTTTTAATACTCAACATGTTATACGTCCACAATTTACAGAATAAAAAGAGCGAATGTAGGCTGCACCTTCATGAAACCGGCAAGCTTATTACGTATCTTTTGCAAGAGCAAAATGATAGCGATCAAACGCTTTGTCTTAAAAGTCGAAATTACCTGCATTGTAGGTATGGTAGGTGTAGGCGTGTAGGTGTAGGCCTACACAATCGTTTGCTAATCGCCAGCTGTTTGTCAAAAGCACTTATTTAAAAAAATAACGCTAACAACTCTAAAACTTCTGTATGGAAGAGCAATTATTGCGCAAAAATCGCTATCGTTTTGCTCTTGCAAAAGATACGTAATAAGCCTGCGGGTCGTGTACAAACCGTCTTGTGTGCAAACTCAGACGTTTTCTACCCAGCGCTGGCAAAAAACCGGGCCGTGGTAATAAGCCTGCGGGTCGTGTACAAACCGTCTTGTGTGCAAACTCAGACGTTTTCTACCCAGCGCTGGCAAAAAACCGGGCCGTGGTAAAACCGTCTCGTGGGCAGGAGCCCTAAAACTATACTTTTCTATCCCGGTAAATACACGGTTTCAATGGGCCACGGGAGCAAAGCCGCGGGAAATAGCTAATATTGCGAAACGCACGCCAATTTAGCGATATTTTTGGTGTTTGCAATTCAAATAGCACTTAATAATTAATAGACACCACTGAGATTCAGTCTCGTTCCATGCATAAGATTAAGCCAACAGTAAACTGCTGACCGGACTAGATACAAAGGACTGCTTATCATGTTTACGCTCCCAACATGTGATTATTCGGGATACATGTATGAGCCCTGTCCAAACATGATGGACATTGCAATAGCACTTCAAGCGTAGGATTAACATGTCTAGATCACGTTTGCATTTCAAGATGAACCGACCGTATTGTTTAAAGGTCTGTTGGTCAATGCCTGATCTGCATGCAATTTCATTGTAATTAACTAGCTTCAGTCCCCGTGGACGACAAAAAATCAGCCAAGTGCGTGTCGAGCTACGGGCAATCATAGGGTTCCGTAGTTGCATCATAATGCGGACTAAGGAGAGGGTTATTTGTTGTTACATATACAATAAATGGTTTCAGCGGCTCACAGTGTCTAAAAACGATATTTTACGAAATATTTTAGTATATTTTCAAACAACCTATTCAACTACCAGAGAGTACATTTTATAAGTTTCTCGACTATTTCTCGTTAACTTGTAAAGCCTACTTAGCTTAGTTTTCCTTTTAATTTTGTTATATATGCTACTGCTATGATTTTTTCATACACCCAAAAGCAACCACTTCGCTGGAAGGAGGGGGGAAGGGAACCCTTGACTCTAACAAAAATTTTCAATTTTAAACTCATTTTTACGCAAACTGATCTCTGAATCGAAAAATGATTTTTTCGAACCTGTAGTATTTTTGAATGGCCTATCCAACGATACCCGCACCATGGGAAAGACGAGAAAAAAACATCCCCACATTACGTGTATAGGAGGTACCCGAAAAAAATGTTTTTTTCTTGATGTTATTTACTACTTTGTCGGAATTATTAATATGTTATCCATGCCAAATTTTAGTTTTCTAGTACTAAGAGTCTCTGAGCTAAGTTGCGGACGGACAGACGGACTTAGCAAAAATATAAGGGTTCTTTGTTGACTTCGGAACCCCAAAAAGCATAGTATTTTATTGTTCTTTCATCCACAACAAGCGAAATCATAATAGCCTAGCCTTTTCCATAAAATAGTAATTATTTAGTTGCCTAATAAATTTTCTCTCTATTTAATAATACGGAACCCTTACTTTAGTCTTGTCCTTAAATTCTACAAATGTCATACTACCCCACTAATTAAGTATTTTGTTTCCAGTGGTACTCACCTCAAAATGGAGGACAGAGCGCCCATTCTTAATAGGAGGCCCGTTTTTAGAGAAACATGTGTTATCTCAAATCCATTTCCATTGGGTAAAAGATATGATGGAAGGTAGTGAGCATACTGTAGATGGGAGGAGGTATCCTGGCGAAATGCAGGTTAGTTAATAGAAATATTAATTTTATAGAGACCCACTCTTTTGGAAGCTCTACTGAGATCATCGAGCATTGTACTGAGGTCCTCCATGGTCTCAGGCATGACCACTACATCGTCGGACAACCGAAGATGAGTGATGTACTCGCTATTGCCGTTGAAGTTGATGCCTAGCCCTCTCTAGTCCAAAATCTTGAAGACATCCTCCAGTGCAACAGAGAACAGTTTCGGAAATATGACGTCTTCCTGTCTCACACCTCGCTGAGAAGGATAGGTTCCGAAGTCTTATCGTGAAGTCGGACTGACATGGTGGCGTTTTTGTACAAACATTTCAGCATCTCGATGTAACGGTAGTCGATTTGGCACCGTTGGAGAGACTGCAGTACAGCCCAAGTCTCGATCGAATCGAAGGCATTCTCTTAGTTCATACACGCTAAACAAAGAGGCAGATTATGCTCTTCCAGGATCTCATGGTGACATGGAGAAAGCGACTGTCACAACCTAGCGCTGGGCACGCCACAATTGAGGCGATAAGGCCCCCCTTTAAGGAATGGCTTGAGAAGCGCCATGGCGCTATCACCTTCCGCCTGACGCAGGTCCTCACCGGACACAGCTGTTCCGGAAGGTTCCCATTTAAGATAAGGCGGGAGGAATCGCACGGGTGTCACCATTGGATTATACGGTGGAGGTCTGCCCCGCTTGGGCGGAGCACCGCCGTGTCCTCATGGAGGTGATTAGCGGTGGCGACCTCTCGCATCCGGCCCTGGTTCAGACCATGGTACGGAGCGAGAGGGCATGGGAAGCTGTCACCTCCTTCTGCGAAGCAGTAATGCTCGCAAAGGAGGAGGCAGAAGCAAAGCAGACTAATATTATTGGTAGCTGTTGGTCAGTGTTGTGTTTTTGGGTGCAGAAATAAAACCGGCCATGATCCCAAAAAACGCCAAAATTCGCCAGCAATGGGAAATTAGTATTAGTCGCCGGAATTTTACAAAAAAAAAACCAAGGCTGTGTCCTGACCGTTCTAAAGCAGAACATTTAAAAAGCAGGATTTTTTACAGGCCAGTGTATAATCCTAAGGAAATCTTTATTCACATAATAACAGTAAATATTATGTTTAATGCTGCAGACATTAAAAAGTACATAACATTGTGTACAAATTAAACACCACTACAAAATTATGTTTTAATGTCTACATAAATACGCTTTTTTACCGTAGTGTTAATAAAACTTAATTTATAATAACAGGACTGTAACTATAAAGAAAAATATTAAATAAGGAGGTTATAGGTACAACATGGTTTAGAGCAAAACAGAGTCGATGAAAGATGAGCAGAGAAGGAAACTTTGATCGAATTGAGGAGAAACCATCAGGACTCTAAATTGCAAGTGCTGTTTGAATAAAACACAAAACTGTGTCTTAAAAACAGTGCTTATTTTGTAGTAAAACAATAAGTAAAACAACTTTTGTAAGTAGAATAAATTGGGCCCATTTGGAATAAATTGGGTGCTTATTTTGAAGTAACTTTGATATCATGGGTAATAGCCTAGATACAGACCCAACTGTGGACCTAAGTTTCATGACAATAGCGCTTCTGTAACTCTTGTTAATTAATGTAAAACATAGGAAACATAAACATACTACCTTCACCTAACATAGGCACTATGCTAGGTGACACAACCTTCCGACTCGCTACATGCCTGCGATTGGGCGCTCCTTGTGGTGCTCCACATCGCTGTCAATGCGGTGAAGCAGTCGACTGCCTCGGACACCATGGTCTTTCATGCAGTAAGAGTGCAGGTCGGATTGCGCGGCATGCTAGCATTAATGATCTCATCCGTCGTGCTTTTGCCACCGCCGGTGTGCCAGCTGTCTTAGAACCCAATGGCCTGGCACGCGTTGATGGGAAGAGACCTGATGGTATGACCATAATGCCATGGAAGCTGGGTAGGTCTTTGGTGTGGGATGCAACTTGCGTCGACACCCTTGCACCATCCCATCTTCCTAGTACGGTGGGCTGCGCTGGGGCGGCTGCTGCAGGTGCTGAAAACCTCAAACGGCGCAAGTACAACAACTTAATTGGTAATTATGTGTTTGAGCCGTTTGGGGTTGAAACATTAGGGCCATGGGGTCCGAGTGCACACCTATTATTTCGAGATATCGCCAAACGGTTGGTCGTCTCTTCACGAGACCAGAGAGCTGGCCTTTTTTTTGCTCAAAGAATCAGTATTGCCATCCAACGTGGCAATGCTGCCAGCCTTCTGGGCACTTTTCCTGTTGACAGCGATGTGGATGAATTTTTTGACGCCCCGTAATTTTAAATATTAAACTCCTAATTTAGTTCCTAACTCTAGTTTACAAATTATGTACATATGTAAATAAATAAAACTTGATAAATGTAAAACATTGTAAATAAAGATAATTAAGGCATTGTTTAACTAAATTTGATACTTGGACGATAATATAGCTTCAGTACTCTCAGAAATAATAAGTTTCCCGGTTACTCACCTTAACAGTTAGTCTATTTTTAATTGTTTTGACACATTTCTCAGGTTGATCAGTATTTTCTGATTATATTGGCAGACAACATTGTATTTGAACGATATTAGTAATCTTACGAAAAATAAAAAACGTACAAATACAAAATATTTTCATTTATTTCTTATTTAAGTAACCCACCAGGTAACTAGGTACATTTTAAAAGCACAGCACTGAAATTTAGGTATACGTAGATACTTATTTTATAAACATCTATTTACCCTTGACCCTTCTTGAATATAGGTGTGATACTATGGTATGACATTAATGGATAATAACACCACTCAAAACAAATTTTGTGTCTGTGTTCTAGATGTTAAATTCTGTTTTCATCCAGATGACACTTAAAAAAGAAACTTTTTTATGTTTTAAAGATAGGTACTGATATTTTCATGGAGGCCAAAAAAACATTATAAGCTGCAAAAGCCATTCTAACGTGCAACAGATACGCATTGATGTACATTTTTAGTCCTTTTTCTATGTTTGGATCAAACCTGAAAGAATGAAGGCAGTTGTAAATGAAATGTAATAATATCAAGTGCCAATAAACTTAATTATGATTCAATGACAAAATTCTTAATTTTCGTGTAATAACTATCAAAACAAAGATATATAAATATCGCTTTTACAACTCACCTTCCTAAAAAATTCTATATTTATTCGAAATGTTTAAGGGTGGCAAGGAAGAGTAAGCGTTTAGGTCTTTGGCAAGGCTTTTGGCATAAATAGTGCATTGGACTGCTGTCCACCATCATAATGTGACCGTGTGCTAGACGGTTCCACTGTGAAGTAATTTTGCGAGTCATATAAAATCAACCTGGAAGTATTGTTTTGAATATTAATTAGAAGAACATTCATCTCATTACATAGTAAATTGACATAATATCTGCAAGTTACACTAGATTTTCAATGTTCGCATTCACGTTCGTACCTTTCAACTAAATCCGTTTTTTTACCTTTTACTGATGCACCGTGCTCTTGAAGCCGGGTTTTTGGCTGCAGTATGGTCTGATTTGACATATGCCTGCTGAGTCATACCCATGTAGATATGCAAGCAAAGCTGAATGATCTACGTCAGGAGGCGGCAAAAACGGGGCTCAAAATAAACATCTGGAAGACCCAAGAAATGAGAACTGGTGTGAAGAACCACTCACCATTGCTGATTGGCACAGAGGCAGTGGAACGCGTCCCCAAATTTATGTACCTCGGGAGTGTCGTGTCAGAGAATGGGGGTAGTAAAGAGGACATCACGTCACGGATCGCCAAAGCCCGAGCTACCTTCGCGCAGCTGAGACCTGTTTGGCAATCGCGGAAACTGACTCGAAGGATTAAACTCAAAATCTTCGGGTCCAATGTCAAATCCGTGCTGCTCTACGGGTGCGAAACGAGGAATCCCCAAGGAAAAAGAAAGCGTGGCCGTCCCCGTCAAACCTAGCGTCGCACCGTGTTGGCAGAAGCGACGAGCATCGGAATGACATGGAGCGAGGTGAAGCGTGAAGCTCAAGACCTATCGCGATGGAGGACATCTGTGGACGCTCTCTGCCCCATCTAGGGGTTATAGGACATTAAGTCAAGATGGTCTGAATTTCTCAATTCTTACGTAGTTAGCTCCATTATACTTTCACGATCAGTTTTATATTTTGTATGCTTAAACTGCGAAATAACACGCCCTTAGCAAAGGGCTTCCCTTCAATATGGAAAAGAAACTTAATCCTCTGGAATAAAAATACCAAAGAAAATCAAACCAGATCAACCATCACGATTAAGGAAGATTTTTCTAAAAACGTGCTACTGAAAAGGAAAGAACTAATACCTCAATTACTACAAGAGAGGGAAAAGGAAAATATTGCCTACATACAGAAAGATAAACTGATAGTAAAAGAACCAAAAGAAGCCAACCTAGTCAAAAGGAAAAGAGGCCCAAAGGAGTCCCCTAACGACAAAAATAGTACAACGAGACCAGCTCCCAAAAAATAAACACAAACAACATTTTCGACTATGTAACCCGAGGTCGATCTTCGTCTTTATCATCTTATGCGAAATCAAAAAACGAAATAGCACTGACAACCGGATCAAGAACATTACAACAAACAAACAGAACACAAAAAAAATAAACTGCACCCCAATCCGGCCGGTCACCGTGGGGGAAGAAGACCCCTACCCTCCAACCAAAAGTAACAACAACAAAAGGACAAACCAAAAAGCACTTAAAATTTGTACCTATAATGTACGATCACTATCATCGTTAGAAAGATATCTTGAATTAACGTATGCTCTCAAAAATATCAATTGCGACATAATAGGCCAGTCAGAAGAGTAGGCTGTAACATTGAAGAATACAAGGACTATGTCTTGTGTTATATAGGACAGACAAAAGGTCTACACGGAGTAGGATTCCTCATTAAAAAAGAGTACAAAAACAAAATAACCAAATTTATGGGAATCTCAGAAAGAGTAGCACTCTTACAACTGGAATTTGAAAACTTCCCGATCACTCTCATACAGGTTTATGCACCAACAGAAAGATCAAACGAGAATGAAATTAGTCAATTCTACGAAGACCTAAACCAGGCCCACTCTCTAACGGACGACACAGTTCTGGTAATTGGAGATTTCAACGCAAAAATAGGCCAAAAAAAAGATAATAACCAAATCATAGGGCAATTCAGCTTCGGTGAAAGAAATGAAAGGGGCGAAAGGCTATTAGAATATGCCTCTGAATACAAATTATCAATAATGAATACGTTTTTCAGAAAGAAAAGCAATAGAAAATGGACTTGGATATCTCCGGACAAAAAAACTACTAATGAAATCGATTTCATAATATCAAATGTTCCAGGAATTGTAACGAATGTTGAGGTTATTAATAATTTAAACTTCCCGTCTGATCATAGGCTTGTAAGAGCTACTCTTACCCTAAAACCACCGAAAATGTCCAGGAAGAACTTCAGAAACATGACAGGCAGACCCAAAACAAGCGAGGAAGTTGACCAATATTTGAAAAATCTTAGAGAGATCATGGAAACTTCAGACAAACTAAGGAAAGTTACCGACGTACAAACGTACTATAATCAGCTTGAAAAAATCATAATTGACAGCCTTAAAACACAACAGGAAACAGAAGTCAAAACGCATAAAATATTCAGCAAGGACACGGAACTATTAATCAAAAAACGCACAGAATTAATAAGAACAAAAAACAAGAACAACGAAATGAAAACTGAACTTAGTAGACTGTACAAAACAACAAATAAATCAATAAAAAAAGATTACGACACCTACAGACACAACATCATAACTAAAAATTTAGAAAAATTCAGAAGTACAAAAAGAGCATTCAAGGAACTAACCACAAATAAAAAATGGATACATAACCTTAACCACATGTCAGATGGAACCAAGACAAGGAAAAATGTGATCGACCATGCAACAAACTTCTATAGAAATCTGTACAAGAAAAATGATTATGATATCACTGAAAAACAAACAAGCAATGAAATCAAAACTAACACCGTCCAACCAATCGATGAAAGAGAGGTATACACACATAAGAAAATTAAAAAACGAAAAAAGCCCTGGTCCAGATGGAATCAACAATGAAGCTATAAAAATGGGCGCACCAGTCTTACTATACTATCTAACACAATTATTTAATCTGATCCTGAAGACAGAGACAGTTCCCAAAAAATGGTGCTCGTCAGACATAATTCTTCTTTTTAAAAAGGGTAATCCGCAAGACATAGGTAACTACAGGCCAATCAGTTTTCTAATAAGTACTTACAAACTCTTTGCCTCAATAGTACTCGGACGAATAACCCAAGAAATTGACAACGCACAACCTATAGAGCAAGCGGGCTTCCGCTCAGGTTTCAGTACTATCGATCACCTAAAGACAATCGAACAAATAATAAAAAAATACAGAGAATTTAATAGACCCCTCTACGTGGCGTTCATAGATTACAGCAAGGCTTTCGACAGCATTAGTCACAGCTCCATCTGGATGGCACTTAGCTCGCTGAAAATCGACCAGAAATATATCAACATAATAAGAAACGTGTATGAAAACAGTACAAGCAAAGTAAAACTTGAGACCAGTGGAGAACCATTCAAAATAGAACGAGGTGTAAGACAGGGTGACCCGCTGTCACCAAAACTTTTAATAGCTGTTCTTCAAGACATTTTCAGCAAAATAAATTGGGCACAAAAAGACATACTGATAAACGGAAAGCACCTCAATCATCTAAGATTTGCAGATGACATTGTGATACTGGCTGAATCACCTAAAGACTTAGAGGAAATGGTAACGGCACTCGATAAGAAAAGTAAAAAAGTCGGACTTAATATGAACATAAATAAGACAAAAATAATGACTAATAAGCATAAAAGGCCAATACAAGTAAACGGAAACACAATAGAATATGTTGACAATTATATATATTTGGGAAAACAAGTCTCATTCAATGCAAACAGTAACTTAGAAGAAGTAACGAGAAGAATAACGCTAACATGGAAAAAGTTTTGGTAGCTAAAAGAAATATTAAAAGGCAACTATAGCCTACTCGCGAAAAAAACTGTGATGGACACCTGTATTATGCCATGCCTCCTATATGGCTGCCAAACATGGGTATTCACAAAAAATATTAAACAAAAAATAGAGAATACACAAAAAGCAATGGAGAGAAGCATATTACGGATCAGAAAAATACATAAAATACGAAGCGAGGTGATAAGGCAGAAAACAAAGATTACGGATGCACTGAGACAAGCACTAACAATAAAGTGGCAATGGGCTGGCCACATCGCACGCTGCACAGATAGAAGGTGGACAATAGAGACCAACAAATGGCAAGGACCATCAGGCAAGAGAAAAACTGGCAGACCAAAGCAGCGATGGGCTGACGACATCGTGCAAGCTGTGGGGAGTGATTGGATCGACCAGAGCAAGGATAGAGAAAGGTGGAAAAGGTTGGGGGAGGCCTATACCCAAAATGGGGTCCATATCCTGTAATAAATAGATTTCATTTAATTACTTTTAACTTTAACTAACACTAGATATTAAGCGAATCTATAAAACTTACTAACAACATTTGAAATGTAAATTTTAAAGGCTTATGAAATAAATGGCTTTATTATTATTCCATTTATTTATTTTATAAACATACTTTTATATTTTTAAATATTATTCTATAAAAATAAAATAAAAAACATTTAAAAATACAAAAATAGTAGCCCACCGGTATCGGGAACAGGGTCCAAGCTACCGGTGGGCTCCTGAGAGAGGAATCTCCTGACTATGCGCGCCGTGTCCAAGAGTACCGCTTTCTGGATCAAGCCCTTGATCCAGCTGCCCAACGAGAGCCTCCTCAGATGTTCGTCGAGGCTCTTGGCTATTATGCCATTGGCCGTCACGACTATCGGCACAATGACTGCTGTATTCACATCCCACATGTCGACAACCTCGCGAGCCAGATACTTGCTTTTCTTATCTCTCTCAGCCTTCACGAGGTTCTCGTCATGGGGGACCGCTATATCAACAATCATTGCGCGACGCTCTAGTCGGTCTATCACCACTATGTCAGGCTTATTGGCAACAATAGTCCTGTCAGTGATGATAGACCGATCCCAATACAACGTGACATTGCCATTTTCGAGAACTGGGTCGGGCACATACCTATAGTAAGGCACTTCCGATTCCACAAGATTGTATTTTAGAGCAAGTTGCTGATGGATAATCCTGGCTACAAGGTTGTGTCTATGCAAATAGTCTCCGTTAGCCAGACTAGAACAACCGGAGATAATGTGACGGATTGATTCCTCCGGTCGGTGACATGCCCAACAGATGTCAACCGTGCCGTCCTTCACAATGTATTTCCGGTAGTTGTTCGTCATCATAACTTCGTCCATAATCGCAAAGACAAAATCTTCGGTTTCCCCGAAAAGGTCACCAAATCGCAGCCAGGCCACGGACGCTAAAAGATCTACATCGGGCCCATGTAGGACCCGGTAGAAGCGTCCGTGAAGCTCCTTGCTCTGCCATACCTTCCTGCGGTCATTAGTATATAATTATTATTATATTATTATTATTAAACTGCGAAATTTTGCCGCTTGACTTTGATAGTTTGGTTTGTTTTCTTTGTTTTATGTAGCGCCATCTGAGTTCAGCTTTGTGGATAGTTCCCAGAATAATTTATTTAAAAGTAAGAACGTTCACAAAAATATACATTAATGTGGACCGATGTTGATTTTTTTTGTTTGTTTATGAGTGTTTCCAAATTGGTAATATAAATGTGGTTTCGGAGATATACAACAGAACTCTTCAATATATGACAGCAAATCTGTCGAGGTTGCTGCAATAGCATGACTGTTTTTATTTATACTATTTCATAACATAACATCACGCCAGCACGCTCTAAAGCGGTATGCAGTTCATGTGTACAGTTTGTGTATGTACACTCCCATTTCAGCGGTTATGTTCAAGTTTCATGATATTCGGGGAATGTATTCTGGCATTATAGGTACCTTACTCATGCCTGTTAGGTATCAGAACTAACCAGTGAAAAACAGAAAACTTTTTTACAAAAAATTAAAACCCATTTCAAATAGCACAGTATTCTTAGGCTTAACTTTGGATGCTAAACTTCAGTGGGGCCCACATATAGATAAATTGTCGAAAAAGCTAAGCTCCGCGGCATATGCTGTTAGGAAAATTCGTAATTTAACTGACATAGAGACAGCCCGTTTAGTATATTTTAGCTATTTTCATAGTGTAATGTCGTACGGTATTCTGTTGTGGAGAAATGCCGCCGACATCCAGACTATCTTTGTTTTGCAGAAAAGAGCTGTTCGATCGATTTATAAATTAAGCCCGAGACACTCTCTCAGAGAGAAATTTAAGGAGATTAATGTAATGACTGTGCCTTCTCAGTATATTTATGAAAATCTTTTATATGCCCATAAAAATATAAAATTGTTTAAAAAATACAGTGATATCCATAACATAAATACTAGAAACAAACACAAATTTGTAGTACCTGCAACAAGGCTCAAGAAAATAGGTAGCTCGTTTAGATATCAATGTGTACACTTTTATAATAAGCTTCCAAGCCACGTACAAGATCTAAGTGTTAATAAATTTAAAACATTCATTAAACGTAAGTTGTGCCAGAATGCGTTTTATACAATAAAAGATTACGTTGAGGACAAACAGGCTTGGGATTGAGCTGCTCCAATTAATTTGATTTTTTTTTTATATATTTTGCACCGTGAATATTTTTTTTTTTTTGTTTTCTTGCAATGACAAGAATATTTACTTTTAAAGTATTATATTATTTTATTTTAAGTTTATTTTAATTGTTGTGAATGTGAAGACTATGTGGATTCAATTTTTGTTTGTTTTTAATTTTAATTTATCCAAATTAGTTTTAATCATGGTCTGGCAGTTTGAGTAGTTTATGCGGCCTACCCGAATGTCCTTTCTTTGGTATTGTTCGTCGAATCGTTGAGCTCCTTAAATTCTGAGTTGAGCTGCACGGTTATTGACAAATGCGTGCACTGACTGAACAGGTCCACTCAATCTGGCTGGTTCTTTCCTCAAAAGACCATTTCAGACTTCAGTCTACATGGTCTTCACATGATCTAACAAAGATTTTGTCTGGACCTTAAAAGAGACTGTGACCTCTGAGTTTGTTTCGGCCTTTCTTCTCAGAGTAGTCAGGTAGGAAACGCCGACCTTATCTAGTTTTAAAAATATGATCGACATGTAAAAGTGTTTGTACAAACCTACTTACAGAAATAAAATCATTTATCATAAATAAAAACAAAAGTGAAAAATAACTTCTTTTTCGGAAGTCGGTGTTAAAAAAAAAGGAAAAAAAAAAGTCTCCTAAGTTGCTGCAGTAGTATTTGATACAGTCGAACGCAATTGGTAATAAGACACTGGTTCTACCCACGATGGCAACAATGTCGTTTGCCCATCTCTGTAGCGTATTACTACGAAAAACCGGACAAGTGCGTGTTCGTACATTTATTTAGGGTTCCGTACCAAATTGCAAAATCAAGTTAGTTGTAATAAATTGAGAAGACCAATTTTAACGGCTTTGTGTTACCAAAATGCTTATACTGTAAGAATTTGATGACTGTAGCCAACTGTTTGGCTATACAACCTGCGTGACGGTCGACGGACAGACAAACAGGATACGTGAGTAACAGCAATAGGGCACCGTTTGGAAACTTTGTTCGGAACCCTAAAAATATTTCAATTATTTTAAACATCTGTTACAGGTGACATTCTTTCGTTCGGAATACCTCACACAAGAGGAAGCTATAAAATATCCTGATGGTGTAACCATGGTTTGCTACTTGATCAAGGTGAGTACCAATATTTAAGTAAGAGTTGTGGAAAGAAGCAAATTCATTAAAAAATCTTTTTATAAAACAAGCTTGTTCGTATTTTTCTCAGCAAGCCCTTTAATTTGATACCCATTTTATGGCATTGCACAAAAATTAACTAGTCCGCCATCTTGGGCCGTCCGCCATATTGGGTTTAGAATGACGTCACTTAGATAACCATGCATTGTCATCCAAACTAAACGTGTATGCAAAATTTCATCTTAATCGGTGGAGGATAACTTAAGGCTTTAAAATTCAGTTGCAAGATTTGACCCGAACACACTTACATACGTACATAAGCTTGTAAAATATACACAGGGGGGGAGTGGGACAGTTCGGGCTGATAAAAAAAGACGTTAGGTGTAGAGGAAAAGAAAGGTGGTCCAAGTCAAGTTGAAATAATATTAAGTTGAACCCCAACAGCGACATTTTCTCTTGCTACTAAGAAGAGAGTTAAAAAATGCACCTATCTGCCCTACGGTACGGCCTACCTTTAAATGATAATACGCCTCAATTCTGCAATTATTTTTAGTACGGCGTCAACCCAGATGAAAGATTAGCCTGGGTGATCGAAGGCTTCCCAAGAATCCAAGAGGCTCAAACGTATACTCGGATAGGGCCCTTGCCAATGTCTCGACTCATGCCAATGTTCTATGAAGACTACTTCCTGTACTGGGGAAAACTAGAAACTGTTACAGGCGACCAATATACGATCAAATGGCTGGTGCCAAGAGTCGTTCTGTTTGCGTCTCTTGACCAGGTGATTGAAATAAGTTTATATTTTACTTCATAACAATGACGACCAAATGATGTAAAGTATTGAAATTGCTGTTAACTATTAGTATAATAAAATTAAGTCTTAAGTAGGAGATGCTGTTGCGTGAAAGAATTGCCAAAAAAAATTAAGTACCTGTATCCAGCAATATTGAAGCGGTACCATAACATAATGTACAAACAATTTTGTTTCAATCATCTCATTACAGATGAAAGAATTCCGTAAGCTATGGGACCCTTGGGACTCGCCCAACCTCGGTAACTTCAGGCCACTTCAAGAACGCGCAGATCGACATATCTTTTACATCAATCCACATTGGTGCCAGTACAATTCATTGCTGCCCATTCCAAGGGTACCAGAACCATCCATTTCTATGCTCTCTCCAGCTTATCAGAATCGACTAGATAAAGATATTACTCCACAAGAATCAAACACTACAACTGGTTCTGATACTATTGTTGATCCACCAGTTTCCCTTCAGGCAAGGTTTTCCGGATAAATGGTGTTTTAATGTAAACAAACTTAAATTGTTCAGCTATATTCTTGCACTAAGTTGGTACTCGTAGTATCTATTTTGTTTTGTTTGTGAACTTTGTTATAGTGTTTCTTGTCCTTTAAATGGAAGTTTTGTGTCTTATTAAAGTATGTAATGTTAATCTCAATTCCAACATAAAACCAACCAAAATATGCTTTAGTGTAATGATAATAATTGGTACAAGTGTAATGTTTTCTTTGTCTATAATTTCTGTAACTTATATGGTGTACATAATAAAGCGTATTCTATTCTATTCTACCTATATTATCTAACCACCCAGCAAATCAGCGTGAAACATTAGGTACTCTTACTAAAACCATTACTTTCTAACGAACACGAACACGTTAGATTTAATGCAGGTAATGCCCGCCTTCCACTGCGAGCGGATCGGGCTCCATACGGAGTCCGTTTAACTAGTATAATGGCGAACTGATAGAAATGCTTCCACTGAATAAGCGTGATTGAAGCGGATTAAACGAGTTCAAAGAGTCACGAAAGTTTTTGCAGAGTCGAACGGATTCCGTGCGAACTCCGCTCGACTCGCATCACTGATTTTCTTACGAGCACTTCCACCGCGAGCGAGTAAGCCGAGCGGATTGAGCGAGTTAAAATAGGTCTACCCAGTATATAATAGTGATATTTGATCTCAATGCGTACGAGTATATCCAAAAAAGAGAATATAACATTACGTTTCGCATAACGATGTAGTTGACACTGTATTCTATTCTATATATTTTATGGCAAGCAAAGCCGAAGTCGACTATTCTGCTAATGCCTAAAGTTAAAAGGAAGAGCAAGAATGTTTTATTATAAATTTAAAAATAGGAACTGTAGATAGAAATGTAATTCTTCAATTTAATACAGTTGACACTTGTTGGGTTGGTACGGGACCGAAAAAAACAAAAAATAAAAATACTTATGTATAATTATATAAATTGTTAACACATCAAAGATACGTTGTATGCCACATGCAAATAGGAGGTAATTTAAAGTTTTTACTCATAATTTTAAATTATTGTTACGGATGAAAATCATCAGCGCCACGAGTTCTGGGAAGCAATAAGTCAGAAGAGAGGGGATATTTATTGGGAGAGGTATCTTAAATTTAGAAAGACGGCGGTACAAATCAAGTTAGGGGACGTTGTTTGAACATTCAAAAAAAATGTGATCCAGGGTACCTTCGCCTAATCCGCACTCGCAGAGAGAGGATTCGCGTACACGGATCTTACGGAGGAAGACGAGGGTGCAGCAAAACCCTAGTCGGATTCTGCAAAGGACAGAAATAGCAGTTTTGGAAACCTTTCTGATCTAGACTAGTGTCAAAAGCAAACCCATCACAAATAAAAATAATAAAAATAGAACCATGGTTTTGGATTTATTACCGGTTGGACAGCATGGAAAAAATTGCCTTTCTTTCTGCTAGAAATATTACAGTGCTCCTGCCATGAGTCTGGAGATTCAATTTTGGAAGGGACAAGAAGTCATAACTCAGGTGAAGAGATCATCCGTTACCGATGAACACGCATCTTTAGCCAATACATCAACACATTCGTTACCCTTGATGCCACAATGACTAGGTATCCAAACTAACTGAATATCTCTTTGACTGCCAGCACATGCGAATAAAGATTTTTTAATTATTAAGATTAAAGAGCTATGTAGTCTACTTTTAAACGGACTTTGTGTTAAGGCCTGCAAACAATTAAGTGAATCTGTAAAAATGACGGCTTTCTCAATATTAGTGTGTAATTCTATAAAAACACAGGCTTCCAATATAGCCACATTCACCGTTGAATACAGAAAACTTTCTAACATTAAAATTGTAAGATTATTCTGGAGCTTTGGTAGTAAAAAGCGGCACCAGTGTTTTCAATATCATTTAATTTTGAAACGTCAGTAAAAAATAATTGAAGCCCATCCCATCGCTCGCTTAAGACTGCATTGAAGGCCCAATTCGCCGATAGAGATGTTTTTGAAAATGTTGGGGATAAAACAGATAACTTCATAAGCAAAGATAGTCAAAACTCTGGGATACTGGCAAATCGGACACGTTAAATTTTGAATAGTTTGTAAGGCTCTTAGAATTAAGGGGATTTCTTTGTTTCTCCAAAAACTTGAGCATCTGCATATGGCATTAAGTTCAATCAATCTCGGTAAAAGTTGATGGGACGATCTGGAAATTATCCTAGACAGAAAACGGGAGACTAGATATTGCCGCCTCAGGGTAAGTGGATCAGCGCAATTGACCTGCAAGGCGTTAATAGGAGAGGACTTCATAAAACCTGAGATGTTGCGAAGGCATTTGGAACCCTATCCAGCCCCGCTGTTCCATATTCAAAACGCTGCAAACTATAGCGTTGTACACTAATTTCATGGTGTAAGGGTGAGCACCCCACCAAACACCAGCTAAAACTTTTAAAATTGAAATTGGCCTTTCTCATTTTTGGGTAAGAGAATAGATACTTAACTGTTTATTATGGATCCAAAATGACACCTAATAATTTAGCTTTATCTACTACAGGGTTATTATGACCAGAAATATTCACTGAGACCTGAAAAAATCTGTCTTTTGCGAGAGAATTTTACTGCCGAGCTTTTAGGCGCGGAAAGGCAAAAGCCATGGCTTAAAAGCCACTGGTTCAAAAAATCCAAAGAGAAGCATAGAGATGAAGCAGCGTCGACGATCGAAGGATTTGTCACGTCACGTACAAAACAATGTCATCAGCGTATTGTAGAATTTGACAATCATTTTCGTATATATATAGTTTCTCTGTGCAATCGAAAGGCAAGGTGTGTGGGTTTAAACAGGACCCAATGTCGGCCGTATACAAAATGTATAGAAGAGGACTGAGGACAGAGGCCTGTGGGAGTTCCATCCACGTCTGCCTCTCCTCAAACTCCTCTCCTTGAACTCTCAAAACCAGTGACCGGGTCATAAGGAGTCCACATATGCATTGAATCATCTTAGCCGGAAGACTCAGCTGTTGCATTTTTTGCCTGAGTACGGGAAGGAGAACGTTATCATAAGCGGAGGAGATGTCGAGGAAAGCGGCAATAAGGGATTGGTTTTTCGAGAAGGCTAGGCGAATATCCGTGACTAGGACACCTATACTGTCCATTGTACTTAGCCCTTTTCTGAAACCAAATTGGAAATTCGGCAGTAAATCTCTCGACTCGACTATCCACTCGAGACGATTTTTAATTAAGTGCTCCAGTAGTTTGGCCAGGACTGATGACAAAGCAATCGACCGAAGACCATTCGGATCATCTGCATGTTTGCCAGGTTTCATTAAGGGAATTATATTTTTTTAAATTAAGAAAAGTTCAGCTGTTTCCCTAGTTATTGGCGAAGAAGTAGAGGGGGAACATCCACGTCTAAACCTTTTAATGTTTTTCCAAACTACTGAGGCTGGAGTAGATGGAGACAAGGAGGTGCAGAAATTCACCCAGCCAGCACATTTCTTCTTGCGAAGAAGACGTTTGGCTGTAGCGTTACTCTAGAGGTATGCCGGCAATTTATTGGTAGGTACACATATCTGCATTGTAGCGTCTCATTTCTTGCTTTAACTGCATAAGTGCATTCTGAATCCCACCATGGGGGTAAAGGGATTTTATTTCTGGTGCTGTTTCTTAGGGGAAAAGAGGAATCTGCACTCGAGGTAACGACAAAACCCTCATAACAACTTTTGGCATGTTGGTGATCAGAAGGGTTTGATAAACATGAATTTAAATTAGGAAGAGAATCAATTTTATCCTCCAATAATGAGACAAACCTAGCCAATCTTGATAATAGGATAATGATCACTACCATGCGACAAGGTTGTACACTCCCAGTAAGTAGGTGCAGCCAATTCTACCGAACAAAATGTTAGGTCTACACAACTATTTTGTTCATATAAGCCATAATTTAGAATGCAGAGATTTAGATCGTCCAAAATCTCAACCAGCGCTATACCGAAGGCATCACAGCGTTCAAATCCCCATCTACAATGATGGCAATTACAGTCACCCATGACCATCAATGGGCCTTGCACATTGGTAAAAACGTTTTTTAAAACAGCTAGATAATCAGGGTGAGGGTGTGCAATATAAATGGTAAACACCGTGATGTCTTCGACCCTTCCTGCTACAATACTCAAATTGTCCTAGAGTGGAGGCAAAGAAAAGGGAGAAAGTGCGACCCGATTATTAACGAAGTGAGCCGACCATCCGTACCCCTTGGATCTTTCACACCTAAGAATATTAAAATGTGGCATACGGAAGCTAGGACTTGGGGTGAGCCAAGTCTCAGCTATGGAACAAGCTAATGGCTTGTATTTGTTCAAGAGGAATATGAGGCCGTGCTTTTTATGCCACACGCTACTCACATTGCACTGAAGAAATATTTGGTGAGACGCCATTTTTAATGTTAAGTAAGATAGAAATAAGTTGATCAGCAATGTTCGAAGGTAACTGAGAGTTATTTGGAGCAGACGAAATAAGTGATGGTAAAATTTTAAGTAACATTTCATTTCAGTTCAACAACTGAAAATATATTATTGGTTTGTTTCTATCCATTATGGATGAAACAGGTGCAAGAGGTGGATTAAATGTGGATTCCAACCAGTCAACATTGTAATTGTCCTTTTATCCTCAAAACAGGCAACATAAAATATCTCGGGGTTATCATAGATGAAACACTCTCCTTTAGACCTCATATTGATAGCCTAGTTAATAGAGTGCGCAAATTAATTTATGTTTTAAAAAAGTTGAGAACGATTGCAGATTCAAAATTGATCAAACAAGTCTATTTGGCCCTAGGTCAATCTGTAATCCAATACTGTATCACCTCATGGGGTGGAGCACCAAAAACGCATCTACTGCCTCTTGAAAGGGCTCAGAGAGCAATTTTAAAAGTAGCCAATTTCCATCCTTTTCTCTACCCCACTGATCTGCTTTACAAATCCTGCAACGTGTTAACTGTTCGCCAGCTTTTCATTATGCACTTAGTATTAAAACAACACACCATGCTTTCCTATAACGCCGAATACATAAATAATAAGAGACGAAATGACATTGTCTGCGATTCTAATGCATCCTCAAAATATGTCTTTGTAAATAGATTCTTCACATTCTTAGGTCCATTTCTGTACAATAGATTAAATAGAAAATTAAGTATCTATAAATTAAATTATTTTAGCTGTAAAAATACTATTCTTGAACATCTTCTATCTTCTTTCTTTCTTCATCTTCTCTTTCTCATTTCTCTTTCTTAGCATCTCTTACCTAGAGACAGAAGATCTCCTGATTGTAACAAAATAATAATTCCACTGTGTCTTTAAATTTAATTATTCATATTCAAGTTATACCCATTGTTAATTTATTATTATTATAAGTTCTTAAGCACTTTATAGCCTGAAACACAGGTTCAACCTAGTTCAGGCAAATAAGCAATTGTCTTCTTTTATATTTTTAAGATATTTTATTGTAAAATGTGCCTTATGTTATAAATAAACGATATTATTATTATAATATTATTACTTAACAAGTCACAAAAGTAGTAAAATAAAATAAAATCTGAATTATAACCACAAGAAACTAAAGACAACGTGCGCTCCGAGAAACCTGTGGTGAGAATCAGTATATATTATTATACTCTTTGGAATCAGTTAAAACTGTATTAAATTATCGTGAAATTACTTGAACGTTATGACGTCACCAACATGGCGACCAAATTAAAAATTTATTGATTTTCAGTTGCTCATAATAAATTGAAAAAAATATTTAAGATTTTTGAAATGACAATATAATTTATGATATAAATGACTGTAAAGTTTCGAAATACATTAAAAAAAATCGTAATATTTTAATTTTTTTTTTTCCATCACCCAATTATTTAACTATGGATAAATAGACCAGGCGCTAGAGTGGTAAAAGTGAAAACTTACGGCTGTCGCCTCGCCTCTGCTGTCAGTGTCATTTCGAACATCAACAAAAAGATAACCTACAAAATTTTGACCTTAGCCCGGTCGGTAACAAAATGTTGAGGAATATTTTGCGTACCAGCCGCTGGCTGGCACGGAGGCAGATCAATAGCGTTACTCCAGTATTACTGCGCCATTGCCCGCGTTTATCCTCAATAGTCACTAGATTATCGTTTGACCGCCAGTTTTCGTCAAACCCAGCTGCACCAGAAGTTTCCGAAGTAGATCAGGCAGCTTTTGAAGAAATCTGTAATGAAACACTTGAATCTCTGTGTGATTATTTCGAAGAAATTGTGGACTCGTCTCCAAATTTAAAAGGGGCTGACGTCACTTTCAGTGTAAGTAGTTATTCGTATTTCAAATCACTCATGACTACCTGCTTTTATAAGTTTTGAATAAATAATTACCACTTATTAAGGGGCTTATCTTTGTAGTAAGTTTAATAGTAAAAACATGAAACGGTCTCTTTACAAGTTAAATTTTCATATTATAATATAATTCCAAAGTTATATAAGTCTCACTTATTGAAAATTGCCAACAGATTGGTATACCTACATTATTCACTCAAGTGTTTTGTTATACAAGTACCTATTATTTTATTCACATTCTTATCAAGAAAACAAAATAATACCTACTGATAAACTTATCGCATTTGAATAACATTTATTATAACACTATGATATGAAAGCTGATTGGAAAGGGTTTCCGAGAAAACTGCAGCAGCTAGAAAAAAATCTAGCTAATTCTAATTGCTTGACTGTATTTATGAAAGAATACTGATGTAATTATTATTTTTTTAAATATTCTCATTTCAGGACGGAGTATTGACAGTAGCCCTTGGCAATAGTTACGGAACCTACGTTATAAATAGACAAACACCCAATAAACAAATCTGGCTCAGTTCCCCAACCTCCGGACCAAAGCGTTATGACCTAGTACTCAAAAATGGAGGTCACTGGGTTTACAAACATGACGGAGTAACCTTACATAAATTATTACAAGAAGAAATATCAAAAATAGTTAAAAGCAAAGTAGAATTTAATAAATGTTCTCATAGTTTAGTTTGAAAATTGTATTATCATCATCATCATCATTCTACCTTTGTCCTATGTTAATTGGAGTCGGTACGACACGTTCCCATTGTTCACGCCAACTCCCTTTTCTTTCACATCACTTCTCACACAATACATCCATCTTTTCTTTGGATTTATTTGCTTTTTCCATCCACATTAAAATAAAAATTGTATATTTTATTTATATACTAGTAAATAAGTTTTATTGTTTGAGTTTTATTTTTTAATCAAAAATGGAGGTTATCGAGGATGGAAATATTATGGACCGCATCCCGATTTTGTTGCAAAGGGATTTGGAATATTATCAGGTATATTATCTCCTTATATTTTCCAGTAGTTAAATTGTATCAGTTGCATAGAAAAAACTAGATTATTGAGTAGTCATGTAACATACTAATTCACACAATAGTTGGTATATAATACATTTTGATATTAATTCAATGGTATTTATTTTGTTCTTTATGTTGTCAACCTATAGAATTTCATTGCGAAAGAAAGTGTAAGACTATCATTTTGCGCCAGCAAAGTTGCTCAAATTAACCCATCAACGGTTGATAAACCTGAATCAGATGTGAAACAATAGAAAAACAATTGTTCACTAATTATGACCATTCAAGGCTTAAGTAGGGGCTGAATAGCTGTTGAGTACTAAATGGCGGTGCTTATCATGTTTTCTCGCTTACACACTAGGACTGTGCGCAAGCGAGAGAACATACGAAGCACCGCCGTTTTAGATTCGTTTCTTTAATGAACCGGTTATAAAAGTTATAGTCTATAATATAATGAACAAACTTTCAGAAAAACCAAACAGTGCTGTCTGAAACCATTTGCAAAGGTGTTGTGGGTGGAAGACTAGATTTCCCCCGAAATGCTTCTTTTGCTTCAGTCAAAATTGTGCTTTGGTTGGAAGAGGAGTTTTCCATTGCATTCAAGTATGTATCAGTAACTAGACAATCAACACTTATGCAGTTGACTTATAATTTTGTCTGTACAAGTTTCAATTGACTTGGACAAACAAGATAAAATCATGAGACTTCTACCAAGCCGCACTGGGCCTGCATGTTGGATTACAGCCCACTCCCTCTTATAGTGAGGAGATATTTGCCCCAGTTGTGGGAACATTATGGCCTGATTATGGGGCTTGGCTGTACTACCTACTTGAAAAATTTATACTTTAAGGAATGCGAACTTTCATACAGAGGGTAGCTAAGGCTTAGTTTTTTGATTAGTAAATATACTAACCAATGGTTTCAAATTTAGGTAAAAAGCGTTTAATTATTCATAAATTCTGAGCCTGACAAATGATCAAAAGTTGGACAGTTAATTATTTGATCATTTATTAGACTAACTATTATAGATAAAAAAATATACGAACTTTTAAGCCATTGCATAGCATATTTAACCATTGTTTTAGTTAACTACGGATCAAAAATCTGTGCCTAACTTTTAATTAGTGTTTCTACATGTAAATAATCCAATAACTTAAAATCTATCCTAGAATAACAGATTGAAACTTAATAATGGCTGTGAAATTCGCTACTCGATGCGGAGAAGGTATTCCATCCTCAACCTGGCCGGGCCCTGGCCGTCACAGGAGTTTGTTACTCTGCAGCGAATCACGGAGTATTCCGAATCGCCAATAAGTTTCAGTCGAATTATACACGTAAAATGCAAAAATGGCAATATTTCTAGTTAAGTACCTACCTAGGTACTTTGGAGTTCGTCAGTGACTACGTCAAAGCTTTCCAAGACCGGCAGTTACCTTGAGAAATGAATAAGACTGGTGCACCCAAAACTGCAATTTACTAGGTAATAGGTACCTACTTAGTAATGAAAGACCAAATACTAATAATTTACAGACAAGGGTCGGGCATGTTCGTGATGACAAAAGAGGATGAGAAAGGAGATTTTGGTGTAGCAAAGACTTCAGACCCTGACAAGTTTGTGCAGCTTGCCATCAAGTCTGGTGATTCTCTGTTGGGTAGGTATAGCATTAATATTTGAGCTAAAAGTGCAAATTATTGAGCACAGACCCATCTGTCCGGAACTACTGATGACACGGTTGGCGTATTGGTTGAGTGATCGGCTGCTGCCATAGATATATTTATATCTCTATGGCTGCTGCGCTGCGTGTCGCGGGTTCGATTCCCGCATGGAAAAAATATTTGTATACAGATAGTTGTTCCGGATCTGGGTGTCTTGTGGATGTGAGTTTAAATGTTTGTAAACGCACCCACGATACAGGAAGAAATTCCTAGAGTGGGGCAAAGTTTAAAAAAAAAATCGTATCTGTAGGGTATACAAATATTTGTTTCGTGCGGGAATCGATCCCGCGACACGCAGCGCAGCAGTCGATCCCTCAACCACTACGGAAACCGTGTCGTCAGTTAGGCACAATTAACATTTTCATGGGCCAACATTTTCTGTGACTAAAAGGTGACACCAATCCGCATTGGACCCGCAGGTGGATTGAAGGCCTGTATCCCAGCAGTGGGACCATTCAAAAGGCTGATGATGATGATGAAACGGTACCACTCACTGGCATGCTGGTTCATTTGTAAAATTTTGACACATCACATCTCTAGGAGTTTGCGTGGAGGTGTCTCAGTGCTCCGTAAGATTCTGTACATCATAATAATCTATATTTTTCCAGAGCATCTTCACATGCTAGCGCAAGAAGCTCTCGACCACGCTGATCTCCCGGTACTCACTGCTACGCTGGGAGCGGCCGCGCTTTTGAAAAACAGCCTGTATTGCTATGTGCAGCATATTGAGGATAGCGGCAACCAGGAGAGGTACTCGCTGCTTCAGGTACTGATTTACTATTCTACTTACCTTGCAAAGGGATTATCGGGAGTATCAAAGAATGGTCTGAAGTTTTTGCTTGCCCTGCGTGTTTATGTGTTTACTGTGAGGGACGTAGCCAGGGTGCTACGAATCAAAAATGCAGAAATTACTTTTATCTGTAATATTTTCAACAACGTGCCTGCCCTAAGGCGGCTTCTATCGAATTGACAATCAAAACCTAGCAAAAACATCTTCATTTATTTGTATAAGTTCGAATTTCAATTCCCTTTCAAAACTATTATAGGCAAAGTCAGAGTCCTCACAGTACCTTAAGATGTAATACTATTAACGTATATTATTTTTATATGTCCCTGTACATACTAAGTACAAGCATACGTTTAAAAAATGTCAAAACAATAGGCAGGTTTTTGCTCAAATTGATATCAACAAGAAACTTCGACGTCACGACTCGCAGTTGTGATACAGTTCGATAATTTGGGTATAGTATTCGCCAACGTCCATACTACGTTGAATACACCGGTTCTCGTCCGATCACCGAAGTTAAGCAAAATCGGGCGCGGTCAGTACTTGGATGGGTGACCGCCTGGGAACACCGCGTGACGTTGGCTTTTTGCTTCTTTTTACTTTTGTTTTATTTCTCGGCTTCCATGCAAGGAAAGGTTTATGTTTTTCGCGCATATCTTGTATGTTTATATGTAATATTCTTACGTCATATTTTTATAATTACGGATTTTTATAATTAAGACATCGTAAGAGAGGTCTAAACCGCCCAAGTGTTTTTAAATGAGAGACGTTAAAAAAATCAAAAACCCGACTGCTTAAAAAGCGAACTAAAAAGAAGTAAACAAGAAGAAAATCATGCTGTGCGGTCGAGATATATATTCGCGAGCTGGCTGACCAAAACCAGATGTATTGTAATCGGAACATGATTTTCTTTTTTAGAAGTCGTTTTTAGGGCTCCGTACCCAAAGAGTAAAAACGGCACCCTATTGCTAAGACTCCACTGTCCGTCTGTCTGTATGTCTGTCTGTCACCAAGCTGTATCTCATGAACCGTGATAGCTAGACAGTTGAAATTTTCAATTCACTTGGCCGGTTTTTTTATTTAATAAATTTTCTTTTTTACTGTTTTTTTTTAGTTTTATTTGTGAAACGAAACTTATAATGTGTCCTAGTATTTTTCACTTGTATGTAAAAAGTTTTCACTAGACGTTTAGATTAGCCATAGCTAGCGCCATCTATATTTTCTACCCTACATTCATTCCAGGGTTGCTACAAGCGCTACACCACAATGTCGGAAGCTGTTGGCGAAAGAGTGCTCGATTTACACAACCGGGTGTTATCTCTGTATATTCTACAAGATTCAGGGGGCCGGCCGATAGATGGCAAGACTAGGACAGTACATGAGACCGGCACGCCATCTGTGCAGGGATGGTGGCTTTATATGAATGGTAAATAATCTTGAAGAAAAAATGGCATACAAAATGTTTATCAAAACTAGTGCAAGAAATTGTAGTATTGGATTTTACTTTGACTAAAGACTTGTAGATATCTATTAGGCTGCTGATAGTTATGTGGACCTTTTTGACTATAGCAGGGGTGGCTATAAATGGGTTCAAAATGGTAATGAGAATATCAGCGAGTTATTAAGTGAATATTAACAGGAAGAATCTGTAGTAAAGTTTATAATTCTGTGGCAATTGAATTATAAACTATGTCGTCTGTGTTCTAAACAGGGATCATAAGGATATGAAATTTCTGATCTGGATACGGTAATATTAGACCGGTTTCGGATATGGTTTCGGAATTGAAATTATTTCGGACTATCCGTTAGTTTCGGCATAGATAATACTAGCATACAGATGCCTCAACCCATACAAAGAAACCGTGCCGACGTAAGTGGCGTTTTTCGTCTGATGAAACCGATTATTTTTGTCCATCAATCTCGTTCGGTTCCGTTCCACGGCGATAGATAGATGGTGTTAGCAGCAACTTGCAAGTAAAAGGGTTTATTCGGTTCGTGAATATGTTTTAATTTAAATACAGTGAAGGTTTGTTTTTTGTACCAAAATGTGTTACAATGCAAATTTAAACAATTGAGTGGAATGCCTGAGAAATTTAAAACCGCGCCATCTATTGTCATCAATTTTAAATGATCCGTTCAAATAAATTTTTAAATGTGAATTAAGAGCCCAATATTCCATAATTTTGTGCTTATGAGAGTTGATTAAACAAGAACATACAATTTTTATGTTCAGTTCCAGAAAATGTTAAATTTACACACATTCAATAACAGATCGGCGCATATCGCGCCATCTAGTGAGATTTATTTGAACCAAATTTTATTTTTAGGTTAAGAATTGTAGATTATTGAATTGTTTTTAATCAATCTAGGTTTAATTAAGTCTTTGGGACCTGGCAACCCGAGCCTTAACAACGAGCCAAATTTTTTTGAGAGGAACTCAACCTTTTGGAAATTTTCAAAAATATTTTTTGTGATTTTTGTAGTTTTTTGTCTAAGTTTTTTTCAAAATTCCCGTATCTTCCGGTAGTCCTTACCATCCCCCATCCCTAACACCCCTGTATATATTTATTTATTGAGCCAAACTCGAACCCCACCACAGGTCGAAATCGATTCGATATCGAGTCGACTTCAGAGTCGAGTCGACCTGTAAGTCGACATTCGAGAAGGATCGATCCTCGAATGCCAGGAAAACCCTCGTAACTCGGGAACGGTTGGAGTTGGAGGAAAAATAACACCAGATTGAAATCCTATGTATAGGATTCCAACAAACCCCGGGAACGACTAAGCTCAAAATCCCCCCGGGTAGTTTTCTACATTTCATATTTCTTCAAAATTTTATTTATAAACATCTCAGCCGTCATTAACTTCAAACCGCCCCTTAGAATTTATTAAAACCTGGATATCTCAGGAACGGCTGGAGATACGGACCTGGGACCGAAATTTGCCCCCCCTGTTAACCCCCGTCTATCTGGACTAAGATTAGGATAGGTACCCTTTTTTCCTTCCCACTTATTCCAAGAATTTTTGCCTTGCAATTACCAGCTGAGTTAAGGGTCGAGGAGCGGTCGCCTGCTGATCGGTAACCGGGTGACAACCAAGATCAAGAAATCACTACAAAACAGCCAGACCAGCTAGCGCCACCTGCTGACACTAGTCGGAACTAATTGTGGTGGTTCCGAGAGTTGGAACTCGGGAACGGGTTAGTATTCTTGAGTTGTTTCCTCGACACTCTGCTCCACTTCGTTGGAATTGCAGAGTAGCTTTTCCCCCCCCCCCAACCCCTCAAAAATTTTTTACCCCCCCCGGAGTTAACTTCGGAACCGGAGATCACAGACTTACCAAGTTTGGTGTCTCCGGAATCGGGATAAGGCGACTTTTCTTTTGGCCCAAACCGATAAATCAAAAAGCCCCCCCTCTCTAAGTTAGAATAACATTTTACTTTTAAAAATTATCTACTTCAATTTTAAAAATAGAGATTGGGAACGTGGGCGGCTCTGTAGTCCCTTAGATTTTTGTATATAATAATAATTTGATAAGGACGTATATTAGCACTATTGTGCTAATATAATTTAGATTTAAGACTATAATAAGCATTTTTTGCTTATATTTATTAAAAATTTTAACCGGTGACATATAGTAGCACTTTTGTGCCACCATATTTTAGAATAATTTTATTTTGACATTTTAAGTATTTTAGAGTAGGACATATTATATTAGTACTATTGTACTACTATACTTTAGTTTAGGACTAATTTATTTAACTTTTTAAATTTTGACCAGTATTGACCAGTACCCTGATTGTGAAGGGCAACATCAACACTGACACACGAAGCGCGGTATCTTTTACAATACCCCCCTTCCTACATTTATTTTACACACGATTGGGGTGTCTTTTACACCACCCCTCTTAGACACTACTCTAATCCCCATAACCTATATAAGTCACGATGAGCGGCATGCCTGGTGTGCGCACGCCCATTAAGAGCCGGTCTCTTATAACGACCTCGCAGAACAAAAGCCCACAGAAGGTACCTGAACAACCAGGACCTTCGACGCAAAGCGTCAGAAGGAGTGTGGGCGAATGGGAGGCGGGCAAAACCGTCACTAAGAGGACTCCTCCTCCCAAAAAACTGGACCCAACACCTCCAGTAATGTCGATCTCCTTTGAGGTCGGCAGCCCGCCTGCCCCAAAAAGTAAGGTTCAAGAGGCAAGGATGTGCTCAAATAAAATTAAAGCCCTAATGACCACATCCCGAAATACCAAAAATGAAATAAAGTCCGAGGTGAAAGCGCAAGCAGACCGGCTCTACCAGCTCGTTAAAGAGCTGGAAAGCCTTCAACAACCCCCGACCACAAAGAAAATGGCGACGACCGGGACCCAAGTCCAGGAGGCGCAGAAGACCAAGGAGGCCTCCACCCCTCCTCCAGTAGCCACCAGAGAGGGAGACGCAGAATCCCTCAGAAAAGCCCTGGAGGAGCATAGTCGGAACTTGGCCGCACACAGCGAAAAGATGGACAGGCTGAAGGAGGCACTACAAACTGGCCAAGAGCATATGGAGAAGCTCTCCTATGCCAGCGTAGCGGCAAGTCGGCCTGCCATCCAAACGCCGAAACTATCAGCACTGCACTCGATAGTAGTGACGGCCAAGGACGAGGAGGAATCCGGTGAGCAAGTCCTGGACAGGATCGGGAAGGTCGTTAACGCCAAGGAAGGGGGCATACAGGTTGAAAAAGTACGCAAGGCGAAAGACAGAAAGGTCATAATGGGCTGTCGCACGGAAGAGGAAAGGCGTAAGCTTCGAGAGAGGCTCAGTAAGGCGCCTGAGTTGGAGGCTCAGGATATCAAAAACAGAAACCCACAGGTTATAATTAAAGAGGTGATGCAGTACCTCACTAACGAGGAGGTACTAAAGGCCCTGCAAAAGCAGAACCCCAATATCTTTTTGAATCTCAGGGACGAGCACAGTAAGGTGGAAGTCCTGTATAGAAAGCGCGCCAGAAACCAGCTTAGGTGTCACGTAGTGTTGAGGGTCGCCACAGAGGTCTGGCGGCGCATGCTCGAGGTTGGAGCAGTGCACGTGGACCTTCAGCGGGTTAGGGTCGAAGACCAGTCCCCGCTCGTCCAGTGCTCGCTCTGCCTCGGCTATGGGCATAGCCGACGCACTTGCACGGAGACCGTGGCAAAGTGCAGCCACTGTGGCGGACCTCACATGAGGACGGAGTGCGCCGACTGGAGCGCCGGACTGCCACCGACCTGTTGCAACTGCATCAGGGCCAAAATTGACAGCACGCATCATCACGCCTTCAGCTCTGAGTGCATAGTTAGAAGAAGATGGGACGCCATAGCCCGCTCATCCATAGCGTATTGCTAAGGGCACCCCGGGGACTCCTGTCCGACAATCAGCAAGACCATACCGCGTGGCCCAAGCAAACCTTCAACGCAAGGAACTGGCGACCACCGAACTCTTTTTAGAGGCCAGTGAACGAAAGATCTCGTGGGCACTGTTTCAGGAGCCGTATGTGGGAGGAGCACGAAGTATGAAGAGCTACCGTGGAGCGAGAATCTACCAGTGCGAGGTCGATGGAAGTGGGAGGGTTAAGGCGGCGATAGCCATCTTTGATCATGACTTGGACGTCATACCCTACCCGAAACTCACCACAAACAACATCGTTGTGGTGGGGATCCGAACCAAAGCCTGGGAAATCGCAGTAGTCTCCTATTACTTCGAGCCAGACCAACCCATAGGGCCATACCTGGACCAGGTGACCCGGATCCAAGCGGAAGTGGCCAACGGTAGATTGCTGATAGGTGGCGACGCAAATGCGAAAAGTGCCTGGTGGGGCAGCATCAAAGAAGACTCCAGGGGAGAGGAAATGTCCGCTACCCTGGACGAACTTGAGCTTCAGGTGCTAAACACTGGTGACGCTCCCACCTTTGACACCGTCAGAGGTGGTAGAGTGTACAAAAGCCATGTGGACGTCACGGCATGTTCGCTCGCCCTTTTTGACCTGGTGGACGGCTGGCGGGTCGACACAGGAGCAACATCCTCGGACCACAACACGATATTTTTTAATTTAAATATAAAAAGGGAAAAAGGCGTTAACATTATTAGAACTACCAGAAAATTTAACACTAAGAAAGCTAACTGGGTAGCCTTTAAAACTAAATTGGAAGAAATTAAAATTAGAGACAATATCAAGCTAGAAACAATAATAGAAATAAATAATAAACATAATTTAGAGGAGACAGTACTTAAATATATAAATGCAATTATAGAAGTCTCTGAAATAACCATTCCTAAAACAAGCAATAAAATTAAACTTACCTGTCCGTGGTGGTCCGAGGAGCTCACTGTGAAGAAGAGAGAAGTGATGACGAAGAAGAACCGCATCCGCAATGCCGCGCCGGTCCGGCGAGCGAAGGTCGTTGGCGAGTACCTGAAAGCAAAAGAAGAGTACGAGATGCAGGCAAAGAGTGCCCAAATCGCCAGCTGGAAGGAGTTTTGCCGGAAGCAGGATCGTGAGGGAGTTTGGGAGGGCATCTACAGGATCATCGGTAGGACCGCCAAAAGGCAAGAAGAACTGACCCTCTGCAGCGATGGTGCATTTCTCAATCCGAGTGAATCGGCCGCCCTACTAGCGGATACGTTCTACCCCGAAGACAGAGTAGACCAGGACAACGCTGACCACAGGCGAATCAGAGAAGCGGCCAGTCGAGTAAATGAGTGGGTCTATGATGAGCATCATGATCCCCCATTTACGACGCTGGAGCTGAAGTCCGCCGTGGCGGGTTTCAATCCCAAAAAGGCACCAGGAGGGGACGGACTGACTTCTGACATCTGCAGTCGAGCGATCCACCAGGACCCGGACGCTTTCCTTGCCCTTTACAACAAGTGCCTTGAACTGACACACTTCCCTACCATCTGGAAGGAGGCTACTGTTGTAGTCCTCAGGAAGCCGGGCAAGGACAGCTATACCACCCCCAAGGCGTACAGACCAATTGGTCTACTGCCGGTTCTGGGGAAGGTCCTGGAGAGGATGGTCGTAGCGCGTCTGAAATGGCAGCTTGTACCGCGGCTTAGTACTCGTCAGTTTGGCTTCATGCCCCAGAGGAGCACCGAGGACGCCCTCTATACGCTAATGGAGCACGTACAGGACAAGTTGAGGCTGAAGAAGCTAATTGTCCTGGTGTCGTTGGATATAGAGGGCGCCTTCGATAGCGCCTGGTGGCCAGCTATTAGAGTCAGACTGGCTGAGGAAAAGTGCCCGGTCAACATCAGGAGGCTTTTAGACAGCTACCTCGATGGTAGGAAGGTCAGGGTTCGGTATGCCGGTGAGGAATGCACTCGAGAGACTAGCAAGGGCTGTGTTCAGGGGTCGATTGGAGGTCCAATCCTGTGGAACCTCCTTCTCGACCCACTACTGCAGGACCTAGAGCAGCGTGGACTTTTCGTTCAGGCGTTCGCGGATGACATCGTCTTGGTCGTGGATGGGGACACGGCGACTGAAGTCTCGAGATCTGCCAATGCAGCCCTCGCCCATGTTCATGATTGGGGCGTCCGAAATAAGCTGAGGTTTGCACCGCACAAAACCTGTGCGATGACCATAACCAATAAGCTTAAGTACGACACTCCAATACTGAGCATGGCCGGGGTCGACATCGGTATGTTCAAGAAAATGAAGTTGCTGGGTCTAACCATAGACGAAAAGCTTACTTTTAATGAGCATGCCGCGAACGTCTGCAAGAGGGCAGCTGACATTTACTAGCAGCTGTCCCGAGCCGCAAAGGTGAGCTGGGGATTGAACACACAAGTCATACACACAATTTACACAGCAACGATTGAGCCCATAGTTACATACGCAGCCGCCGCCTGGGTACCCGCTGCAAAGAAGTTGGGTATACGGAAGAGGTTAGGCTCGGTTCAACGAGGATTCGCTCAGAAGCTCTGCAAATCTTACCGCACTGTCTCATTGAACTCGGCACTGGCCTTGTCTGGGATACTTCCTCTAGACCTGCGCATACAGGAGGCAGCCGCCCTGTATGAAGCGAGGAGAGGTCATCCCGGTTTGTGCCAGGAGACAGGGAGATCGAGAGTGCGGTGAGGTTTGCGGAAGCTTCTCATCCGGCTACGCAAATGCCCCTGGACTTCATATGCCTGGCAGACCAAGAGTTACTAGACAGTAACAATGTGCAGACGGTGCGAATATTCACCGACGGCAGCAAGATTGAGGGGAAGGTAGGAGCCGCATTGTCCATTTGGGATAATGTAGGCGAAGTCCGGAACCTCAAGCTTAGCCTTGCCGCGTACTGCACAGTCTACCAGGCGGAACTCCTGGCCATTTGCAAGGCCACTGAAGTGATCCTCAAGCGGCAAGAGGCGAGCTATGGCTTGTACAGCGACTCAATGTCCGCATTGCAGACGCTTGCAAACCATGGCTCTCTCCATCCCCTGGCAGTTCGCGCGCGCGCCAACCTGGTTCATGCCCTGGGCCAGAGCAAAGCTGTGACTTTGTTCTGGATCAAGGCCCACGCGGGCCTGCCGGGGAATGAGCTAGCGGACGAGTTGGCTAAGGAGGCAGCGTTGTCGTTACGGAGGAGGCCGGACTACGACCAATGTCCGGTTTCATTTATCAAGCGACAGATCCGTTTGGAATCGCTTGATGAATGGAATCGAAGATATGTGTCGGGCGAGACCGCTTCCGTGACGAAAATGTTCCTTCCGGATGCAATAGCTGCCTTCCGTATCGTACAACAGGTGAGCTGGACAGGAAAATAACGAGGGAGAGCCTGCATGGGCTCATGGACAAAAAGACCAGGGAAAAGTTTTTGGAATATTGTCTTAGAGTAGCCACTGCGGTTATACGTCGAAACAAAACCTGAAGCGCACCGTGCTTCATTAGTATTTTGTAGGATATTTAAATGTAAGCACGGAATGCAGCACAGGCACGTATAGCCGACAGTATTTCATGTTAGTACCTAAGTTTTTAGCCTGTGTAAGATTACTGTGATACTTTTAACAACTGTGCTTGTGGGTTTAATCCCGAATTTTTATTTTTATATCTTCAGCTGTGATAAATCACCTTGTACATCTGTGATAACAGCATTTTGGCTCAATTGGAGATATGGCACTTTTGTGCAACCTGTGATATGTTGCACCTTTTATTGCACATTTTATTTTGTATTTACACATTCTGTTATTTTTATAAGAAATAAATCATGCCAGTAGAATAGATTAAGTGGGACTCTTACCCACAGAATGCAAGATGATGTATGAAAGAAAGAGATAGTATGAAGAATGAAAGTACGAGAGGCATGAAAGATTGACCGGAATGTTAGAGGTTAAGCACATAAGGCGCCAATTAAGTTGGCGGGGATTAGAGTTAAGAAAAAAAAAAAAAAAACCTACCTACTCTTTCCTACCTACCCTAAAGACAGACACACGTCAGATCACATGAAAATGTCAGTTTAGTTAGAAAACGTTTGTATGGGAAAAAGAAAAGGGTTGTTTTTAGGGTTTTCCCAGAAATTATTCGATTTTTTCTCGCCGTAAAAACCTTGTACTTTAACTAACATTTAAAAAAAAGAATTGGTAAAATTGGTCCAGGCGTTGTTGAGTTATGCGCTTACCAACACATTTTGCGATTCATTTTAATATTATAGAAGATAGAAAAACATGCAAGTGACGCACGCGGCCAGTCTGTCAGCTCGGTCGGGCAGCAAAACCTGTAAAAACGTGTCTCATTTAGACTCTATCCCTATCCGAAGTTAGCTGAAAATGTCATATCGGATTTCGTTACGCATAGATTTTTTTCGGTTATCCGATAGTTACTGTTACGGAGATCCTTAACATCCCTGGTTCTAATGTAAAGTTTTACGAACATCGAGGCTGACGGGAGTCGTAGAACGCGTTGAGGCTCATCTCTGCTGTAAAACAATAATAATGGGGTTTAATTTTGTATAATATAAACAAAAGCCATTTGCTATGCAAGTTTTTTCAACTCAACTATCAAATACTGTAGAATTAATTGTCAGAGTAACTAAAATATCTTTTTTTAATATCATTATTGTTTTCAGGTAGTCGAAGAGATCTTTGGGATACTGTACCGCCACGGATGGCGCAAAGAATATTCGCTGGGATGTTAAATGAAACGCTAACCATACTTACTGTGAGATATTGTCAAGTAAGTATAGAAAAAACTTCATTTAGATACTAATTTTGATTATTATCCTTAATCAAATATTCTCTACATTACAGACCAACACAACAGAAACGACAACCCGTCTTCTCCTCAACGACATACTAAACATTCTTCTCTGCGTGGCCCAGCTACTTCCATCCATATGTGCTAGCGGGTCCGACCTGGCCGGGTTAGACGTAAAACATCAGACTAGGGATGTCAGAGATGTGCATGCCAAGTGCAATGAGCTGTTCAAGTGCTTTGTTTATAGAGGGGCTGATCTGCATTTTATACATCAGGCAAGTCCATAGATATAATATACATACAAGGAGATATGCCCGGTAGACGAAAATATATCGGAAACCAGTGTCTCCAGTTTGCCCCTACCACACGGCAACTACTACACATGCAGTTCAGTAAAGGCAATAGATACGCAGTCGCGCACACACCCGCATTTCTTAAATCAGAACGTACTACACAATAAATTATAAACCTTATCCCTTCAAGCACAGCGTGTATATACCAATCACCGTACAAATTACGCACATAAAAACATCGGCGCTATCGTTGTGCTATGCAAAAGCAATTTATTTTACATACACGCAAGTGATTGACTAAATCGGAAAGATATCGATTCGCCAATTTATTATTGTACAATTTTTTTTGGGTACTTGAAAATAAATAAAAATCGGTATGTCCAGAAAATGTTATAGTTAAAACAAATATGCAGCTAAAAATATAAATTATTAAGTAAATCAAAAAATTCTAACAATCAAAAATCCGGTTACTTTGGTTTAGGCTTTCATAGCTTGAAACAGGAGGTATTGTTGAACCCTGCTAGTGCTATGGTGTTTAAGCACTGCCTGTAAAGTGGAGGTGTTTGTGCAGCACTTGACACTGATATTATTGGGGTTGCATTTTTTGTCAAAAAGTTGGTTACGCATTTCACTACTACGCTTTAAAATAATCAAAATAAGTAATAAACATTATTTCACATCGATCTTCCAACCGGGTTAAAACGGTTAACAATTTTAAAAATAAACTATAATAGCAATATATCATTCGATAATCGACATTGTTGTCGATAGCCTAAGTTAGTGGATCTGCACAAGCACATCACTAACTCGTCGCAAGAAGCAGCGGCCGTACTACGCGATGCGTTCGCTTAATAAAGTATCGTTTTGTGATTTTTACATTGCTTGTCCAGTCACTTAGCTACAAACTTAGGTAGTGTTTAAGAAGCAATGTATTTAACGCAAAAAAAGTACAGACGTTGTGATATTTGAAAACAAAATAACATAGTAGAACCAAGAAATATTTTACGATATGTTGTTTTTCATGAATTTAAAGACAAACATAGAAAAATATTTGTACTTACATATGGTAAGTGATCCCATGATTTTTAAAGTTTTTGTTTAGGCTTCGGTTTTTACAAGAAACCACTGAACAACAGGGCATTCTTTTAATTTTTCACGATCACGGTCGAAAGCGCACTAGTTCGCGGAGACGGCCATTTGTCTAGTACATGCACAGTCAGACCACGTCGCGCGGACACCGACACGCCCCCTTGCCACTTCTCCTGTATTTTATATTTCTATGGGTAAGTCTGATGTCTTTCAAACCTTTAGTATAAAAATCTTGTAGAACAAACTCTTAATGTAGTATAGATAGAAATCGCACGACATCTGGGTTGCATAAAAAGGCTGAAATGTTGTTTCTTCTCTCGTACAAACTGTATGGCAATATTAGCCAATCAGCAGGTTGGTAGCAGGTCGTGGAGGTTACCTTAAAACCTGATAATAGGGCAAACTTACGGCTGACATTATCCATGCCTTTATTCTGTTCAAACACCGCAAAGCCAGCGATAGCTGATTGCGTCTTGTTCTAAATGTCACCTAAAACATTCTCCTATGCGTCGGCCAACTACTGCCATCCATATGTGCAATGTGTGTGTGTGTGCGGTTCTTCTTCTTCTTTTCGAATCGTTGGGAAACTCTTTATAAATTTTGGGCCCCGTAGGTGGCCACCCCGATTGCCGCTTCAGTGGCGATTGCGGCGTCAGGGTCAGAATAAATATGGATCCATAGGTTTAGATGCTGAGCGTCTAACTCAGCCAGGTCTGCCTGGCTGCTGGCTGGGTTAGACGCTAAGCATCAGTCGAGAGACGTCAGAGATGTGCATGCCAAGTGCAAGCCGTTCAAGTGCTTTGTTTATAGAGGAGCTGATCTGAATTTTATACATCAGGTAAGTCTGTCACTCGAATGCCGGCTATACACTATCGCGCGAGAGCCTGCGAGGATGACATTGCTCTCAGTACTGAGTTCATTCATGAAGTGTTTTGTTTAAAAACTCATTTTACAGCGATTCCTCGGGCTCTCGCGCGATAGTTTGCAGCCGGCATTAGAATAAACTAGTAATGTATTGTAGATAAAAGGCGGCATTCGGGTTTAATAAAAGACAGAAGTATAGTTCTTCTTCTCTCATGTCTGCTTGAAGTATTTGAAGATACCTAGCTTATTTTTTATTGAACACTAAGCGTAAAAACAGATGAAGGTGGGCGTAAACGTTGTAAAAAATATTAGCAAGTTGGCAAGATGCATTTGAGGCAGATTGCCTTTAAATGGCGTGATAATAATGATGACTTTAAAGCTTGTTGAGAAAGAAAGAAAGAAAAGCAATTATTTAACGATACTAGCTTCTGCCAGATGCTCAGCCTGCGTGAAAGTCGAAAATTTCCTCGAGGGAACATTATTCCCGGGATAAAAAAAAAAAACTATGTGCTATACCCAACTAAATCTATCTCTGTGACAAATTTCGTCCAGATCCGTTCAGCCATTCTAGCGTGATTGAGTAACAAACATACACACATACAGTATAGACGTGCCAAACTTTCGCATTTATATCGTAATACTAAGTAACATGAGGCACTGTAAGAAAATGACAATCTTTAAAATTAAGGTACAAGTGTCAAATCGGCGTTTTGGACTTACAAGGCGAAATTTGCCCTTGCTGCATGCGATTAGCCTGCAAAGAAAAAGAAAATGCTTTTTCAGGCGTTTTTAACCAACTTCCTAAATAAAAAACATGGTCGAGCGGCTAGAAGTTTAAAGCTCCAGCAGCAGTATAATGTTGCGAAACTATTGATGTGTTTTAAGAAACATAGATGGCGCTAGCAAGATAGTGGCTTCTCAGCCAATTTCCTAAAGTAAGTTACTATTATTATACAAGGATTATTCACAAAAAGAAGAATATAAAAGATAACTGAATAAAATCAAATAAGAAAAAGCAAAAAACCAACGTCACGCGGTGTTCCCAGGCGGTCACCCATCCAAGTACTGACCGCGCCCGATGTTGCTTAACTTCGGTGATCGGACGAGAACCGGTGTATTCAACGTAGTATGGACGTTGGCGAAACTTTAACCGAAATCATCAAACTGTATCAGAACGCGGACACTGGAGGCACACAGGAACACACAGTATTTTTTGTCAGTAATTTGTATTTTAATTTTCTTTTTACTTTACTCAAACTGTGTCGGCTAATTCAAATAATCTGGCGTAACGTTTTAACAGAAATTCACTTATTTTTTCCAGGAATTCAAAGAGCGAGACCCACCATTAATTCCAAGAGAATGTCCCTACCCATGGTTCACCTTCGTGAACCCCAAGCTGTTCGACAAGTTGGACGACCCGCCTGTAAGGAGTACTCATGACCTGTGCAATAAGACTGCTTTGGGATTGGAGCTGATAGTGCTGTTGGCTCAGCCGCAGCCGAACTGGGCGTTGATTGTGAAGGTATGTGTTCACAAAGATGGATTAAGACTAAATCCATACTATATTAACGAATGCACAATCTGAGGTTTTTGAGTCAAGAGTGAAGTGGAAATTTGTGTGATGTTTTTGTTATCCTACTAAACTTAATTCTTTTCGTATTCATTTCGTTGTGGTATCCATCATCATCTTATCAGCCGAAAGACGTCCATAGCTGGACATAGGCCTCCCCTAAGCGTCGCCACATTGACCAGTCCCGTGCGTCTCGCAACCAACGGAACCTCTCAACCTTCACCAGGTCATCGGTCAACCAGGTGGGAGGCCTTCCAACGCAACATCTTCCGGTTCGCGGTCGTCACTCCAGAACCTTTCTGCCCCATCGGCCATCCGTTCTGCGAGCAATGTGCCCTGCCCACTGCCACTTAAGTTTGGCAATTCTTCGCGCTATGTCGGTAACCCTGGTTCTCTTACGGATCTCTCCATTTCTGATTCGACCACGCAAGGAAACGCCGAGCATAGCCCTCTCCATTGCCCTTCGAGTGACTGTAAGTGTGTGTAAGTTGTGGTATCCAAGACAGTTAAATTCATTCTCCAGGACTTCGTCGAGCTTCATTGCCTCGGCGCTTTTTTGATGGTCACTACTGTTGATTCTAGCTTTGAGCAGTTACAGTGGTTTGGGAATAGTGCGCTGGGATTGTCCCCAAAAAGAAGTCAAGAGTAACATATTCAAAGTTACTTCTAGGCAAGTGTGTTTCATCGTCGACCACATCGTCGCTTACCATTAGGTGAAATAGTGGTCAAAACAAGCCTATCATTGATAAAAAAATGTCTGTCGGTATGTGTGTCTGTTTGTAATCTTTTCACATCTTAACGGTGGAACGGGTTCGGATGAAACATAGCACACGAGAAGACAATGTGCCGGGACATAGTCTACCACATGTCCCATGGTCGGATCACGTTGAGAATGCAAATCTAGAACGATAAAAAACTTACAATAAGGCATCTGGTTAAACAAGTGCCTAACAATACATCAACAATCTTTAATCTGACAGTCCAGTTATTGTCAAGAAAGGGTCAACTGTCAACATCCTAATTAAAAACTGAAGTTCTTGATAGAATGTGATATTTTTTGAAAATTGGTTCTACATGACTATGTAGAAAAAATGTGCTATGCGAGAAGAAATTTCGACAGACAAATTTCAGTCTACTTACGTCTTGACTCTCATAGGCTTCGGTCTACTATAGCGATATCGATACCGCCTCACACGTACTATAACTGACGTAATTTATTTCCTAGGTCCTAATGATGCGTGACTGCCACCTCGCCCGGCTCCTCATAATCCGCGCTATACGTCACATGTGTCCTGACAACCTGAAGTGGCCCGCAGACGGGCTGTGGTACAGTGTGCATGACAGACAGGTCAAATGTAGCGGCTTCTTGTGCACCGCCGACGGGTTCTGCAGGTTTAAGGGGGACGTTAATCGTGAGTATTCGTCTGGTACTGTCGTACGTCACATGTGTGTGCCATCCCCAAGTGGCCAGCAGACGGGCTGTGGTACAGTGTGCATGACGGACATGTCAAGTATGGTGGCTTCCTGTGCACCGGCGAATGAATCTGCAGGTTCAAGAGGGACGTTTATCGTGAGTAGACTGGTATTATTACGTCACATGTGTGTGATATCGGATGGGCTGTGGTACAGTGTGCATGACAGACAGGTCAAGTGTGGCGGCTTCCTGTGCACCACCTCTGGTTCTGCAGATTTAAGGGAGACGTTAATCGTGAGTATTCGTCTGAGCATGTGTGTGACAAGCTCAAGTGGTCGGCAGACGGGCTTTGTTATAGTGTCCATGACAGACAGGTCAAATGTGGCGGCTTCCTGAGTATCGTCGACGGGTTCTGCAGGTTTAAGTGAGCCATTAATCGTAAATAGATTGATACTGTGACAAGCCTAGGTGACGGTGCGGGCTGTGATAAAGTATGCTTAACAGACAGGACAAGTGTGGCGGATTCCTGTGTATCGTCGACGGGTTCTTCAGGTTTAAGGGGGACATTAATAGTGAGTAGACTGATTCTGTGACGTCACATGTGTGTGACAAGCTCAAGTGACGGGGCGGGCTGTAGTGAAGTGTGCATGACAGACAGATCAAGTGTGGCGGATTCCTATGCACTGCCGAAGGGTTCTGTAGGTTTAAGCGGGACATAAATCATGAGTAGACTGATGGTGTAACGTCATATTGAGTGACAAGCTCAAGTGACGGGGTGGGGTGTGGTAAAGTGTGCATGTCAGACAGGCCAAGTGTGGTGGATTCCTGTGCACTGCCGCCGGGTTCTGCAGTTTTAAAGGGGATATTAATCGTGAGCAGACTGATTCTGTGACGTCACATGTGTGTGGCAAGCTTAAGTGACGGGGTGAAGTGTGGTAAAGTGTGCATGTCAGACAGGCCAAGTGTGGCGGATTCCTGTGCATTGCCGACGGGTTCTGCAGTTTTAAGGGGGATATTAATCGTGAGTAGACTGATTCTGTGACGTCACATGTGTGAGGCAAGCTCAAGTGACGGGGTGGGGTGTGGTAAAGTGTGCATGTCAGACAGGCCAAGTGTGGCGGATTCCTGTGCACTGCCGACGTGTTCTGCAGTTTTAAGCGGGACATAAATCATGAGTAGACTGATGGTGTAACGTCACATTGAGTGACAAGCTGAAGTGACGGGGTGTGGTGTGGTAAAGTGTGCATGTCAGACAGGCCAAGTGTGGCGGATTCCTGTGCACTGCCGACGGGTTCTGCAGTTTTAAAGGGGATATTAATCGGGAGTAGACTGATTCTGTGACGTCACATGTGTGTGGCAAGCTCAAGTGACGGGGTGGGGTGTGGTAAAGTGTGCATGTCAGACAGGCCAAGTGTGGCGGATTCCTGTGCATTGCCGACGGGTTCTGCAGTTTTAAGGGGGATATTAATCGTGAGTAGACTGATTCTGTGACGTCACATGTGTGTCACAAGCTCAAGTGACGGGGCGGGCTGTCGTAAAGTGTGCATGACAGACAGATGAAGTGTGGCGGATTCCTATGCACTGCCGAAGGGTTCTGCAGGTTTAAGGGGGACGTAAATCGTGAGTCTTATTGGTATTCTTTCTTCTTTTTAAAAAAAACTTTGTTTCACCTGAAATTTCTCTTGCATCATGGGTGCGTTTTTGGTCTGTTCAAAATATATGCCTTGGATCTCCATCATCGGTTAAAAAATGTACCCGAACATAGATTTTCTCGATAGAATTCGAAATAAGCTTCACTTTGTTCAAAATAAGCTTCACTTTTGTATCATGTTTGGCAAGTATTTCTTTTTGGACAATCATGACTCGACCATAGATACAGTTGTGGCCGATGAGGCTCAAAAGTTCAAGAGTAACTTATACTTTCCCCACGTATTTAGATTTTATGTACTGAAGAAGGATTATTATACCACATATATTTTGTTACGTGCAGTTGTGCGGATGCGCGAGTATATTCACCATTTTTTTCTGGATTCTGGATTTACAGTAATACCGGATGCCAAAGTTAACTAATTCACTTTTTTCAGACGACAAAATATGGTGGTGTTCTTCTAAGTATTTTTAAATATCTTCAGATTTTGTGTTGAAAAATTTGCATACTTAATACTCTTCGAGGCACAACAAATTCACAAATTTTGTTTTTACTTGTAACTACTACTTTTTCCCGAGGTTGGTGAAGACTATATCATGTCAAAGCACTCCCTAAACTACTCGTGAATGACAACGTAAATCAATAACTTTTAATGCTAATAATAATGAAAATATGACCATGTAAACTGGTGGAATAGTGTTCTACATAATTGACATAATTTTGAGCGTCAACTTGCAAGCCTTACCCCGAGTTTCTCACCACCAAATTATCGCAGAATTAATGTGACAAATTGTCAAGCACGCGTTAAATGCTGTGATTGGCTATTGAAAATTCATTCAACTTATCACAGCAGATAACGCGTGCTTGACAATTTGTCACATTAATTCTGCGATAATTTAGAGGTGAGAAACTCGGCCTTAGTCTACTAGAATGAGAAAAAGTATATTTTAACTGCTATTATGCATTGGACATTCAGTTAGACATGTGCATTAACAAAATATTCAATAAAGAACATTACGAAAACCTATTTTTGAGACGGTACGCACAGTTCTAGCCCATAGTGCGTCGGCGTCGCAGTGCAGCTTAAGCCCCCACAAGTTCGCCGGATATAGGAAGCCCTATGCTTCGGCTGTGTTGGCGATGCTTGGTGGGGACCTATGTCAACTGAAAGCCTTTGTGCTCATACGAAGGTCACTCCACATTTATCATGAATCTATGATGCTGTTATTAAATTACTTTTGCTTTTATTTTAGCGGGCGAAGAGCTAGCTCGCGCTGCGGGCGCTCTGACATATATACTGGCGACGATCGGCAGTAAGGCTGAGCTTAAGTCTACGTTGTGTTACGCGCTGGAGATCTCTGGAAGAGACTGGGCAGCGTGTTTGGATAAACGACAGGTAAACATCTTAAAGACAAGCGGTTATATTTAAAACTTGAATTGAATATTAAGCTAAAAATGGTTTTCATTAAGTCATGTCACAAGCCCTGCGGTTCACTTTACAGATAGTACCTCTACGTCATATTTCAACATACCTAGTAGTTATCCATAAAGAGATACAAATATTTCAAGCACAGCATTTTAGCCATGAGAGCTGTGGTGGCTCAGTGGTACCGGCCGCGACTTAAAAGTTGTAGGTCGGGGGTCAAACCCATGCAGGCAGGCGCTATACTTTGTGTAAATTATTTCATCACCACTGCTCTCAAAACGGTGAAGGAAAACATCGTGAGGGAACGGCATGTTCTAGAACCAAAAATTCAAAGATATGTGACATCCACTAAACCGCACTGGGCCCGCGTGGTGGAATACTGCCCATTCCCTCTCACAGAGAGGAGGCCTGTGTCCCAGCGGTGGGAATATTAAAAGGCTGATGTTGATTTTAGCCATTGCAGATGTTATGATACAAAATATAATTTTTTGTTGTCTTTTTTAAGGTTTGGTGTGACAGAAGACCTCCATGGTTGGCTGGAATACTAGCAATAGTGGGGTCGATTTTACAGTTCATACCGCCAATATTAGTCAATGCTGTACAGAGTGGAGCTTCTATGTATCAGGTAAACCATTTCTTCGCGTTTAAATAACTCAAAAAAAAGTGTGCTGTGTTTATTAAGGCGTCATTAAGTAAGAAGGTGCAACAATATCCGACAGGTAGAATATAGTGAAATATAACAGAGTTAAAGAAACATAAAAAACATTATTGCAGACCCGATTGACTGAAACTTAGTTTTTTGTCCGTCAGGTAGATTAATAAAAAATATTGTACACGTATTTACCATGTAAACCAAAAAATATCGACGATATAGTGCGTTGAAATATCGTGCGTCGTCACGACGTGCTACACTTCATACTAACAAAGTGACGTCACAAGCTCCCACTCCTGAACTTTGATGCGCTTTATCTTTGTCAATTTGTATTTATTTTCTTTATCGAATCATATTCTCTATTATCGACATAGTTAGAAATCTTTGATGTCTTGATTAAAAGCCAATAGCAAGCTATTACAACGTGATGGTAATTTGGTAAACATGCCCCAAGCATTCCGACAGTGTTTTGAGATAAAATGTTTATTTTGTTACTTAGCCAAATATTAATTCCAGACAATGGCCCTCTGCCTATCCTGTATATCAAGAACTCTCGACTGTGTTCCCCGAAGCTTCGTGAACGCATGTTCGATTATAGAAGGCACTCTTCCCTCCCATATAAACCCAGTCGGTGGTTCCGTTCTACTACAAATGCTTGTAACTGTCACCTACGAAGAAATTCAAAAATGGGCTGATGAAGAAGTTGAAAAAGAAAAAGAAGGTAACTGCCATCTATTGATGTTGTTGTGAAACTACTTGATTGGTGTTAGCGCCATCTAGTGATAATTATAAAAACAAATTAGTGTTAACTTTGGTGAGGAGTGAAAATTTATGAAAACTTTTCTGTTGGGCCGTTTTGAAGCTGTCCTCGCTACAACCTAATGCTTTTGTATTTTTACACAGATTAATAATAATTTATCTTCCTCGAGACTAAGGGCGCCTTCAAATTAGAGGCGTGAGTAAGCGCTGCAGTGGCGCCACTGTGGTGCGCTAGCCGCGCCACTACTAATTTCCATACAATCTCTTCCCTACGGAAAAATTACGAGCGTGTGTCACGTTAGTGGCGCTGCGACTACGCTTCTAGGAATTTATACACGCCGTTGTTTACTAAAATAATTCTCACCATTCGATATTTATTTTCTTTGGCAGTAGCGTCTGCAGCGAATGGGGAACCCCACACTATGAGCGCAAGATCGAATAGACCAAGGTCTAAGCAAGTCAGGATTGCTGGTCTAGGACAAACAAGTGAGTTCTATAATTAATTAAGTCTTTCATATCACCGTAAATTGACAACTTTTATTTTTAACCAACGAAATATAAGGAGAAGGTTCTCAATCCGAAATGTATTTTTTTATGTATGACCACGCATAATTTTTTACAGAGTGGTCCGATTTCAAAAAATCTATAACTCAAAGTTGATAACATTTAAATTTGAAAATATAAAACCCGCTCCTAAAAGTACAGAAAAAATGATTTATTGATCATTTTCACCATAAACCCATCTTCATTCTTTTATATTTTTCCATTTGAAAATTCAGTGGGTTTCATTCTTTTGTAATTAAGTAAACTGAAAAACGAAAAAATACTTTTTTTATCAAAAAAATTAACCGACGTAATAAAGAACAGAAAAGAAAAAAAATATATATTGTCTAGCATTTTGAGGCGGCGCTAAACCAACAATCAACGTAGATCAACCTTGCTACAATCATTCTACGCTTTAGGTAATTAATTTTCATGTTAATTGTTAAGGGCCTACATCCGTTTTATTGCCGTAAAACGGCAACTTTCTAAAACATACTCCTTAGTAACGGCTAGGTTAAAAGGTTTGAAAAAAATATATATTTATTATTGTTTCTTGTACATTATTTTTTTTAATGTTTTTTTTCGTATAACAAATAGTTTTGCTTTAAAAAAATAATTAGCATCACGATATTTTTCACAACTTTTGGATACTCCTCCAAAACGACTTGGATGTTTAAAAATATTTTTACACTGAAAAATTGATGGCTGGAATTTCTTCATAACTGACATAGCATATGTAAATCAAATAATATTTTGCAAGCAAAACTGTTTAAAATGAGGTTCAATATTGATATTTTGACATCGAGCGGGCGCACGGCCAGTACTGCGTTTACATTGGGGCGTATATATCGCCTTAAGTTGCAACTCATAAAGCTAGACTAAAGGTAGTTTGTTATTACGACGGTTCACTTTTTTGGTAAAATGGTTTTTTTCGCCAGCTATAAGTTTTCTGACAGTTGGATAATCGACCCTAAGTCCATACGTGCGAGTGAATGTGAGTGAGTGATCAATCTTGCTTTTTCTCTTTTCTGGAAGATGTTTTTGTATTGCAAAGCATGAGAAATTACTACAGGCTGGTTTTAATAATTAAGTAAATATGTTTTGCTAGTCGTTTTTGCCTTTAGCACATACGTAGCCACCTCTCAGGTAGACAAAACCTCCAGTTTTATTTTAATCTTTCACGAACAGGAGGGTAGTCTACAAAATTTTACGGTAGTTTGCGTTACTTACTTAAGTTTTAAGTGACAAAATAATTAATTTACGTTATAGTATTATTAAGTGAGCGACTGACTGCGAGTGACGAAAAATCAACAGAACAGCAACTTACAAACATTAATTTGATTTACTTTAAATACAATATGAGCAGCTTCATAATATTTGAATTGAAAATAAAAGTTTGTCGACGGAGCCGCAGAGCGGGGCTCCTTTTTCTGTTTGCAGGGTAGTAAACTAACATGAAGGAGAGGACGGCAGTTAAGTTCGCTCGCTTTGCTCGCTCACTTCAGCTCCTGTCATCCCCTTCGAATCCGTGTCGGGGTGACCTAAGTTCCCGAGATCGCTTCTCTCGCTCTTGGACTAATTCGTTAAAAACACGAATACTCCCGAATTCCCGCGCATTTCTAGTCGCTCACTTAGTAATTTAGTCGCACGGCTAGAATTTTAATATCTTAAATGGATTAATCCAGCGACCACACAGCCACTAGACGCCTTATGCTTGATCTAATACATCAAAACAATTCTGTCAACTAGCTGAGGTATGAGGGACGAGACGACTGCGCTCTGATTGGTCCCTTTCCAAGTTCATACGTCTCATTAAGGATGGGACAGGTTTAAATAAACCCAGGAAGGTATCGATATTTTGATAAATAGTATTGGTACTTATTTTTTTGAATTAATATTTTCTTTTTTATTATTAATTATACGGCGTTTTAACAATTAAGTAATAACATAAAATGTTAAAACTAAAAAAAAAACAAAATTCTAAATTTCACATACTTTTTTCGGTTGTTGGTTCTTAAATATAGTAATATTTAAGAACCATAAATTTCACATACTTTTTTCGGTTGTTGGTTCTTAAATATAGTAATATTTAAGAACCATAAATTTCACATACTTTTTTCGGTTGTTGGTTCTTAAATATAGTAATATTTAAGAACCAACAACCGAAAAAAGTATGTGAAATTTAGAATTTTGTTTTTTTTTTGTACTTATTTTTTTGAATTAATATTTTCTTTTTTATTATTAATTATACGGCGTTTTAACAATTAAGTAATAACATAAAATGCTAAAACTAAAAAAAAAACAAAATTCTAAATTTCACATACTTTTTTCGGTTGTTGGTTCTTAAATATTACTATATTTAAGAACCAACAACCGAAAAAAGTATGTGAAATTTATGGTTCTTAAATATTACTATATTTAAGAACCAACAACCGAAAAAAGTATGTGAAATTTAGAATTTTGTTTTTTTTTTTTAGTTTTAACATTTTATGTTATTACTTAATTGTTATAATTAATATTGTTAATATTAAATAATAGTAAAAAGCGTAATCAAAAAATCGTTTCACAATTAAAAAATAATTCAAATTAATATCTTTATTTGTAAGGTTTCTAGTCCTATCGATAACAGATTTGGTCATAGGATATGGTGTATCACTAGTTTTGTTTACGAAATTTTAGAGGAGAAGAGACAGCGAAAAAAATACTTTAAAAAGAAAGAGACGCAAACATGCGGTGGGAGTTTTCACCTACAAACTTGTCCAGTATAATATGAACTCCGATATAAATCTAATTAGTAATTATGTTTATGTAACTATTAACTTATCAATGAAAAGTTATGCCATTTTTCCGGAAACCCGAAGTCTGGCTGTTGTTACCATACCAACGTTTTGTACAAGAGGCCATTATAATATTTATTTCATCAATTTTTTATTGACTGACGCAGAAGTGTTTACGACTCACAGAAGTGGTCGCTACTAATTCGAAATTGTCGAGTGGACCTGTATATGATCTTATAGTCATATGTGTTGACAGACATCGATCGTCTGTTGTTAGGCGTCTAGGGGCTGTATGGTCGATGGGATTAATCACAACACACTTTTGTAAGATCGTTCTGGATTTTATTATTATTAATCATTATTCGTTGTTAGTTTAGTTAATTTTTCACTTACTCAAATTCATACCGCTGAAGTTATTAAAACAGTACCTCATCATCAGACCCTAAGTTTCTTTTTATTCGATCGTTTTGTAATACCCCCTTACTTAAGCTATTTTTCCACAGCAAATTCGTCCCTTAGCTTTGACGCTAGTCACAGCAGTGCGTCCTCCATAGCTCTCGCGATCGCCGAGGCTCTATGTTCCATAGACGAGGACGACAAGCATACCAGAGACATACAAGTGCTCATAGAACGGGCGAAGAGGAAGGTTGTGTTGTCTGAACAGTTTGGGCTGGAAGACTTTCCGGAATTCGCTGAGTTGTTTGAGGAGGTAGGTTCTGGACCACCTTTTGTTCATATGCAGAAAACGACCACAAAGACTCCCATTTTTAACCCCCAACGGAAAAAAGTGGGGTATTATACGTTTGACATGTGTTGCTGTGTATATATGTATTTGTATGTCTGTCTGTGGCATCATAGCTCCTAAACGGAAGAACCGATTTTAATTTAGTTTAGTTGTTTGAAAGGTGTCTTTATTGAAAGCGTTCTTAGCTATGTCTGATGAAAATTGGTTAAACCGTTCAAAGTTATGCGCATTTTACATATTGAATTGGAGTATTATCGCAAGATATCGTGTTATAATTACGAATTTCAATGAATTGGCGATCGAAGCGTGTTTACTACTAGATAAAATTGTGTAGTTTAAAAAGCATGGATTTTGGCAAGCCTCAGAGGTTTTTAAATTTTTCTTGTGGTTTAACTGACATGGAAGTCAACATAATCTGCGAAGTCTTAATTTATGTTCAGACCACTTGCATAATGGACCTGCAATCCATGTCGTTTGTTATCCAGCATTTTTATAATTACTATATCCGAGACACAGTGATCTCTGTGTAAAAAGGGGCTATGGTTATTTTGACATTAGCCCCTGTAAATTTAATAGCAGCCATGTTAATCAGTCAATACCTTTAGAAGATAAGTGATAGGGATGTTTATTAAGCATTTATAACGATACTGAAATGTTTAAGGGTGACGTGCCTGGATCTAACGCTGAAAGAGCAAGTGACGCCGCTGCCTTAACTAGTCAAATACTTATGACATCACCTGGAAGAGACAGCCTTCGAGTAAGTACCTTCTGCCTTGTCTTTCAATTGATGTACGGTGACATTTTGGTTATAAACGTGACCACCAGGAATTAGAGCTCGTTCTGAGCTATTATTGTCTGGCTAGGTTCTTATTTTCCTACGAATTGGGATTGGTCTGAATATGTTGACTATTTTTGGCACCGTGCCCTCATCTCAGGAGTGGGTAGTGTCACTGCAAAACATTCGTCTCGCAGAAGGACGCTGCGGAAAGGGAGAGAAAGATTTCGTGCACTTACCGGGCCCACAGCAGACGCACCGAGCGTCGGCAACGCTCTCTGCCAGCTCCCCTAAATGGTTCCTGGGGCAACGGACGTCCCCGAGTCCGCTCCCCCCACACATCAGGACCCAAGATGGCGGCGCGTAGTGTCCCACGCGCGCCCCTCTTAGACGCCGCGGGGGGAATCAAATACCTCACTCCCCCCCCGACCCGAGGTCGGCAACAGCCGGGGGTTGCGGAAGGTTCATCATATGTTTCAGTGACCCCCCGGCGTAGGTGTGAGATGAGCACCGGGGTGGTTTTTAGTCAGTGTTTTCTTCCCCCCCCCAGGGCGGAGGACGTCCAATGAGGATTTTCCACCACGAAATAACTATTTATGGGGTGCCGCCATGCATAGATGTACATTGCTGCCAGGCGTTTTGTATAGTATTGCTTACCAAAACCAGCAATTTTAAAGAATAATAGTTTGTAATGTACACCTACTTTATTACGTGTTTAGGTTATCTACGAACATCTCGCACTGCATTCCGAATGGATATACAAAGAGCTTGGCATTCAAGACTCCTGTGATATGGACATATCACTGAATAAGGCACCGCTGTTGTACACTATGTTTCATATTGGAAAACAACCCTTTGATCAGGTAAGATCATGAATAGATCTTCTTACAATATTTAAGAATAAGAATAAGAATAAGAATCTTTATTTGTAAACATAGGTAGTTACACGGTGTGCGAGATGTTACAATACTAATTAGATTCTCTATGTTTTGCCGTGGAGCGTACAAATATTATAACATTTAATTTCATTAATTTACACAAAAAAAAAAATTATATATCAATAAGAAGTCATTTTCATTCATAAGAAGAGCTTTAGGTTACTATTAACATTTGTTTAGAAGAACATTAAATGCAAATATAAATTGTCAATAAATAAAAGAAACATTAAAAAAATTAGACATCAAATAATGAATTATCCATTAAATAAAACAAATAATTATATAATTAAAGATTAGATATCCAGTAATACTGAATAAGTATCATCATTAAGTACACAACTGGATGTCGAAATCATATTGTAATTTAGTAAAACAAATTAAACTGAGGTCAAAAATAAAAATATCACAAAAGTTAGATGGTAAATAATAAAATTATCAAAGAAATATCGCAAAATAAATATCATTAAAAACTTTGATGTCAAGTAATAAAGTAAACAAAGGTCAATAAATTAAAATAAGAAATACTAAAAAAATGTCAAAGATGCAATCTTATTTTGTCAATACAGATAAATAAGATGTCAAATCAAAAAATACAATTAAACAGACATGTCAAAAATTAAGAAATTACAGTGATATTTTATCCTTAAGAAACTCAGTTATATTATAATAAGATCTACTGACAAGAAAGTTCTTTAAATGTTTTTTGAATAGGTGAATATTTAACATTTTAATTGACTCCGGTATATGGTCATAAATAGTTGGTGCCATACAAAAAACACTATTATGCATCAGTGCTGTCTTGGACTGTCTCGAACACAACATATTGACGTATCGTCGACTCCGTCCATTTCTATCCGACAGCTTGGGAAATCGATTTGGGTTGGTCTTCACAAATACTGCAACTTCGTAAATGTACAAACAGGGCAATGTCAGTATTTTACATTTAATAAAGAAAGGTTTGCATGACTCTATACATTTTAACCCAAACATTGCCCTGACGCACCTCTTTTGGGCTTTAAATATGAGTTCCCTATTGGATGAGTTTCCCCAAAAAACAACTCCGTATCTTAAAATAGAACCAGCTAAACCATGGTATGCTGTAACAATAGCGTCCGTTCCTGTGACTGGCGCAAGTTTATATAAAGCATATGAGGATTTGCTAAGTCGTTTTGCCAAATCTATCGTGTGTGCCTTCCAATCTAATTTTTGGTCTATGGTTAAACCTAAGAATTTTGATGTGTTAACTTGATTTATTTGGTTGTTTTCGTAATGAATATTCATAGTCAAATTTTTTCTTAGAGTGAATGTCATTAATTTAGTCTTGTCAATATTTATTTTCAGGTTATTATTATTTAGCCATTTTATAATTGATTGTATAGTATTAGTTACGTCATTTTCATAAATTTGTTTGTCATAATTTAGTTTATCTTTAAAGTCAATGGTAACGGTGCTGTCGTCGGCAAATAGCGTCATATGATGTTGCGTCACTTTTGGCAGGTCATTTACATAAAGAATAAATAGAGGGGGGCCAAGTACGCTACCCTGCGGCACACCATATGTGATTGTTCTATCACGCGACCGATAGACCCTTTCATTCTTGGTTTTTTTATCTAGTTTTGTAATTTCCACGTATTGTTTCCGATTTTTTAGATATGACTCGATAAGCTTTAGGATATTTCCTCTTATTCCGTATGCTTCTAATTTATTAAGTAAGATATTGTGATCTACGTAGTCAAACGCTTGAGTCATATCACAGTAAATAGAACATACTGGTATATTTCGGTCAACATTTGCGATAACTTTATTCAGGAAGTCATATATGGCCAAATTGATTGTTTTGTTTTTTCTAAAACCCTTTTGCTCTTCAGTCAAGATGTCTTCTTTTACTAAATATTTATGAATTTGTTCGTATAAGTATTTTTCAAATATCTTTGAAAATATAGGAACTAGTGCAATAGGCCTGTATGACTCCGTTTTATCTCTGTCGTTTTTTTTGTAAAGTGGTTTTACTACAGCGATCTTCAGTTTGGTTGGAAATATACCTCGTGATATGCATAAATTAATTATGAAACTTAAATGACCGCTAATACATTCTGACACATACTTTATTGTTTCTGTGGATATACCGTCATGTCCTACGCTCCTAGTATTTTTCAAGGATTTTATTATTTGTTTTATGTCGTCTTCGTGGCTTGGTGCCATAAACATCGAGTGGTTTGATTTGGATATATTCGAAGTTACTTTTATTCCAGTATTAAAAACAGGTTTAATCTTGTCAATGAAAAAGTCGTTGAAAATATTAGCTATTTCACGGGGATCTGTAATATTTTTATTCCCAGTTGTAATGTTTGTGATTGTGTGTTTAGGTAATTTTGGTTTTGACTGATTTATGATCTCCCATGTCGCTTTTGATTTATTTATTGCCGATTTTATTTTATATGTATTTTGAGCACGTTTAGTTAATTTAACTATTCGCTTGTAGGTATTAGTATAAATATTAAGTTTTCTTCTATTTGCCTCATTTCGGTTCAGACGGTAATTCCACAGAAGTGTTCTCTTTTTTTTACTGCAGGCTCTAACTCCTCGCGACACCCATTGAGGTCGTTTGTTTAGCCTTATTTTTATTAGTTTAAATGGGAAGCACAGACGATAGAACAAGGAAAAAGTATCCAGAAATAGGTTGTAAGCCTCATCTGGATCATCGCATTGATATATATTTGAAAAAAACGTGTTTTGTAGACATTTTTTAAACTTTTTCATATTATCCATACTAAAGTCCCGTCGTTTTATATACCAATGATTTATGCGGAAAGTTCTTTTTATGGGACACTTCAATATTTGACCGGTGTGATCTGACAAAGCTAGTTCAACTACATCAGCTTTGCATTTAGTGCCAAGATTATGTGCAAAGTGGTCAATGCACGTATTACTTTTTAACCTGGTAGGTTGGTTGATTTCTAACTTAAAATCAAAATTAAGAAGCAAACATTCTAGGTCAAGGGATATGTTACTACGTTTTAACGTATCAATATTGAAATCACCACATATTACTACATTTTGGTTTTGTTTCTTTGTTATTAGCAGTAATAATTTTTCCAAGCTGTCAAAAAATGTGGTTAAGTTATACGTTTTAGGTATTCTGTAAATACAAATGACAATGGTTCTTGATTGCGTTAATTCGATAGCACAACATTCAAATGACTTACTTATTGCTAGTTCATTTATGTCAGGCAATTCTAACCACTGAAGCCCCTTTCTGACCAAGATACATGTTCCACCTCGTTTTGATTCTGTTCTACTAAAACATGCAGCTAGTTCAAAGTTAGGTATGGTCAGAAAGTCTTCATAGCCCGTCATAATGAAGTGTTCAGAGATGCAGATGACGTCAATGTCGATATTCTTCGTGCTAAGCTCTTCTAGGCACACAGTGAGAGCATCTGCTTTATTTAGGAGTCCTGCTATGTTTTGATGTATTATATGCAAGTAGTTGTCAAAGAAAAAACTGGTTACTCGGTAAATCGTCAGTTTGGTACGGCTCCTCTATATTGCTTTGTCTATAAAATATGTCATATTTTTTTAATCCTTGGATAAATTTGTCAATATCTTTGAAAATTGCATGCATGCCATAGTTATTAATTTGTCCAGTATGTTTTGAAAACATCGTATAGTCATTTGATAGATTCTTATTTGAGTCTAGAAAGTATGCATGCTCATGTGTCAAAGTGTCGAGATAAAGTAGGTTGTTGAATACTTCGACCCTCCAATTGTACATTGTTTTATAATCGTTGTATTTATAAGATGGTGCACAGATTATAACATTAGTGTGTTTTATATTCTGTAAGGTCGTCCGAATGAATAATACCAGCTGAAAGTAGTCGTTTGTACTGCTAAAATCTTCCTCCCCTAACAATATAATGCAGAAATCATTGAATGTGAATTTTTTTAACCTGGTTTCTATGTCATATAATAACTGTTCTATTTTACAGTTTGGCATTAAATAATGACAAATGTTTTTCGAATGTTTACTAAGCGTAGTTTCTGCAATATTTCTAATTTTGTTCTTCTTGTTCGTACTTAAAATGCAGATATTACAGTCTGTAGTCTCCAATGATTGTAATCGTTGTTTATCTTTAGGATTTGTTATTGTATTATTTGTTTGCTTGTTGAGGGTAGGTGGTTTTGTTTTGTTTTTCATGTCGAGGGTAGGCGTATTTATTTGCTTTTGTAAACATTGCAGGCATTCTGGATTGGTGGATGCTTGTTTCAAACTCGAATATGTTTCATTTGTTTCGTGATGTAATATGTTATGGGGTGTGATGTTCGAGCCCGGCTTTGTAGGGTATGCATCAGTTTGTGTTGCCTGGTGGTTAGTATGTTTTTGGAATTTCTGCAAAGTGTTGATATCTTTGTTTGGGGTAGACTTCCTGGCTTTATTTTTCCTATTACGACTTGGTGTTATATTTGTGTTGTCCGATAGACTTAGGTTTTTGTAGGTTTCAGCGACTTTCAAGGTCTTGTTGAGGTCAGACTTTAAGCGGAAATTCTCAGTATTTAAGTTCTCAATTTCTTGGTGAGCACTAGTCAATTGGTTTGTCAGTTCAATTATCTTCTCATTCAATTCAATTACCGTCTGACTCTCATTGAGTGACGTGTTCGGAAGACTTATCATGGTGGTATCAAAAAGAGGAGACTCACTTCTTGAAACATCGTCAAGTGAGCTTGCTCGCCGGTCTTTATTAGTGCGGTATGTAATATTTTGTTCGAGATCCATGATAAATAAAAGAAAACAAAAAATGCTTCGTGTATTGGAACGTAGTCAGAATGAAGTCAAAGGAATGGTATCCAAGCCAGGCGCAATTGTTGGTAGTGCAATTTCCGAACGAAATATTTTTCTATAAGTGACAGTATTATGATCTGTGATTGGATAGTGACTAATCAGCTGTTCAATATGAGCTTTGTTGACATAGAAAAACTGATTTCAAATTTGCAACTGTTCTTTTATGTAATTGTCATCCAGTGTTTGTTTAATCCATTAAAATGTTATTCTGTTATCTGTACTGTATATAAAATATGAATGCCAACCTGAAATTGTGAAGTTGCTGGCTTCTTGTTGATTTTAATCCTTGTTCACTGCCAATTATGTTTTTGCACTGTTGTTGTCATAATTCATGAGTGACAAGGGTTATTTCTTGGATAACACTTCCAGTGGTACCCTTCTGAAAGTAGACTGCACTTATGTATTCCAATGATGTATTTTGCAATTAAATGAATTTAATTTTTTAAATCTTTCACTGAGCGATATTGACCGGTTGACAGTTGTTTTTTTTTTTTTTTTTTTTTTTACTGGTATAAAGTACTTATAATACGCCTGAATTAATGTAATTATACTATAATGTAATTAATGTACCTTAATGTATCTTCCTTCCTGTTAAAATATGTAAACTTTTAATATAATATTATTAACAGACAGGTAATTTTTTTAATTATAAAATGTACAGTTCTAGGCTGAAATAATCGAAGACTTCGGTTTTTGCTCAGCTGTAAGTAATGATTGACCCAAATTCAAATACCTTTTCTTCTTCTTCAGTTTCTCCGCGGAGAATGGGCAATACCCTGGAGCAAGTTAGTCTCCGTTGCAAAAGCCTGGTCTGGATTAGAAGGAGTCCGGGTCCACATCAACAGACGAACCGACGTCCGCAATATGAAGACACAGGGGAAGTCCAACAAACAGTTGGTGCAGCTCTGTGCTATGTTCAAGTCTAATAGTGAAGGTCTATTGTAAAGCTATAATAAATAAACGAGCAGATCTTGTTTATATATACATATATATATATATATATATATAATCTGAATCTCGGAAACGGCTCCAACGATTTTCATGAAATTTAGTATGCAAGGGGATTCGGGGGCGATAAATCGATCTAGCAAGGTTTCATTGTTAGAAAAGGTTGTATTCCCTATTTTCACCCGAGTTCGGTCGCTCAGGTACTAGTATTTATTGGGGGAACGCTCAGGATCGGAAATAAAAGCCGTGTGAGGCAAAAGGCTCCTATATAAGCATAATAATGTTGCTGTATTGAATAGATAGATGCTTCTCGCATCTAGTGGGGTCTCTTCACCAGCTCTGTAGTGACAGCATCGTGTAACTTCGTGAAAGTGCCGGGATACGAAGTGAAAATGTCGAGATCGGCAATCCAACAAGCAGTTGATGCATCTAATCAGCGAAGGTTCGGGCAGGTCCAGATCGCAAAAAAATACCCTCTTATCTCTCAAAATACAGTGCTATGTGGTGAATCCTTGGTGATGTGCTATCATCATCATTTAAGGCAAAAGACGTCCACTGCTGGACATAGACCTCCCCCAAGCGTTGCCTCGCCCATGTGCCTTGTTCAAGTCCAAATAAATAGTGAAGGTGTTTTGTAGCGTGTTCGTGTAACTTCGGGAATGATCGGCGATTAGCGGATCCTACCGGCGGCGTTCGTAAGATCCAGGGAAAATCCATGATGCTCCTATGTGCATCGTTAAATACTAATAGTGAAAGACGTGTATATTTTCTGTATGGATTTTCTGGTGCTGATGTTCTCAAGTATTTTGAATATTTTATTTTATTGTGTCTTATTTTTAAATGTTAATGATAGAAAAACCTATACTCTGTAGTCGATAAATTATAATAATGTAACTAAAATATACTAAAGCCGTTAAAATTGATGTTTTTATTTTATTTTCTCTTTCAGCAAAACCTTCATTTATTTTCTGACTTTTCTGTCCCCCCTGCAGGCTAAGGCCTTCCGAAGCTCTCTATTCAACCCCAGATGGAAAAAGAGAGGTGTTATAAGTTTGACGTGTTTACCTGTGTGTTTGTGTATCTGTAAAAATAACTTTAGTTTTGGAAGTCGGTGTCTTTCGTAGGTACCATTTTTTTGCGTTACGGCCACCGACTTCCAAAAATAAAGTTATTTTTCACTTTGTAGTTTTCTTATTTGGATGTCGGTAGAATTTTTTTGTAAAAATGTTTTTTATTTTCACATTTTAGTTGTACCTACCTAATAGGCAAGTTGTTTAGTAAGTTACCTTAACGCCAGAATAGATTACCCGAATATCATGAAACTTGAACATAAAGGGTGAAATGAGAGATCTGCGTACCTCTCAAGAGCATACTGGCGTGATGTTATGTTATGAAATGGTATAAACAATAAACAGACATGCGATTGCAGCAATCCCGAGAGATTTACCGTTATTTATTGAAGAGTTCTGTTGTATATCTTCGAAGTTCTTCATCAGATCTTCACCGAATTAAAATGGGACCAATGTCGAAATATACTCGTTCAAACAAAAAAAGAATTTTCAAAATCAGTCCACAATTGACGGAGATATCGGTGAAAATACATTAAAAAAAAACGTACACCAACTCGAACATAGAGCCTCCTCCTTTTTGGTAAGTCGGTTAAAAAAAGAAGTGTCGGTGGTTTTGGATTTTGTTATTTTTCTTGTTTGAACTAGTGTCAAGTGTGTTAAACGTCAAGGACATTCCGCCATCTTCGCGTGAGCCTCCCGTTATGTCACCAGACATTTTTCGGGACCAACATAGTGGTTGATTTAGCCCGTGAAACGTCCGAAATGGGGCAAATGTGTCCGACCCAGTCTCATGTTAGTTTTCATGCTTTTTGGGCCATCATTATCAAAATAATGATGGTGACATCGACGATTTGGGTTTTTGCATTAGAATCTATAGTAAATAAACCAAATTAGTCGTTATTATTTGCAACTTTATCATGTTCCTAGAAACCCATACCTACACATAAACACAAGTAAATTATAGTCCTAACAATTAAAGAAGTTGGATTTCACAGCTATAAAAATACTTAATAATAATTAAACTTGATGCTTAACAATGATACTCGTTGTTAGTGTTTTGGTAACATTGTAATTAATTAGTATTATGAATTTGATTTTTCAATTTCTTACGTACAAAATTATCGTGACATGTAAAATAAGAAACGTCATCGGACTTCTTAGATTGTCACGGTTATAGTACGAAATATCAACAAAGTTCTCTTAACCCACATAAAACTCGACTACAATATCCAGAACCAAGCGCCATAAAATCTTCACCAGCCATATCAGGCCTATCCAATCTGCCACCAATATCTATAAAACGTCAACGCCGACATAAGTCCCCAACTCCATATAAAATACAATATACTTTAATAAAATATTCACAAGGACATGAATTGTGAAACATTTTTCCTCTGAAAGTTGCCCCAACTTCTCTCGAAGTCTGTGTCATAAGTTTTATACGGGACTTCATGTCTTAACTTTTCTCCATAGACATTGACATTTAGTAAGTTTAACTTTAAACACAGTAGATTCTATTAGAAGTTGCTTGGTAATAAGTTACCGGAGCGTTGGGAGTCAGGAGGCTAGAAGATCGTAATTTTGTTCCGATATCTGATATTTTAAACGCGCGACGGGAGTTGCTTTTTGTAAAGTTTTCTTCGTGCGACGTCCGTGTTTTGGAAAGTTTAAAGCTTACCAACTGCCTTTGTACTTAGGTTGTGACAATAGGTAAGGAGTGGAATATATATAAGGGATGTTACGCTTGCTTCTTTGATTTCAGATATCTTTCTAAATAAATCGTCTTAAAGTATACTCAGTAGATTCCGTTTTTGTAGGCCCATTTCAAAGGTTATTGCAACGAATATCGTCGAGATTTCCAAATTAAACATGAATCAAGAGATCCCATTAGCTGTTGATAATTCAGTCAACCGAAAACAGTAGATGGACGAGAGCTTGACAACTTTTAAGTTGATTTGTCTTGAATCTCGTTCCAGAATCCTTGCCAGAGACATTAAAAAACGTGTAAACTAGTTCAGTTTCTTTTAAAAAATCACGAATTTGTTAATTCGGTAGAAAGGTAATTAATTAATTAAACCAAGAAAAAAACATTAAACAAAATTCGTGTAGGTACAAGGGTGAGCTTAACACCAAACGGAGTTTTCTTCAAATAAACTTTTGAGTGATACTATAGTAATTAATTATACTACTAGAACACAAACAACGGCAATGCCCGTCTTTTTGCCAACTCAGAACTTATTCATTGACTAAATCAGCCGTTGTAGTGTGTGGGTAGACGACTTTTTCTAACATGAAACAATGGAATACCTAGTAATTTTCTTTAAAATGCTTTGGATGTTAGTAGAAAGTGTGTCAAATATCTACGCCTCTACTCAATCCAAGAAACAGTCCACCCTTACCTTTAAAACCTCAAAATAATCAAAGAAGACACTAAACCGAAACGGAAATCTGTGTGCTTTATAAGCCATGAAAACGGTGTATCGGAAACCGATGCAAATAAACTTCAACTGGGGTTCGAAGGCGAATCTTTAGCGGGCAAACACTGTCGGCTGTGTTGTTACACGTCACGCTCTATGCTGCTAGACATGTTAGACGTAAATTGAGAACCAGTCAAATGATTACTAGAGGTTTAATGTCGAGAGGAGTTGGGATAAGTTGTCAACATTTTTTTGGTAATAATATTATAGTGCTCCACAACGAATTTCGGTCACGTCGGTAAATCCCAGCGGAGTCTAGCCATCGGTGCGGGAGATAAGTAAGTGCAGAAGTGCGCAAACACAGATCTTTATTCCCATACTGTTATAGTCCGATAAGAGTGTCACCACCAACTTCCAAACTTCGGGCTACAGGTGTGTTGCTGTAGTGTTATTGGGACTTTGGTAATGCTGCTTAGCCAACTCTTAAATGTCTGAATGGTGTCAGAAATCCGCATGTTTTTAGCGTTCCGTACCTACCTGAAAAGGAAAAAACGGAACCCTTATAGGATCATTTTGTTGTCCGTCTGTCTGTCTGTCAAGAACCTTTATCTCGGGAACGCGTGGAGGTATCGAGTTGAAATTAATATCGTATATTCAAGATGTGAAAAAATCTAACTTCTCAATCAACGCTACAAGAGATACAGCCGTTAATGACGCACATTTTACAATCGCAAGGGAATCAAAACCTACAGGGTACTTCCCGTTGAATTAGATTCATGAAATTTGGCAAGAAGTCATAAAGCACAAGTAATGGAAAAGTCCGAAAACCGTAAATTTGTAACTGTTTATGGGAACTTCAGTTTTCCAACGGCAAAGTTAATTTTGGCCCTCAATTCTTTTTATCTTATCGTTAGTGTAACGTTCGGTGCCCTCATAGTTTATGAACTTCAGTAATGTTATTTGATTATTTTGGTGAATGTAGCTGTTTGTACGGAACCCTCACGTGTGCGCTAGTCCGACTCGCACTTGGCCAGATTTTTTTAAATATATTTGGTCTTGTCTGAAATCCACTATACTTATGTCTGCTGTGTCGCTTAACATCTTGCTGTGAAAGTTTCTCATAATAAACAACCGCCAAATTATAAACTACTTGCAATCACTGTCTGCTTTATTAAACCTGCTAATGTGCTGAAATAAAAATAATCTGATTTATAACTGGCCTTATAAATTATCATATTTTACATAAAAATATCAATCAACCATCAAAAAAATCGAAACAAAAAAAAACTTGAGAGTCTCAAGTGACTTCCCGTTTCAGTGTAGGGGTCGGATCACCGAAGTTGTCCCGGAATTGTTTATTCAAAGCGCGCGGCGGACGTGATGCGATTGTTACATTCCGGGACGATTCCAATCAAATTTTGATTTATTCCTTTTGTTCCACTTTACATTTTCGGTAATGTCCGACTGATTTTGTTGGGTTTTGACATGGGATCAAGTCTTGAAAAGGGAGTGAAATAGAAACGTATTTAGGCATGCAAAGTCCGAGCTGCCCATTGTTTCCTATGTTATCACGATTTTAAATTCTTCATATTTTCGAGGTCCTTTTCCGAAACCAATAAATCCTACGAAAGAAAGATGGGGACGGGCAATGGATGGATTGTGTAAAAAAAACGTGGCTTAGAATGGACGCAAATTATTGAGACGATGACTAATGGAGATTAAGGTATAAACGAAGAAACATAAATAAATTGTGATAAGGGTATCAAGATTATGGTTTAATATTATTAACATTATACTGTTATATTAAGTACCTATTTTATTTACCCACGTCCGTGTGTCACTAGCGGGGTGCCAATTGAAAATCAACGCTGGTTGTCTGACGCCCACCAAATGCTGAGTTGGTACCGTAGATCCTTTCATTATGGGCACGCCAGGCGCAATTCTTAAATCTTGTTTGTACTTTTTTTTACTATCCTTCACTGTTACTTTGTGATTCTTGCTATTGTGTTGTGTTGTGTCTGTGTTTCTTCAACATATTTAGCATTTTCTGTGCTTAGTTCTTATACATAGATGTCCTGATTTCACCATAATGACGTCAGATTTACCTTTCAGTTGTGTTTACAAGAATATGTTCCTGCTTCATTATTAAGATCTTCACGGTAACTATAACCTAAGGGTCTTGAAGTCAGAGTAAATAGGTTACCTGCTTCAAGGCAAACGTGGTCCATTCTCGTCTACATCATCTTAACATGTTTGGTTGCCGGAAACGTATATGCATTGGAGATACCTTGTCTTCCTGGTGTAGTACTTCTGCTGGGTTACCGCAGGTGGTGTTTTATCCCCTGTACTTTTCGCAGTTTGTATAAACTCAATCTCCAGTGAACTAACTTCTTCCTACCATCTTTATGCGGCACATCTACAAATTTATTCGCGAGCTCCTCTCGGAAATCTGTCTGAAGCTATCGTAACAATAAATCGTAATCTGGTCCACATATTATGTGAGTGGAGAAAAAGGTATGGACTTGCGGTTAACCCCACAAAGACGCAAGTTATAGTGGTAGGCAGTTCTAGGATGGGTTCAAAAATCAACTGGACTACTCTTCCCTAGGTTTTTTCCGATAACTTAGTTATTCCGTTTTGCGAGAAAGTTAAAAACTTGGGGATATTCATGGATAGGAACTTCTCTTGGACTGCCGAACTGCAGGAGGTTGGCTGCAAGCTATTTGCATCTGCTGCATCTTTGAGGAGACTGCGTAATTTTATTTCGACTGCCACCGGATTGCGCTTGCACAATCTCTTATTTTACCCATAGGTACTTGATTATGCTGATGCCAGCTATCTTGACCTTACTCGAGAACAACTCGATAAACTTGAGCGGCTTCAAAATGTTATAAGGTTCATATTCGGGTTGCGCAAATATGACCATGTTTCCGAATTGCGTGCGAAGCTTGTGCAAGCAAGTGGATGGCAATTCGCCTTCGCCAGAAAGCTCATATTCTTTGCCTTTTATATAATGTGCTCTTTACTCCTTCCACCCCTTTTTACATTTAGAAACGTTTTCAGTTTCGCCGCGATTCTCACACAAAATTTCCTAGGTCATCAGACAGCAAACGGCAATAGTTTACTTCTAGGCAAGCGTGCTTCACCGTCGACCACAGCATCGCTTACCATCAGGTGAGATAGTGGTCAAGCGCGTAGGTACTGGTATTGCTACAAAATAGCTCTTAGCTAGGTACTGTTAAGTGCGTAATTCCGTGTAACCGTGGGTTAAACTCAGTTAATGATATAATTTTTTCATGGGGTTCCATTAGGTTTATCCAGTTTCGATTAGGTTTATAGTAGTCAACAGTGAGCATGGGTGGATATAGGATATTTATTACCGTAATCCTATTGTTGTAACATCTCAGAACTTTCTACTTTCTAATCATTTCCGGCAGTGGCGTAGCTACGTTATGGCAAGGTAGGGCAGAACCCCGGGCAAGTTCAAGGGGCCCCTCGGTCTCAATGAAAGACTGCAATAGTACTTACTAATAATTACTAAATTAGCCTTGCTTTGCTTTCTACCCTGCATTAGGTGATAAGAAGGTGATGATGAGTAAATTAACTTAAGTTTAAATAGGGCGTAATTTTATTTTTTCCCCGGGGCTATTGGTTACAGAGCTACGCCACTGATTTCCAGCTCTTCTTCATCGTCTTGTGGATGGTGATATAGATTAATTTTGTTAATCAAATACTTAAGAACTTTGCCACTTCCACGGCAACGCCGAAATGTTAGTTGGAGTGCGCATTTTATCTCATCTGATAGTTATTCCCAATCCGGCCATATGATCTCCCAATCTAGGCCATGATTTGCAAATATAAACAAACACATAAACTCGCGCCTTGGGCCTTTTGGGGTTCATTCTGCTATGACCCTTGCAAGGCCCGTTTTCATTAAAGTTTCCAAAACCTGAACATTTCAATACCCACTATTTCATATCTGACCACCACCAGACGTTCCCATTTTCAGTTCTCGATGCAACCAACACTGCACCTTATTTATAATCAAAGTATATCCGAAACACATAAACAATAGGTTTCAATTTCCTACAGACGACCTCGTGCAATCTTCGAAAACTATTGACGAAGTTGTGGGAGTAAGCATAAATTTGTGTCTTTGGCCAAGTGGTTTCAAACCTTTTTTTGATTTGGGACCACTTTAATTTATTAGTTGTTAAAAATGTAGTCATATTCTACCAAAGCTAAAACAGTCGTGAACCACTGACCCTCCTGTTCAAATATATTTTAGACACTTTATATAGGGTTTGACTGTATTTTTGACCCCTGATTTAGCTATTGATTTTAGAGCAAAAGTGGGTACAGATACAGTCAAATCTAAAGGCGGCTCGGAGACTACGTGTCGCTGCGCGCGCGGTAGCAAATTCGTAGAGAAAAGCGAATTTCACAGATATGATTAACTTTGATCTGATCAAGTTAATCACGACTGTGAAATTAAGATAAAAACAACATTTCTGCCAGACACTTAAAATCAGTTTCCATTAACGTTATTTTTGGTTTGATAAATTCATGGACGGCACGTTGGGAACCAATGCCCTAGCCAATAGTTTGGAAACTAAATGTCCGCTTTTGTGAGCTATCTGGTAGCTTTGGGCGCAGTTGGCTTGGTTTGGTGTATTTGCTTAGTAAATTGAGACCAGCTTTGTCGCTTGCTCCTTATAAACTGTAATAACGTTCGCAGACGTGAGAAAATTAGTTTAGAAAGTAGTGGGCGAAACCTGTAATTAGCCTTAGAAAAAAGGACGTTTACAAAAAAAATCCTGGGTCTTTTCGGGTTTGTTTAAACATAATGCTACCAGCGCCTTTATTAAGCAAAGGTCTACCTGAATTTCGGCTTCGACCAAAACATTATCGTTAAGAACTAACAAGCAGAAAAACCTACCAATTACATTTTGTATCACCTGCACTTCAAAATAATGGGCAATGTTCCGTAGTTGTGTGGGAGGAAGGAAACTAATTAAAACACTTAAAATGATTAGACTGTAAGATAAGTATAATAATTTTAACTGAATTTACTAAACTAAGTTTAGTAAATTCAGTTAAAAACTTACTAAACTACTTTAAGTTTGATTTTACGATTATTTCAATGTAATTAAATATCTATTGTAAAACTATTTAATAACTAGCTGCCGCCCTCGGCCCCGCCCGTGTGTTATTAGTACTTCTCCCAATATCTTAATAAATTATAGCCTACTAGCGTCTTACGCGGCTTCGCCCGCGTTCAAAGTTCAAAAAAATGCTCCGACCGCCACCAAACTTTACAGGATTATCCGCTGGGTCAATCTAAATATTATCTGAAAATTTCATTAAAATCGGTCCAGCCGATTCGGACTCTATAAGGAACATACATACATACTTTTCTTTTGTATATATTACCAGCTAAAGATAAAGATTTAGAAGCTAAAGATTTGTTAGATGTGTGCTGATGTATAAGCTATATTTCTGTAAAGTTTCATCAAAATCCGTTGAGTAGTTTTTGCGTGAAAGAGTAACAAACATCCATCCATCCTCACAAACTTTCACGTTTATAATAGAAGTAAGAAGTAAGATAACTGCCTCGTTGGTCTAGTAGTCGCATATGCTGCTGCTGAACAAGAAGTTCTGACTTCGATTCCTGGGTCGGGGAAAGTGTTATTGGGTTTTTCTATCTCTAATTTCTCAGTAGCAGCTACATTAATACCTCAATGGTAGCAGCCCGGAGTCTGGAATTGTTCCCGGCTAAAATTACAGATGAAATGTGAGTGTACTATGTATTCACTTCTTCCTAACTCTTCAGGGAACAGAGGCGTGAAATTATGCTATGTATGCGCATATTGGGTATTCTAAGCTGTTATAATATATAAATATATAACTCCCGCTCCCGCTCGGAGCCAGAATCAATATTGGACCCCTTTTTTGACAGTTTTGTTTGCAAAACATTTTTTTTATTTACGTAACCTATGTAGTTTAAGAAGAATTTCTAACAATCAATTTTTCTGTGCAAAAATATTTTTAAACATCCAAGTCTTTTTAAATATAGTTGTTAATTATTTTTTAAAGCAAAAGCCACACCAAAAAACTATGACTGTATCACAAATAATGTACCTACATGAATCAATAAGATTTTTTTCAAACCTTTTAACCCTGCTGTTATTAAGGAGTAGGCTTTAGAAAGTAAACGTTTTACGCCTACTAAACCAGAGTAAGGGCCTTAAGAGGAAAAACTACAAGACAATTTGAGTCAAGAAACAATTAATTCAGGTACCCAAAAACACTAATATTAAAAACATAATTACATTCCCACTTGAAAGAATAAAAACTAATTTCAATAAAGTTCGTTTTTCTCGTATTCTGTTAATTAAAATACTCTCTCAGATCAAGCCGACGCAGCTTTGACCTGAATCGATGGAAAGGAACATTGTCTTCAAAAGTCTCATTGTTTTAGCTTTCAATACCTAGGCTCCTTTTTAGCTGCGACTTGATAGAATATTGTAGTAATGTTTGTCGAGAAATTCGACTTTAATTTGATGGAAACGAAATTAAAGTAAGTACATTTGGGAGGGAAAGTCGTCTGAAAGGCTTTTTTGAGGATTGTCGCAGTTTGGTTAGGTGCTATGTAGGTGTTTTACGGCTTGTCTATATCATTCCAGGCATTTTTATACCAAGCAATATTCAAGTCTGTAGGTCAGTGGTCGTTATACTTTTCTGATCATTAAACTAATTTCAAGGATCAAATAGGACAATTTGAGGTGGATATGCGGTCCGGCCGCCCAAAGTTATCGACATCATGAGGAGACCCGCATATCCTAGCACCAAAAATTCGAAGACATGTGACATCCACCACTGGACCCGCATGGAGTGTTACATATTCTCTCTCTCACAGAGAGGAGGCCTCTGCCCCAGCAGTGAGAACGGTGAAAGGCCGATAATGATGCTGATGACTTCCTCTAAGTAGCACTTTTATTGATAATCCCGCTATTATTATATTATTAAATAAGCCTAAGTTATACCTTGCGCGTAATTTATAAACAAAGAAGGCAGAGCAGGTACGTTTAAACAATAGTATGGTGGCTGCACTGAGCGGTTGAATGCTGCTAGTTGCAGAAACCCGGGTAATTTTTACTAATGTTTCTGTCTCGTGCACTTCTTTTTAGTTAACTTCATGCGCAAAGTAAGTGTTGATATTGTCGTTGTTTACTAAAATTGTTTGCTATGTTTTGGGCCTCACAAATATCGTCCGCGAGCCGCAGTTTGACGACCACTAATGTAGGCAAATATCTTATTACACTGTTGGTATACCTATCTTTTTAGCTTGGTCTACTTTTGTCTATACTTTCTGGATACTAAAAACGTGATATTAATGCTATATCTAGTATAGATCTGCTTTTTTTATCCCTTCGTGTGCTCTGAATAGTTTGAAAAGTAGCAAGCCTTATAAATTATGTTATAGCAGGACTCTAAATATAAAAGGTTCACTTAACCTTTAGTTCGTTACCAAACACTACCAACCTATCTAAACACCACTAACACGAAACCTTTCTCTAAATGTTTCACTCGTGTTCTATTGAGTGCTACCAAACTCGGCCTGTACCAAAGTGCTTCCTAACTAAGCCCGGACTTGTTATAAAGTGCTCTGTACTACACATACTGACTACCAGCTGACTCTGTTACTAAGTACAGATTGTGTGGACTTTACAGGATGGGCTAATGAAGGTTGCTAATATACATGTGCGAATATGACGGATAATATGTGAGAAAAGTTTCTAGTGTGATGGTTTTAAATAAAAGAAGACCAAATGAGCATATTTCTCACAGAACGGATGGCTGATGGAGCTGGAATATTTTGACAGATGACAGATGAAAGAAACGATTGACGGATGGTGTGAAAGATCTTCTATTTTTCGAGTAGATCTCTTTAAATATTTTGGGACCAGTAGGTAGAGATGCTGAACATATCGTCAGGTTAAGATAAAGAAACTAATATGGGCGTGAGAAGGTTTGGTGCCAGAAGAGGAAGACATGCTCCGCTGACCGCCAATTAATAGGAATGTTTCCCGTGTAGAAAAAGTTCAGGAGTGGGGGCTTGTGACGTCACTTTGTCAGTATAAAGTGTAGCTCACCGACGTCACATGATATTTCAATGCCCTGTATCGTCGTATTTTTTTTTTACGTGGCAAAAGGAAAAATACGTGTCCAATATTTTTAGGTCTACATTACCTAAAAATATTGGAAACGTATTTTTTCTTTTACGGACTAAATAGTTTTTTTTTAGTAATCTTCCCTATTTCTGTCAGGGCAAGGGGATGATGGTGGTGCTGCAATAATCATGGCGTTCTGGAGTTTCAGCCTCTGGTGCCTTCGCTATTGGAAAAAGTCGTCGTCAATGTACAGTGGTATTTCTGTTTAATTATAGGTATAATTGGTGGGAACAAACAATTTATTCTTACACATAGTATCTATGTTACTAAGTACACTTTATTCCTATAAAGTTTAATGAAGGTCGTATGAATAATTGAATAGGAATAACTAATTTGGTAAGGGTCATGTGGTGCTTTGTAGTTTATGTTGGTTCTCTTTTAGTAAAGGCGTGTAAATATGTTAAACTTGTCTTTTTTATAATAACTTTCCCCTACCGTCAAGCTCACGTTTAGAATAGATTCAGTTTGTAATTCATCAGCGCTGAATCAGTAGTTCAATTAATTGACGATTAAACCAGATTTTTCGTTCTAAAAATTCACCATCAGCTTCCTGCCTTTGTCGTATGTTCCTTTGGGACGCCGAAACAAAATTTCATCTTCCGTTCTCCTTTTCCAACCGTCAACCTTTACCGACATTTCTTTTCAACAAAAACTAAATCATATTAAGTCTGGTATCTCAGATGCTCATGCTCAACTCAACTCATACTGGAAATGGACACTGTTGTGATCGGTTTGCTTGTTTTTTTGTCATTAACGTGCTCGAGTCCAAAATCCCAGACGCCCCCAACGTTACCAAACTCTTTTAACACAAAATCAGTGGAATTGATTGTTAAGTGTTAGCACGTACTTGGAACGTACTCGTACTTGCTTACTTGGACTTTAATTTTCATTCAATACCTACCACATATTTTCGGTTGAAAGAATTCAGTAACGTCTGGGGGTCTGGGCTCCTGCTCTATTGAGTACACATATTATTGTCAAACTTAAAAATCATATTTCAAACGCAAGAGTTGTGATTGGTTGGCAGGTGTGACCAATTTTGAGTTTGAGTTTGGAATAGGGCTTAAATCTTCTTCTTCTTAGTCGAACACTCCTGACCGAGTAATCGTGGTCATGGATCGTCTGATAAGTTGGTTGCGGCTTTTACGAGATTTTTTATTTCTCCATCTCTGTGTGTATAGTCAGTCAGGGTTTCATTCTAAATATAGACTAACTAAAACCCACCAAATCATAACTAAATTAAACCCCCACATATTTCACACCACTCTTAACGGTACACAATTGCAAAGCGCTATTCAAATTAAGGGCGGCTTATAGGATTATTTGCGGTCGTCTGAACCATACGTAAGTGTTCTCTCATATTTGTTAGAGCATTAGCAATAAAATATTACAGCAGATATTTGGGTACTCCTTATGTTCTCATTCGTAATTGGGGACGGTATCTTGGGTAGTGATAAATTCGGTAGGGATGGTAATGTTGCCAGTAGGATTTGTTGGTGAAGCGACGTATTGCTTAGATGTCATGAAACTTCATCTTGACTGAAAGCTGGTTTAAGAAATTAGCCTGTTCTTTTTTTGCCCCAATCAGCTAAACAATCTCTCAAGCTGATCACGATACAGCGTAGTATTGAAATTGTGCTCAAAAATTCCTACTTCATTCTAGGTTTAGTAATAGAAACCCATGCTGGTTAGGACTAGGAAATGTCTCTGAGAGTTCAACATGAAAATTTTCATGAAGACATTCCGTTGCTTACACTACATTTATTCATCACATTCGTGTCTTTAGATTTGTGTGTATCGCTAAAACTTAGAGGACGCACTCATAAAACCTTAGCACAATAATACCTATATTATCATATTTATACGTCGGTTTTCCGATAAAATCATGATGCTGGGATATTCACCATTGGTATTGTAGCTTGAAATAATAAATGCAACAACACCAACAAAGCCTGATCACACTTCCTCAATACACGTCGTACAACTCAAAGGGTCTACACTAAGTCCGGACAATGGCGACAAAGTTACAAAAGTCATTGCAATCTGCAAGCGGAAGGTTCATATTGCACCGCCCACAACAATGGTGGAGCAAGTTTCACAATTTGTGGCCCGGACGTAAGAAAATCGATGAGAGAGAACTTCCCAACTATTGGTGGAGGACACAATTTATTGGTAAGAAGAACTTTCACAATGGCTTAGTTATACGGTGTCGATCTTGATTTGAGTGTCTCAAGGATTTCTCCAAGTTTTAAGTTCGTATCTTCAATTGCTTATTGGCCTCCTATAGAAGAGTTTGTTAATCAAAAGGGGCTTGGAGCGCTTTGATTTTTCATTAGTCGCTTGTAACTTGATAGTTTTGTTTTGTGAAAACCTTTGTTCAGTTTTGAGGACTGCTTTTTAATTAATGTTCTTCAAGTATATTGGAGCTTTATTTCATCAACTCACTGTCTTTTAGAAGTTAATTTGTTTCTAAGGTTTCACAAAGAGTGTGCAGTAATATTTTAGCTTTATTTTTTTAACCTCTAGTGTCCGATACTACCTTCGGTTGCGAGTGATTAATAGAGCAGATAAAATTGGCAGAAATATGTTGTTCATATGATATGCAGTTACTTCGACGTTTCAAATATCTTTGAAACAGTTAGTTCATTAGATGAGCTAAAATAAAGGGCCTTAACCGGTTGAATGCCCGTAATTACCGTAACAATAGAAAAGCCATTATTCTTGCGAGGATACACGTTTCGGGAACTCTGTCGATCACCATTCTAAGTGATAACATACGGAGGAGCTTATGGCTAAGTAATAACAGTGGCACGGGTCAATCATTAAGGTTAAACACCGTTTACCGAAATAGATCCGTAGGTCCATCTTTTACATACCTACTGATACTCCTCCGTGCGTCGAGAAGCATGTTAAGCCCTTAGTCCCAGCTGCCATTTATAAATCTTTGACAATCATTACGGGTAGTCAGAAGCCAGATAATATGACACCAGTCTTGCCAAATGGCATCGTGTAACTGGGTTGTAGAGGACAGAAAGGCATTCTCTCCATGTAAATTATTGGTATAATTCACTGGCATCAGATTAGATCGGCAGCCGACCCCAAATATAGGTTCCGTTTTGGGGACACTTTTATTATGCGTACAGCTAAGGAGTGGAATTTCCTGCCGGAGTAGCTACAATCTAGGGGTCTTTAAGTCAAGAGTGAATAGGTTACTTCTAGGCAAGCGTGCTTCACCGTCGACCACATCATCGCTTACCATCAGGTGAGATAGTGGTCAAGCGCGAGCCTATTTACAATAAAAAAAAAAAAAAAAAAATAGTGGTCAGGCAACAGTGTTGTTGAATTAATTAATTTACTTATGTTTGCAATATTTGTAAGTATGTGAGAACCATGTTCCTATGTAACAAATGAATGAAATCACCTGTTATTGCTTGTAATATTTTAAACCTATAATTTTTGTTATACTGGGTACATCGTCCTCACTTATATGAATTAAATCATTGTCCCCGGCATGTAAGTTGGCAAGGTTTTGGCGTAGTTAGGATAAGTTAGCGCATATTTCGCGAACTACCAACCACCACATAGAACGAACGGAACGTGGACGCGACGCGATTTGTCGATAGATCCTTGTGTCAACTGATCAACCAATCGCGCACTCGGAACGTACTATACTTGCCGGGCATTACGCCTCATCATCATCTTCATCACTTGCCGGAAATTACACCTATGTATGTAAATATTGTAAAACATATTATTTTTAAAGAATAACTGTGTAGTTTCTTGTCCGTTCTTCTTCTTAAAAATCTACCATTGCGAATGGACTGCAGAATAAACTACTATTATTTTTAATTTAAGTCTTTGACTTTCAAATGTGCCGCTCAGTGGCCTAATTGAAATAAAGAATTCGACTTAGATTTTGTAGACTGAATTTTTCCAAGAAATGTGACATAATAGAATCTAGAAACTGTACCGCTAAAATCACACCTGATTACACGAACCACATAGGTACCTATAGCATACATTGTGATAAAAGTAGATAAATACAACTACTCAGTAACTATATCCCGTAGAACCCGCCACCTAAAATATTATCGTATAACGCTTGACTGCTTTTAAAACCAATACACAACACAATCTTTTTTTATAGTCTACTGAACGTTAGTAAAATTTTGTGCAAAACTAACCAAACAAATCTACCAACCTGTGCTGATATCGGGCTTAGTGTAATTTTATGGCTTTTTTATCAGCTTAAGGAAAAAGTCCTGGTTGACGCCATAGATCTATGGGTGTAAAAGTAGGGTAACAATACCAGCTGGCAGCTGGTTATTTCGATACAGGACAGACAAGAAATAAGTAAAATATATAATAAGTTGCGAGCTTTGTTGGAGATTTCAGATGAGGTATTTTTACAATGAAGGTTTCCAGAATGGGACTAAAAAAGAATATTGAAGGGAGTTTTGACCAGTATCTCCCCTGATAGAAAGCGATGTTCGGTTTTTGACCAACCTTTTTTAAGAAAATATTTGCTGGAGGCTTATGAACCTAAGAATGTGTATGTAACGTATTTGTGGGTGGAAATCGTTCGTTCCTACTATCTCCAAGAAGGCAATTGAACACCACCTACCTCGTCTCAACTCCCGGGGAGTTGAGACGAGGTAGAAGACCTGCGGCGTGCATGGCACTTCACAGACAGGCAGTCTAGATGTACTCTGGGTCCAAAGGTCTTGAAGATCGCACACCACACGGTAGTGAGACCACAAACACTAAAGATGCTCAAACGTTTAGCTTGAGACACGATCACAACAAGAGAGGAAGAAACGTTCATCCAGCTCAGGGCTCTAATTCGTACTGCACGCCACGGATATATAGAACCGCGACGTAGGTCGAAGGCGAGTTTAGTGATGGTTTACCAACTACCCTCAATTCGATAATAAGAATCGAACAGGTCGTCGATGAAGCACATTTGCCGCGGAGTAGGTAAACTATTCACTGTTGACTTAAATTGACCCCGGGAAGGTTTTAAAAGCCATATTGTCAGTTACTTGTTACCCGAAAGTGGTTTCTTTATCATTGTCATACATCTGGCAGTTCATCTTATACATAATTCTCCTTTGTAAGTACTTAAAAATAAAACCTTTCCTTCGCAAGATGCTTGCAAGAAACAATTCAGAAAACGAGCGCTAAGTTCTGATTTATGCTCACATTCGGAGTAAGAGCTAACTGACTTATGATTAACGGTATTACACACGTTGTTCTCCAGGAATTGCTCTTTAAGTAATTTTAACGATACAGAGTTTTGTATCGTGTTATATTATGTACAGGTGGCAATGTAAGATGAGGAAAAATACTAGGATGGCAGAACTTGCTGCATGGTGATAACAATCTTATATAGATTGAAAAACAATGAAACTGACTGCTTGCCAACATCTTTCGACCCACACTTAACATAACATATTCGCCTAAGGTTTGGCCAGAGGTGTATACCCGCGGTAAATTCGCGGTGAGAGTTTACGCGTGCCCGTGTTCCCGCCATAAGCGGCAAAGGAGGACACCGTGGAGTTTTAGTAGGTTGGAGAGTAACTGCGCTATCTCCCCGTGGTAACGCAGTATGCATGAGCAAATCTTACTAAAAAAAAACAATTTCATATGGCTGCTATTGAGAAATTTCCAAATGACGTTGCCTACCAGGCCAGGCATCGAATCGGACCCATGGCCTCGGGTAACGAAGCAGCGTTTTTATAAAATTAAACCGAATGTCTATTTATTTAATCAGTAAGTGCGCTACAAAAACGAGGCATTCCATAACAGTAATTTTAAAAAGAAAAACCGGGGATATATTTCCAAAGTGAATCAAAATAATCAACAAATAAATATATCGATTTGAATCAACCAAAATGCTGATCAGCTTCATATGTAACCAATAGGAACTTTATTGCTCAATTGTTATATTTGTGTTCTGACAAATTTAGCAGTCGACCGTACTACATATTATGAGGAATATTCTGAAGTTTCTGTGAACCGCCCTGAGCATCGACGTATCTTTCTACTAAGCACGCTTTGCACCATGTTTATTTGTGATATAACCACTTGGTTTGTTAGTTACACAGAAACTTTGAATGTTATTGAGTTTTTGTTTTCTAATGTAAATCTCTACTGAATCATTTGCATCGTGGAAACATTTCAGAACAATAGTCACATTAGTTAATCCAAAGGTAGTTTTACTATGATCTGCAAACTATCAAACTACGGGCATTAGTGCGCCTGCTAAACGTTTTAAAATTAACACTCACCTCTATCAGTAATTCTAATCTACCTTCATATCAATAAAAGTAGGGTAAATTATTTAGAACCAAAAAGATCTCCAGATTTAGGGAGAGCGCCCACGAGCGATTTAGTTGCTCAGCAACTTTTTTGTCTCTGTCGCTGTCTCCTCGCCGAAATCTGGACGATGCGCACACGAGAGCGACAGCAACGCATCATTTTTGTAAAAAAAAATCCGCATTCATCAACGTGGATTTCGAAGCGACGGTTGTGGTGTCTGAGAAATTGAAGACGACAGCGAAAAAGATAATATTGGGTGCATCCATTATGGAGTGACAGACTAGCATTTGAAAAAAATCATACAATATTTAGAAAATTGAGAGCACATCCAAAAAAAATTTTTCGTTTTCGCAAAAAATTTGGATCGAAAGTGCGGGTTGGTCAAATTTTTTGTTCTTGGAAATGCGGGTTTCCTCACAACGTTTTCCTTCACCGTTTTGAGAGCAGTGGTGAAGAAATAGTTAATGCAAAGTTACCGCCTGCCTTGGTTAAAACCACGACCTGTCCGTCGGTCCGTCGTCTGTCACACGGGTTTTACAGCCAAACGGTTGGAGCCACAGTCTTAAAATTTTCACAGTATAAAGTATCTTGTATTTTTAAATGTTTTTTAGTGGGGCTCCCATACAAGAAAAGGGGAGTACGAAAAAAAAACTTGAGCTACCGCATCGAGTGAAAAACAAAAAAAACAGTTTTTTTTAAATATTTGAAAACAAAGGAATGAGAAGCCACCAAAGTCAGCTTTTTTACAAAACTTTGTTCCAAAGAATTTTCTAACTTCCCACTGACCCATGTACTTCTAATTTGGTTATAATGTTTATTATTACGTATATTTTACTAATTTGGATTATCGAAAGTGCGGGTGATACATATTTTACTAATAAATTTTTCTTTAAAATTTCCTCATTTTTTCTACCATCGCTCTTGGCCGGTAGTTTTTGTTTATTCACCGATTTATCAGTCAATCGAGGAAAATTTTTCAAAATTATTTTTGTTTGACAGAGTATGTTCCCGAATTAGTCTCATTTAAATTTGGCGAAGATCTGATGAAGAACTTCAGAGATATGGAACAGAATTCTTCAATAAATGATGACAAATCTCTCGGAGTTCTACAGTTGCATGTTTGTTTATTGTTTACACCATTTCATAACATAACATCATACTAGTACACTCTAAAGTGATGGATGTGGTAGATGAATACAGTTCACCCTGGTACATTCTCATTCCACCGGTTATGTTCAAGTTTCATCTTATTCGGGTAACCTATTCTGGTATAAATTTTTCATTATAGGTACCACAACTAAAAAGTGAAATGTAAAACCTTTTTACAAAAAAATACAACCGATTACCAAAAAAAAAACACTGCAAAGTGAAAAATAAATTCCATTTTGGAAGTCGGTGTCAAAAAAGTAACTTAAAAATGTTTTTTTAAGTTACGATACGGTGGCAACCCTCAAATGTCATTTTAATCAACGAAATTAAAAATCAGAGTTTAGGTACGTTCGGTGAAGAGACGTGCTCCGTCGAGGGCTGAGCGGCAACTGGCCGGTCGGCAACTATCTTATCGCCGCCGCCGCCGTGCGCGTCCTTACATTGCATTTGCACCCAATAGACGGGTCTCCCAACCCACGGACAAAAATGTCTCCCGGCTGTCGCGTCGCTACATGTGGGCACTTTGATTTAAACCCATTATACTTGATATGAGAGACAAAATGATTACGGAGACAAAAGTTGCTCGTGCGCGCTATCTCTTACCAAACATTTTCTTTCTCCAAGACATCTTTAAAATTCGCATGAATGTTCAAATCCAGCTAGAACTGTTTTTCTGCTAGTCTGCATGCTGTAAGTTGCAGTATATACCAACAGTCATGAAAATCAATCAATCTGCTTAACTTTTTCCAAAATTTTGTTGTTGGGTTCAACTTCCAGACCAGATTAACATTCCAGGCCTTAATTTCACCTGGAGCAGTCGCCTATTTACCCACCATAATCCAGTTACATTGTAACACGATGTCTCTTCGCAAGACTGATGTCAGATTACACTACCTATATCCTACTCATTTAATAGAACGCGTAATTCGTTTTTGTTAAATTTTTCTGCTATTCCGTTCTACTCGAAATTTTCGAGAATGTAGGGTGTGCTATATTTTAATTTTTAACAACTAGGAGTGACAAGCATTGTTCGTGCGACTTCCGATGCTCGCGTGTGAGCTTTTTTTATTCCGCTACGCTTCTGTCACTTCGCGTTAGTTTGAAAATTTTAACTTTTCAACTTTTTTCTCTGCTTGTTGTACGGGTATGTAAATCGGAGTGGGGAACATGTTTTTAGATGTGAGGGATACTTTCTGACTTGTTGGATTCTTGTTTATGTTATGAGCGTATAGATTTCAACATAATGTTGTAGGATTCAGTATAGGTTTCTTCACAATGTTTTTTTCACTCTTATGTTACCCTGGCTAGTTTTTTTTTGCTAAATAAATGATTATTTACTTGTCAATGTATTTATCTAATTGGCCTGTTATGTTTACCCACTACTGGGAAAAGTTTACCCTCTCATTTTCAAGGCATGGTCTAAAATCCGAGTAAGGAGTGACCTTCACCCATCTGTTTAATGGATGAAAAGCATTTTAGTATATCAAATTTATTATGTTCAAAAATAAATCACGGGTGGGTTGTTCGAAAAATTCCTATCAATACATTAGTCGATGAGTTAAGACAGACCGGCAGGCTTATTACGTATCTTTTGCAAGAGCAAAACGATAGCGATTTTTGCGCAATAATTGCTCTTCCATACAAAGGTTTTAGAGTTTTTGGCAGTTGTCTTTTTAAATAAGTGCATTTGACAATCAGCGAGCGATTACCAAACGATTGTGTAGGACCTACCATGACTACACTGTAGGTAATTCCGACTTTTATGACATAAAGCGTTTGATCACTATTGTTTTGCTCTTGCAAAAGATACGTTACCTGCGGGTAACCAACAGTAATGAGATTCATATTATCTGAAAGAGGATTTCATTTATTATATTTTATGCTAAAAAGTTACGATAAATAGATATGTCCAATTCAATTTGAAATATTGGAGTTAACGTTCACTAGCTTTATTCGATGATTTATCATAAACCAAGTAATAAACAGCAACATGGTTCATATTATCTGAAAGGACTACTTATGTTCTTAATTTTTTTCATTTAGTCAGCCCCGACAAGTAGAAGTCTTTTGAAATTCTGCAAAGTCAGTCAAATAATTTAAATAAATTGAAAAGCCGGTATTCCGATTTATTGAACTGCAACTTGCTTCGTCAAAATTGCGTTTCTCTGTAAGCACCTACTGGAGAAAACGACGGCGATATAAAAAAAAAAACAAAAAAAAACAGCTTCAGTACAAACAACTCAAATAACTGAATAACCTTATATCCTATTCTCCAATTTCCATTTCGTAAAAGGTCCTAAATTGCTTAACGCCAATTGGCTTATAAGAATGGACATCTACCAAGTACATCTCATATCGTTTGGCAATCGGCCCAGCTCCTTCCAGACGTGTTCTTTATTTTCCTATCGGTACTAGAGGAATTTTGGCGTCTTTGCTGAGGTAATTACAATATGGTCGTAAAATGGCAAAGGATTCAGCCTGTAAAAGTAGTTTTGGGAAGTGGTGATTTTGTGGCTGTAACATTGTCTTGAGTTATAGTTGAAAACGATATGTGGGGATGCTTTTAGAGGTTTAAGTCCAGTAGTCTTCTGGCTTGAAGTTATGGTAATGATGATGACGGTGATCCTCAAAACCTATATTTATTTATTTATACTAGCTGTCCCACGCGGCTTCGCTCCCGTCAACTGGCTACCTACCTACCCTACGCTACCTACCCTACATACATGAATGTTGCGTAACCTTAACGACTTACAAGCGCAAGCAACAAAAGCTCTCAAAAAGGAATAATTTTGCCCGTTTTTGCGACATTTTTCATTTATGCGCCGCTCCTATTGGCCGTAGCGTGATGTTATATAGCTTATAACCTTCCTCGACAAATGAACTATTCAACAAAAAAATTATATTTTTTCAATTCCTACCAGTAGTTCCTGAGATTAGCGCGTTCAAACAAACAAACTCTTTAGCTTTATAAGTAAATAAATTCATACGACACAATCACAAATGTAATTGTTAAACTTGCATTTTACTGAGATATCATTGAAAACGCCAGCGACTGTATCTTTAATAGTATAGCAATAGAATATACTCGTTCCCAATGCTCGTACAAAATCTCTACGAGTGGAAACGTATCCTGCAGTTACCATTTCTAATCTTATTCTACTAAACTAGCGCCTAGTGAGGGTTACCAACTCAGCTTACCTGCTCTATGCGACGCGGATGGGTACCAACTCAGATTACCTGATTTGTACGACGTACCTACTTACCTACTGGGCTTTCAAACTATGGCTCATTATTAAAACTTGTTTCTCGGTAAGCGATTATAGCTGTACTAGCACTCCACCTGCGATTTCGTTCGAGTGATTTCGTATTTTATCTTACAGATGACATTCTTATGTGCAGTTAAGCGGCGGGCGGAGTCAGAGCAGCATGTGACGTCTTGCACTAGTAATGTTCTTTTAGCACGATTGTGTGGTTTTGAATATTACGAGTATCCATACTAATGCGAAAGTTACTCGTGTCTGTCTGCCTGTATGTTGCCTTTTCACGCTTAAACCGCTGAACCGATTAAGATGAAATTTTAAATTTTAAGATCCGGTGCTTTACATCTCGGTCTACCTCGCCATCCCCTTGGACAAGCGACCCTAGGTACCGGAAGTCGGAGCACGTAGGTATGGGTCTTCCAGCAAGAGCTATAGGCACGGAACTGAAGAGAACACCAAAATCGCAGAACAAGTTTTCTGTTTTAGTTCTGCTCAATTTCAAGCCAACACTCTCCAGTCTGTGCCACCATACCTCTAATCTGCTCTGGATCTCTAGACCACTCTCGGCAACCAGCACAATGTCGTTGGCAAACAGCATATACCAGGGTGCCTTTGCCTATATGTCCGACGTCAGAGCGTCCATTATCATCAGAAAGAGGTAAGGACTGAGAGCCGACCCTTGGTGCAAGACGACTTCCACATTGAAGCTGTCAGTATGCAGTGTTCCCACTGCAGATCGGACTTGGGTACTGCATTGACTGTACATCGCTCGGACTAACTGTACATACTTCCCAGGCACACCTTTTTTCTTTAGGGGGCCGCCACAAAACCTCACGGAGCACCCGGTTGTTTGCCTTCTCGAGGTCAATGAATATCATGTGCAAGTTTTTATGTGCACCTCTGTATTTCTCGCACAACTGGCGGATTGCGAAAATGACATCCGTTGTACTCCGACCAGGCATAAAACCGAATTGGTTCTGCGATATTTCACTCTCTTCTCTCAGCTGCCTTTCAATAACTTTCTCCCAAGCTTTCATACTATGTGACATTGGCTTTATTCCTCTATAGTTGTTGCACGCCAGCACATCACCTTTGTTTTTAAAGATGGGCACCAGCAAACAATTCTACCATTCATCAGGTATGGCTTCTTCCCGTTTCAACTTATTGAAGAACAAAGCTAACCACGAACCATCGACGCGCAATATCTTGCACACTAAACTGGTATTCCGTCCGGACCAACTTCATTCCATTCTTTTTTTTTATTGGTTATAGGCTCGCGCTTCACTATCTCACCTGATGGAAAGCGATGATGTGGTCGACGGTGGAGCACTTTCGCCTAGAAGTAACCTATTCACTCTTGACTTAAAGACCCCTAGATTGTAGCTATCGGGAAACACAGACGCCGGCAGGGAATTATTTACTGCTATTCTTAATTCCTCCATACTAATAGTTCTCACTAATCCCTGATTCACAGGTTTATTTTCTAACATACCACTCCAGTTATTTTCCTCATTCATCAGTTTCTCAAAGTATTCCTTTCACCTATCCTTAATTTTTTCATCATCAGAAAGAATCATTCCAGCCTCATCTTTTATACATCGTCTCAGACAGACATCTGTCGCCCTTTTCTCCCTAGCTCTAGCGAGCCGGTTCAGATCCTGCTGGACTACCCAGGGTGTGTTTTGTAAATTCACATTTTAAGAGGAGAAATGGGGGCAGCTGAACTATGTATGTTGTTTTTTATTGTGGCTTGCAATTTGGTTCAAAATTTTCAGGAATGTTTTTAGCAATAAATTATTGAGGTCTGCATATTTATTTTTTTCAATCCACTCCTGAAAGGGATTGGAAGTGGGGTACTATAGTTTTATGGGGCAATTAGAAGTTATGCTTATGTTACCAGTTATGATAATGGAAATATTGATGCACCCCGATTATGAAATGCGACTTATTGTGTGTTACACAATAAGGGCAAAATAAATAATAGATGCCACTATATTAACAGTTCTGAAAAAAGGGAAAAGCGTGTTCATTCGTCGAATCCCAATAATCTCTACTAACCTACCATTTCAATTTAAAAGGTTCAAGTTTCCAATCAAACTTAGTTTTGCAAAAGCAAAACAAAAGCTATGGTTCACCCACGGCCAGTTAAATATAGCATATTGAGGGCGTATGTTGAGGGCCCAGAATGAATTAGCGCCAATTGGAAGGACATAAAACATAGTATAAAACTCTCCAAACAGCCGCAAACGCACTGGGCAAATGGTTCCGGCTTAGGAGAATCGAGGTAAACCCCGACAAACGCCAGGCTGCCCTCTCCTCGAGGCCTGATCGGCGTTTTAACCCTTAATTTGGCACAGAAATATAAGTTGGAAATACATAAGTTTGATGAATGTAAGGCATCAAGGGTATGCTGCTAACTTAAAAAAAAATATGAAAAAAAATCCTGCATTTCCCAGAGTTGGGAAAATTCGTGTCCGTCACAGCGGACACTGTCAAAGACGTCACAAATAACGAGTAGATTTGGATGTCCGCCGTGGCGGACATTGATAAATAGGGGATAAAATAAAAAAGCTTAATTTCATACAAATTTTATTTAGAGTTTTCATAATATTAACAATAAAACACCTCGGAATTACTTTTTTTGGCAAGAAAAATTAAGTAATTATGCTTAAAATTAAGTAATAATTAACTAATATAAAACAATAATTTGATATGGAAATCTAAAAAACAATTTCTTGCATTTTTGCCCGTTACAAAGCAAAGGCGCGTTTGACACTTTATGAAGAATACCTACAACTGTTTTTTTTGACAATACCTGCAACGTCCTTCGTCCATCGTATCTGGGAAATGACTAAATTATCGTATTTTACAGGGCTAGAAGGGCGTTTTACATGAGGCTTACCAACTTTAGGAGCTGTCTATTTGGTCCGTTTAGCACAGCGGTTTTCAGCTAATTGATTTTCATAAGAATCTGTATCAGATTTGTCACTTGCGTCCGAGGAAGCGTGTTCTTTAGGGACTAAAGCCAATATTCTTGACGCACGCGCATGCTGCAGACAAATTAAAAACAAAAAAAACATAAGAAAACCCGTAACCGCAAAACAAACCAAATTTGACGATGTCCGCCACAGCGGACAAAGTTGTTTTTATGAGTAATTGGCAATGTTCGCTGTGCCGGACAAAGATGTCAAGCGAGTAAAAAAACACCAAAACACGTATAAAATGTTATGAACTTTAGCTAAACATTATCATACACGTATATTCTAAAACAAATTAGAAAAAACAATGAGCTTTTAGCAGCAAAACACTGAAAAAATAATTAAATTACCTTGTCGAAAACAGATGACCGCCTCTTCGCCGACATTTTGTTCGCGACTGACAGATTCAGTGTTGCCAACGTCAAAATTCACTTTCTACTAACTTTTTGAGATGTTATGAAAAAATTATATTCAGGAATAAAATAAAAAGAACGCTTACGAGACGCCCCCATTTTTTTTTAAAGTTGGCGTCCGCCCTACCGTACAAAGTCAAATTAAGGGTTAATGATCGGTAGCAAACCCCTCTGCCCAGACCCATCAATATGTACGGCAAGCTGATCCCTTGGGAAGAGTAAGCCAAATACCTTGGTGTCATCCTGGACAACCACCTAAAATTCTCAAGCACATAAAGGCGGCGCGTTCCCGAGCCGCCTTCGCTATGGACAGACTTCACATGATGCTGACAGCTCGCAGCGGCTTATCACTCAAATGCAAGCTGCGCGTCTTCACCGCAGTCATCCAGTAATCAATCAAAGATTTAAGGAATCGGGGCATTCGTTCATGGAGTGTGACAATGTTAATTCCAAAATTGAAGGCCGAGCTAAACATAAAAGCATTTTTGTACCTGGATTACGGTACACAGAAGCTAGAACAGCTAAAAATGATTGCCAAAATCAACTCTGCATGAAGGGAGCTATTCCATCTGCCTACCATTATTTTTACATGAACAGTTTAAAGACGACAATCAATGATGGTACATCTGACGAGTCAGAAGTTGAAGTTTGAGATTGAGAGAATTGTCTGTGGTAATCAATGTCAAAATTACAATACAACCTACAGTGATTATAAAGTTGATTCACAAAGGCGAGCTTAACTCAAAGTAGAAATTAAGAGATTAAATAATAATATATGAAATAATTTCCATAATAACTGATGTTATTTTTCTTTTACCTAATTCTTACAACACTTGTATAATCAAAACAATTGTATAGTTGAATTCATAGACTAATACAAAAACAAACAACTATAAACATCGATAACTCTCTTCACAGAAAATATAGTAAGTGGCTCAGATTCATCCATTTTCCTGAATGGTACATTGCTTTTGTTTTTTTTTTTATTATGTGGTTAAAAGAGCTAACCAAAATATGCTCAATAACTTCAAAAATAATATGAGAGCGCACTTAAATTAAACTTCCCTAATTTCATCACATACATTATTACCTTCTCACAAAAAAATGTGGGAATCTGGATACAAATATAGGAGATACAACAAAAAACATTTTTTTGTACGCACTTACTTATTTCAACTGTCTGTATCTTGGAACCAATTTAGCGTAGAAAAGCTCCCTTCACTACTAAGGCGACGATTTTTTATTTTGTAACCATCTTACCTCTACCTGTACTGAATTACGTCTTGAATTAAATAATTTAATCGTTAAATTACGTCAATACTTTTTATACCTATACAGGCTGAGTTTTCCAAGTGGGCGTGGGTGGCCAAATCAGACACTATGAAGAATAGCGAAAAACACTCAATCGAGACGCGGGACCGATTTTGATAAAAACTAAAACTGCAACATTGGATATATCTCTCCCCTGTTTACCGTTTTATTTTGTTATTTTTTTTGTTTTACTTAATAAAAAAAATGTGATTTTAGAGGGTTTTTTTTATAGAAAATGCAGTAGTAACATAAAATAAAAATAAAAATGATTAATTTCATAAAATACTGTCTAAAATGGTTAAAACTAAAAATAAATTACAATATAAGGTCAGTCTGTTGCAATGGTTTCATAAAAATATGTATCATTGATAGGATTCTAAAATTGCAACTAGTAGATGATACGGCTAAGCTTTGGCTATACAATATCCCTGAAAAAGATGGTAATCGGCCGGTACGCTCGAGATCTAAAGTGGAAATTACATCTAAAGTCGTTAATGATGTTGCATTTGAAACTGTATCGTCTTTATTTTGTATAAAATAATATATTTTTCTAATTATTTCTTTAAATATTTATACCATTACAATTATTTTTAGAAGGATATTTTAGTAAAAAATAGCTATCATTTGACATATTGAACTGTTTTGGATCACTGTACGCTGCACTATAAATAAATTAGCTTCTTATATTTCTCCTGTAAAATTTGATTTTTGATATTACCGCTTTATTGCATGGGGGCAGTGATATATATAGATTAATATGTGAGAAAATAATATTATAATAAGGCATAAGTCGCTCACCCTGATTTCCAATTAGAATTGCCAAAAAGCACGGCAAAACTGGACAAATCCATTTCTATGTTAGCTTGTTTCATAGCGATTCCAACGACATAAGTTTTAAACACAGCTCCCACGCGAAACTTTATAGATATCGTAATTTTAATCACACGCGCCGATATCGCACGGTGCCACCCAGATGATGAAACTTAAATTTTAAAGTATAAATTTGATTACAAAACTTCAATCACTGAATGAAAACTATCGCTGAATCTCACAGGCGACCCCGGAAAAAATGGTACTTGGCAGCCTACAAAAGTAAAGCATATAATTTTTTTTTATAAAAAAATACTACCTCATCCTAAGTCGGTGTCTTTCATAGGTACCAATTTATTGCGTTATGGACACCGACTTCCAAAAATAAATATATATTTCACTTTGTAGTTTTTTTACTTGGAAGGGCGGTAGTATTTTTTTGTAAAACGTTTTTTTATTTTTTAGTTGTACCTGCTTAATAGGCAAGTTTTTTAGTAAGGTACCTTTAACGCCAGAATAGATTACCCGAATATCATGAAACATTATCATTACCGGTGAAATGAGAGATCTTCGTACCCCTTAAGAGCGTACTGGCGTGATGTTAGTTTATGAAATGAACAGAATAAACAATAAACAGACATGCGATTGCAGCCATCCCGATAGATTTGCCGTTATTTATTGAAGAGTTCTGTTGCATATCTTCGAAGTTCTTCATCAGATCTTCACCAAATTAAAATGGGACCAATTTCGGAACATACTCTTTCAAACAAAAAAAAGTTTACAAAATCCGTCCAGAATTGACGGAAATATCGGTGAATATACATTAAAAAAAAACAACATAATGTCGAACATAGAACCTGCTCCTTTTAGGGAAGTCGGTTAATATAACATCTGGTATATTGACTTTCGATTTCTGAGCTTGGCTCATATCCAAATTGATAATGAAAGGCGTCGCCTGCAAATAATAATGCGTTTAATTTTGAACTCCTTGGTGGGACGGTTAGATTTATAACCGGTTCCGCTGCAACTAGAAATCTCGAGACTTTATATTCCTTTGTTACATGCGCCTTCAGTGACTGTTGACAGTTCCAATGTGTAGGTATATGTCATGTTACAAACCGGGCAACTCCAGTCCATCTTAATCTTGGTTAGACTTCTAGCCATTGGTAATAACAGAATATCGTAAACTTCTCGCCCACGGGGCTGCTACAGCTCATCTGTTCTGTAAATCAGTCCCTTTTCGTCCAAAATCCTAGAAATCTGTTTGACCGCCATCAAAACATTTAATTGCCAATAGCTAATCTTTTACAATCCTTAAATGCTTTTTTCTGTCAGTCAACAGAGAATTCTCCGTATGCTTAGATTAATTTCAAAACTCTCCAGAATTACTATTTTACCGCAGACGGAACCTTAAGGTTGCCCTAGTCGACGGCACGAACTATTTTGTGCGCGGGGTTAAAATGTATGTTATCTCATCCGACAACACGTGAGAAAGAGATAGATGCTGTGATAATCAGTAAGAAGCTAGTTCGCGTACTTTACGAATTAACACTTTTTTCAAATTTGTAGCGAATTGAATGATGATTTAGAATGAAAACGAGCGCGCGAAATTTTATAAACAGACCTTTGGGAGTATGAATATCATGAAAAAACGTCTAAATGTTTCTATTCAAAATAAAATTGTTTGCATTGCTGAACTACTAATCTATCCCTGTATGGTGGATGTTTTGCAATTTTCCGTATTCTTACGGTATTTATTTTCGCCCAAAGATGCGTTAAAATTAGTGTTAAAATGTGGAACTTTCGACGCTCATAACTTTCAAATTATTTTGTTTATTACTTGTTTGTTTCGATACAAGGCTAGATAATGATAAGACAAATTAATATCATTTTTTATTTTCAACATACATCATCAAACAGTGGAGTAAACGCCAGACTACGTTTGTATCCAAGAATGATCGACTAGTGTAACCTTATCACAACTTTCTCATTAGCACTTCCTCATTCCTTTTAGTTTATTACTGGAGATAATTAAAAAACAAATTGCAACACCTCCAAGAATATTCTTTCAAAATCTCTGAAGTGAACTATCTGAAAGAAACGTAAGTACAGTCAACACCAGATACATAGAACAACTCTATGTATTCAAATAATATTACACCTTTTAACCGACTTCTTAGAACACCAATAGAGGTTAGATTACCCAACACAAGTGTTCAAATGAATTATTATTAGCATCTTATGCATCAGTATTTTAAATATAATATTTTGTAATACTAATTTAACAAATATTTTTAATCATCCATTGATGGTTTGCTTATATTTGACCAAATATTAGTTTTGTACGAAATAATTGACAATGTCGGCACAGTAATATTTACTCTTGGTGCTCAAAACAATCTAAAAACTTTTGCTGCATAGAATGGCATAGATGGTTATGACCATTTTAAACGTGTATACGTGGAACTCAGTGCCCTATTTAATTAATTTGATAATGCGCCATATTATCGAGAAATTACATACCTGTCATGTTTTTGCGATGTTGATTACGCAAGCAGAAAAATTAAAAAAATTACGGTTTTTCTAATTATCACCTGTCACCTGTCGTCTGCAGTCTTTATTAAAAAAAACCCCTGGATTGCTCATTTATTGGTGATGCTAACTGTACATACTTTCGAGCGGTATCAATAATGTCTTGGTAGCTCGGGGCACGTATCCTCGCAGTAAAGAATAAAACGTGACTCTTACACAAACGCTACGAATTAATAGACTCTCGTTACAGTTCTTGATCGAAGTATGTCGTCTCTTATCTGTCTTTGTGAAGATACGATACCTTTTATTTTTTATTTCGTGTAACTATCAATTTATACCGACTTCAAAAAAAAGGAGGTAATCAATTCGATACATATGTATGTAATATTGTTGGAACTACACAATATTCATATTATGTTACTCAAATTTCATAAGTGTATGTAGTTTCGTGAGTGTGTCATGCTCTCTCAAATGTCTCTCTGATGGTGGCGCGTGTGTTGGATCATTCGGTTCACCTCATGATGGTTGAGCTGGTTGGTGTCGATTCATGCGTCATGTTCGTGAACGGGCGCCGTCTGTTGGGATTGGTCATAACTTAACTGCTTCGGATGTTAATGTTTTTCTAGTATCTATTATATATCTGCATAGTAGGTACAGGTGTGAGTACTTTTAATACTTTATACTTGTACGTAAAAGGTTTCTTTCATACAATCTACCATATTATCTTTTATTTGTTTTCTGCACCTCGGTGCTAACAGACGCTTGGTTCATAGAAAACTTATAATCGTAACCTGGGTTATGATACCCTAATACTTTCTATTGAATTAAGTTTTGAAATTTTTAAGCATTGGTAAAAGATTAAATCTATAATATAAAAATACCAAGTCTGGGTAAAATATTTTGTATCTCCCATACAAATTTTGGTCAGCTGATGACAATTTTTTACGAAAAATCTTAATGATTTTTTTTGTGTTTTAGGTACATGAGCAAAAAAGCAGTATTTAAAATATAACCACACCTTTCCTTTTGTTTGTTTAAATTTAAGACTGTATCAATGAATTATAAAGAATGGTATTATGCATATTAGTTAACTGACTGAAACCAGCCCACGTAAAAACTATTACGAATCCCTCCATCTGCTGTTAGCTATAAAGCTTAATAAATTCTTTAGTACCAATTGTAGTAGCGGCGATACATAGTGCCAGAAAGCAACATGACAGCCTATATCCAAAACTAGAACAATTTTTTTTATCCCAATATTTCGCTCCAGATACCCGAATCTTCATAAAAGTCCAAGCGAGCAAAATCAAGCGGCAAAAGTATTCAATAAAACACGATTCTCATAAAGTAAGTCTTTACCTGTCTCATTTGTGCCACCCAAATTTAATATAGGAAGAAATATAGTTGCAATATGAGTCAATACGTGCAATCAGTGTCTTGTGTTGGAACATTGCCAGAGTAAATGGGCCGTGTGTCTATGAAGTTGGTGAATTCATTGGCAAAGATACAAATATCTATGCAGCCTCCTTGGAGGACAAAACGTATTTAGTGTGAAAGGCAATTTAGGTTTGCTAGGTTATGATTTAACATGAAGCTGTATAATAGAAAATAATAGAATAGAAAACATTTTTTCGACATAGACACAGCACAAAAACAACAATCACAAAGTAACAGAGGAGACTAGTAGCAAAAAAGTACATACACGGTATAAGAATGGCGCCGGGCGTGCCCATACCGAAAGATTTACCAACTCATCATTTGCTGGGCGTCAGACACCCAGCGCTGATTTTCAGTTGACAACCCGCTAGTAAGATACGGACGTGGGTAAATAAAATAGATACTTAAAATAATGTCATAATGTGAATATGTAGGAGCTCAACTTTTAAATTAAAATAATACGTAAAATAGAACATAATTATAAAGTATTTTAGAAAACATATAATGTAATATAATATTAAATACGTAAAGAATCGCCAACCCGCCTGCCAAGCGTGGCGATTATGGCAAAACCCTCCCCATGAATAGCACAAATAAAAAATATTCCCTAGTGCCCGGCAGCCTGCCTACCCTCGACTACGGTAGCGGTCGAGGTAACGGCATGGCAAGGGGTGCTAAGAATCTCCGAACGAGATCCGGCTAGCCCAACAAAAATTGACGGCTGGAACTGGCAACGTACAACACTCGTACACTTCGTACCGACGAGAAGATCACCGAACTCGAAGAGGAATTGAGCAGGTTACGATGGAGTATTATAGGGTTATCTGAAGTCCGAAGAGAGGGGGAGGACTCGATAATCCTCAAATCCAGTAACTTGCTCTTTTTCCGAGATGGTGACCTGAACTCCCAGCGTGCGGGAGTGCGGGTTTAACTCGGGTTTATCTTCCACAAGTCCCTTGTGAATGTGGTGTGTATGTCGACCAGGGTGGCGTAGGTTATACTCAGAATATCCTCGAGATTTTCGCTGAAGGTCGTAGGTACAGGTCTACGCCCCGACCTCGGCACACCCCGACGACGAGGTGGAGACCATATACGAGTATGAGGATATTTTTAGAGCCATGCATGGTTTCAAAACTCACTTCACCGTTGTCATGGTGGACTTCAACTTGAAACTGGGCAAATGAGACGGTGATGAGTTGCAAGTGGGGCAATTTGGAGTTGGACGATGGAACCACCGGGGTCACCTACTGGCCAGTTTGATGGAGAAGAAGGGCCTCTTTATGATGAGCCCCTTCTTCAGAAAGCGTGAACACAGGAAGTGGACCTGGCAGAGCACCGATGGTGCAACAAAAAATGAGATCGACTTCGTCATGTCAATCAAGAAGCAAATGTTCAATGATGTCTTGTGATCAATTCGGTGAAAACCGGAAGCGATCACCGCATGGTAAGTGGCACATTGAACATTAATATTAAGGTTGAAAGGTCTCGACTGATGAAGTCCACGTTCAGTCTAGCACAGATCCAGGTCCAGGTCGAGATCTTTCAGCTCGAACTCCAGAATTGTTTCGAGTGCCTAGGGAGCTCCGTGGCCGAATACAGCGATAGGTTCGTGAAAGCTGTCCATACGGTCGGGTCTAAGTTTTTCAAGACTTGCCGAACAGAGGGGAATAAAAAGCTCTCTGATCGTACTCTCAAGCTTATGAAGGAGAGGCGTGAGATGATCCTGCAGTCTTCAGGTGAGTCGTGTAAATACCGGCAGCTCAATAAATAGATCTTTAAATCCTTCAAAAGAGACCTCCGCCGCTTTAATACCGAGCGTATTAAAGACGCGATTGAGCGTAATAAAGGCTCCAGGGTTTTTCAAGAGATCTGACTATTGGTCAGAGTTAGCTCACGAAACTGAAGACCGACAATGGAAGGATCGTATCCGCTAAACCGGAGCTTCTGAGGGAGATCGAGACATTCTATGGGCAGTTGTAGACATCAATCAGCAAGCAAGTTTGAATCTAGCAAATGACCCAAGAGCTAGATTGACCCGACACTATACCGAAGATATCCCGGACGTCAGCCTGTACGAAACCTACCCTACCTACCCTACCTACCTATCCTAACATTCCTACCCTACCTACCCTACCTAACCTGCCTAACCTACCTACCATACCTATCCTACCTAATCTACCTACCCTACCTGCCCTACCTACCCTACCTATCCTTCCTACCCTACCTGCCCTTCATACCCTACCTACCCTACCAAACGATCCTACCCTACCTACTCTACCTACCCTATCTACCGTACCTACCCTACCTACCCTACCTACCCTACCTACCCTACCTACCCTACCTACCCTACCTACTCTACCTACTCTACCTACCCTACCTACCGTACCTACCCATTTTACCAAACATTTTACTAAAAGAATAATGTTGTCATGTCCATGAGATGGCCTGAATACACGTGCATCCCAACGAGTTTCGACAGTTGTCGGTACATACGTAATCCATTCGATTACAGGCCTGTGAAGCAAATTCTCCGTTTGTAGGGAAAGTTACCTACATATCTCGCAGTTATATATTTGCACGTGCTTCCACATTAGATCTGTTTGTTGATTTGAGCTGAGCGTAGACATAGTATGCCTACTGTGGAAGGATTAGTTGTAAGGAAATTTATATAATAGAGGAGCTGGATTTTTGAGCAAGTATATGCAGGGCAAAAAATTGGTAACTTAATAGGTGCAGCTTGCTGAGAGGACACCTAGTATATTACAGACAGCCCTTTGGTCGGAGGTCGACTTTCAAATTTCCAAAAAAAAAATTTTTACGTACAGAGCCATTCATTTTCATTCATCAGGTGCGGATTGACGCAAAAATACATAAAACCAATATTTTGTCAAACTTTATTATCCTGTCCAGTCAACTTTGAATTTCACCGCTGGCGCAGCAAGTGACGCTCATTTAGTTGCTTTAGATAAATGCTTAATATGAAAATCATTCCGTATGTTGCCACATCGACCGGTCCTCTGTTGCTCGTATCCAGCGAACTCCCACGGCCATTACCTCTTACAAAATTCAGACAAAAACAGAGCCTGAAAATTGTCTCAAAGAGCCAAAGCTAATATGATGGAGCACAGGCCATCTTATTTTATATTCCGAGCTGCCCATGCAACGTTACGAGTCCTACACATGAAACTGTTAGACTTATACACATAGAGAATGGATTGAGCTTTTTCATCCATTTTTGAAGTGAATATTGTGTTCGTGCATTAGTCTGTTTCTAAAGTTCTGAATGAGATGAAAATGATAGAATGATCTGTATTGTAACCCTAACAAATTTACCATTAGCAGCTTTAAAGTAACAGTGGTGGCCCAATAGTTACGGCCCTGACTTTAAAGTCGTAGGTTGTATGTTCAAACGCAGGCTGGCAGCATACTTTGTGTAATTTATTTCATTGTCACTGCTCCCAAAATGGTGAAGAAAAACATCGTGAGGAAGCTGGCATGTCCTAGAACTAAAACTCGAAGATATGTTATACCTACCTACCCGCACTGGTTAAGCTGGTAGTAGATTATGGCTCACTCCCTCTCACGGAGACTTGTGACCTGAGAGGAGGCCTGTGTCCCAGTAGTGATAACATTATAGGCCGTTTTTTTTTTTAGCTTTTTGGAAAATATGATATAACAATGGGCTGTTATACAAGTATTTGCCGCACAGTAACTACAATTAAAGTTGTGGAGATAAATGTCCACATGTTCAACTTTTTAAGGGGATTGCTCACTCTATTTTCTATGTCCATGGTTCGACAACATTCAAACGTGCAAAGCTCACGTATGCATGTCAAAAGTTTGTCCAGTGTACATTTTTGGGTACTATGATGTCAATTTCGGACGTTCGGACCGAAAATAGGGTTGTTTTCGTGTTTTGTTATGGATGTGCATGTACCTACGTTGAGAATGTATTTTTATAGGAATGTTGAAGTGGCATTATGATATAAAAATTTAAATATTTATTGACAATTTGTATGGTTTTAGATTAATAAGATAAAAGATTGTAGTTCCAACCGTTTGGCTGTAAAACAGACGACGGACAGAAGGACAGACTAACGGACACGTGAGTGACAACAGGGCTCCGTTTGGACCCTTCGGTTACGGAAGCCTAAAAATCAAAAACCTGCTTAAGAAGCGAACTAAAAAGATGTAAACAAGATGAAAATCATGTTATACAGTCGGAGGATTAGCAAGCAGGCTAACCAAAACCATATTATGGTTCCTGCGACTGCGTAGCATGATTTTAATTCGTTTACGTTGTTTTTAGTGATTCTGATATAAAATACTTTCTAGTAATTTAATTCCTCATAAAAGCCTAGGCAAATCAAATATCGGGTATAAAATTTAAACCTTAATGACTTGTGCGTTAACGAATAAAAATCGCTTTCTGCATAAGTCGATGTAGCTGACTAAAACTAACTAATGCCAATCATAGACTACGCCGATGCCTGCTATCTGGATGCTACTGAGGTGCTCTTAAATAAGCTTGAGCGCTTGCAAAACCTGTGTATTCGTTTTGTTTTTGGTCTTAGGAAATACGATCATGTCTCTCAGTTCCGCAAGGATATCAAGTGGCTCCCTATCCGTCTTCGCAGGAACACTCGCATATTATGTCTCCTGTTCAATATCCTTTTTAACCCAGCATACCCTGGCTACCTGCGCGACCGTTTTTCGTTTACTCGCCCTCCTGACGTCCTGTGTAGATCCCGCCTTAAACTCCATCTCAATTTCCCATCCTATAAAACTCATTTCTATTCCCATTCCTTCTCTGTTCATGCAGTACGACTGTGGAACTCACTTCCACCTAAGATCCGTTACGCTAAAAGTATCTCTATGTTTAAAAAGCAAGCCAAAGAACACTATCTTTCATCTATCCCGTGATCTTATATATTATACGTATTTATTTATTTTATGGTAGTTATGTATTTTATTTTTATATATAATTATCTTTTGGCACTTCTTGTAATTTTTTTTTATATACTATGTTTACATTAGTTAAGTTTTACGCTATATTACTTTTCCTATTACTTCTACACACTGTGTCTATGTCTCTTATGCAATTCTCCTATCGCAGGTCTGCTGGAAGAAATTTCTTTAGAAATAAGCAGCACCTTTGTGCTCTTCTATCTTTATATATGTATTTTCTCTTTTAAGTGTTTTGTGTGTAGGTACATAAATAAATAAATAAAAAAAAACAAAATTACTTAAATATAATCTTTTTAAATGTGAAGTGTTTGAATCTAAAATCACTTAAGTTACTATAAAATTTAACCTTTATCAGAAGTGATCAAGCAATTAATATCGAAAGCTAACTGATGAGTAGGTATATCTAAGCTAATAACTATCCCACGTTAATCCCAAGTTATTCAATCCAGTCTATCAAACATTCAAGCACAATGCCAGGCATATTATTCTTTCATTTCGACCAACCAAACTAAATGTGAAGAGAAAAACATTCGCAGCAAACAAAAACCAAGATTAGACTGACAATATTATACACAGATGCAATATTAGAGATCAACATTGTCCTCCCCTCTCCCAACGAAAACATTTCTTAATTAAATAAGCCCGGACAGGTGGATTCAGCAGCAAAATCTAATATACCAGATAGGAATTCCCTTTATTTATACTGAGAGTCCAAGGCCATGATCAAATTGTTGAGAAATCAAGGATGAAAGATTTTTTTCCGTTCCTCGTTAATTTCCTTCTAAAGTGTTTTACAATCAATTCTGTTGTGACTTTCTTTGTTGGTGTTCTTGTTTGTTTACGGCGTAAATAAAAGGTTTTTCAAGAAATGTTGGTTATTTTGAAGCTTGTGGCTTCGTTAAAGAAATGGTTTAAAAATATAGCATTTGGAACTTTGGCGTTCGTTTCTATAGACTTCCGGCACTGCCTGCGGTGTTCTATACGAGGCATGCCTTTTAAGTCGTTGTCGTTTGAAGAAAAAAACACAATTAGAACCTTATAGTACATTTTATTGTTTTTCAAAGTATTCACCACGTAGCTACACGTAATACACTTTTCCATTCACTCAAACCAGTTATTATAACATTTATTCCCCTCTAAAGTGGGGGTGTTCAAAATGGCTGACTTGAAAGCGTCGACTGCTTCTTCACTGGACCGGAACCTTTAACCACGAAGACTTTTCTTAATTTTAGGAAATGTAAAGGTAGGCTTAGGTCAGGACTGTATGAAGGATGGTCAAGAATTTCTACTTTTTCCTGCTTCAAATACGAGCGCTGTGTGAGCTTGCGTTGTCGTGGTGCAGGATGATGCGTCGCTTTGAGTTTGATTTTCGAAGTTCGGCAATGACTTGTGGTAAACAAACTGTGGTATACCATTCTGCGTTAACCGTTCTACGATCTTCAAGTGCAATAGTGGAAACATGGCCGGTTTTTCTACCGAACGTGGCCACCATCTTCTTTGAAGTGCTTCGAGTACGAACAACTTTAGTCGGCTTTAGCTCGTCTTGAAATACCCAGATTGTAGATTGTTGTTTGGAATCAGGATCGTAGGCATAGATCCAAGATTCGTCACCACTGATGATGTCGTAGACGTGATTTGACTCTCCTCGGTTGAACCTTTGCAGTTTTCTTACACCATCTGACGTGGGCCGCCTTGTGATCGTCGGCAAGCAGATGCGGTATCCAACGGCAAACTTGCTTCATCACACCAAGCGCTTCATGCAAGATCTTCTGAATGGTTGTCCCTGAGATGCCTAATAGAGCCTCTATCTCTCTAATTAGTTGTCTCACAGCAATGATGTTATTTTCAGTGTAGGCGGATTTTGGGCGTCATTCGCGAGATTTGTCACTAACACTAGTATGTCCACGCTGGAATTCTAAATACCAGCGTTCGACAGTCCGCAGACATGGGGCTTCATCACTGAACATAGATGTTAGCTCTTCAAAACACTGAAGCCGTGTCAGGCCTCTACTAAAAAGTTGTAGAAAATTATTGCACGAACATTTTCCTTAGAAAGATTCATTTTCGGACGTAACCTGACAGATTCCAATCGACGCTATGACTAAACAATAGCATTAATCCTAATACCTACTTTCAACTGTTTTGAGATTCAAAATTTAAACACATTCAAATATAGAACAGTTCCAAATTCAAAATTGCCGGGAAATATGGAAACGACAGAACTTAAAAGGCATGCCACGTAGTCAAAATAACTCGTAGTAACTACAGAACCAAATAAAAAAAAATAAGAGGAAAACAGAAAACTCGTGTAAAACAACTTTCAAGGTGAGAATAACTTAACTACACACATTTTCCTTCATTTTCAAATCAACACGCGAAACAAGCTCTTTATAAATTTCACAATAGCACGATCACAAAGAAACACAGCCCTCATTTGAGCTCAATTTAATCACGCTATAATATACAAACCTTTATACACATATACAATCTCTAGTATATTTCATACAAAGTTTCATCTGTACAATTTGTAGTCCTTGCTGAATAATATATTTTTACTTTGCGCCCAATTGTCGAGAAGGTGGGATTCTTCTAACTCACTCGTTTTATTCGAATTGAAGGAGTCAAAAATCTTTTTCTTTTTGTATTAATTTTTCGGAGTTTAAATCGATCTTTTCTTAATTGAGTAGTGCCTGAAATGGAATGGTTAGTTGATAAAGGGTGATTTTTATTATAGCTAGCTGGGATTGGTCAGTATTATGTGAACGGTGAGGGAGAGAACATAGATGGACTGCGTGAGGAATGATAAGAATGAAAAGTGAGGGAATGGTAGCGTTCCGATTGACAGGGAAGAATGGAGGAAATTTTGCCAGAACCTCAATTACTTAAGATCGGACAACATTTCTCTCAGTAGCGTGCAAGTGGCTGGTATTTCACCAGCTGAGATGTATTTTTCTTTATCGTGTGAGGATGTGCCACCTCTGGCGTCAGAGTAAATTAAGCCGCCTCTGGGAACCTCACAGGCATGTTTAACTGACGATGAATAACAAAACAATTGAACATAAGTTCAGTGCTACAGCAAAGTCTATAGAGACGATACTGTAATATTGGCTTGCACAAATATACACTTTTTTTCAGTAAAACTGCCTGTGCAAATACAGTCTCAAATATTATATTTATCGTAGCTTCTTTGGTTCGGCGTGTTTTATTTACTTTAACGAGTAATGGTTTACACAAGAGAATCGATGTCAAAGATTTCTGAGAACAAAGCTTTGGGAGCTAAAAATAATTGCCCGATTTCTTAGTGGAGTAAATCTGTCAATGACAAAGAACACGTATTTATCACCAGACTTGGTAACTGAGTGAAGGTGATTTGAACTTCAATTTTGTCTATTAAGTAGTACCTAGTATTCTGTAACAATGATACCGTGATAGCATAAGTGATCTTGAAGTTAGCTTTCAATCTCTAGCATTGGAATGCAAATGTCAGCTTTCACGGTGATTTGTTTTAAAGAATCGACCGGTAGATATACCTATTATTATGATCATGTGATGTTTGTTCGTTACTTCAAACCTATTTTCGTCATAGTTATGTCAGCCGCTAGACATTAATTGCTAAGCATGATTAATTGCCTAAACGGAATTTGTTCATTTGTTTGCATTACCTACTTCCAGAGTTAATTAAATGATAATAATAAATTATTTTATTTCTGTAAATTGTTTTGTACAAACACTTTTACATGTCCATCATATTTTTTAAAACTAGATGAGGTCGGCGTTTCCTATCTGACTACTCTGAGAAGAAAGGCCGAAACAAACTCAGAGGTCACAGTCTCTATTAAAGTCCAGACAAAATCTTGGTTAGATTATGTGAAGACCTTGTAGACTGATGTCTGAAATGGTCTTTTGAGGAAAGAACTAGCTAGATTGAGTGGACCTGTCTAGCCAGTGCACGCATTTGTCAATAACCGTGTAGCTCAACTCCGAATTTAAGGAGCTCAACGATTTGACGAACAATTACAAAGAAAGGACATTCGGGTAGGCCGCATAAACTACTCAAACTGCCAGACCAGGATTAAAAACTAACTAAAAATTAAAATTAAAAACAAAAAAAAAGAATGATCCACATAGTCTTCACATTCACAATAATTAAAATAAAATAATAAAAGACATTAAAAAGTAAATATTCTTGTCATTGCAAGAAAAGCAAAAAAAAAATTCACGGTGCAATATATAAAACAAAATTAATTGGAGCAGCTCAATCCCAAGCTTTTTTGTCCTCAACGTAATCTTTAATTGTGTAAAACGCTTTCTGGCACAACTTACGTTTAATTAATGATTTGAATTTATTAAGACTTAGATCTTGTACATGGCTTGAAAGCTTATTATTCAAGCGTACACATTAACATCTAAACGAGCCACCTATTTTCTTGAGCCTTGTTGTAGGTACTACAAATTTGTGTTTGCTCCTAGTATTTATGTTATTATTTATTAGTTTATCCTCGCACTGGAACACCTTGCAGCAATTACACCAATGGAGCACAATCCTATAATAAACTCACTATAAGTCCAGGTTTCCTCACGATGCTTTCCTTCACCGACGGGTATCTCTACTATCTAGCAGTTTATTTAGTGAATGCTTATATTGGGTTAATGACTGTACCTTACATGAACTAAAAATAACTTGCAAGTCTGGTGGGGCAAAAGGCACAGAATTTATGCGAGTGTAATTTTCCTTACCAAATTCAATAACTGGAGCAGATTGGTCACTTAAATTGAGACCAATTAGACCAAAGTAGAATAATTCACAGAATCTATATTTTAAACTAGGTATTTGACCATAAGACCCTTAACGAGGCTTCCAAGAATCAATTTGGAATTTGGTAATTTAATAAATTGTACACCAATTTCGATACGTTTGCGAAGATACGTCTTACAAAAGATCGCAATCAGTCCTTGTGAACTATTGAAACACGTCCGTCTGAATACTTACAGAAGTCGTATCTAGTTCTCAAAGATGTTGAAATTCATAGGATTCATAAGCTATTAACTGTCTTCTTGTTACGGGTTCTAGAACTTTAAAGGGTGGTTCAGTTGACTGGTTTATTTGATAGCTGAGCTAGACTTCGCTTTGTGTCTGGGTTTATTGTTGGTTGTGTTGGCATAATAGAATCGACATAACATCACGCCTTTATTCTCTGAACGGTTGGGCAGAGATGCACATCTGTATTATAATATAATACTTTTAAACGAGCAATTCTTGTATCCTCAACACATACATGTTATTGTTGTTTGTTGTTGTTGTTCTTGTTGTGTTGTTTGTTGTTCTTGTTTGTGTCTTCTTGTTGAATCTCGGAAAAGGCTCCAACGATTATCTTGAAATTTAGTATGCAGGGGATTTCGGGGGCGATAAATCGATCTAGCTAGGTTTCATTTTTAGAAAACTGAACTGAGCTCTGTCGCCCAGTTGCTGTACCTAGTACCCCAGAAAAAAGTTCTGGCGTTGCAAACACGTACCGGAACATCAGGATTGGAAGGCAAGGTGAACTGATGAACTGGTGAAGGCTGTGGAAATCTGTTGGATGCGAGACGCGCAGGACTAGTCGATATATTGAAACTAGGATAAAGACTATGTTAAACAATAGACGAATTTCGGCTAAAACGATACCGTTCAAAGAAAACTTAAGTTCAATGAAGTAGAGTTCCATGTTCGTTGCAAAATAGCTTTTTATTTTCAAACATAAACACACTGTGTGTTTCTTTGAAGAGTATTGATGACGTACTGTTGGAATTGAAAGCGCAAAAAGGTTTTGTAACTTTTTTTCCTGGGTTCTCTACGTGAACGTTACCTATAGAAGGTATTGAAGTGACGTTTTTTTGTAAATTATACCTCGGTACATAATAAATCTCTAACAGCATTATGAAGCCCGTTAAATGATACAGTGTGCCATCTCTTTCTGACATGCGGTACTCAAAAAAAAAAATCGTACTTAAAAAAATGTTAATTCAAAAATCAAAAAACCCGACTGCTTAAGAAGCGAATTAAAAAGACGTAAACAAGAAGAAAATGATGCTTTGCCACCAAAACCAGATGCATTCTCCATATCTATATAGCTTTCTTAGTATCCTATCAACCGTCACCATTTTTAAGGTTCCGTTCCTTAAAAGGAATGCGGATACTGTGACAAACTATTTAAATTAGTGCATTGTCATCGGTCTTTGATAATTGTGCAAAGTTTCAAAATAATCCTACGTTTTGAAGGGAGTGAAAATCACGTTCAAAGATTCTGTTACATATTTACATACATACCAAGCTTATAAAAGCGTGTTAAAAAAGGAACTCTTATAGGATCTCTCATCTCATGGTTGACTGTCCGTGTGTCAAGACCTTATTCACTGGAACACCTGAAGGTATAAAATTGAAATTAATATGGTGTATTCAAGCCTGCAATTTGTTGTAGTTGTGAAAAAAACAAACTTCTAAGCGTCGCAATTAAAAGATATGGTCGTTTATGCCGCATATTTGACAATCGCAAGGAAATTAATTATTATTTATTATTATTTATTTATTAACAAGTTTAATGAACACAATACATAGTCTTACTAAATGATGCAAATCATAAACTCATTAGAGTTTTACCGTGCATCATTGATTCATCGACACCAAAAGTCTTAGAAAATTGACTTAGAATCATACCACTTGGCAAGAAACAATATCTTATAGCACAAGTAAACCAAAAAATCCAAAAACCGTAAATTTGAAGCTACATATAGAAGTCTATCATTAACTTATTTGCATTTGGTGAACTGCTTGCATCGGTGCTTTCATTGTTCACTTCACTTCAGAACTTCAGTAATGTTACCACCTCATTATTTTGGTGAATATAGCGCCACCTAATTATTGTGTACCTACAAATGTATTACCACCTAATTATTGTGTATAAACGGAATCCTCGGTACGTGAGTCCTGTTTTTTGCGATAATGGTACGGAACCCTTCGTGCGCGAGTCCGACTCGCACTTGACCGGTTTCTTTTTATAACGTCCTTACACTATCAATTCATCATACTCGTATATCTATATTAGAGAATATATCCAGAGAGTTATATCTCAATATCATTACAATCTAAGCTCTCCTTCCTTGATTTAGAATAAGATCCTTACTGCACATCTTACATAAATAGTCTGTGAATCAACCGCGACGCGGATTCAAAGTTTGGCGAACTTTAAGATCTACCAAGAATACGTGACCTATTTCATGGAGATACTAGTTCCTACTTAGAACTTTCACTCATGTGTAGATGCGAGTATTATAGTTAGTATGTATGTGGTTCTATTTTATGCTGCAAGGGAAAAGTTATACCGTTCATAATTAAAATGTGTGATTGGCTTTGTTTGCGTTATTCGTTAAGTATCCTATAAATAACAATTTGTTTTGCTAATGTCCTGATAAAAAAATTGCCCAACAACAACTTGATTGCGGACTGACTGCTTTGGCTATGACAGACGTACACTAGGTAAGTAGTAATACAACCAGCGATATTATTCCCAACTACTGCAACTTATGAAAGCCATAATGAAAAATTCCGAGGCAATGAAACTCAATAATATAGTCCCACATAAAGGAAGATTTGTAATTGGCTTTCTGTTGACTATGGTTTCCTTTTTTGTCTGTATTTATTAGCTGTAAGTCCTCCATGTACTAAAATAAATAAATAAATTAAAAAAATAAACGATTCAACTGTCTTGGATCTCGCAATGCAATAATTGAAAAAAAAACGGCGGGGCAGAACGAGAGTTAACAAAAAAGAACCAGCCAAGTGCGAGTCGGACTCGCGCACGAAGGGTTCCGTACCATTATCGCAAAAAAAATACGTTTGTTGTATGGGAGCCCCACTTAAATATTGCTGTTACAGCGGCAACAGAAATACGTCATCTGTGAAAATTTCAACTGTCTAGCTATCACGGTTCATGATATACAGCCTGGTGACAGACAGACAGACAGACAGTGGAGTCTTAGTAATAGGATCCCGTTTTCACCCTTTGGATACGGAACCCTAAAAACCTCCATATCAAGCAGGAGACCGAACAGAGGTTGGATAATATGCGCTGTAGAATGCAAACAACTGGGACAAGCCTAGCACTGTGGATATAAATTACCATTAATATTAGTAAACTTTGAGCTGTTACTTACCTGAATGAATATTGTTAAAGTTTGCTATTTAAAACCACCCTTAATATACTGATACCGTCACGAAACAGCTACAAACTGATCAAACCAACAGAAAGTATCACACCAACTCAACTACCCGTGGTAAAAAGTAAACACACTCCGAGTGCAACCATCCCACTTTCCGCAGAAACTACTGGAAGAGGTACAAATAAGTTTAGCAACTAGATACTACCTGGATTTAGAAGGTTCGTTTTTGTTTTCCACCCAGATCCATTAAAAAGATAAAAGGGTGATGTTCGTCAATCCGTGAGAATAGCTAAAGTTAGGTTGAAGGCAGGAAAATGGTGCTGTTTGATTGTTCTTTAGACTCTTGGCGTTCCTGGTGGTCCATTTGAGTTCGAATGCATGAGATAGGTCCTATCTTATCTATCTTTATCTTCGTTTTGCATACGACTGACAGGTTAAAAGTATTACAATAATAACAGGCAAATTAATTCATGCGATAGACAGGAACATGGTACTCACATACTTGCAATTATTGCGTTAGTACATTATACCCGTACGCCTTGTTGGTATAGTGCCTTCAACCACCTACTAATGACCATGAGGAAGACCTCATGCTCAAACTACTACGCTACTGTAACTACTAAGAAGTTGTGATTACCAATTTGTCTCAGTATCGGCTCGGATTCGGCTTTCTTATTCCCGTTTGACGGCAATCGGCTAATAACTGGTGAATATTGCATAGCGATATGTTATGGAATGAATGTTATATTATGGAGTAAGCGTGTCCTGATCTTCTTTATGTATGCACAAAAAATATTTCATTGATTCTATTGCAATAAAACATTATCGTGCTTTCCGCACTGAAATGGAACAAAAATTAGCACACTATCAAGATGACATTGCAAATAAATGAGGTCAAGAACATAAGAATATACATAATACATCACAAACATTTTCCTATTAGTTTTTGCAGTTATTATCGCAGTTTTCCTCATGTTCTTACCACGAATAGTCCTCAATAATTTGTCAAATGACAAACGTGATCCATTACCTACTTCTTGCCCTGATGCTGTCTCGGGCTGATTTATTATGGTGGGTGGCTAATAGTTTATTTGTATGGATACTAAGCCATTTGGTTTTAGTGGAGATTTGAGCAACGGCTTTTGGTGTTTTCGTGAAGGAAAACAATCATTAAAGGGTGCCGCTGAACCGCAATTACATTTTAAACCGCCTCTGTTAATTCAGATAATTTTGTTGCAGCCGCATGCTGGATATATGCTTCTTTGAATGTTCATAATGGTGGTGTCGGCTTTCTATCAGATAGAAGGAAGATACTGTGGTGTGACAGCCCTTGTCGTCGAGCACTCCTGATGGTATCCGTCTACGATAGAGCGAGCCAAGCCAGAAGACGCCTGTACGCTCTTGCTTTGAAGACTTAAATACCTTTGACCCGCCTGGGTAAATCGTTAGTCGTTAGCTCGAGCTAAGTAAACGTTTATATAGACTAAAATTAAAATGAAGCTTAATCAAAACTCTAGTGAACGAAGGTTTAATTTTTTAAATAAACTTTATCGCAAAGAAAAATATCATCATCATCATTTCGGCCGAAGGAAGTACACTGCTGGATATAAGCCTCCACCAGGTGTCGCCTCCTAGATCGGTCCTGTACGTCTCGCATCCAGCGGATTCCCGCAGCGCTGAAAATGTCATTGTTCAAAGACAAAGACAAAATTTCTTTATTTCAACTAGGCTATTAAGCAGCACTTTTGAACGACAAAAATATAAATTTAAAATGAACAATAATAATTAATAATTTCCGCCTCGCTGCTTCCCTACGTCTTGGCGCACCCTGTTGTACTACTCATCGTTGTCACTTTGGCGAAGTTGTCAACAACCTCGGCCACCACGGTCTATCATGCAGCAGAAGTGTGGGTCGCATAGCGCGACACAGAAATTTAAACGACATCATCCGACTTGCTCTCGTCACCGTCGGCGTTCCGGCCGTATATAATAACCTCATCGATAGTTATATTTTCGAGCCGTTTGGGGTTGAAACTCTTGGTCCATGGGGTCCGAGTGCTCACGCTTTGTTTAAAGATCTTTCCAAATGCCTAGCTGACACTTCGCGTGACCCAAGGGCTGGCTTTTATCTTGGTCAGAGAATATGTATTGCAATTGCAACGTGGTAATGCTGCCAGTCTTTTGGGTACATTACCAGTGGACAACGATGTGGAGGAGTTTTTTGACGTCATATTTTAGTTTAGTATATTTTTAGGATTAGTTAGTGAGTAGTTTTTGGTTTAAGTGTATATGTTTGTTGTCTTAGTTAATTAAGTATTTTATACACTGTATATACTTGTATCTATGTAAATAAAATTTCACCACTTTTAGGTAATGAAATAGGGTTAACAATTAGGTACCTGAATAAAATTATTTATTATTATTATTTCTGATACAATAATTGATTCTACCGTCCATTCGAAAAAATAGCTTGTTATGAAGAAGAACGGACAAGAAACTCCACATTTAGTCTTTTAAAAAAAGTGTTTATACATAAGTTCCACCTATAGGAAGATCTACCAATGTTCCGTCTTCTGGTACGCAGTCACCACTCCAGAACTTTGCGGCCCCATCGACCATACTTGAAAGATCCTTCATCATCAGCCTTTTAATGTTACCACTACTGGGACACAGACCTCCTTTCTGTGAGAGGGAATGGGCCGTAATCCACCACGCGGGCCCAGTGCAGATTGGTGGATGTCACATGTCTTCGAATTTTTGGTTCTTGGATATGCCGGTTTCCTCACGATATTTTCCCACCGTTTCACCGTTTTAAGCGCAGTGGTGATGAAATAATTTACACAAAGTAAAGTGCCTTACTGAGTTCGAATCCACGACCTACGACACGTAAGTAGGGGTCGTAACCACTGGGCCACCACTGCTCTGAAAGATCGATTACAATTATTTTATGAACTTTCCTTAACATGAGGCTAAACTTGGTTCCATCGAGAGCTTTTACCTAATTTTCACAACTTCCAAACTAGTGACCATTTCTGTCTCCTTGTAGATCTAATTGCAGTGTAGCTCTACTTGATCTACAAAACTACTGCTAGCTTTCAAAGGGGTCGTGCTCTTAAAATCCTACTAATATTGTATATGCGAAAGTTTATATGTTTTGTTTTTTGATGGATTGGATGAAATTTTGCTGATTAATAATTTATTAATTTAAATTAAATTTATTGCAACCATAATATAAATACAAGTGGTAAATATAAGATACAGTAACAATTATAGACCCTGTCGGGCACAGCAACATTCTAGATACAGTCGGTGACTAGGAGAGAGGAATAGCGCTTAATATTTTCCATAACAATGAAAAGTTCAGTTATCCATTTCCTATTTATTTGCTTTTTATTTGGTTTAATGTACTAATATGTGTGTCTTTCTATGTTTATGTTAAATTATGAATTATTATTGCTTATTAATTTATTTGCTTATTTTTTGTATTACAAATTTTTATTTGTATTAAAAGTTTATTTGATAGAAATTTTTGGAGTCCTAATTGGTTTATTTATGGTTTATATTTAATAAAATGAATATTTAATATATGCATATTATATTTTAGTTCAATTTATTATTAATGTCATTTTCTTTATCGAGTTAACAATTATATTCATTTTTAATAAAATTAATAATTAATTGGTACTGTACGGGGGGTAGCCAGGAAGCTACGTATTAAAACGCAGAAATTACTATTATCTCATATATTTTCGCAACATGCCTGCCCTAAGGCGGCTTCTATCGAACTGACAATCAAAGCACAGAGTAGTCTTTATATATGTTACGGCTAATACCCGAAGTGCGGCTACACCTAGTATTAGCCGGTTAGAACTAGGTGTAGCCACGCAACATAGTCGACGGAGCCCCGCTGCGCGGGGCTCCTATTTCCGTCCGCAGGGTCTAAAGTAACCTAACACGAACGAGATGACGGGAGCTGAGTTCGCTCGCTTTGCTCGCTCACTTCAGCTCCCGTCATCTCGTTCGAACCTAACCTGTCCGTGTCGGGGTGCCCTAAGCTCCGGCTAATACTAGGTGTAGCCGCACTTCGGGTATTAGCCGTAACATATACACGGAAAAAGCCTAGCAAAGAAATCTTCATTTGTTTTATGTTCGAATTTCAGTTACCTTTCAAGACTATGTTATCTGTTGCCAGTCTTCATATAGGCAAGGAGTTTTACTTTACATAGGCAGAGTCCTCACAGTACCTACCTTATAATGATGTTCATATTATATTTTGAGTCAATTAATTACTAATGTCATTTACTTATAGAGTTGACAGTTATTTTTATTTATTATATTTATCCGTCAGATATTCGTCAATAGTGTAATAGCTTTTATGAATTAAGAATTGTTTTAATTTATTTATAAATATATTGGTTATATTTACATGTTTTATGCTTCCCGGTAATTTGTTATACATTTTTGTCGATTTTTATCGACCTGAATTAACAACTGCTACTTAATTTTTTATCCCGGTTTAAAGATGCCTTGGGATTATAAAAAACTTTTGACGGCGGTAAAAACCACGGGTAACATAAAACTGAAGATAGAATAAACTTGCAGGTTTTAAAAGGACCTTCCAACGGTACTGTTATCGATGTAATTAGAAGAGACCTCGACCTTACTAAGCCCTAAAAATATCTCGACGAACTTAGGACTGCCTATTCATTAGGGTACGGGGAGTTTCTTGCCCCATTCATTGAGAAATTGTGATGCTAGGATGCTAAGGTCTCACACATATTAAGATAAGACAGGACTTGTTAAGGTTTAGAAGAGTTTGCTAGCATTGGCTGATGTTTTTCGTATATTTTCACCGTACATTGTTCTATGTTTATGACCGAACTAAAGAAAAAGCTTGAATGAAAACAGCTGAAGATCGAAACATAGAATTGAGTGAAAATGTTCTAAATAAGAAAAATATAGCTATTCTGTAAAAATCTGTATCAGCTATTAGACTTAAAAATGAATATTATTAGGTATTCGTTTTTTTCGGATAAAGTCATGTTATTTACATTTTATAAACTAAGGGTATGTGGGTAAATTTAATGTAAAAATGTGGATCTGCAAACCCTACATAATTTACTTAGTTTAATGAATTGTTAATCAGGAACTGTCAACTCATAAATTACTAGCTGTCCCACGCGGCTGCGCTCCCATCAACTGGCTACCTTCCAAGTAGTGTAGGTAGGGTAAATGGTACCCTACCTAGCCTACCCTACCTACACTACATATATGTCTGTTGCGTAACTTTAACCGCTTACACAGTGCACGCAATGGAAGCTATCAAAAAGATACCGACTTCCAAAAGTAAAGTTATTTTTCACTTTGTAGTTTTCTTATTTGGATGTCGGTAGTATTTTTTTATAAAAAAGATTTTTATTTTCTTGAGTCTTGTTGTAGGTACTACAAATTTGTGTTTGTTCCTAGTATTTATGTTATGGATATCACTGTATCTTTTTAACAATTTTATATTTTTGTGGGCATATAAAAGATTTTCATAAATATACTGACATAGTCATTACATTAATATTCTTAAATGCAATTGTATTGTCAAGAGAAGGTCGATGAAATACCTGACGCTATCGACAAATTAAATAGAGACTTGATAGCGATTAAAATTTTGATCCGATAGATTTGGCGTTACAGTAAACCCTAATAAGTGTCAGGCAATAATCATTGGGAGTCTTCAACGCATCGCCAAAGTGGATAGTGTAACTCTCCCACCTGTTTTATTCGACAGTACGATCGTCCCGTTTAGCACTGATGTGAAGAATCTAGGTTTACGTATTGATAGAACCCTGAGCTGGTATACTCAAGTTGCTAGTGTCAGTCAGAAGGTTACTGGAACGCTCCGGGCTCTGTATCGTCTGAAAAACTTTTTACCATCGAAAACAAAGACAATGCTTGTGCAGACCCTAAAATTTCCTATCATCGATTATGGTGACGTGTGCTACTATGACCTGAATGCAGATTTCCTCAACAAACTTGACCGTCTTCTAAATTACTACATTCGATTTGTTTTCAATTTACCTAAAAATGATCATGTCTCTGTGCATCGGTCGCTTCTAAAGTGGTTTCCCATACGCCAGCGTAGAGAGCAAAGGACATTAACTACATTGTACTTATTTCTTGACTCTCCAAATTCCCCTAGTTATCTGGCCCCTTACTTTCAATACATCTGCGACAACCACAATAAAAATCTACGATCATCCAATAACCGCCTTCTTCAATGTCCTACTCACCGCACTGACTTCATTCGCTGTTCTTTCTTCATTCAGTCTATTTCTCTGTGGAATACCAGCCGATTGACCTTCAAAGCCAAAGTTCGCGAACACATTCGTAAGAATTTGGCAGTAGTATCGTCACAGCGCAAATTCTTTTAATTTTTTTTTCTTCCTTTTCTATTTCAAATAATTGTTAAGTGGTACCTGTATTTAGTTTATTTGTTTTAGTATTTATTGTATAATTGAACTGTATTTATTTATAGCTTAAATTTAGGCCTTATATTCAAATTCATATTACTATCATAATTGCACCTACCACTTTTTGTTTCTCCATCACCCAAAGGTTGACTGGTAGAAAATGCCTAAGGCATTAAGTCCGCCTCTGTACGTTTATGTGCTTAAAGTATTAAATAAATATTTTTTTCTCTGAGAGTGTCTCGGGCTTAATTTATAAATTGATCGAACGGCTCTTTTCTGCAAAACAAAGATAGTCTGGATGTCGGCGGCATTTCCCCACAACAGAATACCGTACGGCATTACACTATGAAAATAGCTAAAATATACTTAACGGGCTGTCTCTATGTCAGTTAAATTACGAATTTTCCTAACAGCATATGCTGCGGAGCTAAGCTTTTTTGATAATTTATCTATAGGTGGGCCCCACTGAAGCTTAGCATCCAAAGTTAAGCCTAAGAATACTGTGCTATTTTCAGGATTTAATTCTTCGCCCTTTACCAACACATCAGTTTACACCTGCCTAACGTGAGGTAGGATAAACTATATGCATTTGTTTTTTTTGTTTTTAAGAAGTAAATTGTTAACATTGAACCAGTGAATTACTTTTAGATCGCGCTATTTACATCGTCAGTAACCAGCTGTTGACGTTTAAGTTTAAACAAAAGTGAAGTATCATCGGCAAACAACACTTTATCATGGTTATTCTTTATGAGGTAAGGCAAGTCATTAATATAGATAAGAAACAAGGAAGGACCATAATAAAAACACCTGTGTACTGTGAAACAATTTTAAATACAATGCTTTTCAAAAAATTAAACAAGGAAACGCAAAATAAATATTATATCAGTTTTTTCTGTTAGTGACGGTTGACTAGTAGGTAGAACAAGGCACCATTGAAAAATGGTACGTTTTTATTGAAATTTTGACACATTTGTGAATAAGCTATATGAATTATCGTAAAATATTTGTTTGGACCCTTAATTCAGTAACTCAATGTATAAATACAGGGATCCGTTGAATTCACAAATATTGTACCTATAATCGTGACAATCTAAGAAGTCCGGTGACGTTTTTTATTTTACATGCCGCGATAATTTTGTACGTAATCAGCATCAAGTTTAATTAATAATAAGTATTTTTATAGCTGTCAAATCCGACTTCTTAGATTGTCATGACCTTAATAGGAGACAAGTAAAAAAATAGATTAAAAAACCCCCGACACATTTTTATTTCATTATACATAATTTAAAAAGTAGTAGAAACGCTTCGATCGACAATCTATTGAACACGTAATTATGAAACGATATCTTGCGAAAACACCCTGTTTCATACAGTAAAACGATTTCCCGATTTCCATGAAACATAGGTAAGAACACTCTCGATAAAGTCATTATTCAAACATACGAAATTCATCCGTTTAGGAGCTATGATGCCACAGACAGATACACAAACACACAGGTACACTCGTCAAACTTATAACACCCCTCTTTTTCCGTCGTGGGTTAAAAACAACATTAGAAAGCTAGGGGGAAAATTGGAAAGCCAAGTATTGCCCACTAAATCGGCTCTTTAACCATTTGCAGGTACTTTTTCTCTCTATCCACTTCTTAATTGGTCACTTTACAAGTCCTAAACATTTAATCGTTTCGTTTCTCAAATAAAACTAACAAATACTCAACTACAGCATAATGACAGTGACAGGTCTCACATCAGTGCTGCCATCGCACAGATGAACTTCCAGTTTAAACGGCGCCATTTTTTTCAGTGTTGTACAGTATTAAACAGAATAGGTCATCATACTTAGGCGTTCATTTGCGTGTTTCCTAGTAAGAATAGAATAGAAAACTATTATTCAACACCGACAAAATACTACACAACAGCTACAATCACAAAGATTTAAGAATTTCTCGCTTAGTTAAAATTTTTTTTTTTAACTAAGCGAGAAAGAGTCACAGTACCTAAATATGGCTGCAAGAACTACCTACTGAGCTGATGTCATGCTACCAATAATAATATAATTATTATGTCTGTGCGATATCATACAAAACTCGATGCACAAAAGTAATATTCGATAAAAAGTAATACTCGAGACGATATATACAGGGCAAATTTACCCTGAATTATCGCCTTGTAAATTGGATTATTACTTAGTTTAAAATGTGGTAAGATTTTGTTTAGCATGGTTAATCGTCGTGAATTAATCTACGTGAAATTAAAGTACTTTTGAGTTGTTAGGCAAAAGATGAAGTTAGTGGCACTTGTTAATAATAGTAAAACCAGCCAGTTATTGTTCCACTGCAGCGCAAAAGCCTCTTCTCATACAGAGAAGGCACGAGCATTTAAGGCGCAGATACCCCTCAGTAGCTGAATTTAAAATGAGCATCACGTCTAAACGGCTAGTCGTCTAAAAATTTAGTTACATCAGACCATTTTCTTAATAATTTGATCTAAGATCATTTTGAGTTTTATTCGTATAACATAGTGTAACTAATTTGTAAAGTTATGTCTAACACGGACAAAAAAAAACGACATTCGGACCAAAACCGCGGCGCCTATTTTAATGAAATTGTCACCATCTCAAAGGCAATTTAATTATTTACAATTTGATCTGAGGCTTTTTTCTTAAAGTCATAGAATGATAAGAAAAGTACGAAAATCTACAAAATGTAGGGTCGCGCGGGTGTGAAACGAGTGCGCGTTTTGTTCCGTCAAGGTCGTTTGCGACTGTCGTCGTCTTAATCACTACGCTTGCTCTAGGCGGATTGGCGATTTCAAACGTCACATTGGTGGGAATGGGCCGTAATTTACCACGCGGGCCCAGTACGGGTTGGAGGATGTCACATGTTTTCGTATTTTTGGTTCTAAGACATGCTGGTTCCCTCACGATGTTTTCCTTTTTTACTATATTAAGAGCAGTGGTGATGAAATAATTAATACAAAGTAAAGCGCCTGCCTGGGATCGAACTGGGAATAAACTTGTAAGCCGTGGCCGTTACCACTGGCCCACTATTGCTCTCACATTTGTACTTGCCCGGATCTGAATCCACGACTTCCAGCACGTTACTCGCGAGATCTTAACTACTGGGCCATACTATTAAATAAAATGAATTAGGTAGAACGGTAGAATCAAACTTTATAACTTGTTAATTTTATTTTTTAACGCTCGAAAGTGCCGCTTAATGGCCTAGTCGAAATAAAAACATTTGACTTTGACTTAGGTAATATTTACGTAGGACTGAATATTAAATCAATATGTTTCTATACTTGAAAAGATATTATTATTAATCAAGTTTTATTCGAGATCTACATATTATTATAATGCCAGATAAGTACCACGATTTGCATACAAATAAATTATTTTAAAGATTTATTATGTACTACTTACCGAGTCAACCATTGTAAGATATTTTTATACTACATTAATTACGTCATTAAAATATTAAACAAAGAAGCCTTGGCTGCAATTTTTTTTAACAAATAAAAAATACTTCGTGTGACAGTGTGAACTGCCTCCTGAACTAAGCGTGAGCAGTGTGCAGTAGTCTTTAGGTCCGTGCGCATACATATGTCAGTGCAGATAGAGGATATAAAGAGGCCCGCAAGACTCAATGGTTTAATCTCCACGCCGGCATTAAAATGATAAGATATCTTTACTTCTATTTTTGTCTGTTGGCAACATGCTTCTGCTGTGGTAAGTCATAAAAATATTTAAATAATATTATATTATTTGTGTAATTAAATTAATTATCTTTTGTCGATGACTCTCTTGCTTTAAGTACAATTTATTTACGTCATTTATTAACTTCTTAAAGCTGCAGTGCTGAGGTTATTTTCTTATTAAATTTTGGCCGTCCTGTAATGAAGGCTCCCGTTTAAAAAAAATATAAGAAGGTAATACCCGCTTGTTACTGTTCCACTGCAGGGCAAAGACCTCTTCTCATACAGAGAACGCACTACCACGCTCGCTCAGAGGCGATTTCTAACTTTTTATAACTAACAGCCTAATTGCGTAAGAGAATTCGGCAGAGCAAAAGGGTTTTACCCCATGAAATAATATTGTCATAGTTATTGGACTCTTTCGAAAAGAGTATTCGCATAATTTTTGGCAATACCTTTATTTAAAGAGAATTTCTCATACTCTTTCAAGAAGTCAAACCCTTTGGCCTTGCCGAATTTACCTACGCAATCAGGCTGCAGGTCAAGTTAGGTCAGTTTATGTTAAGGTCTCATGAAGGCCAAAAATATAATTCTATTCATACTTTATCTAGTTTAAAGCGCGGTGTTGATTAGTTTCAAATAAATTGTTGGGCATTGTATTCACAAGAGATTCTTCTCTGGCAATCGTAACGAGTAAGAAGCCAGAATATGTGACACCGGTCTTGCTAATGGGTACTGTGCTACCTACACCTACATAGTTACTACCCTATGAAGGTCAGATAGACAGTCGCTCTTAAAATTCTGGTAATAACACTCATTTGCTTCCGGTTAGTTTGATCCCAACATATTTGGAAACAGGCTAGGCTTAGGCTATTGATTATTTTACTGACGAGAGGTGCATCATTTGTCTCTGGTGCCAACAAATTATTTGTTTCCAATACACTTTTTTCGAGAGGGAGAGAGCTATGCTTTAAGTCTCTGAAGGATCGGCAGGTGATCCGACAGAGAACAGAACAAAAGTTGTCGACATAACTCAGAGCTTATTGCAAGCTGAAGTGGCAATGGGCCGGCCATATTAGCCGTAGAACCGATGACCAGTAGGGCAGACGAGTTTTTGAGTGGAGACCGCGAACTGGTAAACGTAAGATAAGACAGCCTCATACTAGGTGGAGTGACGATCTTCGCAGAGTGGCTGGTAGTAGTTGCCGAAAATCGAAGCAAATGGCGTGCAATTGAAGAGGCCTATGTCTAGCTGTGGACTGCTATAGGCTGATGATGATGATGACACTTTTTTCAATGTATCCAGAAAGCCCAACGTTCTCAGCGAACAATGACACGAGTCTCAAGTGCGACGTACTAACTCGCATCGACTCGGGATGGGTGTGCGGGGCCATCCGAACCGCGGAGGAGGACCTGCCGAGCATGAGCCCCTGGGTTCGGTACCCGGGTCGGCCAAAGTATCGTTGGGTTTTTTTCATCTGGAGTTTCTCAGTAACACCCCAGATTCTGGACATGTGCCCCTTTGATGAAAATAGCCTCGTCCCGTATCACATAGGACCTAAACATAAATGGGAATCAGGGTATTCAGGCGTGATATTATGTAATAAATTAACAACACTACATTCTGCATTCTAGGAATTACAACCATTGGATCCCTGGGACAACGTTCGATTAGCCACACAGGAGGGTCCTATATGTCCCCAGTACGACGAGGTATACGGACGCCTAGCCAGGCCATTGTGCATGAACGAGTCTTGTATCTCCACCAGCGTCCATGTTCCCTTGAGTGACTCCGACCCCAGCTCAAAAGTCATATGCCAAAAAACAGGTCTACCCATCTTCGTCTTCATACACGGCGGAGGGTTCCAAATCGGTTCGGGTGACTCAGATGTTCATGGACCCGAATATTTGGTTAGCAAAGGAGTTATTGTCATCACTTTTAATTACAGGTTGGTAGTCTGTCACATACTTAATTTAACTTAGTGCGGTGGGATACTTAATTGAAATGTGTTTTTTAAATTGGTAAATATTGGACGGGGATATTAATAATTTGCTTCCGTATTTTGATGGTCGTGGGGCTTTTGGGACCGCGCCCGCGGTCCCGCATTCCACCTAAAAATACAATATTATTTTTGAGTTTTATTATATTACTTTGCATGAATTCATGCAAAATATCAGCTTTTTTGCTAATTGTGCTTTAACTTCTTTTTTCTCGTGGTCCCAAAATACTACTCAAAAATAATATCGTTTCAGTACAAAATAAAAGGTATTATTAAGTTGCACATATGTATATATAATCAGAATCTCGGAAACGGCTCTTACGATTTTCATGAAATGTATGCAGGGCGTTTCGGTGGCGATAAATCGATCTAGTTGGGTTAAATTTTTAGGGAACGTCGTTTTCTCTATTTAGGTACTAAAAGAATAGTTGTAGCTATACAATAAAATAACAATATCAATCATATATAAGAAAAAAGACAGAGAGAAGTATGAAGAATATGATTTGTGCGCACGTAGATGCGTGGGAGAGATACGCTGCCACACATCTTTTGCGCACTCACTTCTTTATGTGGCGTCGGGTTGCTTTTTACCAATCACACCCCTTTGTCAAGGTCAACGGGTTCTAATAACGACAATGCTTATCTAAATGTGCAGTTTTTGAATAACCTCGTAAAAAAATATTTAATCCCAAAATCAAATATAGTGCAATTTTTGAAGGGCATTTGAAAAGACAGTCTGTTTTACTGGGTTATACTAATAGAAAAAATCGAACAATATTTAAAATGATCGCAAGAAAGAAAACGATTTAAAAAAAAAATGCTACCGACTTCCAAATAAGAAAACTACAAAGTGAAAAATAACTTTATTATGGAAGTCGGTGTCTTTCGTAGGTACCATTTTTTTTTCGCTATTTTCTTATTTGGAAGTCGGTAGAATTTTTATTTAAAGTTTTTTTTATTTTTCCATTTTTAGTTGTAGCTACCTAATAGGCAAGTTGTTTAGTAAGTTATCTTAACGCCAGAATAGATAATCCAAATATTATGAAACTTGAACATAACCGGTGAAATAAGAGATCTGCGTACCCCTTAAGAGCGTACTGGCGTGATGTTATGTTATGAAATGGTATAATCAATAAACAGATATGCGATTGCAGCAATCCCGAGAGATAAGTCGTGTTTTATTGAAGAGTTCTGTCGTATATCTTCGAAGTCTTTCATCAGATCTTCACCAAATTAAAATGGAACCCATTTCGAAACATACTCTTTCAAACAAAAAAGTTTTTTTTTAATCGGTCCGCGATTGACGAATATATCGGTGAACATACACAAAAAAAAAACAAACATGAAGTCGAACATAGAACCTCCTCCATTTTGGTAAGTCGGTTAAAAAGAAGATCAGACTGACATTGCAGAAATTGTTACATGGCCAGATACATATTGGTCATTGTCTAGAATAAAAAAAAACCGGCCAAGTGCGAGTCGGACTCGCGCAGGGAATATTCCTCATTGCCATTATCCAAGCAAAGTAAACTTTAACCCAACACGATCGATTGTGTGTTGTGTTTGTAGTTTGTTCTTTGCAAACACCTTGAATTCCATGGAATTATCAGTTTTTAATATAAAAAGTGTGATAACTCCTGGTCTTCAACCAAACCTTATTATCAGACCATCAGGGAACAACTCGGCACTTTACATTTTAACACTAGGTATCCTAGACAACCCAAATTAGACCTTAAAAAGCTGACGTTATAGTTCAAAATGCTGTGTGGGTTTTTTCCTAACAGATGTAGGCAAGTGACAAGGCCCATATCATCACGCTAGTAAAAAAGTGTTGTTGTAGACGTGAGGTGAGGCTCGTGACAGCAGTACGTGCAAGTATCTGATCAGGCAGTACTGGTGGAGAGCTATGCGGGTTACCAGTAAGCCGTTTTGGGGCAGTGGGGAATAAATACAATGTGTGTTTAGACTTTTATGTCAGGTTCTATAACTCATGAGTATTATAATATTATAAAGCTGAAGAGATTGTTTGTTTGTTTTAACGCGCTAATCTCAGGAACTACTGGTTGGAATTGAAAATTATTTTTGTGTTGGATAGTCCATTTATCGAGGAAGGTTAAGGGCTGTATAACATCACGCTACGTCAATAGGATCGGACCATAAAATATTGCAAATGTTGCAAAAACGGGCAAAATTACTCCTTTTTGAGAGCTTCCGTTGCGTGCGCTGCGTAAGCGTTTAAAGTTACGCAACAATCATGTAGGGTAGGTAGGTAGCCAGTTGACGGGAGCGAAGCCGCGTGGGACAGCTAGTATATTATAAATATAAAAGTAACTCTGCCTGTCTATTACCTTTTTCGCGTTTTAACGGCTGGGCGGCTTTGGAAGAAACTTGGCACATGTGTAGATCAAGTCCTATATTAGTACATAGTATATTTTTCGTCTGTTTTATTAATTGGATTATAAATATGGTTTATAACGTAAAAGCATCATTCAATAGGTTCTATCTTTGTCAAAAACTTGATAAGTTTGTTTTTGCCTTGAAAAAGTTAAGACAAAACGTTTCTGTCGAAGCTGCTCTTTCGGCTTACCATCGTTACGTGTCATCTGTCCTAAGCTATGGACTAATCATATGGGGCAACTCGACCGACACCGACAGAGTTTTCAAGCTCCAGAAACGTTGCGTCAGAGTTATGAACAAGGCATGGTTCTTGGATAGTTGCAAAACACTCTTTCAAAAATGTAAAATTCTTCCACTGCCCTGTATTTATATAAGAGATATTTGTGTTTTTACAAAGAAGCACATGCATCACTTTAAGCAATATACAGAGGTTATAACAAGACAGAAAAGGCAAAGTTTCGCAACCTACTGTATCATCCACATTGTTATAAAGATATTTATAAGAAAAATGCGTTGAATATGTGTATAATTATCTATATATAAAAGAAGAACCTGATTGACTGACTCGATCAACGCACAGCCAAAACCGCTAGGCCTAGAAGGATGAAATTTGGCAGGAAGGTTTCTCAAGTGACGTAAGTGAGCACTAAGAAAGGATTTTTGGAAATTCCACTTGTATGAAATTGTTTACAGTTTGTAAATTGGACACATGAAATTTTATATTTACACTCTTGGTTGAAAAAAAGAAATCACGTTTTTATTGATTATTGGAAAATCCACCCCTAAGAGGGTAAAAAGAGGGTTGAAAGTTTGTATATAATTTCTACAGTTTGTCAGTTGGACATTTGAAATTTTAGATTAACGCTCTTCGTTGATAAAAAGAATTAATTTATATATTCGTTTTTGTAAAATTCCACCACTGAGGGCTAAAAAGAGGTTTGAAAGTTTGTATGTAATTTCTACAGTTTGTGAGTTGGGCACGTGAAAATTTAGATCTAGACTCTTTGATAAAAAGAATTCACAATTTTTTTAGTTATTGGCAATTATACAATTATTACATTTTTTTTTTTTAAATATACCATTATTTTTTTCGGTTTGGAAGGTAAAACATCTTAAATTGTAAATTTACGCTCTTGATAAAAAAAAACAATGAGTTTATTGATTTCCGGAAACTGTACCTCTAAGCGGTTAAAGGTGCCAATTTGTTGGGCTTATATATTTGCTTCTTTTTATGATATAGGGGAGCAAACAAGAGATATTTGTTTATATGAAAAGTCTAATTCCTTGGGCAAAATAATAAAGGTAACATTAGTTTTGCGCAACCCCCAAAAGACAATTTAAGGTATTTTAAAGTTTGTACGGAAAATCTTATTTCTTGGATTAATAAACTTGAAACTTGGCACAAATATTATCCTTAGTAAATAATAAAAGTATGTCATTAAAAGTTTTCGAAACTACCCCTAAAAGATGATTTGTGGAGTGTAGAAGATCTTAGGTTCATAAACTTGAAATTTAGCATAAATACCAACCTTAATAAATAATGTAGGTTGTTAGTTATTACTTTTTCGGCACTTTCCCCAAAATACTATTTAATTTATTATTATTATTCAATCTTATTCAATTTATCTTGTGATTTTTTTTTTAATTTTAGACATTTAATTTATTTATGTTTTTTTTTTAATTTATGGCGTTTGTTTTTCAATATTATTTCTTAAATATTATTTAATAATTTTTTTGGTAACAGTTCTTGTATGGACAATTGTAATTTAATTCATTGGAATGCATGAATGTTGTTATGGTTTCTTTTTAATTTAATTATATGATTAGTCTTTTTTTATATAAATAATTTGCACGCTTGCTTGCAGACAGAATACAGTCACTTTTAGGCTTTAACATCTTCCCTTCAAAACTTTGTATTTCTGGCAAATCAACATTTTGATTTGATATGATTATCGCAAAAACGGCAAAATAATATCACGTTTGTTGTATGGGAGCCACACTTAAATATTTATTTTATTCTGTTTTTAGTATTTGTTGTTATAGCGGCAACGGAAATACATCATCTGTGAACATTTTAACTGTCTAGATATCACAGTTCATGAGATACAGCCTGCTGACAGACAGACAGACGGACAGTGGAGTCTTATTAATAGGGTCCCGTTTTCACCCTTTGGGTACGGAACCCTAAAAATTAAGGATTTAAAGTATCTAAGTTAATAATTTTTTATATTGATTTTAATACTTATGTGACTGATGTGTAATTCTAATTATTTATATTTTTGATATTTTTAATGTTTAGATTAAGATAGTAAAGTTTTTGAGTTTATTGTTGACGTTTCATATGTTATAGAGGTGATTTGTATGTGCAATTGTGTAGATGTAAGGGATAATAGGCAGAAATGGTTTCAATTAAACTGTTTTAATTTAATCTTTTAAGAGGAATTATGAGCAGAGAGCGCCGAATGAATTTCCTTAGTTAAAGTCATAATTCGAGGTTTGGCTCACGCCTATCTCCTCCTCCAATATTGAAACAATTTAAAAGATATACTACTCAAACATAAAATTGTATCTATAGGTGGAAACCGGCCCCACGACCCATCTTGAATGCACCTGTGCGTATTTTGCTTGACCTTGTCTGTGTTTTTGTTCTACTTTGCAGACTGAACGTGTTCGGCTATCTGTCCCTGAACTCTACGGCGGTGCCTGGCAACAACGGGCTGCGCGACGCCATCACCTTGCTCAAGTGGGTGCAGCGGAACGCGCGAGCCTTCGGCGGAGACCCCGACAACGTCACCCTGGGCGGACAGAGCTGCGGCTCGGTCGCTGCACATCTCGTCTCACTATCTAAAGCCTCTGTGGGATTGATAAAAAGGTATTAAACCTATTTATACCCTCACATATTCAGGTCTCTAGCATATTCTGCATTTACCTCATTACATATTTTGTTTCAGAGTGATATTGATGAACGGTGTAGGCAACGGTGGATTCTATACAGCATCGCCCGCCTACGCTCAAACTGTCGCTACATCGTTTCTGAAATACGTGGGTATAAACGCAACTGATGATGTCGACCAAATACACAAACAACTCATTGAAATGCCTCTTGAAAAGATCATGGAGGCCAACAGGATCATTCAATACACGCAAGGGCTAGTGTCCTTCGTCCCTGTCGTTGAATCTGAACATCCAGGAGTGACCATGATCCTGGACGATTATCCGGCTAAACTTATAACACGAGGCCGCGGGAACGATCTTCCGATGATCTTGGGCACTACGACCGTTGAGCTCGAATACTTTAGACGAATAATTGAATATAAATAAAGGGTTTGTAACTATAAGCCCAGCCATGTTTACACATGGCTGGGCTTATAGTTACAAACCCTTTAGCTGCGCTACCACCGAACATAACTTATTCTGTGTCTGAAAACACGGGGCTTAGCCTTGCAAAGGTTTTAATGGATAGATATTACGAAGGAGGTGTGACAGTTGACAAGATAATCAAGGCTTCTACGAACGCCTTTTTCGAGTACCCTGCGTTCAAGCTGGCGGAGTGGAGAACTGCACAGGGAGCAGCTCCACTCTACAAGTATCTGTTTGACTTCGACAACGACTTCAACGTTGTAAAGTACGGCCGTATGCTGTCGTATGAAGGGGGAGGCTCACACGTTGAGGACCAGACGTTTGTGTTCCGCGCCAATTCTATACTGGACCAGAACGAGAAGTCATTCCCTCCCAGAACTAGGGACGATCTCATGAAGCATTGGATGACAACGTTTTTTATCAACTTTATGCGATGCAGGTAATATTTTTAATCTTGGCTGTAGAAATGCACAAAGGTGTACCGGTGTTTTTTATGAAGTCACGGGGTCACTTCCATGTGCTGATGTAGAAACCGGGATGGTTTTAGTGAGGTAAAAACTCCAGTCTCCCTGGTGTTTTCCCCAAAAGTCCAGGCGACTTTTAGAGGTTTTTCCAAAAGGATAACAAAGAAAATGAAGTAGAAGCGTTAAAAAGTCTGTGTGCCAATAATCTATTGCGTATTGCGCTAATCTCAGGAACTACTGGTTGGAATTGAAAAATTGTTTTTTTGTTGGATAGTCCATTTATTGAGGAAGATTATAGGTTATATAACATCATGCTCACATATTATATAACATTTATCATTAATTTGTGCTCCGCTCCTATTGGTCGCAAAAGGAGCGGAGCATAAATGAAAAATGTTGCAAAAATGGGCAAAATTATTTCTTTTTGAAAGCTTCCGTTACGTGCGCTGCGTAAGCGGTTTAAGTTTCGCAAAAATCATGTATGTAGTGTAGGTATGGGCTAGGTAGGATAAATGTATAGGTAGGTAGCCATTTGACGGCAGCGAAGCCGCGTGGGGCACCGCTATGTGACAACAAGTCAGGATGGCCGGCGACGGGTGCGAATCAGCTCAACTACCAGGTGCTCAAGGAACCGGTGCTCATCTTCAACAATGTCAACATGACTACAGCACAACGAGATATGGTGGACTTCCACGATAGTCTATACGAAATGGCAGGGTAATGACAGATTTATTATTTTTTTATTTATTTTATTGTTTATTGTACACCATAAAAAATACATATAGAACAAACTTTTTCAAACAAAGTGTACAATGGGCGGTCTTATCGCACAGGGCAATCTCTTACAGACAACCTTTGGATAGACTGAACGATAGGAGAAGAAAGGGCTGTCAGTGTACAATAGATCATAAATAATATAACTTACTTATATATAATAATAATAACATAAAATACATATATACTATACTACATATCTAATATACTAATAAATATTGAATTTATGACAGAGAAAGGAAAAGACTAAATATTATAGTGAAAGGTAATGCTCCAGAAGGATATTTTAAAGTTTTTAAACAAATCATCAACGCGTAGCTTGAGGGCTGGTATGCGGTGGCGCGGAAAAAGAATTAATTTGGCCTTTGCTTAACTGTGGGCCAGTAAAGGCTAAAAAAAAAAACAAGCCATAAAGGTTTCATAATCCGCTTTTAAAAGCTCTGGCTAAGGTACTAGTACTACTAGAAGTACTTACTAATTTGATAACGTCGAATGGTAGTCTCCCGAAAGGACTGGTCCGCACTACAATAAGACAGAATATTGTGGGCAAGGCAGAGTGAGGCCTTTGGACTGCAGTGGGCCAAAATAGGAGAACTATTTATCTAAGATAGTATTGCATTTAATGCGTTTTTCTCTAATAGCTTCTAGACATAATTCAATTCTTTTGTAACACCGTGAACGCCCGTGCCTTAGTTATTTGCAGTACAGGTTAAGTGCAGGGTCGTTCAAGTTGACTGTATATACCTAATATAGTAACACTGACATAAGGTTCAAAATCGCCTTTTTGTCAAATATAATGTGTAAATAAACCACGTATTATTAAAGCTTCATTAACGTCATTTTGTTTGGTTCCAGCGGTATCACGACAGTGTAATCCTCCCGCGTGACGAGAGCCGTCTAGTCGTGCGTGGGCGCACTGATCAAAGGAAAAAGACTCCAGATATGATTCCAAAATTAGAATATAAGTTTCATTACTGCGAAAATATATTTCTTTTCGAGCATTCTTGTGATATTTTTTTTTACTTACCGAAATATTTAGAAGACAATAGGGTTTGCAAATGCCCGGCTCTTCGAACAGAACGTAACATCAAAATGTTGTGTTGCCTACCTGAAACAAGAATAACAATCACGTTCGTTTTTAATACAAGCCCTGTAGAATCGACGAAGAAATTACAGAGTGTGTTTTTTTTTAGACCAGCCTTTTCCTGTGACTGTTCCTTTTTTAGGGTTCCGTATACAAAGGGTAAAAACGGGACCCTATTACTAAGACTCCGCGGTCCGTCTGTCTGTCTGTCTGTCACCAGGCTGTATCTCAAGACCCTTGATAGCTAGACAGTTGAAATTTTCACAGATAATGTATTTCTATTGCCGCTATAACAATAAATACTAAAAACAGAATAAAATTAATATTTAAGTGGGGCTCCCATATAACATACGTGATTTTTTGCCATTTTTTGCGATAATGGCACGGAACCCTTCGTGTGCGAGTCCAACTCGAACCTGGCAGGTTTTTTTGGATAAAAGACTCTATGACATATGGACCCTGAGGCCTATGACATAAATAGGTAACTAATATTAAGTAGGTAATAGTTAGTGTAGCTTTCTATTCGACCTTTGTAATCGGATTACATACTTTTGCGAACCTTTTTATAAAATAAGTTTAGATTATATATTTGCAGTTTGTACTACTTTAAGCATGTTAAAGGTCATAGCACACTTATCAACTTGCAAAGGGATCGTAACCGTATCGCCTTTCGCCTCGCCGTCAAACAGGCGTCAACCTTACCTAAGTACGCAACCATTGCGGATCAGCAGCTCCGGTACGTCGACTCGGCTACGGCTAGGCGACGCCGCGCTTACTGCTCGCCACCGCTGGTTGACCTGGCTGGCACCAGATCATACGACGAACCGTTAGCGTGGGAACTGCAAGTTGACCAGGACCACGCACCGCACCGCGGTTCGTGAGAGTCCCGAGGCGAGGCGATTACGCTACAATTCCTATTAGTGTGCGTTGCAGTAGGGCGTTTCATACAAAGAATACTGCACGGCTCGAGTTGATACGGTGTCGATCCCTTTCCGAGTTGATAAGTGTGCCATGACCTTAAACCGTTTCATTGTTTATCGTATCGCTAATTGTATACAGAAAACTTGAAGTGGCGACTGGTGACTGGCGAGTGGCGACCATCAGAAAAGTGCCGACGTAATAAAGCTCGACGAGTCCCAGTGAAACCTTTTGTTCGCACAGTACCTAGTTGCAACTTGCAAGAGAATACGATGCGTCGACTCCTAATAAATTGGGTTATATAAGCCCGCACGCGGATGATGAGCAGAGTTCATCTCTGGTACCATTTACAGCAGTGTACTATAAACTATATTTTCTACTTGATGTTCGGAGCTTACACGAATAGTAGACTTACGCCCTAACATTTATTATTTAAGTCATAATCTCTTATATTATTTCCTCTATAAGAATGTGTTTAGTTTCCTAATATTATAACACAAACACAAACTGAGTCTAATCAACAGTCACATAAGCTTTTCTTAATTATCGAATGGGCGGAGACCAAAACCAGGTTTTTAGTTGATCAAATAAGCTGCTTAAGAATTGTCACGAACATAGAGTGAACAGTTCCACAAAGGAACAAGAATCTTTCGCCCAGGTGGACAATAATTTCATAAAAACCCCTAATAGGGTTATAACTAACTAGGTGAACAACAAACACGGCAGTACGATGAAACCTGATTAAAATATTGCACTATCCATTATCGCGTCTCGTAATATTCAAGGCGAATGGGCACCACCCACACCTACGGGATGGGGATGGCGTTAATATAAAATTTTAGTGATAGAGACTATTTACTGTGATACATGAGGATACCATGCAGATCTATGGTTAAGCACGTCACTGATATGAAGCCTAAGTGCAAACAAACAGTCTCAGTTGCTTACTAGTTAATGTGATTTGACGTTAGATGCCTTCGCGATATACCTTATCAAAAGTTTAAATTAAAAGCTTACACCTTAATTATCATATTTTGGTCAGGTCAGGTGAGAGGGTCAGGTGGCTGTCGTTCTGAACCAACTCCAGTTAATTGTTCAAAGAAGGGAAAAGCCGTTGATGCATAGCCGATAAGCCGAACCTAACACAAATATTTAACGATACACCAAAGGTTTATGGAACAGGGATCGAATGACCCAAAATGTGGATCTTTAAATCTGCTAAAGTTATTACGTTATTGTGTAATGACAATACCTATGTTTTCCTATCTACTACAAGCTTCTGACCGCGGCTTCACGCGCATGAAATGTGTTCCATTAACCCAAAGGAAGATACAACCGGGATAAAAAGAACATCATATGACCTAATCGAGGTCATGGTCCAAGCGCCAAATCCTGATCGAGACATACAGATTTACGCGGTTACTTTCGCATTTATAATATAAGTATGGATAGACGATTTGATAAACAATAGGTTTTGTCATCGAGTGTCCCGTCTCATCGATCTCCAGAGCCGAGCCGCGAGTTCGTCAGTGCGGCCGCCGCGTATCATCAGTGCAAGCGACCAGCAACACACTAACACGAAAAGGTTAGTAAGGTCAGGTTTTTACAACGTTCTGTTTTTACTAGCCTACATAGTGGCCCACTGTTGGGAAAAGGCCACCCCTTTCTCCTTTCAAACCTCTCTGTCCTGGGTAATCTCTGGCCAGGTTTGCCCCCACACTCATTTCTACTGCGTATCTTTTATCCGAGGAATAAAATGTCCATGTGCCAAACTTTCTACGTCAAAAACTAAAAATTTTAATTGAAAATTTGTTGGTATTTCTGGTGTTCGAGAAATCAGCCCAAGGTTTTAGGGAAAAGGCTTCTTTTCATATCGTCATCTGTATTGTATTTTATTATCATCTGTATTACATTGTCAGCTGTATTTTGCTACGGAAATTTATTAATGTCTGTTAATGTCAGCCTAAGTTATTTTATTTCCTGCGCTTCTAAGACTTTCCTACCACTTTAATGGTCGCTGAGGTTTGCAGCTTGGGTATTATATATAATCCTGGGTTTGATCCTCAATCTACTTCGATGTGGCAAACTGTAACAGTTAATTGAAGCCTGACACAGTGCCATTTTAAGTTTAACTGCACGCTGTAGAACTGCGTTAGTTTGTATTGTTACTCTTTTTAGCAAAATTGTTACAAACCTCTTCATTTTTTATACAACTACAGAGCACGAGTCATCACTTAGAAACGCTATTGACAATTTATTGATTTTAAATAAAAACTTTTTAACAAAAAAAAACACCGACATCCAAATAACAAAACTATAAAGTGAAAAATAACTTTATTTTTGGAAGTCGGTATCCATAACGCAAAAATATGGTACCTACGAAAGACACCGACTTCCAAAAATAAAATTATTTTTCACTTTGTAGTTTTGTTATTTGGAAGTCGGTGGTTTTTTTTGTTAAAAAGTTTTTATTTTTCACTTTTTAGTTGTACTTACCTAATAGACAAGTTTTCTAGTAAGTTACCTTAACGCCAGAATAGATAACCCGAATATCATGAAACTTGAACATTACCGGTGAAATTAGAGATCTGCATACCCCTTAAAAGCGTACTGGCGTGATGTTATGTTATGAAATGGTATAAACAATAAACAGACATGCGATTGCAGCAATCCCGAGAAATTTGCCGTTATTTATTGAAGAGTTCTGTCGTATATCTTCGAAGTTCTTAATCAGATCTTCACTAAATTAAAATGGGACCAATTTCGAAACATACTCTTTCAAACAAAAAAAGAATTTTCAAAATCGGTCCACAACTGACGGAGATATCGGTGAAAATACACAAAAAAAAAAAAACATGAAGTCGAACATAGAACCTCCTCCTTTTTGGTAAGTCGGTTAAAAAGAGATTTTTATGCCCGCCCAGCTGTGGATGAAGTTATACTGTAGATCATGATGAATTGCATCACCATCATCTTCCTGCCCTTGTCCCATGTTACTTGGGATCGTGGCATCAAGTTTTCTTCTTCCGTACCGTCCCGCCCCCCGTCGCGCCATCACTTCATATGACTCCTCACACACTCCATCCATCTTTTCTTTGGCCGTCCCATTCCTCTCCATTCAACCACATTGATATTCATAACTCTTTTAGTAACATGCATTTCATCCCTCCTCATCACATGCCCATACCAGGATAAACGGTTTCCTTTCAACTTTTCTGTCACTGGCGCCACTTTCAATCTCTTCACTAATATTATCATTTATCCACTCTCGTCACTCCGCTCATCCATCTCAAAATTATAATCTTTATTATATGCAATCTCTTTTCATCCATATTTTTTACAGCCCAAAATTCTGATCCATACAGTACGACAGGTCTAATCACGGACTTGTAAATTTTTTCGCTTTAACTTGAGTTGCTTGAGGGGCATCCGTGGGTCATAAGTTGTTCCAGTGACCGGTCACCATTTCATCCATCCCTAGTTGATACGTAAATGTCTCATTGCATGTAAAATCTATAACACACTACCGTTACATGTTTGACATCCTTCCCATAAACTCGTACGAAACGTTTTGGGAATACATTAATTATGCGGATGCAAAGGAGTAGAATTCTCTGTCGGAGTCTGTGTTTCCTGGTAGCTTTAACCTGAGGATCTTTAAGTCGTGAGTGTATAGATTATTTCTAGGAAATTTTATTCGATCTCATAATCGCTTGGAATCATGTGAGGTAGTAGCCTCCTTTTTTGAAGCCGGTTAAAAAATGCTTCGATTCGGAGCTGAGCAAAGGACGTTTTTTCGGCAAATCAATAGCTCGATTTTGGCTTGTTAGCTTACTATGTCGACGCCAATCTCTTGTAAATTACTGTTATGATATTTGATCCACCAATTTCGTAAGCGAGAGAAGAGGAAGTTTGAAAGTGGCGCCAGTGACAGAAAAATTTAAAGGACACCGTTTGTCCTGGTATGGTCATCTGATGAGGATAGATTAAACGCATGTTACTAAAAGAGTGATGAATATAAATGTGGATGGATGGGAGGGAGAGGATGGCCAAAGATAAGATGGATGGACTGTATGAGAAGTGATATTTTGTATACGTTAGTACCAGAATTTCCAAAATTCTATTTTCATCATTGTGGACGGTTTTAGTAAATCACAATAATCAATGGCTTTTGGATGGAAATTAGCCATAGCTGCTTTTCGTTGAATCCGTATTGTTTATCTGTGATATAATCTGCGGTTTAATATCGCTATTATACGCCTATATTTTTTCCGAGAGTACCTACGTTCGTTTTGATTATATTTTTGACTTACACGCAGGTGAAGCCGCTGAGAGAAGTAGTATTAAATATTTATTTAATAGAATTACATGTAAAAACGAAAACAAATACTTTGTCTACATCTTAATACGAAAATAACGTATTCGATTACCCGTAAAAGCCATTAGTTCTGTTTGTCTCCACTTTAAGGCAATTTGTTTTCTTTTATATTTGTTTGTATCGGATTTCATTCAAGGCTAATTTCTTCGTAAGGAATAATGTGAGTATCTAAGTACTATAAATATTCATTGCTTAGGAAAGCGATGTTTATGTTTCAGAGAAAAACCACTTTTCTTTATAGTTATTATTACAAGGCTAAGAAATAGATTGCTCATTTAACATAGGCCTTACTAAATTTATGAGGTCACAGCGCGAAGCCTGAGCCTGTGAAGCCTCCAGAAAGATTTTTTGCTTCTGGGTGGAGCTAGGCTGGCTATGTTAGCCAAGACCCCAAAAACATAACTGACCAAATGGGATTCTCAGTGCTGACAATGGCATTCATAATCCCTTATGAGAACAGCTTTAGCCGTATGAGAAAAATAAACTTAGCTAACAAGATTATGCCTATGTTCTCATAGGTACCTAAGAACGTTTTCTTATTTACCTTCAGCAGGTAAGCCGTATGATAAAGTATTCCAAAAAGCCACAAACATCTCGAACTGTCTCCCAAACGACAAAACGTCAACAAAAATGTACTATACCGAACTCTGGCACGAAACGGCCAGGTTCTTGGAATATTTTCGTAGAATCCTCGAGAGTTTCACAAACGGGAACAACTGGGCCGATAAATTAGGCAATTTGCGGTTACCGTCCGGTCCGAACTGCGTGTTTCGTCCCGAAGTCCGGACCCTCGTAATTAATTATCCACATGTATGGAACCGTTGCGTATTACTTAATCAACCATCAGAATGCTAACTATTCCGTATTGATTGGAATCTTTTGCTTGTTCATTTCGTTGAGTGTGTGTTTATTGGCTTGTGTTTGGTTTGTTCGCTCGCGTTCGTGATTGGGTTCCGATGCGTGGTTCCGTTCAATTGGATGGGCTGTGTTGGGAGCATTCGTTTTCGGATGACGAGTTCTGGATTAGGTGTGGTCAATATTTGTGATTAGTTGCATAGGTTTCGAATGCTGGAGTTATGATGAACTCTGATGCAGTGAACGGAAGAATGAGTGCACGCAATATTTTGGAATCACACCACATACACTGTACGTGTTAAGTACATAGGTAAATTAAAATAAATAATATTGGACACGCACAGAAAATAAAATTAACCATCTTTAACAAACAAAATAAAACGACTCCTTAAGTAAAACACTAAAAAGTGCAAAAATATCTTTCGTAACGGAAGTAGGTCTTTGGGACCTCTCTTTTATCGTTTTTCAACACCGATTTTAGTTTTAGTACCCTATCACAAAAAGCACAAGTTCTATAGTAGTCGTTCCTTTTCAACACCGACTTCCAAAACAAACGTAAAGGATTGGCAAAGTACTCTTAATAACTTAATTTAGAGTTCGATTGTATGTTCCATATCTTGAAAACTGCAGAACCGATTTTGATGAAACTCACACTGTTCGCTAAGTTGAGAGATACTTAATCGAAAAAAAAGAATGATCACGATCCAATAAAAAGTTTCGGCGCAATGCGTGAACAAACACACATACACACACAAACAAACATACAAACAAAAATACATACACTCATGAAATTTAGCATACGTGTTTAGAGAAGCCCATAAAGTGTACCATATATGAATTTTGTGCAATGTTAACAATATTACATACATACGTGTCGAAAAGATTAACTTTTTTTTTGAAGTTGGTAAAATGTTTAAATCTCAGTGAATTACTGTGATATTTAAATGAAAATGATAAATGATTTTATTTCTGTAATTTGGATGGTACAAACACTTTTACATGTTGATCATATTTTTAAAACTAAATGAGGTCGGCGTTTCCTATCTGACTACTCCGAGAAGAAAGGCCGAAACAAACTCAGAGGTCACAGTCTCTTTTAATGGCCAGACAAAATCTTGGTTGGACCATGTGAAGATCATGTAGATTGATGTCTGAAATGGTCTTTTGAGGAAAGAACCAGCCAGATTGAGTGGACCTTTCCAGTCAGTGCACGCATTTGTCAATAACCGTGCTGCTCAAATCCGAATTTAAGGAGTTCAACGATTCGACGAACAATACCAAAGAAAGGACATTCGAAGAGGCCGCATAAACTACTCAAACTGCCAGACCATGATTAAAAACTAACTAAACTTAAATTCAAAACCAAAAAAAAACAATGATCCACATAGTCTTCACATTCACAATTATTAAAAAAAAAAACACTTTAATAAGTAAATATTCTTGTCATTACAAGAAAACCAAAGAAAAACTAAATTCAGGACGCAAAAAATAAAAAATAATAATAATTGGCGCAGCTCAATCCCAAGATTTTTTGTCCTCAACGTAATCTTTAACGGTATAAAACGATTTTTGGTACAACTTACGTTTAATGAATGATTTGAATTTATTAAGGCTTAGATCTTGTACGTGGTTTTTAAGCTTATATTATTATAAAAGCAATATAGGTTTTTCATAATAAACTGTCAGAGGATAACAACAACAATATCAAGGACATTTAACCCGGGTGTAATTAAAAGATATGTGATGATCCGAATAAGAACAAAACAAATAAAAACAAGAGAATCTTCAGTATACTCTAGCCAACATGAAGGTAAAATATATTTTTTTTTTTTTCAATCAGATGTTTTTATTTACATATGTACATAATTTGTAAACTAGAGTTAGGAACTAAATTAGGAGTTTAATATTTAAAATTACGGGGCGTCAAAAAATTCATCCACATCGCTGTCAACAGGAAAAGTGCCCAGAAGGCTGGCAGCATTGCCACGTTGGATGGCAATACTGATTCTTTGGGCAAAAAAAAGGCCAGCCCTCTGGTCTCGTGAAGAGTCGACCAACCGTTTGGCGATATCTCGAAATAATAGGTGTGCACTCGGACCCCATGGCCCTAATGTTTCAACCCCAAACGGCTCAAACACATAATTACCAATTAAGTTGTTGTACTTGCGCCGTTTGAGGTTTTCAGCACCTGCAGCAGCCGCCCCAGCGCAGCCCACCGTACTAGGAAGATGGGATGGTGCAAGGGTGTCGACGCAAGTTGCATCCCACACCAAAGACCTACCCAACTTCCATGGCATTATGGTCATACCATCAGGTCTCTTCCCATCAGCGCGTGCCAGGCCATTGGGTTCTAAGACAGCTGGCACACCGGCGGTGGCAAAAGCACGACGGATGAGATCATTAATGCTAGCATGCCGCGCAATCCGACCTGCACTCTTACTGCATGAAAGACCATGGTGTCCGAGGCAGTCGACTGCTTCACCGCATTGACAGCGATGTGGAGCACCACAAGGAGCGCCCAATCGCAGGCATGTAGCGAGTCGGAAGGTTGTGTCACCCAGCATAGTGCCTATGTTAGGTGACGGTAGTGCCTGAAGCCAGAGGCCCGACTCCCACTCACCCACAGCCAGCAGGCGGGCGCGCTCAGCAGTATTGGTAGACGTATCAATAAGGTTATTCCGTACCAACCTGCAGAGCGGCTCATCCCACTGTCTCTGGGAGAATGGGTTCTCGGGCCGATCCGTATCCGGGCAAGCCACTTTCCAAGCGTCCTCTGCATCGGTCAAGCACGGCACTTCCGAGTCAACCAGGGAAAGAGCTAAAATTCTCCTGGTTAGGACATTTTGATAGATTACAGGATTTATTGAAAACAATTTCTGTATTTTTTTATCAAAAGAACTCATTTTATTCTGATGCCTTAACAAAATTCTAACACCAAATTGTTTTGAACCTTGAACTCTGCTGACCTCAAATTGGTGTTTCCAATTTTCCATTCGAACAAGTCCCCCTTAAAAGTTGAGAAACCACAGCTTTGTCTTTTCTTTGATGAATAAAACAAACTTCCACTTTTAATAATAATTCAATTATAAGTGTTTTTGTACAATACAGATACTTAACAAAAATATCAAATGGAGATTTCTTAGTTATGGTTACAGTAATTCGTTTATTATCTACGCCATTTTTTGAGAATCCATGTACATATTTACATTTTCTTTACGGCGCAGATTTTGATAATATAAGGGCAGACTCTTCCTTCAATTTTAATGGTTTCATAGCTAGAATGTAAACCTAGCAAAGCGTGAGACTTATATTTATGTTTGTAAAAGATGTATGATTCATATGGCTTAAAATTACAAACTCAAGAAATTATCTATCTTTACACAAAACAATAGTAAATCAAAATCGGTTCATCCGTTTGGGAGCTATGGTGCCACAGACAAACATAAATACACACATCTAACGTATAACATAACTCTTTTTCCGTCGGAGGTTCGGAAAAACGAAAGTCGACGTAACAAAATAAAAAAACATTTTAATAAAAAAATTAAACCGACTTCCAAAGACTACAGAACAAAAAATAACTAGAATAATAAGAAAGTTATTTTTCACTTTGTAATGTTTTGCTTTGGAAGCCGGTTAATTTTTTTATAAAATAGGTATATTTTTCTCTTCTTAGTTGTGGTAGGTACCTCAAATGAAAAGCTTTTGCTGACAAAGTACATCTCATGACGATTCTAATAAGCCCAAACACGATTAGGATACATTGCAGAACCTCCTCCTATTTTAGAAAACAGTTAAAAACGCCTACCCAAGTGAGAAAATGACATAAGTTTATTAAATGCAGTGGACGCCTCGCGGTTTCTCCCGCGTAGTTCCCGTTCCCGTGGGAATAGAGGGCTAAAAAAAAACTTTTTTACAAAAAAATACTACCGACTTCCAAATAAGAAAACTACAAAATGAAAAATAACTTTATTTTTGGAAGTCTGTGTCTTTGGTAGGTACCAATTTTTTCGGTTTTTGACCAACCTTTTTTAAGAAAATATTTGCTGGCGGCTTATGAACCTAAGAATGTGTATGTAAAGTATTTGTGGGTGGAAATCGTTCGTTCCTACTATCTCCAAGAAGGCAATTGAGCACTACCTACCTCGTCTCAACTCCCGGGTCAGCAGAAGACCTGCGGCGTGCACGGCACTTCACAGATAGGCAGTCTAGACGTACTCTGGGTTCAAAGGTCTTGAAGATCGCACACCACACGGTAGTGAGTCCACAAACACTAAAGATGCTAATAAAACGTTTAGCTTGAGACACGATCACAACAAGAGAGGAAGAAACGTTCATCCAGCTCAGGGCTCTAATTCGTACTGCACGCCACGGATATATAGAACCGCGACGTAGGTCGAGAGCGAGTTTAGTGATGGTTTACCAACTACCCTCAATTCGATAATAAGAATCGAACACAATTTCTTGCGTAATGGACACCGACTTCCAAAAATAAAGTTATTTTTGACTTTGTAGTTTTTTTATTTGGAAGTTGGTAGTGTTTTTTTGTAAATAGTTTTTTTTTCACTTTCTAGTTGTATCTACCTAATAGGAAAGTATTTTAGTAAGGTACCTATAATGCCAGAATAGATTACCTGAATATTATGAAACTGAACAGATCTGTGCACATCTACGTACCCCTTTAGAGCGTACTGGCGTGATGTTATGTTATGAAATGGTATAAACAATAAAAAGACATACGATTGCAGCAATCCCGAGAGATTTGCCGTTATTCATTGTATTTCTTCGAAGTTCTTCATCAGATCTTCAACAAATTAAAATGGGGCCAATTTTGAAACATACTCGTTCAAACAAAAAAGAATTTTCAAAATCTGTTCACAATTGACGGAGATATCGGTTAAAATACACAAAAAAAAAACAAATGTCAAGCCGAACATAAAACCTCCTCCTTTTTGGTAAGTCGGTTAAGAAGTATATGACTCGGGGATAATGTAGCTCCAAAGAATTTTTGAAATCGATCCAGTAATTTTTAAGTTTATTCGTTTTATACAAAAATAGAATCTTAATAATATTAGTATATAAATAAATGCTTTTGACATAACGTGTAGTTTCAAACCACAACATTCCCCAACTAATAACTACAACTCAAGATTTAAATACAATCCATTTCTCTCTGTCGTGAGCAGACTTAATAAGCTAGCTGTCCGCGTAATGGGCGGGAATAGGAGCCGATAAATAAGAACATTGGCGACTCCACACACGTGGCCGGCGACGGCAATACTATTAATTACTCTAAGCTATACGAATATGTAGGACTCTGGTGTTTACTTGACCGAATGCAGGAAAACAGAGTTTGATATTTGAAGACCTTTTTAGGATTAATATTGCCACTTTTAACTGAATCACCATTAGTCATTGCACGACTAGTCACTAGACTACCACTGGTCTCTGGACTACCACTGCTAACTGGACCACTTCTAGTCACTGCACCACTGCTCACTGGGCTACTACTAGTCACTGGACCACCGCTGGTCACTGAGACACTGCTCCGCCTTTAGGTGCATAGTTGCCGATAAATAAGACAATGTTCCTATTTATCGGCGACCCCACACACGTGGCCGACGACGGCATTACTATTAATTACTCTTATAAGTTTAGATAGCTTGGTATTTACTTCATCGAGTATAGAGGGATTTTAATAGATTTGATTTTGGAAGACGAAGTATGAATTAATGTTGCTTTGAACCCATAATCTAATACTGGACCACTGGAATTCCACTGGTCACTGGACTACCACTGGTCACTGGAATACCACTGGTAACTGGACCACCTAAAGTCACTGGACCACCTCTGGTCACTGGACCACTTCTGGTCACTGGACCACTTCTGGTCACTGGATCACCGCTGGTCACTGGACCACCCCTAGTCTCTAGGCTACCATTGTTTCATGTACCGGGTGGGAATAGGAATCGATAAATAAGAATATTTGAGACTCCACACACGTGACCGGCGACGGCAATTACATACTAATACTTACTCTTAAAGGCGGTACAGTAGGTAAGGTAGGACGTTGTTGTTTACTTGACCGAGTGTACGGGAATGTAGAATGAGAAAGAATTAATTTAGTTTTTAATCTTAGCCAAACCGACCTTGTCACTAATTTTATCATGGCTAGAAAAAACGATATGAGCCTAGGGTAATTTAAGAACAATCACATGTAATTCAAAATACTTTAGAAGTGTCGAAACATCTCAACTAGTTAAGATTGACTGTCTGAAAATCAAAAATTAAGAAAATATCTGGCCAGAATATAATTATTTATAGTGAAATGAACAAAGAAAGCCTTTAGTCGAAGAAATGTATTCATATTTTCATATGAAAACGCACCAAGAAAAAGATTCCCTCTACATTAATTTAACGTTAGCACCAAACATACGTGCTACGCGGTTGCTACGCTTTTGCTACGAATGTGCTACGAGCATTCCTAAGCACAAAAAACTCGCTATATATGTTACAACAAATAATAATATCGGCTAGAGACCGTCTCACTACAGGGGCAAGGCCTCTTTTCATACAGAGAAGGTACTAGCAATTAATCACCACGCTTACTCAAGACGGGTTGGTGATTTTTTCTGACGATGTTTCCTTCACCGATGGCAACGATGTCCAAGATAAATTTAGAACGCGCTATAGTTAACACTTTTACATTTCACCTACATAAAATAATTTTCACCCAAACGCATTTGTTTCATAAATGGTGTATAAGCTGACCCAATTATACGCGTTACAAAGTGGCATTTTAAATATTTATAAATAATGTGATGTCATTTTAAGAGTGACACTTTACACGGGTCAGTTAATAGAGGGACGAAATTGAGGTAGGTAGCCTCTGGACGTGTGTGAGTGGAATCACAATGTGCTGTTTTTCGATAAACGTCCGGGGTTTAGGATTAAGCAAGAAAAATGGCCTTTTTGTGATGATAGTGTGTTTTTCTTAGACATCTTTGGCTTTATCGGTATGGATTTGAATGACAACGTCAGTGTTTCCCGATAGCTACAATCTAGGGGTCTTTAAGTCAAGCGTGAATAGGTTACTTCTAGGCAAGTGTGCTCCACCGTCGACCACATCATCGCTTATCATCAGGTGAGATAGTGGTCAAGCGCGAGCCTAAAACAAATAAAAAATAAATAAAAAAATTCAGACCTTTGGAGTCAGATAAATGACGTTTAAAATAAAACGTGAGCTTATGCAATAAAATGAAAACGTTTTAAAAGTAAGTGCTGCAGACCGCATGACAACACTAATAAAACCAGTACAAGCTGGATTCGTAATACCCTGAAACTCCGTCCTACACTAGGCCCACTGTAGGTACAATTGTTACCACTGATTTGCGGTCGTGTGTTGACCTTGATAGGTTGGTGATACTCATTGTAATTTATATGTAACGTGATTACCATTTTCAGAATAAGCTAGATATTCATAATCATGTTCTTCCCCTAATAATACGACAATCTTTGTAAAACGCCAAAATGTGTCTTGATCATCTATTATTATACCACGGACTACTCGTATCTGCGCATATTTTCATCTATGACAAAGAATTAAATCCTTCCAAAGGTTGTCATTAAAATATCGCTTTATAATTTTTTTATGTTCCTAATTGTATTTCTTAAGGTTTACAATGAAGAGTAGGTATGTCCATCTATTAGAATTAATATTTGTTTCGGAATATTTACCATGTATATTTAGGTTTTGGTTGAGAGCTCGATATTCAACCAAAACCTAAATATACATGGTAAATATCCCGAAACAAATATTAATTTTAATGATTGTGACCATGTCAGCTTAAAAACTTATAATGTCCATCTATCTTTAGATCCCATCAAAATTTCCTACACAATCCAACACTCAAGCATAAAAACTAGCCTACAGAATATTCTGTACATGAAATGTCCGAATAAAATCCAAGCATATAAAAATGCAACAAATAAAATGACGGCCGCACAAGTATGCGACTACCCACGTCAAAATATTTTTAACGTAAATACATTTGCAAGGCGTGAAACGTCCCATTTTCAACAGTATTTCGATATCGGCGTAAAGTTCCGGGTGCTGGGATGTATGTAGCTGTTGTATTGGAATGCTGTATATTAAAATTATTAAGTTAAAGTTTTAAAAAATTCTAACAATTAATTATTCGGTCAATTTAAATCTGGGATAATCATCGTTCTTCAACACTGCAAGTTTGTGAGAAATTTTAAATATATTATAGGCACTAGCTTCTTCCCATAGCTTCGTTTCTGTACCGAAGTACCGAGATTAAAAATTAGCTTATAGTACTCAGCGATCGGCAACTATCTGTAGCCGAGAGCAGCAGTTGAAACATTTTTCGTAATCGGATAGGAACATTAAGACGACGACTGTCGCCAACGACCTTGAGGGAAGAAAACGCACACTCATTTCACATCCGAGCGACCCAAAATTCAGTAGTTTTAGCTTTTCTTATTATTCCATGACTTTAATTATTTAAACAAGCCTTTTAAGCCAAGCCAAGCCTTTTTTTAAACAAAGTTTTTAGCTTACCGTGCATTGTCATACAGACCAAACGAGAATGCAAAATTTTATCTTAATCGGTTGAGGAAAAAAACTGCTTTAAAATTCAGTTACAAGATTTGACCCGAACATTATACGTCATACATTGCAAGTTAGTAAAAAACTTGAAAAAAAAAATCCTCGGATCAAAATATAGATAGTTAAATTGTCTTTGGGACGGTCACCATTTTTCATTAAAATACGCCCGGCGGTTTTGGTGCGATTGTCGTTTTTATTCCGTGTTAGACATAACTTTACAAATTATTTACGCTATTTTATATGAATAAAACTCAAAATTTTCTCAGATCAAATTATTAAGAAAATGGTTTAATGTAACATATATTTTTTCAGAAAATTAAGATTAGCCGTTTAAATGTGATTCTCATTTTAAAATCAGCTACTGAGGGGTATCTGCGCTTTAAGGTTCTCCTAGTCGACGGCACGAACTATTTTGTGCGCGTGGTTAAAATGCATGCTATCTCATTCGACAGCACGTGGGAAAGAGATAGATGCTGTGATGAGCAGTAAGAAGCTAGTTCACGTACGAATTAGCATTTTTGCAAATTTGTATCGAAATGGATGATGATTTAGGACGAAAACGAGCGCGCGAAATTTTATAAACAGACCTTTGGGAGTCTAGATATCATGAAAAAAGACTAAATGTATATTTTCAATATAAAATTATTTGCATTGTTGAATTACTCATCTATAACATTATGGAGGCCGTTTTGCTATTTTCCTTCTTCTTATGGTATTCATTTCCGCCCAAAGATGCGTTAAAATTAGTGTTGAAATATGGAACTTTCGACGCTCATAACTCTCAAATTATATTTTTTTACTTTTTTGTTTCCATACAGGGCAAGATAATGATGAGAAAAACTGATATAATTTTTTATTTTGAACGTACACTGTCAAACAGTGGAGTAATCGCCAGACTACGTTTGTATGGAAGAATGATCCACTAGTGTAACTTTAAGTGATAACTTCCTACAAACAAAAATATTGACCACTTTATAATATAGAGTAGATATAATACTCGTAGTAAAACAAACTATTTACATAAATGGATGTAAAACATAATCGTTAAAAAACTTTGCGCCTTGAAATCCATACACAGACATAATTAGTACCTTCTGTTCTCTATCTAAACTAATTGATCAGTTTTGTTCTATTTTTGGTTGAGCCTGATTAATTTTAGGTTAAGTACTGTATTACCAATACAGTATTAATTAAGCATCTCTTGTAATTTAGAGACTTGCAAAATGAGGGCAATTGCAAATTACCTAAAATAAGAAACACTAAAAATAGATAAAAAATCTAAAGTTTGCAATTTTTCATCAGTCCTAACCGTTGTGCCCTTATATGTCAACTAAAATGCAACAAACAACAATTTATTGAAAATGCCCAAATAAACTAGAAGCAAGTTAAACCAAACCTGTCTCATCAAAAACGTGTCATCACTTTGTATCTGGAGATCAAAAATTTCTTCATGATAAAACAGTTTGAAACTTGATGACAGAAAAATAGCTGATTCTATGATTGATGATCTTCTACATAGCATTTTATAATAAACTCAAAAACAGCCTTCGGAAGTCAAACTCTACATGGGAGAAAACCTATCCAAATTATACCTATCTAATCAACAAAAAAAGTTCCAATGTGTAACAACACATGCTTTAAACACGATTTATACGCGAGCAATAAACTGAATCACTTCATCGCACGTGGCTCAAAACATTTTTTACAATTTTTATGCAACGATCTATGGATTGTGGTATATAATATTTAGCTTTCAAATTATACCATAAAGATTTCAAATTAATTTAATTTTCTACCTAAATTTAGGGCATTATTGCAATAGTTCGAAATTGGACGTCTAAATGAATAGGAAGTGATATGAAAAGATAAAAAATGTATTTACAATTAATGTTATTTACCCCTCAATCATTTTTGTAACCCCCCCTGGGCCTAATGACTGCCTGTTTTGTTTTTTTTTTTATACATACTCATGCGTACTGCACTACTACAGGGAGATATTGCAGTTTTGCGGGATTCCAACCTACTGAAACGCCTCGGTGTCCGCCTTTCCCGCTTATGGCGGTTAATACGGACACGCATTAGCACTCACCGCAAACCCGGCTGCTGTCCGTTACCGGACCCTCCTCTGTGGAGTACCCCCATCACCGGCGCAACAGAACACATTGTAAGCCGTGACCACCCCAGGGACCAAACCAGCACATGGGCACCAGACGATCCCGTGAATGGCACCCTTGGTCCCGCTTCGATGGTTCTGGTGAGTGGCTCTGCCACCTACCATTTTTCGGTCGCAGTGGATAGGGAGAGCGGCAAACGCTATACAGACACTCCTGCTACCCTGCGGCCCCATTGCGGCCGCCTTCAGACGGTGGCAACCCCGAACAGGCCGTGGATGGTAGTGAGAGCGGCGCATCATAATACTGGCAGTCCTCTTACGCCGTGGCCTCCTAACGTCAACCGCGGTGCCTCCCATACGACATCGCAGCCCGCCTTAGTCAGTTCTAATGCCGCCTCTGTTGCCAAGCGGCACCGCAACCTACTTATTGACCGCTACGTGTTCGGTTTATACGGAAAGAGATTTCGATTTTTATTTAGCTTCAGTGTTCCCAGTGACGTGAAATATTGGACTGATGACCAATTTTCAAAAACACCCACTTTTTATAGGGTACCAACGCCGCCGCTTACGTAGTTTGTGGTACCATACAAAATGGTGTTTTGTTTTGTTAAATGACGTCTTTTGTTTTTTACGTTCCATGTGATAAGGTGAATAATCTTTGGATGTGATATTGAAAGAGCTTGAAAGCTAACAAAATTACCGAAATCCATAGTTCATAGCATAGAAATTGTAAAAATTCGTGTTAAACAATGCGCGATGAAATGATTCCAGTTTATTGCTCGCGAGTGCAGTTTACAAAATTTTGTATTTTCCATAAATCTTTTCACACCATTTTAAGCGAAGAAAAACTTGAAGTGCCAGGCATGATGTTACTCTCAGCTACTCGACACGGTCATAACTAGGGCAAGAGACGATGTAAAATGAACTTGTGACTGGCTTGTTACAGTAACATAGTATGCAGCTGTAACATGTTGCTGCTACTATGAAAACGAATGGGCAATTCTAATTGGAACGATTTTCTGGTTTGGATGTTTTCTAGTGAACTTTTTTTTCATAGCTGATATTTTGTTATAATCTAAGTTAGTAACATCGGCAATATAAAATCCTTGACATGTAGGTCCTATTTTGAGAATTCAAGAAAAGATCTTTTTGTGCATTAGTGAAGAGTGAAAGTGAATCAGTGATTGCTTTGAAAACATTCCAAATACTATTTTAATAATAGATAATTTACCCTGTTGGGGTTGTATCCGTCCGAAAGTAAGTTTAACTCCAAACCACTGTAATGTTCCAAATGTTTATTTATGGACACCATTTTAGGTAGCTGTCTAACCTGAGTCGCACTCTATAATGTGTTTCAACAAGAAAATTAGTCGGTGGTGGAGTTTTAATTACGACTGATTTTTAAGAAGCAGTACTTAAGTAGGCGTACTTTTGTTAAATGAGCATTATTGGCTCGTACATACCCGGTTCCCCAACTGAGTCTTTAAAAGACAATTGAATAGGTTATTGATTCTAGGCAAGCGTGCTAACCACATTATTGCTTACTACTAAGCGGTATAGTGGTAAATCGCAAGACTATCAATAGTAAAAAACACTCACACAATTACAGTCATTAAAGTTTCTCAAGATCTCACACGTTTCATTTGATAAACAGAATAAATGTTAGGTCCATTTAGTTACACACAAAGCTGAAAATACTGCACCTACACCCAAAATCAATACCAAATCCAGCTTTGATTAGTTGCATCAGCTTCCAATACCCGATCATTACAGCAACGAGGCCGAACGCCTCGGCCAATTTCCGCTGAGACGATGCCGAAAGCCAAATCGCCAAGATGCAATATTTGAAATAGCCACTCGATCGTCCACCTACAATGAGACACGGGTAGTAATCGTAGTGGATTTATCTCAAGAAATCTCACCCATTGAATGAGAAGCCATTGTGCCTTAACTGATTACACGACAGGTAATAGATGTGAGAATATCACAATGGGATGTTCATCGCGCTTGAATGGGTGAGGTTCATAGGTGACAAGGATGGTAAGCAAGTTAAGTATTTTCAAGATGAATTAAGAGTATTGTTTTTTATGAAAATTTATCGATTTTTCATGTTATGTTTCTCTCTGATGGTGGCACATGTATTGGATCATTCGGATCCCTTCATGTTCGTGAACGGGCGCCATCAGTTGGAATTGGTCATAACTTAGCTGCCTCGGCCTGTTATTGCATTTTTATGTTTAAATTGTTTGTTACTCTAGACGCTTTTACGTGCACGTCTTTTTGCATCGTTCTCAAATATATCTATTTTTTCAACAAGAATGATGTAACCAAAAACTTGTAATTGAAACTGATGGAAAAGAGTGTCCGTGGAGTTTCTTGCAAATTCTTCTCCATTGAGATCTACTGACGCTTGTGAATTTGCAACTAGAGTGTTATTTTTTTTTTGTTTGGCTATTCAAAAGTACGTCTAAGGATTATTTGAAATAAACTATTTTGATTTTGATTTTGGTTATAAGATGCGGGATTATAAGATAAGAGCGTTTCAAAATCACTTTTCATATCAATTTATATGCAAAGTGATTTTGAAACGCCAACGGTATGCTATGGCTAAGTACTGGATGTTGTAGTTTAATAATTTGGACAGTAATAATTGTGTGTTTTTAATATTTAGTTTTAATTCTATAGATAGTAGTCCTACCAACAGTGTGTGACTCCGGTTTGAAATGATGATAATAAAACCGGACAAGTTCGAGTCTGACTCGCGCATAGAGGGTTCACATTCACCAAAATAAATAGATAACTTTATTAACTTTCATACACAATGAAAGCACCAAACATTGCTCTAACGAAGGGACAAAATTAATATAAATTATTTTGCCGTTCGAAAACTGTTATCCCCATACATCAATATACAAACTTTTTTGGTCGACTATGCCTACTTAGCTGTGAAAGTTTTCCTTGTAATTTCGTTATATATGCTGTAATTTTTTTCACATATCTAAATGCAAGGCCTCCCACCTGGGGGACCGAAGACCTGGTGAAGGTTGCGGGGATCCGCTGGATGCGAGACGCACGGGACCGGTCAATGTGGCGACAATTGAGGGAGGCCTATGTCCGGCAGTGGACGTCTTTCGGCTGATATGATGATGATGATCCAAAAGCAACTATTTAGCGGGCAGCCCCTCTGCCAGCTCAATTGGTTCTAACAAAAAATAGCAATTTAAAGCAAAGGGATCCCTGAATCGAAAAATTGGGTTTTCACAGACCCCGGACGGACAGACGGACATGGTGAAACTATAAGGGTTCCTTGTTGACTACGGAACCCCATAACAGTAACATTCTATTCGTTTTTTTTTCAGTGATTTAGAAGAATATTTGGTGCATAACATGAAATAGCGTAAGTGATTTGGACAGTTTCCTTTTAATTTGGAACCCAACTAATAGATATAGACATTTTGCGACGGTAAGCAGTTTGTCCAAAATTCAGAATTAAGCATTTGATGCTCTCATAAATTCCCTCCCGTATATCACAACCTCTCACACGGGTTCGAGTGAGAACGATTTCTGAATATCCTTACCTCTGGTTCGTGGGCGGATCCTCTATTCAATAATCCCTGAGAGATGGTGCATGTTCCTATTCTGTCTCATCTAACCTGCATTAAAACCGTACGACATATAAAGTGGGGTGGGTCGTCCGAGCTGAGTAAAGGGCTGCTATGCTCAGATTTTTGTTATTATTATGTAGTTTCTTTGTACGTTACAATGGTAAATGTATTTGGGAAACAATTGCGGTACCAGGGACGCATGAAAAAACTGGAGGTCGTAGGTTTTTTGTGTATTTACGGGTACTTGAAGCTGCTTACAATTATTTTATCAGGTTAGGTTTTTTTACAAGATTATTATGTGGTTTGGTATGTTGTTTTCCAGGCTGAAATCAATACATATTATAAATCTGCAGAAAATTCGTTTTTGTACATCGAAAATATTTCAAAAAAAAAATAGCCAGTGTGTTAAAGGAGAATCAACGGAACCCATTGCCAGGATTTTTGGATGTTATATATATGTTACGGCTAATACCCGAAGTGCGGCTACACCTAGTATTAGTGCGGCTACACCTAGTTTTAGCCGGTTAGAACTAGGTGTAGCCACGCAACATAGTCGACGGAGCCCCGCTGCGCGGGGCTCCTATTTCCGTCCGCAGGGTCTAAAGTAACCTAACACGAACGAGATGACGGGAGCCTCGTTCGAACCTAACCTGTCCGTGTCGGGGTGCCCTAAGCTCCGGCTAATACTAGGTGTAGCCGCACTTCGGGTATTAGCCGTAACATATACAAATAGTATTATTCTATATAAATAGTATTCTGTGCAGCGAACGCTCGATCTAGGTAGTTTGAAAGATAAGTAAGGTAGGTAGGTCTAGGTAAGTAGGGTAGGTACAGGTATCCTACCCAGATAGGCAGTTAACGACGGCAAAGCCGCGGGCACAGCTACTTAACTAATATTGCATAATTTCAAAACAAAACACTTTGCCCCTCATTAGGAATTTTTCCTGTTTCGTGGGTGCATTTTCAAACATACGAGTATAAACTCACATACACAAACACCCAGAACTGGAAAAACTATCTGTAGGTCATCCGTGCGATAATCGAACCCGCGACACGCAGCGCAGCAGTCAATCGCTCCACCACTGCACCAACCATGCCCCCAAAACTATAAATATGCCTTGGCTTGACCCCTATTACACACATACTTAAATAGATAGGTAACTAAGAATTTCGTATTCATTTCTGCTTTTATCATATACGTTAACATCGCCTTTTTGTTCTTCTTTTAAATACTGCTGAGTAAGTATATAACAAAAAAAAACTTTTTTACAAAAAAAATACTACCGACTTCCATATGAGAAAACTACAAAGTGAAAAATAATTTTATTTATGGAAGTCGGTGTCTTTCGTAGGTAACATTTTCTTTCCGTTATGGACACCGACTTCCAAAAATACTACCGACTTCCATATGAGAAAAATACAAAGTGAAAAAAAAAATATTTTTGGAAGTCGGTGTCTTTCGTAGGTACCATTTTCAAAAAGTTTTTTATTTTTCACTTTTTAGTTGTATCTACCTGATAGGCAAGTAGTTTAGTAAGTTACTTTAACGCCAGAATAGATAACCAGAATATCATGAAACTTGAACATTATCGGTGAAATGAGAGATCTGCGTACCCCTTAATAGCATACTGGCGTGATGATATGTTATGAAATGGTATAATCAATAAACAGACATGCGATTGCAGCAATCCCGAGAGATTTGGCGTTATATATTGAAGAGTTCTGTCGTTTATCTTCAGAGTTCTTCATCAGATCTTCACCAAATTATTAAAATGGGACCAATTTCGAAACATACTCTTTAAAACAAAAAAATATTTTTTTAAATCGGTCCACAATTGATGGAGATATCGGTGAACAAACACAAAAAAAAAACCCGAACACGTATTCGAACATAGAACCTCCTCCTTTTTGGTAAGTCGGTTAAAAACTAAAAGTGAAGGGCCAAACCATTTGATTAATTTCTTAATATCTCGACTAGGATTCATGTATGCATAAACATTTTTAGTCTTATTAGTAAAAAAACATTGTTTAAATACCTACTGATTAAAGAAAACACAAAAAAAAATGAATAAAGAATCATACATTGAACGTATATTAGCCATATTTTTTTTGCAAGTACGGCCCTTTGTACACACAGCACCCCAATCAATACAAGCCTTCTCCTTTGAAACAAACAACCGAACCGCTACCCATAGCTACCTCCTAACTACACATTTTCACCTTTCAGACAGACAACACCACACCTAAGGGCAGTCCTAGTAATTGGTAGCCAATCATAGACCTCAATCACCGGAGCCTTAATCACTCGACGACTAGGCTCCATCAACCTCTCGACTACTCGGCAACTCGACTCGGACCCATTAACCTCACAGTGTTACGAAGCAAAAGGACTGATAATTTATTACCGAAACAATCGGTATCATTAATTTTGTATACAGTACGATGAAATGATTGAAAGGAGGAATATTAGAGGATATTAGGAAGAAAGTGATACTTCGAGAAAACAAACATTCGGATTATTCGGTTTAGGACAGATTCTGGTTTGGGCAGATTCTTTTTTGCCAGATTTGTTATACGGCAGAAGTAACATGACATGAAAATAAACCGTACAATTTATGTAATGGTATATTAGAAGTCAATTTCAAACTAAAAACCATATTAAAAGTACTTAGCAAAGGTAACAAAATCACAGCAAGAAATCACATTCTTAAAACTAAAAACCTTATTAACGCAAAGGTAATAAAATCACCGGGGCCGAAAAGTTCTGGAATGGCTACCGCGAACCGGAAGGCGATACATTGGAAGGCCTCTCACTAGGTAGACCGATGACCTGGTTAAGGTTGTGGGAAGGCGCTGGATGCGAGACGCACGGGATCGGTCAATGTGGCGACGCCTGGGGGAAGCCTATGTCCAGCAGTGGACGTCTTTCGGTTGAAATGATGATGATGATGAATAAAATCACAACATAAAAATTTCCCCCTACACATAACATTACTAGGTGAATGTCTAACCAACTTATTTTTTTAGCGTTGCCAAACGTTGAAGACATTCTAGTATCGTGATTTTATTTGATTCCGCTTTCTCTATATATTTTTTTTCATATCATCAGATCAGGTTGTGAGTAGCTTTTATCCGCAACAAATAGTTTTCCAATCAATGCATACTTTTGTACATAATCCTTACATAATACTTCTGTAAAACATCTGCCGTAACAAGAATCTGCCCAAACCAGAATCTGTCCTAAACCGAATAATCACATTATTCTATCTTTCTGCCATGTTTTTTCTCAACTACGTTGGGGTCAGCTTCTAGTCTAGCCAGATTCAGCTGAGTATTTTACATGAAGCGAGTGTATGTGTTAACTCAGGAATCCATATACAGGGTAACATGATACCTCTGGTGTAAGAAGCCAGAAATCCTTGTACCTTAACGTCTATCAAAAATCTACAAATAATAACCGGAACCAACGGCTTGAAGAGCTTTCCGAGGCAAGAGGACTGAACTCGACATTCGATATTTAGCTACAAACTCCTCAATCCTAACAAATAATTGTTATAATGTAGATTACATTCTTGCTCAAGTGATTACAAGGGCGACGACTGACCGTGGGATCCTGTCGCGTTCCAAAGGTCGGACAAAGCGAATTTTCCGGAGATTTTATGATACTTTTAGGAGCAGCCCAGCACCATAGGTCTAATTTTTATTTTTTTGTAGAACTCTTTAATAAAGTAGAGTGTTGCTGAGGATCAAAGTCCCTGATTGCTTGATCGTAAAATATTAAACGAATTATAAGGTGGAGAAAATGCTAAGCCATAGGCATTGTTTTAGATTCTTACACTCCTTAAATTCTTAATTTCAGCCGAAAAACATCCACTACTTACTGAACATAGGCCTTTCCCAGTCCTTTAAGATTCGACGCATTGACCACTCTTGTGCGTCTAGCGTCTAGACGATTCCCACAGCTTTCACCAGATCATCGGTCTACGTTGTAAGAAAACTTCCATCGCTGCGTTTTCCGGTAGGTGCTCGCCACTTAGAACCTTTTTCACATTTTTAGGCCGCAACCACCTAACATTATTTGCAAGTATTGACGTACATACATCTTTCTATCAACGTAAAATGTTCATCAAAATCTGTCAATACTCCTTCAGCAATAATCACCATCCTGTACCCATACCTACATTATTATAGTCCAAAAACACTTAACGCACTTCCAAAGACTGATTACGTTCACATGTTAAACTTTGAACAGTTACGAAGATAAATTAAGTCTATTAGTATTGAGAACGATGTATAGACTTTAAGTGTTGTTGACCTTGAAACCCAGGGTATGTTACTACATAGGGTTGTAACTGAACCTTGCTTCCAAATCCTAAAATGCAGAGCTTCTTCAAGAAATCGTTTCTACGCATTCGCATCCGCTTCCGCACGTTTTCATCATCTTCATCATCATTTCAGCCGAAAGACGTCCACTGCTGGACATAGGCCTCCCCCAGGCCTCGCCACATTGACCGATCCCGTGCGTCTCGCATCCAGCGCCTTCCCGCAACCTTAACCAGGTCATCGGTCCACCTAGTGGGAGGCCTTCCAACGTATCGTCTTCCGGTTCGCGGTCGCCATTCCAGAACTTTTCGGCCCCATCGGCTATCCGTTCTGCGAGCAATGTGCCCTGCCCACTGCCACTTAAGTTTAGCAATTCTCCGGGCTATGTCGGTAACTTTGGTTCTCCTGCGGATATCATCATTTCTGACGTGATCACGCAAGGAAATTCCGAGCATAGCCCTCTCCATTGCCCTTTGGGTGACTTTAAGCTTTCTGATAAGGACCACGAACCACGGACCACGTCTCGGTCCCATAGGTGATCACTGGCAACACACACTGGTTATAGACTTTTGTCTTGAGACACTGCGGTAAATTGGACGAGAAGATACCCCGCAACTTCCCGAACGCCGCCCAGCCGAGTCGGATTCGACGGTTGACCTCTTTCTCGAAGTTGGATCTACCCAACTGGACCTGCACGTTTTGGTGGAGATAAAAACACATTAAAAAATAGTTTCATACAATTCTTAGACCGATCAGTGTGGCGACGCTTGGGGGAGGCCTATGTCCAACAGTGGACGTCTTTTGGCTGAATGATGTTGATGATGATGAATTCATAGGACATTCGGCACGTCACGACCGGTGCATCTCTGTCATTTACATACAGTCAGAGACATGACAGTCTGAGACAGCAAGTTTTGGACTGGAATCCCCAAGGCAAAAGAAAGCGGGGCCTTCTCCGTCAAACCTGGCGACACACCGTGCTGGCAGAAGTGACGAGCATCGGAAAGATATGGATTGAGATGAAGCGTGAAGCTCAATACTGATCGCGATGGAGGACATCTGTGGAAGCCGTCTGCCCCATATAGGGGACATAGGACTATAAGTCAGGGATTGATAGATGGCATGCTGTGCCGTGATTGTCGATATGACAACCTTAGCAGCGGTCAAATAAAGTTGATCGACTAGATGATGATGATGATGAAGATGAGAGGAGACCCATTTATGTAGAGGTGATAATTTAACTACAAGTTTCAAGATTTTGTCGCATGTCATAACCGCCACCAGGTTCAGTATCAGGTGAGAAATACTATTAAGTGGACGCCGGTTCATTCACCACAAAGGAATCGCCTAGAAGGTGACATAGTTGAGAAAATGTTTATTTGTAGAGTTCTACTTCCATTGAAACAGAATCCAGCTGAATATCAGCATTGTGTACAAGAAGCGTGGGTTTACCTCTACAAAACCCAGTACCAAGATAAACAATAATACATAAAGTCGATTTTTCTTTTAAACAAAAAACATTAATTAATAAAAAACAGTTCATTAAAAACAATGATGTTACGTTTAAACGAGTTCTGCACGGCAATACAAACACAAGCTGACTAGCTTGAGTGAACTCAGTGGCCGCGGCACGAACGTACGTTTGAACAGTATGTTTATCTCTTTCTGACAACGGGGACTCTGTGGTCTTTTAACCTACTCAGTGATAGAAATATAGTTCTAAGTTCCATAGGTCCTATGTAGGAAGCTATAAAAATATTGCCTTGTTTTTATTTCTTTATAATGAGTATGACGTCTCTATTTGTAAAATCTCATTGATTAATTAACCTTTTTTTTTCTCCACCACGTCCGCCTCCGTTTATAAAGTTTCGTGCATCCCTACAACATAGTAGGTACCATTAATTTTATAGAAGCTTATCAATCAATTACTTTGGGGCGGTTGCGTATGGGCGGACTTTAATTGAATTTAATTTATGGGCAAGGTACTGCAGATGGTACTTTCGGGAAAGCAATAAGTTAACAAGGTATTGAATGGTTTGGGGGAATAGAAGGAGCGATTTGGGACGAAAATATATGGGTTTGAAGTTGCTTGAATGATGATTGGAAATGATTTTCGACAGAAATAGTAGTGATTAGAATAGAAAAACATTTATTCGTCATAGATACAGTACAACAGCAACAAACGAAGAGGAAGAGCTCCCCTAGCCAAGTTACAAACTTTTCGTATCGAATCTCTTACTACAATCGGTAACACCTTCTCTTTGAATGGTTGACCACGTGACTTAACATTCAGATGTGTCATTCCAAAACATTGATTAGTTTTTATACCAGCGTTATCGATTATAGATTGTCAACTTGGCAGGTGCAGAGAAAGATAATAAAAAAGTAAAGAAGTGAATTATGCAAAAAATAGAAAGATAGCCTCCTTACTTACTGTACAGTAACGGTAGAATGGTAGTGTTTGTTAGGTATAAACCAAATCAAATGATGTTATTAAGATTTTGTAAGACCGAATAGGGAGTAAAAATGGACGGTCTCATCTCTGGCAGATCTTTTGTAGAACAGCCTTTGGATGGACTTGAGAAGAGGAGAGAAAGTGTTATTTAGGATTATTTGCAGTAGGTAATAAAATATTTAAAAAAAACTCTTTTTTACTCCATTTATAACTATCGCCCTCTTCGTTTGACCCACGATTTATTGCCCACCCTATATATTCCCCAGTGTTAGCGGAGTACTGGCCGTGCGCCCGGTTGGAGCTAGAATATCAATATTGAATCTCCTTTTGGACAGTTTTGAAAACAAAATATTTTTTGATTTACATATGCTATTTCAGTTATGAAGAAATTCTAGCCATCAATTTTTCTGTGTACATATATTTTAAACATCAAAGTCGATTTGAAAGAGTATTCAAAACTAGCGAAAAAATTTCGTGTTGTTAATTATTAAAAAAAAAACACTATTACACGAAAAAACTATGTTTCACAAATAATGTACATATTTTTTTTATTTCTTTTTATTTAGTCATAGGCTCGCGTTTGACCATCATCTCGCCCGATGGCAAGCGATGATGTGGTCGACGGTGAAGCACGCTTGCCTAGAAGTGACCTATTCACTATTGCTATCAGGAAACAAAGACTCCGGCAAGGAATTCCACTCCTTAGCTGTGCGCACAATGATAGTATTCGCAAAACGCTTTGTACGTATGGGTGGGGTGTCCACCATTTACTGGTAGCGCATTGCCGTACGTCTTGGCTGGGCGAAATCAAATTGTGCAGTTCTATCGCACACTCCCCGAAACGTAACCGATAAAAAACCGGCAGACTAGTAACTCGGCGTCGATGTTTAAGGCGCTGGAGCTTTGAGGCGACCAATGCATTGTTGCCGATAAGCCTCTTGGCCCGTTTGTCAATCAACTCAAGTGCATCAAGTTGATATTTGGCAGGTCTATCCAAGAGGTGAAGGGCTCCATGCATGTCCAACTTGCACTTTATACAAGTTGAGCAGCTGTTCAGGCGTGAAGTACCGTCTCACCTTCGCAAGGATCCCCAACTTTTTTGCAGCTCACTTAGCTTTAGCCACAATGAATGGACCAAAATTGAGGGTCGATGTTAACGTAACACCAAGAAGGTTGAGATGGTCCGTTATAGGCACGGTTACATCACGGAAAGTTGGAGCCGGGTAGAATAGGCTGTTTTTTGCGGAAAAAAGACACGCTTAGATCTTAGCAGCATTGGAACTGACTAGATTGGCATCGCCCCATTCGGAGACTGCCTCCAAAGACAGGTTCAAGCGCTCAACCATGGCCTCCCGGAGAGACCGGATCTCAGGCCCAGTAGCCCGTGTGCCTGGACACGTATCTCTCAGTAACCGTGCTGTTGTCTGCGTACCCAAAGGTTCCAGGTCAATAATAAATATTGTAAGTGAACCAATATTATATTTTTTTTTCAAATCTTTATACCTAGCCTTTGCTAGGGCTAAGGACTAAGGGGTGTGCTTTAGAAAGTAACCGTTTTACGTTACTAAAGCGCTGGAAGGCTCTTAAGCATCGCCAGGTTGACCGCCCCTGTGTATCTCACATACAACGGATTTCCGCGGCCGTTACCAGGGTTTTTGGTCCACTTTGCTGGTCTTTCACCACTTCCTTGCTTCCACATAGTGTCCTTATAGATTAATAATACAAATACAACCTGGTAATCTATGAGAAGTAACAACGACGACGACGACAACGACGTGTAGTGAGATAGGAGCCTTTTCGGTCTCGCACGGGGGTTTTTTTGACGTGATAACGTCTTTAAAATCCTTTTAGTCGGGTGACATGTTCAGAAACTTGTGTCACACCAAAACCTCACAAGCGCGATCGCAGGTATAACGAGAGAGAGACGGACCGATCTCCCGTCTCATCTCGAGCGCTGCCAGTCATTCCGTGAAACTTGTCACGCGGAATCCTCACGAGCGGAGGTTGGCATAGCGTTCGAGTGAGTGGACCGATCTTCCGTCCCTCTCACTCTAGCGGCATACAAACGAATGGAGATTTTCTCGTGCGGTTAAGTTTTCGTTGAATGTTTAACAGTGAAACAAAATGTGAAACGTTATCACGTAAACATCTCGATCGTATTTTTATTATTGTTTAATTTTATGTTAATTTCTCGTGTCACAAATAAATAATTTTCTTTGTTTTTCGTTTCTTTCTGTCTACTTCAAATAAGTATCTAAACTATACATAATAATAACTGTTGACAATTATTCTATCCCAATTAAACCTAATACGCTAACTGCACATAACACAAACTTCTATAACCTAAAGCACCACACACACTATCGGTATCGGACATGCAGTCCGTTACATTTGCCGCATCAATCGGCCCAGTGCATACAAGCGGGCTCCCCTATAATGATGCCTAAAGGAAAAGGGCGCATTTGAACTTTTGGTATAGATTTAAATAGTGAAGATTCTGCCGTCCGAATGTTTGCTTATACACGTTCACCATACAGGAAACACGGTATTTTTATTTTCTCGCGCCTCGCCCGCTCCTGAAGATAGCCGGATGCTTGGCGAGTTCACTTCGGTCTAGTATGATCTATGTCGTAAGATAAAGTCTTTTTTACAAAAATATACAATCGACTGCCAAATAAAAACACTACTAAGTGAAAAATAACTTAAATAACTTAAAAATGATTTTATATTACACTTTTTGGTTGTGGTACATATCTATAATGCCCACAGTTAAGCCAGAATATATTACCCGAATAACATGATACTTGAACACAACTGGTGAAATTAGAGTGTAACAGGGTGAACTATACACATCTGCGTACGCCTTTAGAGCGTACCGGCGTGATGTAATGTTATAAAATGGTGTAAACAATAAACAGACATGCGATTGCAGCAATCCCAAGACATTTGCAGTCATTTATTAGAGAGTTTTGTTGTATATCTCCGAAGTTCTTCATCAGATCTTCACCAGCAAAAAATTTAAAAAAAAGAAAACAAATTCGGTAGTAAAATTTTCCTTCCTACATACCTACACTACATACGCATAAGTCAAAGTTAAATAAAATAGATTTCCTTGTATATTTGGAATCAGAAAAACTAGGCAAATCTAGTTTTTGAATATTTTTACGAAATTCCGTGCTCGAGTTACACAAGTGAAAAGTGTAATTTCGACGAATAAATGTAATGCCAAACATTTCAGATCTTTATTGTTTATTTCTCAGTTTTATGGTTTGGTCAGATATGTCCTCTTTATTTAAGGCTGCACGCTGGTTATGCCAAGTTTACGCATAGCTTGACAAGCTATATTCATTGGGGGTTACTGCCTGTGGTAGAGACATAGGAATGTGGTGTTCGAATGAGTTAACATACATGATGGTTCAGGATTGATGTTGGCAATTGACGTACGATGATGTTCATAGCTGTATAGATGACATTGGTTTGGGGAGTATGGTGCAGTGTTGGTTTTATCGAACTTGATTAGTAATTAACAAATGTTTTGGCAGATATGTTCAACACGTAAGGTGTGGATTTCATAATTAAGGTTTGTCAAATCGTACGTACTATTGGTCTAGTTAAGCGTTATAGTGAAACGGGAAAAAAATATGCTGCTGCCAAATGTGTTTTGAAAACAAAGATCGCAAGCTGCAAGATGATAAGTAACAAGCCACAGAAAACCTAACGCAGACTAGGGTAGGCTCGGCGCCGGCCCTAGTCTACAAAGTGCGCAAAAATCTTAACTACATGACTCTCATATATTTTATATGAGCCATTGCCTACTACAGGCGAACTACACTGCACTGAGTTGCGTTGCACTGTTTTACAGTTCACAAAATTGCCGCATATCAAATGGGCCAATAACCTCTATTCATCGTCTGTCATCACGGAAGTATTTTATTACCCGGTTAAAAGGTACCAAACATGGTCCTCATCTACATCGTGCCTTAACACTATCACTAAGCGCCAGATATCAACTTTAACGAAGTTAGATCACGATACTCGCTTTGAGGCAACCGGTCCGGCGGCCGTCCGAAACAATGCCGGTCCTGCTAATTGTGTCCGGGCCGAAACCATGCGTGCATGCTCCTTTATCAGATTACCTCAGCTTAGACCATAACCACAGAGCACTAGACCAGTAATTACAGCAATTGTGGTGGATGTCCAATCACATGCGACATAATTAGACTAGTCTTAGTGTCTAAATAATTGACTGGGTGATGAATATTCAGTAATTGTGGTGTTTAAGTGGATGTTATGCAAGTTTGAAAGATTTGCAAAATAGTTGTGTGTAACCTGGACCTATATAATATTTAATAGGAACCATTCACGCAAAAATGAAGTAGATATATTCAGAAGATGGGGAAAGCCTATCCTAACATTATTTAGCCACAGTACAAGCTTATCACACCCGCCGTTGTCTCCGAAAGGCTAAAGGTCCGAGGCTCTCTCGCCAGACGGGCACTCATCGAGCTTAAGGAAAAATGTTTGATCAAACAGGTGGTCCAGCATCATGGACAAGTGGTCTACACAAGGGTCACCAAGGCTGATGACCCTGTCGCATGAGTTTATGTATAAGAAACAAAAAAAAACATATTTTAGGAGAAGCGAAAGCTTAATCAGCATAGTGAACAGTCATAATTATGATACCTACTGATTCTCTCTTTTATTTTCTGATTAATTTAGTTATGATCGATTTCACTGTCTTAGATCCCCAAGACAGTAAAATCGTTTCTTTGGGACTACTCGAGCTTCGATTATTTACTTTCGGTGCCTTTGTGTTGAATGTTTCGATTAAAGTAATTATAAATAATTCACTCATAAAAACTTGTATCATCACAGTAATAGATTCGGGTTATTGGTCGATTCGCACGAATTTAACTCGCCCGAAACGTGCGAATTGACCCCTATTAAAAATATTAATTTTTCTATGGCTATTCGCCCGAATCGGTGTGGGAATCAACCACTACAAAATAATGTAGTAGGCAATTGGCACAGATTTTATTTTAGAGAGAAAAATATAAAAAGGTACGGCGTGCTCACCCGTTTCGGAAATAATAGGAAGAATTCATCGAAGTCAATAGATATTTTACTAAACAATGCATTAAATAAGTAATTACCACTTAAAACATATGATAAATTTAATAAAAAAGTTAGATATGATAACCAGGCGACAAAACAATGAGAGAGAGACAATATTCGCTACGCAAAAATGAAAGAGAAAGCTCTATACGCTATCAGCTCATTCCGGTACCGGTAAAGACTAACTTAAGCACCTAGAGATTATAATTATGAGGAAGCTAGGCTGGAATCAAGAGCGGTAAAAAGAGTACCGGGCGATTTTCGATTTTGAAGTCCTAGTACTCCGTTAGTCTCTACCGCTTGTGATTCTAGCCCTGCAAATACTAAGACTTCTTCATGATTTTGGCCTCCTGGTAGTTTGGGTATAAATGCTTGAAATGTCAACATCTAACTACCTAAAAAAGTTATATTTTTATCATGTTATTGAATTCTCTACTTAATTTAATCGAATCTTTGATTTTGATGTCCTAAAAAAATAAACGAACCAACACTAGTAAGTGCGTACTGATCCGTAGGAGTCATTTAATTTTGAGGAATATCATTGCGAAAAATATCGAAAGGTACCGTATGTGGCATACATTAGGTGCATTTCAATCCGTTCAAGTGTGTTCCCAATGTGGAATACGTCCTCAAATCAGGTAGAAGTTATTTTAATAAAGACATTTTTTTATTAATTTGAGTCTTATTTCATATCAATAACATATTTAATCCTTAATACTTCTCTGTACTTGAGTGTACTTTATCTTAACGGTATTGCATAAAACACAATGTGTGTGCCAATTGCATACTACATAATTTTGGAGTGGTCAATTCGCCCATGATAAATTAAATACGTGCGAAACGTCACAGAAAAAAAATTTATAAAGGGGTCGATTCGCACTTTTCGGGCGAATTGAAATTTGTGCGTATCGTCCGACAACCTTTAGATTCAATTTTTTTTTTCATATGTTTATTATACCAAACAGAGTAATTAATTTACCAATTAAGTTATTCTATGTACCTACATAACTTAATTATACATTTTTTTTATATTTCTTTACTTAAATATGACGATATTAATACTGTTTCTTTTATAATTAAATTTATTTACAGTTATTATTCGAGAATTGAATATATGATTGCATTTTCAGGTTTTAATGTTATAAGAGCATTTCAATGTTAAACTTACCTTATCTTATGAACAAAACTAACTTAAATCTATGTAATATTAATGCATTCAGTATATATAATCGATTTACTGTGCATGCAGTGTTAGGCAATAAGTAATTGTTACACTTACAAATGAATATCTGTCAATCGCAAAGTAATTTCTATGTGTAAAAAAAAATTGTTCGCTAAATTAATTAAAATATAAACATATACACGGACATAAATAAAAAATAAAAAAACAAAAAAAATAGTTTGGGAATAGTGGCAGGCTTTTACCACAAAAGAACCTGCAGCTTTCACTAAAAGAAGCACATACTTTACTTGTGTGTTACTTTTATTGTGAATATGTAACACCTACAACCTACATAATTATCAGAGCAAAAGTCTTGAAGCTCTAAGTAGTAAAATGTAAAGCCCGATTTATGCCCTTAATCAAAATAGATAACAAAAACAACTTAGCAGCTAAAATTAGCTCGCTCCATGCTCCCGCCCACACCAGACATAGATTGACTGAAACAATTTATAGGACACCCACGGATCATCAAACTTGTTGTTATTAGACACGAGCTTATTTTCTTGTGATTTTAATAAGAGGATTTCCTATTGAAAATTGGATATAACATTGAGATCTTCCTACTTAACTTAATCTTCTTTCTATTAATAAATAAAGCTATGTTTTTTTTATTCAATGACACCTCAATCGATCATTGCAATCTCCTTTTACCCATATTATATTTCAAATAACCCATATCTCATTTCTTGGGTCTTGCTCATTCCATCCCATCCACCTAAACCATGACAACAGCCGGACAATTCTGAAGTAAGCTGTAATTCCAAACGATACTGAGGATTAGCCGGTGAGATTTCCACACAATAATTTTCGAACCGAACTGATTTCTACTAACAAATCCAATTGGTTTGAAATCCCCAAGAAAAGCCACAGCTTAAAAAAATACCCATACACGAACTCACAGAAATACCAGTGTTAAAAGACAATGCCTCAACCAACGTACTACATATTTCATTGTGTTTCGCAACTCTGCACGTAATAAAGATTCTCCAAGATTTCTTGCAGCCTTTCCAGCATAATAAATTAGGCTGAGCTGGAGCCTGTAACAGCTGATGTCTAACTTTAGTTCAAACTACCTCCATCCTAGGTGTTTTGAAACTGAGTAAGTTAAAACAATGTTTGTTGACTATAGAGTCTTGCACCTGTTATGTAGGTGAAGAAAATTCTTATACAGTTTGTGTAAGATTTGCTTAATTGTTTTTGGTTATGTTTCGAGTACTTTTAAAATGAAATGAAAATTAAAAATGAAGTATATTATTATAACACCAAAGGATTTGTCATTGCTGTATCAGCAAAGAGAGTTACAAAAGTAAGCACATTCAAACAAGGAATTTATTAATTAAATCATTGAAAGTAAAGAAAGAAAGAATAAGTTGCAATTCATTGAAAACATGTTTAAATAGCAGTTCATTGAATCTATGCAAATATAAAATTTAAAAAACCTCCTGACTCAAAAACCTCTTAAAAGCAAAAAAATAAGCCTCGTACTCGCGTCGGGGATACTGCCAAAATTTACAGCAGTTTATTTAATGTACTAAGCGGTTCACCGACGCGAGTACGAGGCTCATTTTTTGCTTTTTAGAGGTTTTGTGTCGAGAGTTTTTTAAATTTATAATAAAAAAAAACATGTTATTATAAACTACATATAATAAACACAACAATTTAATATACAATCTACCGAAACACGTAATTATAACACGATATCTAAGATTGAAATGCGGATATCTTTTGAACGACTGAACCGATTTTAATCAAACATAACTAAGAACACTTTCGACTAAGTCATCATTGAAACAATAATAAACATATCAATATTGTTTCATCCGTTTAGGAGCTATGTTGCCATAGACAGTCACACAGATACACAGGTACAACTTATAACACCCCTCTTTTCCGTCGAGGGTTAAAAATTAAAACCAACCTCGCATCTAAAAACATTTTGTTCAGTTATCAACATGCATCTCTCTTACTCTTATTGATCTTCCTTTTAATCCTCTCAGTGTATGCAGCAACAATGTTAGACAGTAGCGGCAAGGCGGAAGACTTTTCATCATCTCTCACTCCTACCTCTAGACAAAGATCTGTCCTGCGAAAAGAAAAGGAAATTGTTGAATTAAAACTTGAATCTGAGACGACCAATATGAAATTACCTACTTTTGGCTGACGTAATTATATTTTAAGCAGAGAATAATAGGGCGTATCTTTTTTTTATTCGGCTACTTAGCAGCTCATCATGAAAATAGACAGTAACTTCCAATTCCGCTTGGATTGGGATTATTTACTACTATGATTGTAAAGGTACAATTCCGTGCATCGCAGCTCATCTAAGCCGCGCGCGATCGATCGCGTGCGGAAGACGAGCGCGGCTTATGCGACAATACTGTGGCTGCGATTGGCCTCGATTTAACTTCAGGTAAATTCTGTTTTTTTAATTTCGTAGATTAAACGGACATTTGGGGGGTTGCCACTTTATCGTTACGACGACGGATACGCGGATCGAATTTTGTTCAAAAATCGAAATAGATCGAAAATGGAACTATTTCTCGGCAAAAAAATACATTTGTTAAGAAACTAGCGGCCCTTATTTAATTTCTTTTCATTTATGTCAGACTTTATTCTATCGATCGCATTTATTTTATTGTTGATTTCTTATACTAAAATAAAGTTATTGCAGTATGTGTATTAATACTGCTAAATTTAAATATATTACGTTTATATAATCATAAAACACGAATTAATCAAATTAAATTACACCAATGAGTAAAATTAAATTGAGCAGTCATGTCACATCGATTTGATGAATCACTTGTGATTTAGCCTAACCTACAAAGCAATGCCACGCGCTTGCAACATTAAAAAAATAAAATCATTGGCAGCTGTCAGTTTACTCGACGAAATTAAAAATCACAATATAGTCTTTCAAAGCAGACAAGGTCTTGCAACCAACTCGTCCGTCAATCCATCTGGAAACGCAAGAGTAAGAAACTATAGTTATTTTCTTCTTTGTAATTTAGTGAGGACCACTCGAGGGCTCTAAATTCTTTAATGTCTAAAGGATCATGTTTTTGTTGATGTTTTTTTGCAGAGCTTGACAATATACTACAATAAAAAATAACCTGCTTCTTTTATCCTTCGGCATAGCAGCTTCAGACATCATGACAGACGCTGTGTACAGGTACCCGTTCCACTCCAAATATTCCCTCACCAGCTCGTTTACCAGTAGCACTTCTTCCACAGGAGTAGGTGGTGTTGAAACAACCCCTGTGGTTTGCCGGTCTTGAAGTAGCTCGGTTACTTTGGCTCGAACCTGTGAAGGGAATGATGGAATATTTTTTTAAAGAATTGATCAGAATTTTTTCAGGCAAATAAAATGAGGGCTCGGTATAAACACCTCAGTATTTTCAACCGACTACGGTTAAGCAAAAGGGAGGGTTATTAGGTGTATGGGACTAATCTATAATAATTTTATAAAAAGATAAGGTTTGTGAGGTTGTAGGGGGTAATCTCTAGATCTACTGAACTGATTTAGATGAAATTTGGCATGGAGATATTTTGAGGCCCTGGGAAGAATATGGGATTGTTTGTATTACTTGGGATGATAAAACGCTATTTACGCGGACGAAGCCGCTTAACTATTATAACTGTATAAACACCTCTGCTCAGCCCGTTGGGAAATAAAGTTGTAATGTTCAACTATGTGTGTGTGTTCAACTAAGGCATGATTCATACCAGTTTCCTAGAAGACTTTAGACCGATTGAATTTAATTGGATATCTTAAGGGCCTACATCCGCTTTAGTGCCGTAGAACGGTAACTTTCTAAAGCATACTCTTTAGTAACGGCTAGGTTAAAAGGTTTGAAAACAATATATACATATTATTGTTTCATGTACATTATTTTGTAAACATGGTTTTTTCATATAACAAATAGTTTTGCTTTAAAAAAAATAATTAGCAACACGATATTTTTCGCAACTTTTGGATACTCCTCCAAAACGACTTGGATGTTTAAAAATATTTTTACACAGAAAAATTTATGGCTGGAATTTCTTCATAACTGAAATAGCATATGTAAATCAAGTTATATTTTGCAAACAAAACTGTTCAAAAGGAGGTTCAATATTGATATTTTGGCTCCGATCGGGCGCACGGCCAGTACTGCGTTAACATTGGTACGTATATATCGTCTTAAGCAATGAAATGATAGAGCTTACGACTGCGTTAGCGAATGGTGTTACCGTAGCTGAATTCTGGCTCAAACATGTTGTTTAATAGGTATTAAAAAACTATGTTTTCCATCAAGAAAAAAAGATGAAAGGTGTTTCGGAAAATTCATGATGCTTTTATTGTATGACATACTGATCCATTTCAACTTTTAATTTAATTTTATTTATTTGTCACACTTCAGTACAAAACAATCCACCCTGGCGGCTCTTGTTCTAGGAATTAATTCAGTTCATTGCGGTATTGCAGTTTGTGCGGAGGTTGATTGTTAACACTATGTAATAAGTTTTTGCTATGCTACTAACATTAGGTAATAAGTTTTATATGTTACTAACACCCTATGGATATTTGCGTCTGAAATAAAGATATTCTTTCTATTCTATTGTAATATAATTCATCAAATCTATTAAATAACCGATTAAACAACAAAACGACGAGAACAGATCCCAAAAAATGCACGAAACACACGTAATAGTGTTCCGGATCAGCGCACAAATTAAATAAAAATGATCATTGCTTAATTTGTATTTAAACATTGGGTTTTAATTCAGCCAAGCACTTAAATGGCGCGTATTATTATGCAAACCACATTATATAGCGACCACGATCGCATGTAACAAACAGTTCTGCGATCAAAAACGGACCGAAAAATTTTTGTAATGGATTTTTTCGCCTTTCGTTTTATTTGTCGGTGATACGCGGCTATGTTGATAAAAAAATCAGGCAATAGTTTTGTTATATTTTTACATTTTTAATAACGAAATACGAATTTTAGAAAACCGCATCAACCGCTAGATGGACTCAAAAAGTAACAAAACAAGATCGGTTGTGCTATTCCGTAAAAAAACTCACTGTTAAAACTTACGTACGGTGAATATGGTGTGTCTTGTCAATCTATTCAATAAAGATGGAGTTACACTTCACTTTGAGTTCAATGCATCTTAGCTTTCACGGTGAAGTTTTTACAGAATGGACCGGCTGTAGACCCATCTTCATAAATAAAAACGTTATAGAGTAACATCTCATTTCTGCTACAATCGAAGTTGAAAACAAAAAAAAAAATTACATAAAAATTCTACCGACTTCCGAATAAAAAAACTACAAAGTGAAAAATAACTTTATTTTTGGAAGGCGGTGTCTTTTATAGGTACCTATTTATTGCGTTATGGACACCGACTTCCAAATTCCGAAAATTTGCCGTTATTTATTAAAGAGTTCTGTTGTATATATTCGAAGTTCTTCATCAGATGTTCACTAAATTAAAATGGAACCAATCTCGGAACATACTCTTTCAAACAAAAAAGAATTTTCAAAATCGGTCCACAATTGACGGAGATATCGGTGAAAATACATAAAAAAGTACATAATGTCGAACATAGAATCTCCTCCTTTTTGGGAAGTCAGTTAAAAACTAGTCGTGATGTAGTGAAATTAAATGTATTTCGAAAGTTGAGACTGAATGCGATTCGCATTCCTCCTTAAAAATATGGGAATTGCCCCAGAACTGTCAAAAAAAAAAGATGGAACAACCACTAAAATTCTAATAGTGCCAACATCTACCAGGTAAATGGACGAGTTGCAAAATATGCAATCATTGCTAATAGACCATCTCGAAATCGGGGCAATAGAGAAACAAAAAAAGCAAAACCAAGCTGATCCAAAAAATATATTTCGAATACAGGATAAACTCAAAAACAGTCACGCTACCATAGACGGAAAAGAAACTGTTTTTTTACCCGACTGCCGAAGGAGGTTAATGTGTTTATCTGTGATTGATTTGGTGAATAATGGTGGATTTTGGGCGCCATATTGTGGGGGCCGAATTTTTTTTCTTTCAATTCCTTCGTGTGGTATCATAAGGCGGCATTGTGTAGGGTTTTAAGATGTGATTTCAAAAATATATAACACTTATATGTTAAAATGTACTTAATTAGAATACAAAAATTTTAACTGTAAAGAAATTAAGTTAATAAAAAATATAAACGGACCTGACCGCTTAGGAAGTGAACTAAAAAGACGTACGATGACGACGTTGTGTAGTGTAGTGTGTAGTAAGTGGATACCTCTGGTTTTGGTCAGCCAGATCGCGAGTGTTAGCTTGGTGAAAATTCATGTTCTAATTTAAAATAAATATTGCACATATTTTTAGACGCTCCATGTGATTTTATAAAAAATAGTATTGAATTTAATTAAAACGTTTTGGTTATAACAGAAGTCTGTATTAAAACAAATATTAATTATTGTTAAACCTATACCATAAAACATGTTGATTTTTATGTGGATTTACTGAATGTGTCTCCATTTTTAGTTTATTATAATTCTTGATATTTTCAGTTGTAAATAGCTCAATGCTGATTTCCGGTCGTTGTGACAAAATGTCGTGTTTATTTGCTATTGGTGGTTGCTGGACGTTTCTTCAGTGTCAACGAGAAAAAGACAGCCAATCCTCATTGAGCTAGAAAGCCAAAAAGACCTGGATTGTCAGAAAATTTGGAGATACTCTGCTAAGCTAAAGAATAATAAACTAGTTCGATAAAGGAACAAAGTTCTTTAAATGCTAATATCTAAGAGTTATAACACGAGTATGTACCTCCGACTGTACAGCATGATTTTCTTCTTGTTTACGTCTTTTGAGTTCGCTTCTTAAGCAGTCGAGTTTTTTGTTTTCATTTTTTCTGTCCCTGATAAAATACCTAGCGGGAGAAATTGACAGTGGTTCCTTGTTTGTAGCGGTAACCAAGGCGTCTTAGCGCTCTATGGATCATAGACAAAAGTGTAACGATAACTAGTTACATAATTACACACCTCTGCATTTATTTTGTTTAAATATCCATTCTTCTTTAGAAGGTCTTTGATTGCAACTAATAGCTCTTTCTCTGAAATGGGTTTTTCGCTCATTTTATAAGAACTTAAATACTGTTTCCGAAAGCTGACAATAAAACATGTCATATTTGAAAGTTGTGTTTTGTGTCAGATTATGTTTTTCATTTCTCGGTACCTACGCTAAGCTGCCAGTAATAAATAAGAACACGAAGTATCTAAATATTTTAAACTTTAATGACATATTTTTTTTATTACACTCCGTCCCTCCATTATTTTTTTACATTTGACTACTAAAGGAGTATTACACTATCCCCTTAGGTACGCCCATGAAGTTCCTTAATTATTAACAGACAATCATGATCAGTAAAATGCAATAACTCATGGACGCTTACAAAGTGAAGCGACGTGCTTTTAAGCCCTGATATTACAATGAATTAAAATTCACAAATGAATCGAAATATGTATAAGTAAATAAACCAGTAAAAATTAAATATTTGCAATTATTAATATACCTAATAATCTAATTATCAATAAGATATATAAGTAAGGTTAATATTGAAATGAAGTGTTTCTATTGGGTCTGCTAGTTAACGTTTGAAAGGGTATTGGATATAACTAAAATAATAATATACATTTAGATATATCAAAGTAATAAAAAACGTAACAATTCATTTGAATACATAAAACATACCCCGATTTCAAAATTAAGCATTTGTAGTTGAGTTTTTGTCCAACTTTACTTTAGCCTGTAAACTTTCCAAAATTTGGCACTAAAGTAGGGTTTGACACGTTCTTAACCTCAAATACTCAATTATGAAATCGGCCCATGGTCTAAACGCCTGTGTAAGTTTATAAAAACAAAAAAAAAAAAGGAAAAATAACATATTAATGTGTTAAATCGATTAAAATTTATTCGTAAGTAAATTCGATTTTTGTAAGAAATTGAATTGGTAAGGCAATAGAACATCACTAAATATTTTGAACTGTCAATTGTAAAATTAATGGCGGGACAGATTAAAAATCACTTATAACCGCCACAGATATTTTAGCTCTGATATCCCAATATATATGTAGATCATAACTTGGAGAAAGCTGAGCAAATTCGCTGGATGTGAGACGTTCAGGACCTGTTCATGAAGCAGCAGTTGGGGGAGCCTTATGTTCAGCAGTGGACGAATTTCAGCTGAAATGATGATTGTGAATTTAACATAATAATGTATTGTGAAAACAGCTGTGAGGAACCGAAATAATAATCTATCTAATTAGTCTTTCATATGCCACACCAGGGTAAAGGCCTCTCTCTCCCTTTTCCACACACGTGTGTAGTCAGCCGTAAAGGACCAGGTCATTTCTGTGGGATAGCATGAATAAAAAAATCATATATAGCAAAAGAAAATCTCATGACGATTCCAATAAGCCCAAACACGACTAGGATACATTGTTTTATTTCAGAGTTCCAGTGCCTACCTGCCGGCTTCATCATCAGATCAGTTCGATGGTACCATTTTCATCAGTATTATTTATTTATAAGTATTTGCTTCATCATAGTCGTTTTACTATTCGAGATACCTAACACCCGTGACATACTTAGCATTAAGGAGTTCCATTGGCCATCTGTGGTCTTTTTCACCAGTTCCACTTCACCAAATGATACTTTCTGAGTGCAAATGATTGCACTGTTGATGAAAATATCAAAATCGCTGTATGTATGCCTATAATATTTGAGGAGTTCCCTCGATTTCTCCAAAATTCCACCATCAAATTCTGATCTGATGACTATGGGACCAACTAAGAAATAAACCCTTTCAAACAAAATAAGAATTTTCGAAATCGGTCCAGGCGTCTTTCAGTAATCGGGGAACATACATAAAAAAAAGAAAGATTCCGACGAATTGAGAACCTCCTCCTTTTTTGAAGTCGGTTAAAAATAAACGAAGAAGCTCCTATATATGCTACTGTTACATTCCTTCACTCCATCTGAATTCCCAAATCTAGTTCCAAGAAAAAGCAATCCCAATTTGACGAAGAAAAATCCTTCTAAAATTAAACTTTCCTTTACAAAATTAGGTAACCTTGGTATAAAATTCAAATAACGGAGCTCGGGGGAGGCTTTAAGTGATTCAATTCCCGTAATAGGAGGTTACTTGAGAGATACAGACTTATATCTGGGACATAGCTTCGCGTATGAGGCTCCGTTTTGTGACGTAAAAGGCTATATTTCAAAATTGGTCTCAGAATGAATGGTTGGAAGAATGTTGGTTTAATTCTGAACACAACGTTAATTTGGAGCGTAAATAAAGAGATTTTTGTTTTGACGATAGTGATAAAAAGCACTATGTATATAATAAATAGCATACAGCAATATATATAGTGTAACAGAAATAACGGTCAACTACATAAAAACCATAAGATCAATACTGAAAACGCGAAAAAAAAAAACAAACTGCCCCATACATTTGAATAACTCGACAAAATGTACTGAATAGCTGATTTTTCCTCGACTTCAGGGTTCGTTCCATAGTAAAAGAAGTTCATAATGACAAGAATATTAGACCCCTATTCAGGTTTTGCTTTGTTTCTGTGACATCATTGTCACCGGCATAGCTTGCTTTTGTTATGGAATTGTCTCAATTCAGTAACAATTAAAATTTATAATCTACCCGACACCGTTTTATTGCATGTATCGTTATTTATATAGTTGTAGACAAGCTTCAATCGACAATCTGTTGAACACGTTATTATAACACGATATCTTGCGAAAACACCCCGATTCAAACAGTAACACGATTTTCATCAAACATAGCCTAGAACACTCTCTAGGAGCTATGATGCCACAGACAGGTATACAAATACGCTCATACACCAATACAATCACACTTTTAAAACCCTCTTTTTCCGTCGGGGGTTTAAAAATGCAACTGCTGGTCTCAAAGTCACTCTCCTGTGCATTACATTTATATTTTTTCTTTGGGCGCACGGTTGGCGCAGTGGTTGAGCGATTCACTGCTGCGCTGCGTGTCGCGGGTTCGATTCCCGCACGGAACAAATATTTGTATGACCTAGAGATAGTTGTTCCGGCTCTGGGTGTTGTGTATGTGAGTTTATATATTTGTAAACGCACCCACGATACACGAAGAAATTCATAGTGTGGGGCATAGTTTAAAAAAAAATAAAACAATTACAATATAAAAGTAATATATCCTTAACAGTAGTTACTTATTCAAGTTCATTAATAAACTTAAATCATTAACAGTCCGATTAATAAAGTACAATTATTTTCATCAGCATGCCATTGAGCCCTTTAGCTGTGTAAAGTTATATCACTGACACAATATTGCTATAAAATGCTCTGCGATATAAAAACATCATTAAAGTGATTCACTTCAACACTGCGCTCGAAAATGGTCGAAATATCACATTACTCAACATGTACTTGTACTGGCAACAAAATAAATTAGTGTACAGGCTACTCTCTGCAGTTTTTTTTATCGGAGGTACAAATAAAGGAATGAGTGCTTAATTTAGTTGTTGTCAAATGACCAGTTCTTTTTCTAAAGCTCAAGAAATGTAAAAAAATATTTGGTAAACTGTCCTACCAAATGGAAAACGCATCTTCTCATGCATATAAAGGTAGTAATGGTCACTATTTACCTCACTCACTAAACATGTCAAAACGCCAATCTCTTAAAGACATTATTATTTCAATACTAAATAAATAAAAAAGACATTGCTGTGTGGTACTTATTACTTAGTAGCTACACCTATTTAAACTTGGTAATAAGGGTTGTAATACAGTTATTTTGACTGCGACTTCACAAAATAACTTAATAACCAAATAGAAGTAATCTTGAAAGCTGTCCACTGACACGTCAGTGCATAATAAGTTTGTTGTTACCAAAAAGTACGTAAGCGGCGGCGCGATACTTTCAATTTTGTGTTGTTACCCTGCATACTGTATCATTTCGCCGTCCGTACAACAAAAATACCTCCATTCGTATTTTTACACAGAGAGACTTTGACGTATGGTATAACGACTTGCGGCCAACTGCAAGCGCATTCTTCCTGCAGTCGGAATAACCGTGGCCGTAACTAATGTTTAGCGCATTAACTTGAAGCCACAGAGCACTGAGACGACTTGATGGTCATAGCTAGAGAGGGCATTGTCACATACCATATATCTCTATCTGACTGTCGGTGAATATAGTCAAAGCGATTGTGCAGCCAATTGTTGTTTTTTACTAGAATTAAAATTCATTCACGTCACAAGCTGGTAATGTCAACTTTGTCTCTACAACCTGCAGAAAAGAGATAGATATAGGCCACTTATTCGCTTCGTCTCTTTCAATTTTGTAATGGTAATGCTCAGTTATCTGCAGCTGCATCAGCTTATCAATGAGTGTCACCATATACGAGTACTTAGAAATTTACGGCTCGTTTCTGACTAAAGCCAAAACTTGTGCCTAGCCATGAATATAAAGCTTTGGTCTTTTGATAGGACCACACAATAATGCGATATCCACGCACGTGCGCAGGGTGACGGCGTTTATACTAAAAGTATACGAACACACGATGGAGTACTGGCATTTTAAGACGTACAGCTCTAGTATTTAGTAGGAACTTCATATTTCCATGAACTTAGTTTAGTTTGTTTTAAAATCCCACTTTGATATTATGACAACACTAGATGAGTATACCAGACCGCTACGTCATGCCGTCTCGCAATCAACTGATTTTTGGCAACGCTTCCTCGCGCACGTGAGCGGATATGTGGTATTGGACATACTTGCATATACATAATCGTATGAAAAAGTCTAGAATGGTCTTTTGTGCTTTCGCAGTATTCGTCAGCGGTGTGGAGTGCCCATGAGTGCCTTTTGGAAACTTTGGTTCACAAGAGAATTGTTTTTTTCTATTGTGTCTGCTAATTAGCACTCAAGGGATTATGTCCGGGACCGTTCATCGCCTACTGCAGCTTTGTGGGTTCCGATAAAGGAAACAACACTTTTATAAGTAACGGCTTCTCTAATCGCAGGGTTTCGAGCTCTGTGCTTCAAAACTGTTTCGTTGGAACGTCGGTGGATAAATAACTGTCTGCGGACAGCCCTATATCTCATGCTGCATCGAGGGTTAGCTTATAGAATAGAGAGGTGCTATTTAGCTTGCAGTCTTACCCGTTGCTCCGTTGTTTTAATAGTTGGAACACATTAGATGATTGGGAATTTAATTATTTGGTGGAGGAGCTACATTGAATTTAAGTGGCTTATTTTTTCCTTGACAAAATACGAACCGAAAGTTCTTTGAGAATTCGGAGATTCTTTTTCTCTATGATAGAAAGCAAGTATAGAGACACCATCGTCAAATATCAATAGGCTACTTTTGGTCTCGAAAATGCTTGGTTCCTATGGGAGACACGCGGGAAAAATCTAATAACTTTTACAATTACCATTGAAGATCAAAATTGTAGGCTTGATCACAAAACGATGGTAATCAGTAAGATCCTGTAGAGAAGATCGAAAATTGCCCGATTTTAGTCTGTTCTCCCCGATTGCTACAATTTGGGGGGCTTTCGTTCAAGAGTGAATAGTTTATTTTTTGGCAAGTTTGCTTCACCGTCGACCACATCATCGCGAGATAGTGGTTAAGTGAAAGCCTATCAACAATAAAAAATACTTCATCTCAAAATGGAGTAAGCAGGAATATTATAAGGGAAAAGAAATTAAAGTTCTATACAATAAGGATCAATCAAAACTGACAGTAATAATATTGTAATCACATGATACGCGTAGATTGTGACCACATAGACATGATAGATGACGTCTTATTGCTGGTTAACCACTGAACAATTACTATTCCCATTGCTACATATGAAACCGCATTTTCATCCGGCTTCAGATAATGAACGTTGAGGCCTATGTCCAGCAGTGAACGTCTTTCGGCTGATATGATGAGGATCATGATGATTAAAATTCTTTATTTCTCAAAGATTACGAGGAATAACTTACGAGGAAAAATAAAATATTAAAATAAAACTTAAATAATTTAAAGTACAAATGCGCATAGACGGTATTCTTAAAAAAAAACGAAAATTACATTTCTGGGTTAGTAGGTAATAATTTTTTTGCTGATAATGTAGGTATACATATAAGTAGGAATATTGATAAATTATCCCAATACATTTTGTCTTACAGCATGCTAAATATTACATTTGAATTTAGTTACAACAACCACAATTATTATTTGCACTAGTCAGATTTTATTAGACGGGTACGTCTTAAAAAAAATAATGAGTGAAATGTTAATCTCTCGCTTATCATGCAATAAATGTCATAACGTGTATTGTCAAAATGCTTAATGTCAAAAGCAAAAAAAAAACATTAATATAGAATGTAAATAATGTCATAATGTGAAGGTAATGTCATTAAAATTATTGTAATATCAAATTATGTATGATGTAGACATATTTTAAAAAAAATATCTCGTAATCATAATATATTTCAATAAAATTGTAATTGAATGTACCTTACCAACAGTAATTGGAAAATTGAAATAGTTTAAATACACAAAATACATACATAAACCCTTCGGTGATCTTCTTCAGAAAGGCCAGGTGCGCAGTACTCCAGCGTGCGTGTATGACTAGGCGTATGAACGTGAGTGAAGCAAAAGAAGTATGTAAGGATCGTAGCAGATGGCATTCTGTAGTTCTGCCTACCCCGATGAGAAAAAGGCGTGAGTTTATGTATGTATGCTTGTATACTTTATTTGTAGCAATTAGCATCAGATGATGAATCACCACAACTATTTTTTGCATTTTCCGGGAAAAACCAGCGATAGTGTACATTTCAGTGTGCAGTAGTGGCCTAGTGATATCGGCCGCGACTTATGAGTTGTAGGTTGTGGGTTCAAAGCCAGACAGGCGCTTTACTTTGTTTTAATTATTTTACCACCACTGCTCTCAAAACGGCGAAGGAAAACATCTTGAGGAAACCGACATGTCCTAGAAACAAAAATTCGAATACAAGTGACATCCACCACGCCATACTGGACCCGCGCACGGTGATCCAAGCGCCCTACAAGCGCGGTCATAAATACCTTTCTTTATTAAATGAGATTTTTCTGAAGGTTAAATAATAAAAAACACTTCACAAATATACATTAATGCTTCATTTACATAATTTAATACATAATATACAATAAACTGTACAATATGTTCTATTTATATGTAAATTTAAATAGTCAATATTTGAGATTTATTGTCGCTCGTACGGAAATACATCTGAATATTATTTTGATGCTATTCATGAAGGGGATATAATTAAATATGTATTCTTTTATATATTATACATATTATATACAACAAAAAGCAAGAAAACTAATTCTAAAATTTATTTCCAAACGTAATCATAACCACAATTAAATTAAAATAACCAGGACAACCAACCTAATTTCAATTTAAACTAAAGATAAAGAACTTAGACAATTCTGAAAAATCATTCCTCGGGCATCCGCGTTCGCAAGATGGCCCAGGCTGGTTTGCATTTTCTTGAATGCACTGCTCAGTACTTCTTACTAATTCGGCACATTCAATTTCATTTAACCAATCTGAGTACTTATTCTAAAATTTATATTTATTTCTAGAGACAATTTTCCAAAATCTATCAAGACTTTTACATAAACTGAGTATCTCTTACTATCTAAGCTTCTAATGTCTAGATTCTTCACCTCATCCAGTGAAGCTAGAATAGTTTCCAACACGTGTTGATGTTTCTGGGTAACAGTTCCAGTTACGGCAGACCAAATCTCAAAGAAATGAATCCTTGAGAAAGTACATTTAATCAAAGTACCTGAAAAAATAATAAAATATTTTAAGTATGTTTCGAAGACCGTGCTACGCCTGAGCCTACGCAGTCGTAGAGGCTATATAGCAACTAAAAAAAAGGACGCAGAAAAACCTTTTATATTTTCAAAATAGACAGTAGAGTATTTGATTATGGTTGAAATTAGTTAGTCTACGTGAAGTCAACAATCAGTTAAATATTTGGTAGAAATCCCGTGTGGCGTAGCACGTCAAAACACGTCATAATAAGTCAAATAAAATTGAAAAAATATAACTAAATAGTAAGAACATACCTTGATTTTGGAAATCCATGTCACAAACACCACTCAAAAACAATGCAATCCTGAGAATTCACCGTTACACAAACAATATGCGTTAATGAGTTATTGATAAGGCGAGCGCATCGTAATGATGCGTTCACTTCGGAGGTCGAAAAATAAGTGATAATTAGGTAAAATGGTTGACATATTTTTAATTGGGGTAGCTTGTTTATCGGTAAATCGTTATAAGTAATTAAAGTGGGGGTATTTGATGATGAAATTTTTGCATTTATGACCTACGGTGGTACCACCGTGCCGCGTGGTGGTTTACGGTCCATTCCCTCTCACGGAGAGGAGGCCTGTGTCCCAGCAGTGGGAACATTAAAAAGTCTGATGATGATGATGATTTCTATCAGTGAAAGAATCCTCGTATTAGGATGAATACTTCCAGACATTAAATTTAACAAAACATAATATTAACAGTTCATAATCATAGTTTAGATTTTATTTTCCTTGGAATTTAAGAATCGTATTCGAAAAATCTTTAATTAGGGCATCGACCTACCATACCTACGGATTCTCGCTAAATAGGTACTATCTATATAGTTCAATTCAATTCAAATTATTTATTAATATTCGGGTACAAAATGATTGTTTCCTATGGAAAAGACCCGGCAAGGAATTCCATGGTTCCTCAACGAAATAATAATAGGCATTAATTCATGAAATCAAAAAATCCGACTGCTTAAGAAGCCAACTAAGAAGACGTAAACAAGAAGAAAATCATGTCTCGCAGTCGGAGGGTACATATTCACGAGTTGGCTGACCAAATTCAGTTGTATCCTCCAACTGCACAGCATGATTTTATTCTTGTTTACTTCTTTTTAGTTTGCTTCTTAAGCAGTCGGATTTTTAATTTTATGAATTTTCATTTATAACTTTTTAGTTACCATTTTTTTTTCGAATAAGTCTAATTCTTTTAAATATATAGTGTAATAGACTTTTGAAGTCACCTCTTAAAATCCTTTGTTTTGATACCCCATACGATGGACGTTGGAATAAAAAAGAATTGGACCCCCACAATATGGCCCCCAAAATCCGCCATTTTTCTAGTTTCCAATTTTTAATGTCTAAACTAGTGGCACTCACAAGGTTAACACAAATCGATTGACGTAAAAATCATCAAAATCGGCCAACGCGTTTGGTCTCTAGAACGCTACATAGGAACAAACCTACATACATACATAAACTGATAAACACATTACTTCTTTCGGCAGTCGGGTAATTAGGTTGCTCTAGAAGTCTTAGAGTTTGCTCCAAAAACTTTACTCAGAGTTTGTTGCAAACACGAGGTTAAATTGACAATTATGTCATACATAATAAATGCCTCTGTGAGCTACTAACTCGGAGTTTGTAAGATAACCCTGGGTGGTACAAACGGGTCTAAGAGTATAAAGCTTACAGAAATGTAGAAATTACGTAAGATTTGATAACAGCAGGTGTCTATTACATCATAATACGTCTGTTGCCATGGATACTTAATTAATTGTTGCCTTGTCATTGACCCTAATTACCTCTCGTGGTTTTGAGGTTGATGTCATAATTATACCGTAACATGATAGCAGGGCGAATGATACCTTTTGAAATTGAGAGAGTAACTACGTCAGTTACGTCATAGGTCAAAAGGGGACAGATTTTAGGTTCTCTTGTTTCGTCTTAAAATTCGTTAATTAATGACTAGAAGAAAAAGTTTTTTTAATAATTATGAGAGGAGTATAAAAGGGATACGATTTGTTTGGCATTAAGGTAAATATAATTTTAAAGATTTGCTAATTTAAAACGAAACTGCGGCACAGAAAAACTAGGAAAAAATCATATTATGAATATTGCAATAAGTTTATATCATCATCGTCATTTTTCAGCCGAAAGACGTCCACTACTGGTCATAGGTCTCCGTTAGGCGTTGCCACATTGACCGATCCCGTGCATCTCGCATCCAGCGAATTCCCGAAACCTTAACCAGGTCTTCGGTCCACTTAGTGGGAGGCCTTTCAACGCGTCGTCTTCAGGTTCGCGGTCGCCATGCCAGAACTTTTCAGCCCCATCCGTTCTGCGAGCAATGTGCCCACTGCCACTTGGGATTAGCATTTTTTCTGGCTATGTCGGTAAGTTTAGTTCTCCTGCGGATATCCTCTTTTCTGATGCGATCACGCAAGGAAACGCTGAGCATAGCCCTCTCCATTCCCATCGCAAGTTCATATCAACTAAATATATCAAGGCACAGATAAAGAATGAATTCCTTAATATTACGTAAAGCTTTAATGAATTCCATGTCATTCCCGAAACTATCAAAAAGAAAAAGAAAAGAACTTTTAATATCATTACTGAAGTAGTGACAAACGGAACGTAAGTACAGTCGACACCCGAAATGCGAGTACTTAGCACTTGGCACAAAAACGGTAACTGAGCACTGAAACGCGAACAGGGAACAAAAAAATTCAAAAGGACTGTCTTTTTCATAAAAGCATCATTCACCTGGGAACCTTTGATCGTACTCAGTCGAACATAAAAGATTGAACTCCGGACGTAACATTTATCAAAAACTAGCTATTGTCCGCGACGTTGGCCGCTAGGCTAACTGGCAAACTGCTTTTGTTTCTTTTACTGAACGATATGAAAAATAGCTTTGTTTTCGAGTTGAACGTTGAGAGAATTTCTGTGTTTTGTAAACTTGAAGGTCCTCTGTATGGTAACTCAATTGGTGGGCCATGATTTTTGTGAGTGGTCAAAAACAAGACTACCGTCCAGTAAAACAGTCTAGCAAAAAAAAATGCGGTCATAGAGACTGCCAACAGAAGGAATAACTTAAACTCTGCTGCATGTCGATGTCGCTGTCATATTAACATGTTGATGATGAGAAACGATAAGTTTTACCCCTACCAAAAATCGCTTAACTCAGCTAAAGATTACACTTAAAAAAAATGAGTTTAATGGTTATGTAGATTATGTCTATGATTGCAATCAATGTTAAAACAACATCACAAAAATGAAAGAAGTTTCCTTGAATAATAATCGGTGTTTCTCATTTAATAATCATGAAAATCTGAAGACATGAATAACATATTTTTTGTTAACTTGTCAGTAACAAACAAGAAAATTGTGTTATTGATCTGAATTTTCTTTGAATTTTTACATAATTATATCCAATTATAATGTTGTTGTTATTTTTTAATGACTGCAAAGTTGTAAATTATTATAAAATTATATTTATAAACATATTTAGAGAATTTCTTATTCTCTTACAGATGACGAAAATCAGAAATAATTAGATATAGGTACTTAACGAATACACAGACAAACTTAAATTGAATACTCATATTTTTCGCGACAAGAGAAGAAAAGATTCAACATATTCTTATTGTGGCAATAGTTTCTTCATATGCATGGATGCTTCAACTACTTGGGGCGGTGCTTGAGACAGAGCTCTTTCGAGGGATTACTACACTTATCCATCCATACTAATATTATAAATGCGAAAGTAACTCGGTCTGCCTGTCTGTCTGGTTTAAGATGGAACTTGACACACGAGTAGTCCATTGGCCCTAGACAAGTGACATTCTATCAACGGAAGCGTGGAAATAGCGATTGAAAAATGTCAAAGTTGTATGGGAATGGCAAACGCGATGGAAATATCACGTGATATTTTTTTTTCGTCCGTCTCCTCATGTCCTGAATTAGGTTACAGGATATTTTTTATCCCGGGAGTTCGATCTCTTGGTATAGTACCCGGCTGTAGCGCGGCGGTATAGCTGCTGGCAGAAACTAGTGTACCAAACGTATGATCTGCCGTCAAGCGGCGTTGCTGAGTTCCACTTCGAAGAGTATGGATACCGATGAATTTGCAGCTGTATTAGATATTTCAGTTTTATCTTTTGGGTGGCAACGATTCCACGATTACCCTTCATTGTAAATACTATGTTTTCCTCCAGGCTTTGTTGTCGTGGGATATCTCACAGGAACCGTGCACGCAATTGAAAAGTAGCCCATGGCATGCCGCGATATATGATTTGTAATTGAATCAGGGCTTATAGAGATTTCCTGCAAAGGAATAGAACATTTTGTCTTAGCATCCGAAGAAGGCATCTTCATGAAGAGTATTTTTTTAAGGATTTAAAGTAGCTCATGGCATGAATGAGAGCAATGGTGGCCCACTGGTAACGGCCCCAACTTATGTGTCGTAGGTCGTGGGTTCAAACCCAGGCAGGCGCTATACTTTATGTAAATTATTTCATCACTCTAAAAACGGTGAAGGAAAACATCGTGAGGAAACCGGCATGTCCTAAAAACAAAAATTGACATTCACTAACCCGCACTGGGCCCGCGTGGTAGATTAAGGCCCACCCCCTCTCGCAAAGGGGAGCCCCGTGTCCCAACAGCACATTAAAAGATTGATGACAATAATGGCACTCAACAATAGTGTTGTATTTTCTCAGTGAAATAAATTGTAGTAATTTGACTAGAACTTCAGAGATAACCTCCTATAAATAAATATCAATTTTTCTTCTTCGCAATACAAAAATTCCGGTAATGAGCATTTACAATCAAAAGGGTTCGCTGGCTAGCTTGCCATTCGATATTAAACATCTGTATTTTTGTATCCTTATGAATGTTATATTAAATCCATTCCTGTTGGAACCGGAACAACCCCAATTTATGAACGTCTATTCAATTTCATTCGTCCGTTTATTTGATTTACTCGTATTTTAGTCAGTCAATCATAACAGATAGCATGACGTTTCACAGCAGAATAACTGATTGGAGACTTGATAAGCGAGGGGTTAGTATTACTTATGCAAACCAAAGCAATATTTAATGTTAGCTTTTGTCTATTCGTCGTTTTAAAAACCTTGTATTCAGTGGCCTTAAGGTGACTTTTGTAAAGTACTTAATCGCGTTAATGTTAAAATCGATCTGTACTAACACTGAATAAGCGCTCTCTGATGCCAATAATGCAAAATTTATACAAGTTAACGTTTACGACAACACGATCGAATAAGTATAAAAACTGGCCACTGTTGCCTGTATAACTGTCAAATGTTCTTCTTTATTTTCTATATTCAAAATCAGAAGTCGTAACAAGAAATATAGATTTTACTATAAACATCAGTTACGTCACATAATATTTGAAACATAGGTGACGTAAACACAATCTCATTGTTTCCAGAAGAAAACTTTCCGAAATATACATTTTATGTCTCCTGCATAACTCTAGTGCATAGATAACAAATATCCGATCCTGGAGATGCTACAGAAAATACTGAATTATCATGTTGCATTGCCGAGCGTGCCCGAAGCTTCCCGAGCGGCGGTTTTCAAACTTGGAATTCTAACCGAAGTAGAAGCGCAGTTTGCCGCCGACCGCTGTATTGTGCGGACGTGTGTGGTCGGCTGAACAAATATCTACGGTCGTACGTTTGGTGTAGTGGTGAACGAGTGGTTGATGTTGTTGTGTTTGACAGTATGAGGACATAAATTGTGTTTGCTTTGGAAGATTTTAGAACGTAATAAGGTGAGCATTTTTGTTTCTTATTAATTTTATTATTTTTTGGTGGTGTTCCTTATTTTTTATTTTAGCTGTTTTATTATAGGTAAATGATAAAATAAAATTGCGACCATTCTCAAAAATAAAATCGTGAATTAATTCAAAAGTCCAACAGACCAATGTACAAATTACGAATCGCTAATAAAATTAGAACATTCACACTATATTCAACCGTAACTAACACAATGTTAAAATTTCATCACTCTCCCGCGAGGAATCTCATACATAAATGTTAATTCTAAAATAATATCTCGAAATTCATTTCGTAAATTAAAATAAGTCTGCCTTATCCGCAAACGTAAAATGTATGTTTGGAGAATATCTCGTAGCGGATTGTAACGCGGTGCTACGAGGTGCTACGAAGCGCTACGCCAGCGCTACGAATTAACTGTAGTTTAATTTTATTTTCTTCAGGGAATTGAGACCCCCGGGAAGGAAGTTGGTATTAAGATTAGTTGAGATTGAACTAGTATTAATTCTGGCGTTTATTCATTCATGGTATAAGTTCAGGAAATTGGTTTTCATTGAGACTAGTGGTTTCTTGTCATTTGATAATGAATTTCTTGGTATCAATAAGGTTTCATTTATAAATTCATTCGAAGACATTTTTGAATAGGTATGTGTCGTGAATATTAAATGATTTTTTTATGAAGTATTGTAATTCAATTGAAACATTCGTTAATCCGTTGAGTGCCTGAAACGCGGATTCACGCGAGATTCAGACAATGACTTTTTAATTGTTTTGGTAATTACGGCATTCAATCGGCTAAATGATTTTTCGTACGCACTTTTACACCTTTTGTTGAACGCGTTCAAAACGTTTATTACGTTCGTATTTTTACTCTTTGTGTAAAATAATTCACCATAAGCCTGTTCAATATATCGAAGGTAAATCCGAAAAGCTATTTGAGGTGGAAAAATGTAAATTACGTGTAAATATTTACAAGCATGGAGCTTATAAAAAGCTTCTTCTTTTGGAAAACATTGATTCAATGTTAACGTTAAATCGGGAATGGATTAGTATTATCATCGGTTACTTACTTCTAGGCAAGCGCAGTCCATTGTTAACCACATAATCAATTAGCATCAGATGAGATAGTGGTCAAGCGCGAGACTGCAGACAATAAAAAAAACGGTAAATTGAAAAAAATGTACTTAGTGTCATAAGATTTTATCTACTCTTTTATGAGTTTCTAAAATATCATGAAATAAAAAATGATATTAATGAATGATTAATAATTATATCATGTTCGTAGAATGGTCTATCAATGTTTTGAGATTAAGTCTTCATGAGTAGGCTGAGGATGGGTAGCTTGGCTAATTTAAGCTTAGAAAACTTTAGCATGATGAATTAGATGCCTGACGTGTGTGAGTACCATGTACCCAACTGTGAATCTACCATTTGCTATACCTTTGTATCGTTCGTTGACTTATGTGTGCCCTGAGTGTCTCATGCTCTCTCAAATGTCTCTCTGATGGTGGCGCGTGTGTTGGATCATTCGGTCACCTTCATGATGGTTGAGCTGGATGGTGCCGATTCATGTGTTATGTTCGTGACCGGGCGCCGTCAGTTGGGATTGGTCATAACTTATCTGCTTCGGATGTTAATGTTTTTCTAGTACCTATTATATATCTGCACAGTAGGTACAGGTGTGAGTACTTTTAATTTTATGTAACGTTCAAAGGTGCCGCTTGGTGGCCTAGTTCAAATAAAATATCTTTATCTTAGCCTTCAATATGAATTAGGTAAAGTAAGTAAAGACCAATAAGCCCAGATTTCATACATTTATTAACAGAACATCATCATTATCATCATAATTTCAGCCGAAAATCGTCCACTGCTAGACATAGGCCTGCCCCAAGAATCGCCACACTGATCGGTCCTGTACATTTCGCATCCACCAGACTCCCGTAGCACTTATCGCTCCATCTAGAAGGAGGCCTTCCAACGCTGCGTCTTCCATTCCGCGGTCGCCACTCCAGAACTTTTCAGCCCCAACGGCCATCCGTTTTGCGAGCAACTGGCAATTCTTCGGGCTATGTCGGTAACTTTCGTACTCTTGCGGATGTCGGATGACGCAAGGAATCGCCGAGCATTGCTCTCTCCTATGACCCTTTGGGTGACACATCACACAGACCCCTAACCGTGGCGTATAACAAAACATTATACTGCACTATTTACAACAGCACGTATGTTAGATAAGTATACAATACGGGAATGTCCACTGAAATGCGAAGTAAGAAACATTGAACATACATCCGTTATTTAGAAAGTTCGTGCTGTATTGTCAGAGTCATTAACCTTTAAACGAGCAATTCTTGTATATATATATGTATATATATAATCTGAATCTCGGAAACGACTCCAACGATTTTCATGCAATTTAGTATGCGGGAGTTTCGGGGGCGATACATCGATCTAGCTAGGTTTCATTTTTAGAAAACGTTGTTTTCTCTATTTTCATCCAAGCAGAGCTCGGCCGTCCTGTACTGGTACTGTTAAAAAAGTAAATAATTTATTTGTAATATTCAAATTAACAATTTTCTCTTAATCTAAGTTGTCCAATGACTATGAAATTAGTATCGAATACTGATCATGCTTGAGAGATTACGTTGACAACTGTACTAGTATAAACTGTGTCACAGTCGACATCGCCTTCCTCCCAGTGTACTTCAATATTACAAAATTTTCGTTTCTTAAGACAAATAAAATTATAATTTGTATCTCTATTTTTTCTTTAATGACAATATGTTGTTGAGATATTGTCACACAGATATTGTTTGTGGTGAGGTAGGCATAAAGTTCGGGATACAAGAACATAAAATAATTACACTCCCTTGCCTATAGATTATAGAAATGTGCAAATTCATTCGGAATTACCAACACTGTTATATGACGAGAAAAAATATGCAGTCAAGATATACATTACGAATTAAAAATAGATTTAACTTACCAAACTTTAAGTTAAAACTACACTCAACAAGTACACTAGTCATGTCAATGAAAATATATAATAAATAAATTACCAGAAATAATAAAGAAAAACATTTTTTTAAATTTATTCTTTGATAAATTAAAACAATTTTTATTAACTTTGTAATATAATGCAAATGAATATTTAAATACCAAATTTTAATTTTAACTTATTACGATCTAATAGATAAATAAAACGCTCTCAAAACGATGAAGAAAAACATCGTGAGCACACGATGTTTTTCTTCGCCGGACAATGTCCTAGAACCAAAAAATCGAAGACAATTGTGACAATGTCCATTCTCTCGCAGAGAGAGGAAGCCTGTGTCCCAGCAGTGGGGAAATTAAAAGGCTGATTATGATGATAATGATGAAATAAATAAATACTTACTTAAATAAAAACTCTCTTCCTCTCTCCGACTTTTGCAGTGCCCGACAGGGTCCACAAAGGTATAAATTTGTAACCTACCACTATGTTCACATGTGCAAGCAAAAAATATATTGAGTTTATTTTTTATTTTGTGTAGATATAATATTGTCATGTCTACTAAGTACGTGAGATATCATGCTATTCGAACTTGTGAGTGATATTATCATAATCACTGAGTTGTGAGATAAGCATAAAGTTCATAACAAATTGCTACATTTACTTGGTACACGAGATATTATACTACCTATACAAGCTCGAGATAAACACTGTGTTTGGGAGACATTACTAGTAACACATCATACTTAGCTGACTGAGATACCAAGCGCATGTGAAATCGTCAAAGTCATCAAGCCTTAAGTTTAAAATTAAATATCAAATTCAGAACCGTCGTGATTATAAACAGTCTCATAAATAACTGCCAGATTTACTAAGTTATATAAAATAGGTGCAATAAGGACAGAATTTCCTTGACAAAATACAAAGCAAGGAACAAAGGAAAAAGCATTATTCAGACTGCCCGACAAAAGACGTTTATACTAACACAGAACATTCCATATCGTTTTATTGGAAACCCGTTTCGCTTTTTTGTAGCAAAACTTTTATTTTATAAGAAATTGTGTTACTATTTCAGCTTTTTAGGGTTCTGTATGTCGGTATAAAAAAGCGGATTTCTCATAGGAGATCTCGTGTGACTGTTTATCTGTCTGATTTGTTTCGAATCTACTGGATCGATAGTTAACATTAAGTACACATATTATGAACTTCTTTGATTCAAACATGAACGCGCAAAATAAATTAATAAATTTGAGTATAGAGCCACTTTTGGGGGATAAATAATTAGAACGTTAAAAAAGAGTTTTCACAATGTACCGTGTGACATGTGAAATGAAAAGATTTATTGTGAGGATCTCAAATATATTTTTCGTAACTAAAATTAATAAATTAAATGTTTTAGTTATTATAGTTATATTTATAGTCTCCGAAACAACTGAACAAATAATGTTGAAAAAATACATCGAATATTTCTTTCCGCGCGAGTCCGACTCGCCCTTGACCGTTTTTTTCTGTATCGTATCATATAAAATGTTTTGGCTGTAGAGGTGGAAAGTTTTTCAAGTTTGCAAAGAGCTGTCTAAAGTTAGGCTTTGAATTTTATAAGTGACAGATCTGAGATGGATTGGTATAATTTTTAGTTGTTTTAAAATATTAAGTGTTGTTGATAAAGTTACGCTGATAAGATGTTTTGATAAGAGTTAAATTAATGATTATGAATTACTTAGTACTCTAGTAGCTAGTATAATTTTTGACGTTGCATAAATATAAAATAAATTTATTTGTTACATGGCAGTGCACAAAAATAACTAGTCCGCCATCTTGTACCGTCCGCCATTCTTGATTTAGAATGATGCAACTTACCTTACCATGCATTGTCATCCAAACTAAACGTGCATGCGAAATTTCAATTTAATCGGTGGAGGATAACTGCTTTAAAATTTAGTTGCAAGATTTGACCCGAACACACTTACGAACATACATACACTGCAAGTTCAATAAAAGCTTGTAATAGTTTATGATACACAAAGATTGGACATAATTGTGCTTGATTACAGACCATCTCGTATGCATTATACCCTCAAAAGATTATGTTCAACACTAAACCGATTGGTTCTAATAGTGATCTGACCAAGTTAATGTCTGGACATTAAAAGAGAAATTTGTTTTTTTTTTTCTATGGATGGGCTCGCGCTTTACCTCTATCTCATCTGATGGTAAGCGATGATGTGGTCGACGGTGTAGCACGCTTGCCTAGAAGTAAACTATTCACTGTTGACTTAAGACCCCGAGGTTGTAGCTATCGGGAAACAGACTCCGGCAGGGAATTCCACTCCTTAGGTGTACGCATAATTTCCAAAACGTTTAGAAGATTCTGTCTATTTGATATTCCTCTGAGTTTTTTCTGTTTTTCCTATCAGACGTGTTAATTTTTTTTCACAGATAAACATTATTTGTCATGAAATTCAGATATTCACGCATCGAGACTCAATGTTTTCAGATGTTTAAACTTTAACAAAGAAAACATGTTGTGTAAAGGACTAATTAATCATTAATTGTTCTAATTCGTAGTCTTTATTAATTTCAGGCAACACTACAACTGTCTATACAAATACTAGACGGTAAATGTCTCCTGCTAAACAAAGGCCTTTTTAATCGTTCAGCAAATAATTAATAAGAATTTGTTGGTTTCAAAAACAGTGCTGTAATATTCTTTGTGTAGAACCGATAGTTTTCTTTTGAATTAGGCCACGCGCAGTAATAAGGTTCCGAAGTTGCATAATAATGCGGACTAAGAAAACAAAATTTTAGTATGAGTATTTTCAAACAACTTACTCAATTCAATGATAGGAACAAACAACCAACGTAAATAAGCTGCGATTAATAATCTATATGAAGTACGTCAATTGCGATACGAGCGCGCGTTAGAGCCACGGGGAATGGTATGGGTCGTTCCTGGATCCTCGCGCGGACGCTCTGTTTATTTCTCTATCAGAATTTGAAAAAGTTCAAATGTATTCACCTCTAATCTGAGGTATTCACTATTTCATTCTCGAAAGTTCTACGCTACTCAATTAGTGATGTGGTCGGGTCGAATGTTGACTTTATAGATGGATATCTACAAAAGAAAATAAGTAATTTCATATTTCTATAAGAAATATTATGTAGAGGCCCGCCCGCCTCAATGAGCATAATTAAATTGGTACATAATTTCAAATTTTATTTATTTAAAAAAAAACTATTAACAAAAAAATACAACGTGAAAAAGAACTATTTTTGGAAGTCGGTGTCTTTCGTAGGTACTAATTTTTTTTTATGCACTTTGTAGTTTTTTTTTATTTGGAAGTCGGTAGTATTTTTTGTAAAAAGTTTATTTTTATTTTTGACTTGTTTGTTGTACCTACCTAATTGGCAAGTTGCTTAGTAAGGTACTTATAAAGCCAGAATAGATAACCCGAATATCATGAAACTTGAACATAACCAGTGAAATGAGAGATCTGCGTACCCGTTAAGATCGTGCTGGCGTGATGTTATCGTGTTAAATATGTTATGTTATAAACAAACAACATTGAATAAACAGACATGCGATTGCAGCAAAACTGATTTGTTTTTTTGAAGATTTGCCGTTATTTATTGAAGAGATTCCGTTGTATATCTTCGAAGTTCTTCATCAGATCTTCATTAAATTAGAATGAAATCAATTTCGGAACATATTCTTCTCAAACAAAAAAATAATTTTCAAAATTGGTCCACAATTGACGGAGATATCGGTGAACATACATAAAAAAAAACATACATGATGTTGAACATAAAACCTCCTCCTTTTTGGGAAGTCGGTTAAGAAAAGGGGTATAAATACACGCTTTGTCAAAGATTGACGAAATAAGACTAAATTTTGAATTGGTTTCAAAATGGTGTCAGCGCCAAAATCCAAATTCGCGATTCTCCATATTATTTATCTTACGAATTCTTTAAAATGCGCAACATTATTTTTCCTAATTATTATTTTTTCAAATTCTTATATTTCCGAATTCTTAGGTTTCTTAATTGTTTATTGTCCTAATTCCAAAATTTTCCGAATGAATACAGTTCGATACAAAAACGAAATTAAACCGATTCTCATATATTTTTTCATCTGATAATCAAACTTAAAATCAAAACCATTTATTTCAGCAAATAAATCAAAGAAAGACAAAGAAAAAAGGTCTAGAGCAAAATATATATATATATATATGTATAAAAAGATGGGTAAAACAATTCATTTCCTTTCAAAGATTTTCTGAAATAAAAAGGAATCTGTTTTTTTTTTAAAGATGTGTTATGGTTCACGTATCAATACTGTTCCTTTAACCAACATGTTATAATTTCTTTAAATATTCTTCAGGTGATATAGCATTTTTTAATAAATCATCAATGACTTTGATCCGTATGTATTTGGCAATTTTTAATTATCTTTTCGTAACATAAAGGCCTTTGCCCAGCAGTGGGACAATATAGGTTATTAAAAAAAATATGATGCCACTTTTTTCAGAAAATGTATGAAAAAGAACAAATTACTTCTTTCTACCTTTTTATTTAAACGGAAATACCAACCCTCTAAAATGTTGGTTGTCCTATGGCGTTCACTAGAACAACTCCACAAATCAAAGCAGATTTTGGTCATCTACAAGTTAAATTGTGTGTGGAACAAAATCTGTTACAAAGTTTTTATTGTGATTGTAGGTACTTAAATGTGGAGAATACAGAATATGCAGTAAAATGGAACATGTAATAATGAGAAAGTGTAAATAAATGAATATGAAAAATTAAGAATATGTAAAAATAAGATTTCGGAAAAATAAGAATATGAAGGATTAAGAAATTGGACAATTTAGACTTCGGAAAGCATCGCCGACATCTTCAAAATAGTGGCGAAACGATTTTTTTTGGTATTTTGGCAGTAAGAGTTTTTGCAACGCAATGCAGCATTGATCATCACCATCATTTCAGCCATAAGACGTTCACTGCTGGGCATAGGCCTCTTCCAATCGTAGCCACACTGTTCGGTCCTGTGCATCTCGCATCCACTGGCCTCCCGCAGCAGGTCGTCGCTCCACCTAGTGGGAGGCCTTCCAACGCAACGTCTTTCGCGGTTGCTACTCCAGAACTTTTCGGCCGCACGACCATCCGTTCTGCGACCAATATGCCCTGTCCTCTGCCACTTAAGTTTAGTAATTCTTCGGGCTATATCGGTAACCTCGGTTTTCTTGCGGATTTCTTCATTTCTGATTTTATCACGCATTGTGAGCATAGCTCTATACATTGCCCTTTGGGTGACTTTAAGCCTTCTGATGAGGGCCATTGTGAGCGACCACGTTTCGGCTCCATTAATCATCAGTGCAGTGATACATCATTAATGCATTCTTAAATGGCAAGCATTATAACGCTACATTCGCAATACTTAATACCGAATCCTACTTTGACCCCAAATCAAACCAACAAAAATCCCTAGAGGCCTTCACCCTCAAGGGAAAAAAACTTTAGGGAAACGAACAAACAAACAAAATAATCAAAAGTAACTTAGCGGACGCTTAGTATAACAATTTGCCGCCTATTATACCAAATAGCTGCTCGTTGTAAATCATAAAGAACAAGAAAGGGGAATATTTCTTCAGTCACAACTCACACGCACGAAAATAACTATCAATTATCAAGTTCTGTCGTTATGAAAGTTTCGGTAATTAATTCTTCTGTTAATCACAATTTGTTCGGATATTTAATTTTCATTCTAGGCTAATATAAACAGGTAAAGTTTGTAAGTTTGGATATATAGGGATATCTCCAAAACTACTCATCTATTCTTAACTACAGTTACGAATTCGGCCCGCAGACATTTTTTTCCTGTTTCCGTATGAAGGAGTACAGGTGGACCTTAATAAAAATCTATTTTACTAAAATTATGCACACTGGCTTAGAGAAAAAGAGCTTGAATTGAAAAATATAATTTACATTAAGCATCATCACTTTTCGAAAAGCGAATAAACTGAGATCCCACTGCAAAAATCTGCGGATACCTATTTTGTTTTTGATGAAACTTGTTTTTGAGGAGGTTCTCAATTTGTTGGCATCTTTTTTTTTTGTAAATAATGCTGACCGTAGAATAGATTACTTCAGGGTTGCCTGGCCGCATCTTGCCGCAACTAGATTTTCGTATTTTTCTTTTTTGTTTTCTTTTTTTTTTAACGTTGTCCTACTCGTTGAACTTCTCCTAAATCGTGGATACGTATGCCACATCATCTAGCTCTCAATTAGCCGCTCTGTATCTTTAATTTAATCTTAATCAACCCACAGCTTGCGGCAAACTAGGCGCTAGCAACCTTATTTTTCTTATTTTCTACACCAGTTTCTTTCGAAAGACGTAGGAATCACTTGAAAAACTTTAACATTTAGCGTTAAATTATCAAACATAAATTATGATTTAATTTATCAAAAGTCAAATTATCAAAGAAAAAGCAGTTTGCTATATTTTTACAGCCACACTTTTTGTTATTTTACTATGTGTAAAAATATTTGGTCGAGTTTCAATAAAAATACTTTGTTAAGTTTTTAAACGAAAACTGTAAACGTAATATTATAAAACAGTTAGATACATCAGTTTCAAATTCCTCGAACTTCTAAACATCAAATGAGGTAAAATATTTTCCGACCTTCACAATCATTAACATATATGAACATGAGATATAATAATATGCGCAATATAACCCAGAATTTTGTATAGAATAGACTATTCATTGAAATATCTAAACTTTATGCACCATGTTTTGTAATTAAAATTGTTCATATGCCAACAGTTTGAGCCCGGCGAGGGAGGATTTAAACTAAGTGTGTAGTTTGTAAGTAAAGGGTGTATTTTTAGAGGTTGGTTTTTGCCATGGTATTTGCTTTAGTTTAAAAGGTATTTCTATGCCATTAATGCCTAAATATGATTTCGGGCATATGGGCGCCACGGCTGGCTCGCATGAAGCGTAATCGGGCAGTTTTATTTTCGATCACTATATCGAGCAACTGGGGCCGTATATCAGCAATAACGGGCTTATGTTGACTTCCAAGTGGTTCGATGTCTGTGGTTTATCTGCGTAGATCAGTGACTTTACATATCCCCAAAGAAAGCAATCCATAGGTGTGTATCACACGATCGTGAAGCCAGTTCACAGGTCCATTACGCGAAATTATGCGCTCATCAAATTTTGCCCGCAATAAATTGATGATGTCGCGAGCTGTGCGGCATGGTGCACCATCTTGTTGAAACCAAAGCTCTGCCACATCAATACCATTCAACTGAGGAACAAATAAGTCGACAATCATGGTTCTATAGCGCTCTCCATTACGTTTAACAATCTGGCCGGTAACATCTTTAAAAAAGTATGGGCCAATGATTCCACCTGCCCATAACGCACACCAAACAGTAAATTTGAATGGATGTAAGGGCGTTTCAACAAAGGCTTCTGGGTTTTCTGCACTCCGAATTCGACAATTCTGCTTATCGATGTAGCCGTTCAACCAAAAATGAGCCTAATCGCTGCTCAAACGTTCGATAATGTGTTCGAAAATTAGACTGCCCGCTTCATTTGAAACAGCCGTGGCGCCCACATGCCCAAAATCAGGTTGAAGCACTTATGGCATAAGTATATCTTTAAACAAAGCCAATACCATGGTAATTAAATTTAATTTTTATGTGTTTTATTTCATTATGAAAACCAGACCTGTAAAACAAAACATCCTTTATCTTGGTTTAGCTTTGTTCTCATCTTGAATGTGTGGTATTATTTTATTTATGAATAGTTGAGCTAAAGCCATTGAATAGTATGCATGCACACATACCTGTATAATGTGTCATCATAACCTGTCTATGGAGGTAGTCTCCGAATGGGGCGATGCCAATCTGATCAGTTTCAATGCTGCTAAGACCCAGGAGTGTCCTTTTTTCGCAAAAAGGAGCCAATTCTACCCGGCTCCTTCTTTCCGGGAGAGTCGATATCAACGTAATGCCAAGAAGCCCAAGATGGTGCGTTATCGGAACGGTCACATTCCGATAACGGACCATCTTGGGCTTCTTGGCATTACGTTGACATCGACTCTCAATTTTGGTCTTTAAATTGAGGCAAAGGATTAGCTGGCTGCCAAAAAATTGGGGATCCTTGCAAAGGTCAGTCTTCACGCCAGAACAGCAGTTTAATTTGTATCAAGCGCAAGTTCGATCATGCATGGACTACTGCTCTCATCTCTGATCGGGATGGTTCTGCCAAATACCAGCTTAATGCACTTGAGTCGATAGAAAAACGGGCCAAGAGGCTCATCGGCAATTAAAAACTGGTCAAGTCAAGGCTCCGGAGCCTTGAAAATCGTCGCCAAGTTGCCAGCCTGTCGGTTTTTATCGGTTACAATTCAGGGATGCGATGGAACTGCACAATTTGATTCCACCTAGCCCATTCCATCATTGGACAACGGCGATGCTTCATCGGTATATGGTGGACATCCCACCCGTACGCACAAAGCATTTTTTTAATACTTTTATTGTGCGTACAAGAAAACGACGTATCCTGACTGTATGTATGTAATATTATTTATTACCTCATATTTCTTATTGCTAGACGGATTTATATATTTAAAGGCATCATTAGATACGTCATGACCATCCAATTGTTCTTAGATAAGTGAAGTAAAAAAAAACAAACATGGCGGATTTTGGATGCGATATTGTGTGTCTCTCAATTTCAAACCTATCGAGTGATTTTCTTCTTGTTACATCTTTCTAGTTCGCTTCTTAATCAGTCGGGTTTTTGTATTCTTTTTTATTGACAAATTTTATTTACACCTGTGAAAATTAATTAAGCTGTTAAGTGAATTAATTTGACGTAGTGGTTAATTATTATGACTGTAAGCACGTTTATCATGGCGATTTATCACCTACAAGAAAAAAATATTTGTTTAAGAACAAAGAATGAATAATTTTATTTAACTAGCAATAACTGACACCTGATTTCAGCAAGTGGTTATTTTCATATTATTTTAGAGTGGATTGACTTCTTCGGAGCCAGGTTTTTAGCAGAAAATCAATTTACCATATACTTCGTCAGTAGTTATGATCGCGATTAAACAGAAAACATTTAGAGTTTTGTAATTTCTTTCTATATTAAAATTTTTAATTTCATAGACTAAACTGACATTAAGGGGTTGCCACTTCATCGTTACATAAAAATAGTGTCGTATCCTGAGTGATCGAAAGTTGATCGAAAATCGGAGTAGGTCAAAAATTTAACTAAATCACGGCAAAAAAAATACATTTGCAAAGAAAATAAATAAATTTCTAATTATTTATGGCAGACCATTCATTATATCGATCGCATTTATTTTGTTGTTTTTTTTTTATTTACTTATTACAATAAAATTTTCAAATTTAATTGAGGAGTCATATCACATCGATTCGATGAATGAATCACATATGATTGAGTTTTACTTACAATACTATGCTCCGCGCTTGCAACATTTAAAAAAAGATAAGGTCATTGGCGGCTGTCAATTTATACTTCATAAAATATAGCTTGATCTTTGCGACATACGTCAAACTGACATATAAGTTATTGTTATCCTGTCAAGCGCTATTATTACTATATTGATGACGACAGCTGTCGCAGAGATCAAGCTATGATATATGAAGTAAATGTCTACAAAATTAAAAATCACAACATAGAAAGACATAATAAAATTACGAGTACCATTTATTATGACATCTTACTTAAAAATGGCTTATCGAAATATCGATTATAGGAAGCAATTCAGTTATTCTCAATAATTATTTATTCTTTTTAAGATGAAAGTTGAGCGTTAGAAAAACTGTTTACAAATCTTAAGCGGAGAGATTTGCCGTAAAAAATTATATTTTTCCTATATCGCCGTGTTTTTGTGTTGTAACACTTTTCTTTGCAAAGTTAACTTGTGAGGGTGAAAAGAACAAAATGTGAGGTTATAAGCAAATGTGAGGGTAAAACTGAATGGAATAAAACCAATGCATAAATTAGACCATATTTTAATCAAAGCAACATAACTTCAGTAAAATACTTGCCACAATATTATTGCGTAAAAACTAGACGCACATTAATAATGAATATCATCAGTACACAACATTATCACATTTATCACATTAATAATAAATCAAGAGCAATCAAAACTTACCTGACCGTTCAAGTCCGAAGTCAAACCAAAATTGAACGATCAAGCCTCTTGGTCACTCTTTTATAATGCGGCTTGCTTGTCAGTGGCAGGGAGCGCGTAGTCAATACACAAACTTATTAAACAGGGAGTAACTCAAAAGATACTCAGATATTATAAAAAGTAGGAATTACATTATATCTCCCACACGGCCATTCTGACGAGCAGCCGGTACGGCTCGTGAATAAAAATTTGATGGTATATGTACATTTTAGTGGTTCATTATAATATAACAATTTCTTAGGTGATTAACAATTTGAATAAATCAACAAGAATAATCACCAAAAGATTGCCTCGGTAATAAGCCTTACATGAAGGCGCGGCACAAAATAACGTGATAACATTGCCTCGGTAAAAAGCCTTGCAATAAGGCGCGGCATTTATCACAAATCATAAACATTGCCTCGGTAATAAGCCTTACATGAAGGCGCGGCATAAAATAACGTGATAACATTGCCTCGGTAAAAAGCCTTGCAATAAGGCGCGGCATTTATCACAAATCATAAACATTGCCTCGGTAATAAGCCTTACATGAAGGCGCGGCATAAAATAAACTATAGCATACTCATTACCAAGCACTCGCCCAACACCTGGCCAGAATGTTACGGGCGCGTACGAGGCAAAAAGTTACTAACTAAAGTTAACAATAATAATGTCCAGAATCTAGTGATTCTGCCAGCTCACAGCACACTGGAGGAACAAGTCTCCGATTTTCGTGAGAAACATACTAGTAATCATTTCCAGTTTTGTGCACTTTTATAATGTACTATTCATTGTCATGAATATTACATATAACGCATCGACCCTTATGAAAGGAGTTTCATTATAGCATGTGAATGTTGTAATATCACCGATAACAAAGAATCGGTACTTCCCGATAAGCATAAGGTCCATGTGTTTAACATCATTATAAAGTAAAATAAAACAACATAATTTAGTCCAGAAATAACTGGAGACGATTGATCGCGACCCAAGAGCTGAAAGGAAGTTGGTCCAGAGGTTTTATTAAATGTACAATCAATTGCAAGTTGGACTTCCCCAATGGGTTACTTCCAGCTTCTTGGGGAGTTATTTTCGACTACCGTGAAACAGTCAGTTAGGACTTTCATTAGCCTTTCGACATGGCCATTTGCACGACTGACACCAGTTGCAATGATGTAATGTAATCAATTGACCAATTTTGGCCAAAAACCAAAAATATTTTCCAGTGTATGACATCGCTTGATCACAAATTATTCTATTGGGGGTTCCGAAGGTAAAGATAAAATCTTTCAGACAGTTTACGAAAAAGAATTTGCAGTTAGGATACTCACAGGTTTTATAAAGCAAAAATCAATCTGCCTAGCCTTTTACCAACTTGTTGACGTCGCCTTCCAGATCAACTGGATTTAGCAGAGTACCAGTATTTTGCATGGAGCGACTGCCTATGTGACCTCCACAATCTATTAACTGGGTAACACAATATTCTTTGTCAAGACTTGTCAGATTTAACCGTAACGACTGTCAATGATCTTTCAATAACAGCCGGGACCGACAGCTTAACACGCTTACTGAATCACGGGGATATCTCGGTATGTTAAGATGGTAACCCATCCACGGACCGACCTGGGCAAGCGTTGCTTAACCATAAAAATCGACCCATGCGGCATATTTAGCCAAGAGTTGCTCATGTTTTACCAAAAATACTTTGAAAAAGAGTTTGTTGTCAGTTAGTTTGCCCGAGGTGTCCATATGGGAACTCAGGCATTTCCATACTGTAGATACAGTATGGAAATGATAAGGTATTTTATCAATGGGATGCTGGGTAACATGATGGAAACCAGATTAAATCTTGTTGATCGGACAAGTGTGCCAATTCTCAACATACCTAAGAACATCTTTGGACATGTTTGGCAATGGAAACCAAAACTGTTCGCGTACCTTCTTTAGGTTTTTCGCCCAGCCTAAGTGCTTAAGGGGGGTATGGAATAACTGAATGGAGTGCCATTATATTTTAGATGAAACAACAATTTCTTTGTATTTGTATCTTTTGCATTATAAATTCTAAACATTATTGTATCATTGCTTGAAGCTAATCGTTTCTATACTGGCAGTTTTATTGAACCTATCAATTATTTGGTTTCAAAAACAATCTATGTTGAAAATTGCAGGGTTCCTACTGAGAAAATATAGGTACGTGTGGTATGCGCTTTCCTTTACGACACCCAATCTCAAAGCCGAATGATTGCAAGTATGCCCACCATCAATGAACACGGGATTACAACCAGTATCGAGCCCAAAACTCTGACCGTATAGGTAGAGCCTTAAAATGTTTTAAGGCTGAACCACTGCCAAAATTTCAAACTCGCACAATTATTGACATCACTGCTCGGTATTGGTGGTGTGCACACAGAAGCACTACGACTCTTAGTAGAGTATCAAGTTTTTAGAATAGAACAGCACCAAAACTTAGTTGGGTTATAATATGTGGACAAACTTGGTTTAGAATAGAGATAATGTTTGATATCTAGTTTCACTTGGCAACGGCCTTAATTATCTATATATAAAAGAAGTAACCGACTGACTGATCGATCAACGCACTTCCAAAATTGCTAGTACTATATAAGGGACTCATCGTTTGAGAAAAGTTCAGGAAAACTTTAAAATATCATGAATGGTCACAAAATTGGCGAACCTGTATCACTGTGTGACAAACAGTGATACTTTATAAGGGTTTTTACTTTCACAGGACTGGGTCTAACCATAACATTGGAAATAATTCAACCCAGATACATATTTAATTTTTTGTTTTGAGAAATTAGGAAAATCTTAAAACCAGTCCAGTTACAGAATTAGGTATACCTTTTTTCAAACTATCAAGACCTTCATGGACAAGAGTTGAAGAAGATAGATAGTCTTCTGATCGAGACAGAGCCTGTACCTACCTTTTTTTTTTTTAACCAACAAAATAGGTCTAGAGAAAAGAGATTTACTGACACGAATGATCCTATTATCTTATAAAACTTGCACAATCATTTTGACATTCGCTAGATATATCAATACGATATGAATTTCTTTTGAACTTATTTTTGTTACTGAATTCCCCGATGTAAAAAGGTCAAAATAAGATTTCAATATATTTAGTACACGACCTTTTAAAATGGAATCCACATCAATATCAGTATAGGTTTTGCATATTTTTTTTTTTATTCAACCAAATTAATGCTTTAAGCAGTTTTATAAATTTTGGTTTTATAATCGGATAGTAAATACTGCTTATATGTCAAAAAGTAATGTCAAAAAGATTCTCACCCAAAAGGAATAAATAAGAAATTGAATATAGTTATCAGGCACCAATACGAGCTCAAGCTCCTAGTTCAGGTCATTAACAAAAATCAGATTAGTTTTGATAAGAATATAACTAAATGCATTTCCTCCAACTCCGCATAATATCGTTTTGATAAATATTTTGCCACTGGTGGAATCTTCAAGACTAACGCATCAATGAGCATTCTGTTCAACTATCAAAGAGACAAAGTAGAGACCATCGATTTTACCAATCTTAGATGGCTTTTCGCAACAATTAAGAATTTAACCGATTGTTTGGTTTTAGTTTAAAATAACAATTTTTGCAAAGGATAAAAAGTGCGAGCTTTTAGGGGTTAGACCAGTTGGCACTTTCTTGGTTTGGTCATTATAAGTAGAGGTCCTATCAGATTCACTATTAGTAGTAGATTCCTTAAGATAAGAGCACATTTGACATCGCTATGTCTTATAGTTATAACCTTGCGAGTTATGTTTAGTCTTTTAGCATGAAAATTGTGATCAGCAGAATCATGTACTGGATTTTTACAGTTATAAGAAAAGCAACGTTTTAAGTGTCAGTCGTCACAAAACTGATATAACACGAAAGTCCAACACACCTGATTTCACGGCGTCCACCAAATGCAGCTCTGTCACTTTCACGCCAACAGCCTTCTTCGCCAACTCGCGTTTACACGATGCCTATTCGGCCAAGCTGCTTTTCTTGTAGCTCGTAGACTTCATGAAGGCAGTAAGGTCATCATAGAATCAGGATGCATCTGCAAATGATGGAATAAGATAAGACTTGATGTATATTCCGACTTAAAATCGTCAACATGACACTTAATAGCATCATCATGATCAAAAGAGGGTAGATATAAATGTTTGTTAAATTTCTTGCACGATGTAATGGATGCAAAATTTGTAAAATTTCAAAAGAGGGTAGATATAAATGCTTGTTAAATTTCTTGCACGATGTAATGGATGCAAAATTTGTACCGTCGGATCGGTAATTTTAGTCTGAAGAAATAACTGTCATTTCTTTCACGTTAGTCGTTATAAAATGAAGAAAAAATGTTACTGCCCTGATTTTCCGGTCCTGGAGTATTCGAGCTTGAAGACCCGTGTCCTCTTGCATCTGCTGCCAGGTGACTCGCACGCCAAGGATCAGCCAATTTAGAAGTGGCATCAGAGGTTTCCGGAACGGTTGACATCGTACTGAAACTCAAGAGAAGTGGAAAATGTGTTAATACATGGGCGCTCGATCTCGCTTCTGATGTGAGGGTGAAAAGAACAAAATGTGAGGTTATAAGCAAATGTGAGGGTAAAACTGAATGGAATAAAACCAATGCATAAATTAGACCATATTTTAATCAAAGCAACATAACTTCAGTAAAATACTTGCCACAATATTATTGCGTAAAAACTAGACGCACATTAATAATGAATATCATCAGTACACAACATTATCACATTTATCACATTAATAATAAATCAAGAGCAATCAAAACTTACCTGACCGTTCAAGTCCGAAGTCAAACCAAAATTGAACGATCAAGCCTCTTGGTCACTCTTTTATAATGCGGCTTGCTTGTCAGTGGCAGGGAGCGCGTAGTCAATACACAAACTTATTAAACAGGGAGTAACTCAAAAGATACTCAGATATTATAAAAAGTAGGAATTACATTATATCTCCCACAAACTTTTGCTCGGTACATAAATTACAATGAAATGGGGAATACTGGAAGGAAAAGAATGGAAGAAAGCTTTTTAATTAATGTTTTTTGAGTGTGCTTCTTTTTTTAGTAGGAAGTGTAAAAATGTTATGGTACTGGTTATTTTGGCAGGAAGTTTAGATTTCGCGTTTTGTGTGCGATTCTATACCATGCTATAAAATCATGGTAAAAGGAGGTATACCGTATGGGGTTTTAGTTGGTGGATGTCCGACATTATTGATTCACATCAATCCGCTTATCTATAAAATATGAGGATACGTTGAACCTTTTCTAATAAAGGATAAATAGAAAAGGTTTTGCTCGATTTCCATACTGGAAACTTTTCTTCTCTAATGGTTTTTTATTGGTGTTTATATAGCTGAAAAGTTTTCAAAATTCTTAGTGTGAGCAGCTCTACTATACTTAGACATTGTATGTCAGTGATAGTAATTGTCATAATCTGGTCATAATTCTAAAATGACAATGATAATCACGTGACATTTTAATAAGCTCGATAATCCTAAGGCCCTAGACAAGTGACATTCTATCATCGAAAGCGTCACGATAGCGATTGGAAAAACGTCAAAAAGCCATGGAAATGTCAAACCCTTATATATAGGCATTTCAACCATCGCCATCGCTGAAATCGACTGGCACTTGTCTAGAGCCCAAGTATTTATGGTATTGACAAGCGCTATCGAAGTGTCACGTGATCAATCACTTATATATTGGCATTTCAACCATCACCATCGCTGTAATCGACTGGCACTTGTTTAGAACCAAAGTATTTATGGGATTGACAAGCGCTATCGAAAATCACGTGTTCAATCACTTATATATTGGCATTTAACCATAACTATTGCTAAAATCGACTGGCATTTGTTTAAACCCAAGTATTTATGGGATTGACAAGCGCTATCGAAGTGTCACGTCATCAATCACTTATATATTGGCATTTAACCATAACCATTGCTGAAATCGACTGGCATTTGTTTAAACCCAAGTATTTATGGGATTGACAAGCGCTATCGAAGTGTCACGTGATCAATCCCTTTTATATTGGAATTTCAACCATCACCATCGCTGAAATCGACTGACACTTGTTTAGAACCCAAGTATTTATGGGATTGACAAGCGCTATCGAAGTGTCATGTGATCAATCCCTTATATATTGGTATTTCGTAAATTGTCAAGAGCCCTTTTTTTTCTTATGGGAAATCATTTAATGACTTCACCCACTCTGGGTGAAGCGGGCACATGTGGAACTTGGAAAATCTATCCTGCACCGACCACAAATAAATTGACAATGATGATGTAAGAAATCATTTTCCAACCTACCCAGTTAGTTACAAGTCACATATTAATGATGGTATCCTAACCAGGAGGTCCCTCGTGATTTCTTTAATTTTAGTTTTCCTTCTCCATTTAGACATTATGGTAGTTGACAAAAAATATCTATTTAGTCCGTCAGTTAGATAACCTAAAAATATTGGACACGTATTTTTTCTTTTGCCACATAATCTAAAAATTAAGACGAAACAGTGCGTTGAAATATCGTGTGACTTCTCGGTGTGCTACACTTTATACTTACAAAGGGAAGTCACAAGCCCACACTCCTGAACTTTGATGGGTTTTATCTTTGTCAATTTTTATTTATTTGATATAGCAAAAAATACGGGTCCAATATTATTTGATAATCTCGCTGACGGACTAAATAGAACTATCATTTTTCTACGCAGGAAACATTCCTATAATATTGTTAAAGTCGAAAAGGAGTTTTTAAATAACTGATGCTTTATTGTTCTTATTATAAATAACACAAAAATGCAAAAGTGTCTGCCAAGCACTGCTTCAGCTCTACAGCTATGTTATTGTATCCACCAGTCACAGCACTATTTTGTTGCCAGACTATTTGGCTCTTATTTAACTTTGCTGACCATTCCGAAACTTGATAGTTTTGAGCTTATGCTTGAAACTGCCCTTTTGGCATGAATACTGTGGGTTAAAAATTGATAAAGTCGCACTATAGTGTGGCAGCCTGCCAGCTGACTGCCTACTTTCTTGTACAACTGTGTTGCTAGCCCCTCATTTTTTTACAAGTACGGCATGATATGGAACGGGGTATGATTTGTCAGTTATTTTTTAAGTGTGTAAGTGGATGATTTCTTTACACTTAAAGACTTAAGAAACGATCCATCGCTCCTTCCATCATTGTGCAGTTTATAATTACATGCTCATGCGTCAGAGGTGTTATGACTCGATGATTATTGAAATGACAGTAGAAAGAAATAGATAAAATAATGTAGTATCCGGATGTTAAGATAAAGGAAAATAGATTACTGGGCAAGGAATCAATATTTTTGTAAAGATCTTTATTGATGAACAGAAGTCTGTCTTACATCAATTCTCGTTTTGGACTGTTCTTCAAGCATCGGCCAGCGGGATATGTAGGTAGTAGTTAACTGCGCTCCTCAAGGTAAACCCAGCTTAATTACTCGCCGGCACACTACTTACAATATCTTACTAAGTACGGTAATTTTACAACTACAATTCCCACAAAAATGGTCCTTCATAAACTATTTATCAACTTCACAAAAATATTTAAACTTAAAATATTGATAAACATCTATTCGTTAGATGTTTAGAAAGTGTTCGCAACTGTAGTTTTACAATTTATTAAATCCTGCCATTAATCACACTCTAACACAAACACTAATATTTCATTTCCACAATAATAATTATAGGCTTCGACGATGGAGCAGCTCTACCTAGACAAGACTGATGTTAGATGCGGCCGACGAACCAAGAAGACGTCGATTGGAATATCGCTATGATTAATCAATAATTTGACAGTACTGTAGTTACATATTATTTTGGATTTAAATCTCTTTGTAAAATAACTATGTCAATATATACTTGATTCTAATATTATCTCATAAATTTATAAATAAAATCTATATATATAAAAATGGATCCCTATTTCCCTTGGTCACGGCATAACGCTTGAACGGCTGGACCGATTTCGCTAATTCTTTTTTTGTTTTGTTTGTTATTGTTAGGAGAAGGTTCTTATGAAAGAAAAATTAAGAAAAAAGAATTGTAGATAGGTAGGGTAGGGTAGACAATTGACGGGAGCGAAGCCGCGGGCACAGCTAGTATATTTATAAAATTTATGCTCCGCACACCGCAAATATTGGGCAGGAGAATAATGATGATGAGTATTTTTATAAGTATAAAAATGTGTTTAAAAAGAAGTGTTAATAAATTCAGTCAAGGATTATAGATGATACCTGTTAAGGAAGTCGGTTCAACCCGTTTGCTTAATTCGTCGTGTGATTTAGATTTAAATATCTGTAGCATCGAATCTTTAGATCTTATCCATATGATTTCCCTTGCTACTTAAACGATAATTCAATAAACTGCACACCAATTTATCAACAATTAAACGCTACTGAACAAATTATTGCAAAAAAATTAATGAACACATAAAAGCTACCTGTAACCCCTTACACCTTCAAAGGACAGGCCTCGTTACTCAATGTCACGTCGAAAATAATCCCCAATGTCACGGGACAATCTATTAATGTTTATTGGAGTTTCCAGGCTTTTATCATAAAATGAGTAAAACATTAAGTACCTGTAAAGGCGTAAAAAAAGATCTCTCGATTCGATAAAGTTTGAAGTGGCTGTTGTATTTAAGCAAATAATGTTGTTTTACAGGTCCTGGGTATTTTATTTGTTATGTTTAATCTTACTGCAAAAGGACTGGGTGTACGTGTACCTTTATCTACACTCACAACGTAATGTTCCAAATATTAATTCAAAAAATATTGTATAAACCTGTACTTTATTTTCGTAGATAGGTAAAATTAAGAAAAGAACCATTGTAGTGCAACATTTTCCTTCGATTTTCAAACAACTGCATCATAAAATAACTTTTTAATTTTTATAGCACACTTCTACTTTTTAATTAACTGGCGCTTATGGGCTCATTGACTTAATGTAGAAAAGTGGTGTCATCTATGGATGCACGTGCTGCGCAGTCATGCGCAATGAGAATCTAAATTGCCCGCCATACCACATATTTTTTCCGTTTCCACTTTTGTTTTATGACAACTGTATGAGTGAATATAAAAAAGTGTATGCAACGGCATATAATTGGGTATTAAAACACTCGCGTGTTATTATTATCACATTCGGCTTCGCCTCATGTGATAAACCCACGCTCGTATTTTAATAACCCCTATTATATGACCATTGCATAAACTACTATTATATGGTTTTCTCATTGATCACTAAAACAAACTAGTTTGGCCCGGCCAGCAGCATGCGGGCTTATCTTTGAATAGGATAGCGTGACGAACTGAGAAAAGTGTACGTCTTCTAGTACCCCAGTCAAACTTAAATGAAGTTTATCTTATGGTTTTAGTCGGTAATAGCCTGTCAGACTCCTCCACATCTGGACTGAGGACATCTATGGATGAGGATTTCCAGGCGCACAAAGACTACCCTCTTGTCAGAAATGGGTGATTGCAGTTTATTAATATCTAACAGTTACAAAAAGTTGTCGTCCTATTTACGAGCGGTTGCCTCGTAGTTTATATTTGAAATTAACTGAAGTAAATTCTTAACTCAAACAACCCCTAAGCATTAAAAATACAACCACTGCAGCACTGGTTCAAAAACCATCATCATCATCTTCCTGCCCTTATCCCATGTGACTTGAGGTTGGCACAACACGTTCTAAAACCGTCATAAAATATGTAAAATACGTAGAAGTCTACCCAAACACAACTCAAAGTCACTCTCACCGGAGCCGACAACAATCCACTTTTTGATGGATGTAAATCGATCTAAACTTTGTTATTGAACGCCGCGATGTATAAAAACTTCCCAGAGATATACTTTTTTCCTTAAAAAGTTTAAGAACGGGAGATGTATAAAGTTGAAGAAATGACGGGAAGTGCCGTGACAGATGAAATTATGAAACGGTTTTAATGGATCTGAAGCCATTTCAATTAAAATATTTTATTTTAAGAATTGCTTTCAGGAAACGATGTTTTGCTGTTAGTATATGTATTTATAAGGATGCTGTTATTTTGTTTTCTTTGACTTTTTGCCCGTCTCCTTCAAATGGAGGGTTATTGTTTAGGTAGCTCTCTTCATGTTTCTTCCATTTGTAGAATAATAAGTAAAATCCGATATTCTCACATCAAATGTGTGGATCCAGGTATCAGGAACGATTTAGAGTATCACCGTAATATAGGATTATTATTTTAACTTTTTTGGATCGTTAATGATTATTTTTAGTGAATTTCACAATTTGAATACTGACTTTTCTTTTATTTTGATTTAAAATAGAAATTCAACTGTCAATTAGGATTCCTATAAAAGTGTGTAATAGCGTTTTTACAAAATCATTACAATATCTGCATCGGAGCTGAAAACAATTGCATCGATATGGAGCGACGGCATCATTTGACACGAGAAGAGATTATATTGAGAGACCTGGACATGCTATCGTATCACAGGCAGCGTGGGCGAGCGTCATAGAGGACGATCTCGCATCACCACTCGCAGTAAAGTGGGTCTGCGTTCCCGAAGGCCGCTGAGATTTCCACTTATAGCACCTGCAATCGTAGGGCCAGCTTACAGTAGGCACGAACATAGAAATTGCTAGGAGGAAGACTGGCGTTGTGTTGCCGATGAGTCTCGTTTCGGTATAAAGCCGGATACAAGACGTACTCGAGTTTGGAGGACCTCTGGACGTCAAGAACGTTTGAAATTTTTTCAGGAAGTTCATTCATATGGAGGGGAAATTATTAAGGTTTGGGCCGGTATTTGGATCGGTGGAGGAACCAATCTTTTTTGGATCAGGAGCAACCTTAATGCTCAGATTTATGCGGAGAGGGATGATCACGTCTGAAACAATTTCAGACGTGATCATCCCTTTGCGATGCCGGTTGCGTGATTCATTTCGACAATGCACGTCCATACATGGCTAGAGTCGTAACACGCACTCTTGCCGATGCTCACATCAACGTTCTGCCGTGGCCTGCCTAGTCGACAGACCTCAACCCAATTGAACACGCATGGGATATGCTCCAAAGAAGAGCTCTTCCAAGTAAGGATGCCGTGCATGGGATATGCAACAACTTTTAGACTTGATAGAAAGAACGTGGGCGGCCATTCCTCAAAGTAATTTTTTAATGAACTGATTTTAAGCATGCCAAATTGAATGATTGTGGTCATGATGATTCATGTCAATGGTGGAAACACAGGTTATTACTTTTTATATTTACATTAAAAAATTAAAAAGTCCTTATTTTTGCCTTTTTTGCCTTTTAATTGACGATATTAACTTAGATTAATTAATCACACTTTGCAAACATTGTTATTTTTCTTAATTTTTACAAAATATATGGATAAGTTCTTAACTTAAACATAGGAGCTAAATTAGGAGCCAATCTGGAAAACTGGATTTGGTAAATATTAATTGAATAATTTTTCAAAGATAAAAATGTACTTGATTCCTAGACACTTTTGATGTTTGTAAATACATTTTGTCTTGGCATATAATTACATTTAAAAATTGCTGACATCAAGTAAAATATTTTATTTAGCGAATATTCATTTGTTGGTCTACTGCTGAGCATGAGGTCCTGGGTTCAAATGCTGGGTCGAGTAAAGTGTCATCATCATCATCATCATCCATTTCAGCTGAAAGACGTCCACAGCTGGACATAGACCTCCCCCAAGCGTTACGACACTTATCGGTCCTGTGCGTTTCGCATCCACCGGACGCCCGCAGCCTTGACCAGGTCTAAAGTGGCCTAAAGTGGCCTAAAGGCCTAAAGTGTTAATGGGTGGAATTACATCAGAAATTTCTCAGTAATGGCACCGAGTTCGGATTAATATTCAGTTGATGGCAATAGACTCGCTCGTGGTCTGGTTCTCAGTAAATACTATTTAACATCTCTGCCTAATAATTCGGGGCATACAGCCATGATACAGGTATGTGTGCATGCATACTATTCAATGGCTTTAGCTCAACTATTCATAAATAAAATAATACCACACATTCAAGATGAGAACAAAGCTAAACCAAGATAAAGGATGTTTTTTTTTACAGGTCTGGTTTTCATAACGAAATAAAACACATAAAAATTAAATTTAATTACCATGGTATTGGCTTTGTTTAAAGATATACTTATGCTATAAGTGCTTCAACCTGATTTTGGGCATGTGGGCGCCACGGCTCTTTCAAATGAAGCGGGCAGTCCAATTTTCGAACACATTATCGTACGTTTGAGCAGCGATTAGGCTCATTTTTGGTTGAACGGCTACATCGATAAGCAGAATTGTCGAATTCGGAGTGCAGAAAACCCAGAAGCCTTTGTTGAAACGCCCTTACATCCATTCAAATTTACTGTTTGGTGTGCGTTATGGGCAGGTGGAATTATTGGCCCATACTTTTTAAAGATGTTACCGGCCAGATTGTTAAACCTAATGGAGAGCGCTATAGAACCATGATGGTCGACTTATTTGTTCCTCAGTTGAATGGTATTGATGTGGCAGAGCTTTGGTTTCAACAAGATGGTGCACCATGCCGCACAGCTCGCGACATCATCAATTTATTGCGGGCAAAATTTGATGAGCGCATAATTTCGCGTAATGGACCTGTGAACTGGCTTCACGATCGTGTGATACACACCTATGGATTGCTTTCTTTGGGGATATGTAAAGTCACTGGTCTACGCAGATAAACCACAGACATTGAACCACTTGGAAGTCAATATAAGCCGCGTTATTGCCGATATACGGCCCCAGTTGCTCGATATAGTGTTCGAAAATAAATTGCCCGATTACGCTTCCTGAGAGCCAGCCGTGGCGCCCATATGCTCGAAATCATATTTAGGCATTAATGACATAAGAATACCTTTAAACTATAACCAATACCATGGCATTTAAATTTATTTTTACGTGTTTTATTTCCTTTTAAAAAACCAACCTCTAAAAAAAACACCCTTTACTTACAAACTACCCACTTAGTTTTACTCCTCACTCGTCGGGCTCAAACTGTTGGAATATGAACAATTTTAATTACAAAAACATCGTACATAAAGTTTAGATATTTCAATGAATAGTCTATTCTATACAAAATACCGGGAATTATTCTGGCTTATTTTGCGCATATTATTATTACTCATGTTCATATATGATAATGATTCTGAAAGTCGGAACATATGTTAACTCATATTGATGTTTAGAAGTTCGAGGAATTTGAAACTGATGTAACTAACTGTTTTATAATAATAAAGTTTTCGTTTAAGCATAGCATAGTATATGTGGGGTGCAATAAATGAATATAAGATGTAACATAAAGGCTTATAGCTCAGTACGTACACAAATGGAACCTGTTAAGATATAATTTTTGATAAATATAGTTATTTAGCGTAGCTAATTGTCAATTTTAGTTTAATGAGTTGTATGTTTTTAACCAACTTCCCAAAAAGGCGGAGGTTCTATGTTCAACATTATGTATGTTTTTTTTTATGTATGTTCACCGATATCTCCGTCAATTGTTGACCGATATTCAAATGAGGAAATACAGAGAGAGACAATAACGCCGTCGTGATTCGACATCTATCGAAACCCTTATAACTACAATCCTATATATATAGTATTGAGTGAGGGATGAACTCACGTAGACTTAAATTAGTTAAGTAAGCTTAGAAATAATGTCCGACGTTGGAGTCAAACAATTGTAATTTTATGAAAAGAATCAAAAAAATAAAAACAATCAAAAGGGCGCGGACGACTATATATCCGCGGTAGAATAATCATAAATAAAAAATAAGCCGTGTATAACCATTTCGAAAATAACCCGTGGTAACCATTTCAAAAATAACCCGTGTATAACTTTCTCGAATTTCAAAACTTTTTCGAATTGATAAGCTACGTACTTACTCATAAATACTTGTAATTTTTTATTAAACTTCAAGCAGGTTTTCAACGTGTCAAAAGTTGTTTAATGAAATTATTTACAGGTCGCAATAAAGCGTGCTTACATAGCAATAAAAATGCATACTAAGGTAGAAAGCCCTCAGGCAACGATCTTCGTTGGGTGGCTGGTAGCAGCTGGATGAGAGTAGCCGAAAATCGAAGCAAATGGCGTCCAATTGGTGAAGCCTATGTCCAGCAGTGGACAGCTTTAGGCTGATGATGATGATGATTATGATGACAAAGCAATTTATCGTCTGTTCAACTAAAAATTATTTCTCAGTTCCTATTAAATCCTAATTTCCCAATTAAGATTCAGTTTAGACTTATTTTGCCTGTCTGCCTAGCCTTTTCGCAAATATCTACTTTGAAGTTAGCTTCCAGGCTAACCCCTTTTCAGTTGAATAACAGTATCTTACATGAATCGACTGCCTATCGGACCTCCACAACCCAGAAACTGGGCATGATACTGTTTTGGGAAAGCCTGGTTTTTAGATTTACATTACATTCGATAAACATTGACATCGTAAATATTTAATCCTAGAAGCTTAATAAAGTTTATTTATTTATTAAAACTTTATGTACAAGTACAAAGGCGGACTTTATGCCTTATGCATTTTCTACCAGTCTACCTTAGGGTACACAAAAAGGCAAGTTAAGGTTAAGGTACACAAAGCCTTAACATACCTACATCTCAAAGGCGTACACATATAAATGACAGTTGGTATAAAAGAAAGACAAAATATTTATTTGTGACCCACACAGGAGACACAAGAAAAAAGCATAAAATTAAACAATAATTCAAAAATAAAAACCCCGAATGTAAAAATGTACCTATTTCAGGTCTATTATTTGAATTAAATTTAAGTTTAGGATATAAATTAATAATAACAAACACTCTTATTAATTGAAACTACAATCAAAGCTATTTGTTACAACGAAACTTAAAATTATGATTAAATGCAAACATAAAATATTCAGTTCTTAGAAATCAACTGATACATTTGTTTTTAAACAATCTAGTATATTTTTACATAAAAAAACAACAAACATTAAATTAAATTATTTATATTTTAATTAAATGTTTTAAATTAAATTAATTATTTATAATTATTAAATATTTAAAAATAATAAATTTTTAAACAAAACTGTTCAAAAAGTGGTTCAATATTGATATTTTGGCATCGAGCGGGCGCACGGCCAGTACTGCGTTTACATTGGGGCGTATATATCGCCTTAAAAAGGGACAAAGAACTTCGATTGGGTGTACGCCTCGCAGGCGAAGATTAGGGTTACGCGGCTTCTAGGGTTACGGCAAGTGATAAAGCTTTTTAGTTTTATTTTTTTCCATAAATCATTATTATTCCAGAGCGCAGGTCATAAAAGGCTCTATTTTCCCACATGGATCATAAAACTTTGATGTGCTGGTAATGCACTCGCGTTTATCAGGGAACCACACCGTCGCGTATCATTATGGCGCACCAAGTTCCATTATGAAATTCCCTCGGTTGCTTGAATTTCAATCAAAAAGTTTTTGATAGATTGGTGTTTATGATGCATTATTTTCTATTACCGTACCGTATGGAGACGGACGTAAAGAATTTCACCATCCCATAACTTCCTGTTGGTGTCGTAAGATGTGACTAAGGGACACACCAGAGAATAGGCAGCAGCGTTCTGTGTGCAATTTAACAACAAACTGCGATTGCCAACCCGTCTGCCAAGTGTGGCGATTACGATAAATCCCCCCAAAATAAAATAAATAGCACAAAGAAAAAACGGCCCCGAGTGCCCGGCAACCCGTCTACTCTCGACTACGTTAGCGGTCGAGGCGATGGCGTGGCAAGGGGTGCGAAGAATCTTACTCTAACGGGACCTGGCAACATATGACACGTAAACATGCCGAACTTGAGGCAGAATTGAGCAGTTTACGATGGAGTATTATAGGGTTATCTGAAGTCCGAAGAGAGGGGGAGGATTCGATAATCCTCAAATCCGGTAACCTGCTCTATTTCTGAGAGGTTGACCGGCAGTCCCCGGGTGGTGTCGGGTTTATCGTCAACAAGTCCCTTGAAAACAACGTGGTGATGATCGAAATTATGTCGACCAGGGTGGCGTACCTTATACTCAGAATATCCGCAAGATATTCGCTGAAGGTCATACACCCGATGACGAGGTAGAGACCATGTATGAGGATATCTCTAGAGCCATGCATGGTTTCAATGTTCAATATGTCTCTGTGCTCAATTTGGTGAAAACTGGGAGCGATCACCGCGTGGTAAGAGGCACATTGAACATTAATATCGAGCTTGAAAGGTCTTGACTGATGAAGTCAACGCTCCGTCCAGCACAGATCCAGATCCGGTACGGACAGGTCTTCTCAAGCTCATGAAGGAGAGGCATGAGATGATCATGAAGTCTTTAGAATTACCGGCAGCTAAATAGACGTCCTTGAAAAAAGTATTTATATAAAAGTTTCAACACTTCGATGTACCGGTAGTCGATTTGGCACCACTGGAGAGACTACAATGCAACTAAAGTCTCGATCGAATCGAAGACTTTTTTGTAGTCTACAAACGCTAAGTAGAGAGGCAGGTTGTACTCTTCGGTATTCTGTATAACCTGCCGCAGCGTATGTACATATGGTCTACGGTGATGAAGCCTTTAAGAAATCCGGCTTGATAGGGGGGCTGGAAATCGTCAAACCTGTGCAAGAGACGATTGGTGATGACTCTTGAAAACAGCTTGTAGACATGGCTAAGAAATGTGATGGGCCTATAGTTCTTCAGTAGGGCTTTGTCACCCTTCTTGAAGTAGAGTACCATCACACCCCTGCACCATGCCTGTGGCGTTTTCCCCTCAAGTTTGAAGGAATCAAACAGCTTCTGAAGGGCCTTAATTACTGGTTTTCCACCCGCCTTCAGGAGTTCGGCCGTAATTCCGTCATCACCTGGTGCCTTGTTGTTTTAAAGCTGTTTCAGAGCTATCCTAATCTCATATGACTCAACTAATTTGGCTGACTTCCGGAATGTCTTCGGTATAGTGTCGCTCTCAATCAATCTAGCTCTAGGGTCATTTGCTAGATTCGCGACGGGTTTACTGTTTGACGTGCACAACTGTCCATAGAATCTCTCGATCACCCTCAGAAGCTCCAGCGGATACGATCATGCAATCATCGGTCTTCAGTTTCGTGTGCTGGCTCTGGCCAATAGACAGATCTCTTGCAAAGACCTTGGTGCTCTTATTCCGCTCAATCGCTTCTCTAATACTTTCGGAATTATAGCGGCGGAGGCCAACAATTAGTTTATTATATAAGTTTCATTAGAGTTGTCGTACATAGATGGACTTAATGCAACCAAAAAATCTCTAGCAGACAGCAAAGACACATTATAATAAAAGACATTGTTAAACTTTATCTCAATCGAAACTATCTCTATTTATTTCCAACTCCAGACATACAAATGGCGGTCTTTTAAAGCCTTTAAAACTAATTTATCAGTTAGCGTGTAATCTGATTATGCCACAAGTTTCTTGATATATGACATAGCTTTACTAGTAAACAACTAATTACGATGAAAACTGATTACAAACCAAATTATAACTGAGTTTCAAGTTGATAGTTTAATTGCCTATCTAACAATATTTTGTACTTAAATGAGTTTTCAATACCTCTGTTAGTCATTTGTTTACTTGTTCTTTTTAACCGACTTACCAAAAGGGATGGGGTTCTATGTTCGACTTCTTTTATGTTTTTTTTTATTTTTTTAAATTTGTTTTGTGTATGTTCACTGATATCTCCGTCAATTGTGGACCGATTTTGAAATTTCTTTTTTTGTTTGTTAGAGTAGGGGTACGCAGATGTGTACAGGTCATGGACTTAACACGGTCTGCACTATAAACCACTTAATTCAAAAAATAAAAAAAACACGACTGCTTAAGAAGCGAACAAAAAACACGTAAACAAGAAGAAAATCATGCTGTGCTGTCGGAGGAATTGCAAGCTGGCTGACCAAAACCAGATGTATCCTCCGACTGCCCAGAATGATTTTCTTCAGTCGGGTTTTTTAATTTTTGGATTAGGTTTCTTTTTATTTATATTTTTGTAGTCAAGTATTGTATATTTTTGAAATAAACTTTTAAAACCCTTTATTTGGATACGCCACACTAAGGGATAGCAAGAAAAAAAAATTGGGCCTCACAAAATGGCGCCCAAGAGCCGCCATTTTTCTATTTTTTTCTATTTTAATGTAGCAATTGACACTCGCAATGTTAAGACAAATCGATTGAAGCAAGAATCATTTAAATCGGCTAACGAGTTTAGGCTCTACAATGCCAATAGACTAATACACATATTACCCTACTTCGGCTATCGGGTAAAAACCAAGTTTTGGCCTAATGGTTTAGGCAGTTCATTATAACTTTCAAATTATATGCTTAATCACGTATAGTATATTTAAAAAGTCCCCACGACTGATCATTAGGTACATAATACAGTGCAATCGGCAGTCCAAGCTGCCTCACCATGAGCCTTCTTGACTAGCCAATCTGGTCACAACATTATCATGTATTAACCATTTCTGAAACCGAAAGGATATCAAAAAGATCAATGAGATAACATTGTTGTATATGTTCACGCCTCATTGACGCCCGGAGTTGCATTAATATTTCAAACATATGACCTAGATTAGTATGATGTTTTAAAAGTGCTGTACAGTCTACTGCACCATAGCTCATATTTATTTTGTGGCTTTTTAGTGACTAAATGTCCTATGTCCCGGAGAGGGCGTCCACAGATGTCCTCCATTGCAATCGGTCTTGAGCTTCACGCTTCATCTTGTTCCACGTCATTCCGATGTTCGCCGTTTCTACCAACACGGTGCGACGCCAGATTTGACGGGGACGGCCACGCTTTCTTTTCTCTCGAGTCATTTCTCCAACAGCTCTACTTTGGAGATTGTCTCGGACCGTTATATTCCGAGAATGCAAGAAAACTTTTGACAAAGACTTGGATTTGAGCTAAATAATAATTTTCAAGTTCTCTAGTCGGCTATTTTTGGTTCTCTGTAAAATAAGTCATAGGCATGCTTAAACAGCCTCCACGAATTATCACAAAAAACCTACTTCACTTCACGTTTCGTCAATCTTCTCACTATATGTGTCTCACATTTTATTTCTTCTCGTACCACTACTGATACCGAAAAGGAGGTTGCATATATCAAACAGATCGCCTGGCTAACAATGTCGTATGTAAAACCAGTGTGTTCACACGCCTCATTGGCAACGCATAATCGTCTCGATGCCTGCGCACGCATTCACGCGGGTTACATTATCAGGACAGATTAACTCTGTGATCAGTGTGTTTACAGCCTTAATTTGAACTGACGCTTATGGGGCAGGTACTGCGTTTGGTTAGCTTGTAAGTTCTTTTGGCTGCGTTGGTTCATTGGGCTAGATTTTGTTGAAAGGCTAAGAATAGAGCTTTATATAATAAGCGCTTGTTTATTGTCGGCGAAGTGTAAAGAAGAACTTCATTTTTCCAGTTATGGTACCACATAAAAGAAGGAATCCTAAATACGCGGTTTCTGAAAATATATTTTCGACTTAATACAAATTAAACACAAGTTAAGGAATTGCTGAAAGTTTGGGATTGGCTGTTGAATAGTTTATCAAGCAATCATGGCAGTTGAGACGCGTTTGATATTTGTCACATTAGTTTTGCGATGATCTTTGTAACAGAATTGGACCTAATCTGGTCATGTAGTTCCTTGGACGAAGTCCCTAACAAGGAGTTTGTCTACTTGGTACTAAATAACATTTGTATCACCGTGGTGGGGCCGCAAGGGAAGAGGAGTGTCGGCATTGCGTTGACCGTTCTCTCTATCCCCTGCGGCCGAAAAATGGTAGGTAGCGGGGCCATTGATCTTGAACCGTCACAAGGGGACTAAGGGTGCCATACACGGTGTCGTCTGGCGCCCATGTGCTGGTTTGGTCCCTGGGGTGGTCACGGAGGTCAGAAGAGGGTCCGGTGACGGACAGCCGCGGCGGGTTTGCGGTGAGTACTAACGGCACGGGAGAACACCGTGGAGTTTTAGTGGGTTAGAGTCCCAAATTACTGCGCTATCTCCTCGTGCAGTATGCATGAGCATTTCTCCACGTTAAAATCAAAGAAGGCATCGGTGTGGCAATCGTCCCGATGCCTAAAACGCCAAAACCCCGCCTGCATCATAAGTAAGTGTGAGTTCCACTGCGGTCACGGGCGCTCAGATTTGGGACTCCGCCCACCAAGTGTCACCAGGAAAGATAGTGGCACAGTGGTCACATGCTGCCGTGCACAGCGAGGCTCAAGGGAGACGCTTTTTCAGTCTCCCCAGAGATGCTCTAACATGCGATGTGCAGAGGGGGTCCCGAGGTGGTCTCTTAAGAGGTTACGGGCCCCTTCTACGTGCTGATGATGATCACCGGGGTCGTTTTAGTCAGGTAAAAATCCCACCTACCCAGGTCTTTTACCCAAAAGTCCAAGCGCATTTGTGGGGTTCCCCCCGTTAACAAAAAAAAAAGATGTAGATAATCAGATAACGAACCTTGTGCATGACATTAGTACTGTTTCAAATTAAAACGTGACTACGGCAAAGGTATCTCCGAGTTTCGTTTTAATTAAAATTCTTTGCCTGCTTTAAAATAATTTGTAATAGAGGACTTAGGCCTCTAACACACGGCACCGCGCACCGCCGCCGTAGGCGGTGAAGCGGATTTCATGTCGCATTGGCCTCTAATAAATCTGTTAATGCCTAACACACGTACACCGCACGACCGCGCGGGTCGAGCGGTGCTCTCCCCTCCGCGGCCGCGACGGTGCGCGGTGCCGTGTTTTAATCGCCATAGGTTGTAACTACGATAGCTAACATTTTGTAGTTTATCGTTCATAAACGTAGGTAGAAATAATTATATTATGTTTTAAATTTACTGTTCTTGGCAAAAATATAACCCTCCTTCGACAGTCGGGTAATAGTGGAGTATTCTGTCGGAAGTCCATAGTCATATTGAATTTTCTGTGACTGATTTTTTTATTCAAGTCAATGTCAAATTTGGCCGTTAGAACGATGATTAATATCGAGATCCAATAATGAGTTCGATAGGTACGAGTACCTGCAGCCGTATTGCGTTAGTGAATATGGCAACGCAAAGAGCGTTATCGACCAATCACATGCGAGATGAATGACGCGATGTGGATTTCCTTCTGTGTGATTGGTCCATTTGGTCGTTGGATAGCGGTCAAACTCTTTGCGTTGCCGTATTCATTTATGCAATACGGCTGCTGGTTTCATGGTTTCTAAGGCCCTAAAAATTTAAATGCGTGTCGGTCGAATTACATTGTATTGCGTCCATGTGAACATACTTACAATTTTACTTAGAAAAATCGCTTACCAGTGTGATAGAAATCGTATTTCATCGCGCTATTAGCAACGGCAGTTAGACTCAGGCTTTACTGGTTGTTGAAGTTTTGATATGAGATTTCCTTCCACGCACCATTTTCTGATGAGACATGACTTTGACTAACTAATTTTTCTACCATCATTTCTTTCCTACCTATAAAGTTTCAATATTCAAGATAATATCTGCTTCACCAACAGTAATCAAAGTACCTAAAGCTTACAAAGTCTCTCAGCTTCTCAAACACTAATCTTATGTAAAACGCTCGGTCAATACATGGTTTACTCAATTTATTTCCCGTCCATTCTGGTTTTTTTCACCGGAAATTGAATTCTCCGTCGTCTGCGGTACGTTTGAGAGCAAAACTGTTTTATTTTTTTTCTTTTATTTTTCCCTCTGGTTTCTTTTATGAAATGTGTTCCAGTCTTTCTTTTACGAGGTAAAAGTGTTGAGTTTTTTTTCTTTTTTAAGTAGAATAAGGTTAAGTAACGGGATGGTATGCCTCTTTTGTGGGTACTTAGAACATTTTCGGTTGTCATAAACTAGGGTTGCTAAAAGCGTTTTATACTATAAAATGTTTAAAGGGCATATTGACAGCTTTAAGCTTTGAATAATTTTTTTTTTAAGAATTTGTTTTTCGTATTTTATTACATAAAACAGTCTTGTAATATAATATAGCCCCCGCCAGAAAAACAGCAATTATCACTATGAAGGTAGGTATGTATATATACGCAATGCTAAAGGAAAACTGAACCAAACTGGACTTATTAGTATCTACTTAGTACAGTATTGAGTTCTGGTAAATTTTAGTAGATATGTCATGAAACATACTGAAATATTTCGCATTTGCACGGCACCGCACATTATTTTGCCGGCTTACGCGCCGTGCATTCTGGTAGCTCAGCATTTTTTAATTTGTATAAGATAGAATGTATATAGAATCATCATTAAGTGTAGGAATCCCCTACATTTATTGATAATGCCGGGGCGATTCTATGGGGATGATGATGAAATAAAACCGACCACCGCCGCGAATGTCCGATGAACAGTGATTTATTGAATTAAAATAATTAGACAAATTACAAAACGCTGAGCGCACAGTATGCACGGCGCGCGAGTTATTTGGCCATTAATTGATGCCAAGAAGCAACTATTTTATGTACTTACACTGATTTAAATTTCAAATTACATAATATTTAAACGAAAAGAACGAACGACAGCAAATTTCATATCCATACATTTCAAAATACCTCCATACTTAGAACAATGCCCACTAACACCGTATATAAATTGTTTATCAGCGTATTAACGTTTTTAGCATTTCAAAGAAGGCATGTATCAATACAGAAGTGATTAAAAAACGTCCACTTATTATGAAATACGTTGTTATCAACATGCAACGCGATATCGCGTCCAATTAGAGGCTTTTTTAATAAAGCATCAAGGCTTTAGAGTAAGCGGTTGCTGAAACTGAGCGGAAGAACTAAACTTAGGCAATTTTTCAATACTTAGATAATTTATATCTGACGAATAATTTTCAAATAAGGTTGTTTGAAATGTTTTTTATACAAAACCCAAGACAAAGCCACAATTTTATTAAAAAATCGGCCCTAAGCTATAAAATATAAAGGAAATAATAGAATATAATATATGGACGAGATCACAGAGCGCAATAAGGCCGACTGTTGTATGTTTGTTTTAATTTATATGTTTCTTTTGTATTGTTTATCTTGGTGTACAATAAAGTATATATAAATAAATCATCATCATCAATGTCATCAACCTATTAATGTTCCCACTGCTGGGATACAGGCCTCCTCTCTGTGAGAGGGAATGGGCTGTTATCCACTACGCGGGTCCATTGCGGGTTGGTGGATATCACATGTCTTCGAATTCGAATAAATAAATATAATCAATAGGTAAAATCGTTTGTTTGTAAATATGTTTGGAAGTAAATACCGTGTCGATAAAAATATTTTTTCATATGTAGAAAGCGAAGTACACTGTCATTTAGTGTCATGGAATATTGATTTGTCTCAAAAGAAATCAAGTTTACGATGGCCACGGGAGTCTAAGGAAAAAGACTGTTCAAATTATTCCAAGTTACATTTTTTATGTTAAAGAGAGCGTTATAGTGTTTTGAACGATTGTAGTGTTTTATATAACTTCGATTAATACAATAACGAGGTTGATTTAATATTATAGTTACAAACCTGACATAGTTATACGAAGGTTGGAAATAAATTCTCACCACCCCTGCTAAGATAAGTATCAAAGCTCTATCAAGATGTACCTACGCCTTGCTCAGTTTTACACCACGCACCGTTCAGGCCATACAAGTCATACCGCGGCCCTGGCACAAGCAACAGAAGGAACACGGGTGGTTTTAGTCAGTAAAAGTCTGACACGACCTCCCGTTTCACCCAGAGCGGACGAAGTCATTGGATGATTCCCAAGTAAAAAAAATTACAAGGCCATACAAGTCACTTCATCTTGATTTGTACAACTATAAATCAAACCAAATCTAATCATTTATGCATAAAATGTGGGTAGATAGATTATACATGATTGTATAGGTACCTAATATTAAAAATAGTATCCCCAATATTGATCATTACTGCTATGTGAAGAAGGACCTAATGAGTTGGTAATGGTGTTAAATGCTCAATCAAATTCGACACATATTATCAGCTAGAAAACATATACTACAAAAAACCGGCCAAGTGCGTGTCGGACTTCGCAAATTGTGGGTTCCGTACCAAATGAGAATGTATTTGTATTTATTAGAAAAAATTACATAATAGACCATTATCACCAAACAAGTTCATAGGTCAAAGGAAATATTTAAAAAATACTTCAGACCAAAAATTTGTGACAGACGACGGACAGGTAGACCGACAGACGGACACGTGAGTGATAGCAATATCCGACTCCGTTTGGACTCCTCGGTACGGAACCCTAAAAATTTTATCATATAGAATGTTCACAAATTATTTCAGTAATAATGAAACGAAATTGTCGTAGCTTTCTAACAATGACAGAAGTCGGCAGCACCGAAAGTCTAGCCTTTGTTTTTTATTCTCTGATCTGTATAATTCTGTATACGAGTTTAATAGCCATACCATCCACAAAAATTCCACAACAAAAATCATAATAATTATTCTTAACGTCTTGAAAACAAATGAACTCCAACTGCTCGCTATTTTCCCAGCCACACACGCTTGTAAAATTTAAACCGGTGTATTGTACACTTATGGCGTTGAATCTGGGAAATTTAATTTACGGCAGGAAACACGTTCTACAGAGGAAGCTTTTTAATGAATAGAAGTGTAATTGTGCTCGACAGTGCATGCAACCGATCCTTGCACGTCATTACGTGGACTCTTAGCCCGTGCGGATGTAGGTGTGTGTCGTAATTATTTCGTATTTTTATTAGACTGCCGAAGGAGGGTCATTTGATTATCAATCTATGTTCCTATGTGGCGTTCTAGCGACCAAACGCGTTGGCCGATTCTGTTGATTCTTACGTCAACCGATTCATCTTAACCTTGCGAGTGTCACTGGCTACCTTAAAATTGGAAAATAGAAAAATGGCGGCTTTTGGGCGCCATATTGTGGGGGGCCCAATTTTTTATTTCTTCCAACCCCTTGGGGGTATCGAAATAAATGGTTTTAAGAGATGATTAAAAAATATATGTTTAAATGTAACTAAATCGAAAAAAAATGTAAACTAAAATGTTATAAATAAAAAATAAAATTTGGATTTGAAGTTAATCCAAAAATTCAAAAACTTGACTGCTTAAGAAGCGAACTAAATGGACGTAAACAAGATACCAAAACCAGATATATCATCCAGAGGATACATCTTATTTTGGTCAGTCAGCTCGCGAATATGTACCATCCGACTGCACAGCATGATTTTCTTCTTGTTTATATAGAAAGAAAGAAAAAATATTTATTTGTGACCCGCATAGGCAACACGAGATAAGCAAAACACAAACAATAGTAAAAAATAAAATAATAAACCCCGTGCGAGACCAAAAAGGCTCCTATCTCAGCATGTGCAACGATATTAAAAATTATATGTGTGTTATTTTGTTATTATTATATGAGTATATTAGCAGTTCGCTTTTCAAGCAGTCGGGCCTTTTGATTTTATGAAATAACTTTTTTATGAAGGGTGACGATGTTATTGGGAATTTAGTAAACTAGTTCTTTTTTCTAGTAATAATGAAATTATCATTGAGAACAGAAATCGAGTGCTGTTATTTATAATTATTGCATAGCGTACTGAAGAGTATTTTCTCCAAGACCAAACCGTACTACATCATAAATGCAATGCGCGATTTTAACGGTCGCCGGCGCCGGTTGGTTAGAATGGTTAGAATTCTGCTGTGTATTTGCCAGCAAAGAAAAGATTATTTAGCTCTATCTGCTAATCTTAAGGTCGTGCCGTTCGCCTGTTCGTAGCTATCGCTATCTCAAGTCAAAGTCAAATACATTTATTCAACTAAGCCAATAAGCGGCACTTTTGAACGTCAAAGAATTAAAATTAAAATTTACAAGTAATAAAAATTGATTCTACCGTGCAAGTTAAATATTGATAAGCCTCTAAGAGTGAAACGTCATAATCATTTCAGCCAAAAGACGTCCACTGCTGGACATAAGCCTGCCTCAAGCGTCGCTTCACTAATCGACCCTATATATCTCACATACACCGGAATCAGGACTTGACCAAGTCAACACTTCAAGTATTGGGCGGCTTTCCAACGCAACGTCTTCCAGTTCGCGGTCGCCACTCCAGAACTTTTCGGCCCAAACGGCCATCCGTTCTACGAGCAATGTGCCCTGCGCACTGCCACTTAAGGCGATATATGCGCCCCAATGTTAACGCAGTACTGGCCGTGCATCCGCTCGGAGCCAAAATATCAATATTGAACCTCCTTTTGAACAGTTTTGTTTGCAAAATATTATTTGATTTACATTATGCTATTTTAGTTATGAAGAAATGCCAGCCATCAGTTTTTCTGTTTAAAAATAGAGAGTGGAGGAGTATTTAAAAGTTGCGAAAAATTTCGTGTCGCTAATTATTTTTTTAAAGCAAAACTATTTGTTATACGAAAAAAAAACAAGTTTATAAAATAATGTACATGAAACAATAATAAACATATATTTTTTTCAAACCTTTTAACCTAGCCGTTACTAAGGAGTATGCTTTAGAAAGTTACCGTTTTACGGCACTATAGCGGATGTAGGTCGTTAAGTTTGGCAATTATTCAGGCTATATCGGTAACTTTGGTTCTCTTAGGCCTTCCAACACAACGTCTCCCGGTTCGCGATCGCAACTCCAGAACTTTTCGGCCCCAACGGCCGTCCGTTCTGGGAGCAATGTGCCTTGTGCACTGCCACTTAAGTTTCGCGGCAATTCTTCGGGCTTTGTCGGGCACCTTGGTTCTCTTGCGGATGTCTTGATTCGATCACGCAAAGAAACTTCGAGCATAGCTGTCTTCATTGTCCTTTGGGTGACTTGAAGCCTTCTGATGAGGCCTATTGTGAGCGACCACGTTTCGGTTCTATACATACTCACTGGCAACACACACTGGTCATAGAATTTCGTCTTGAGACACTGTAATAAGTTGGACGAGAAGGTAAGAGTGAAACGTCATTGAATAATTTTAATGTACTCCCATTAACTCTACCTAAACATTAAGTCTACTTAATTAATTCAGCTGGAAACATACACACCCTGGTTTTTAAATATTTTTTTGAAATAATCAGTTAATTATCTTATAGTTATGATATTTATTATATAGAGGATATTTTCAAAAGGAATGAGTGTTAAAAAATTCTAAAAACAATAAGCAGCCTCCAAAAACAGCGATCACAAAATAGGCCAGTGATTAAAATCACATTATACGCAAGTTACGCGGTCCCAAGACATCACGTGTCGCGTTATATAAACATATTCCTTGCAATAACATAACCCTTAACTGCTGATGCTGTGGCAATAAAAGTATAATAACACTTGGACAGTAAAGTACCTGTAAACGAGTCCCAGTGCGATAGTTAATGTTTGAAAGAAGATTATTCTCAACAACAAATGGAAAACTTTTCCTTTTCAGGTCTCATCTTCTGCTTATGCTTTCCCAACTATGTAGGACTCGACTTTTAAAGTAGCCGAATAAAATCCCCTAAAAAAAATAACAAAAATTAAACCGAATTCGAAAACAAAACACTATGAAGCGAAAAATAACTTTCTTTTCGGCAGTCGATGGCATTGGTACCTATTATTTTTCGTCTTTGTCACCGACTTCCGCAATAGAAAGTTATTTTTTGCTTTGTAGTGTTGTGTTTTGAAAGTCGGTATAGTTTTGTGGATAAAAAGTTTTTTTTTCCTCTTTTTAGTTTTAGTACCTTATATTAAAATATGTTTTATAAAGGATAAATCAAACCCAAAAAAATACTGGGAAGAAGCAGCAGCTATCAAATAAAAAATAATCACCAAAATCTTTTCACCTAGTAAAAGTTGTGAGGTACAACACATTTAAAAATCAGTCGAATTCAGAACCTGCTCCTGTTTTTAAGTCAGTTAAAAATACAAGTTTTGCATTCTTATACCGCAAAAAGTTGTGAAATCGAATGTAAAACTAAGTCGAATAATTTATTCAGTTTTATGAACCGAATCGGTTTTACATAGATGTCGAGATTATTGTGTTCTTATAGTGTAAAACCAAGTTGAGGCTACTAGCCTAAAACAAAACGACGAGGGTACATATAGTCAAATATGTCCTGAATGGCTTCGAGAAAAGTATGTTACGGCTGTGTCTTTGTTTGCTTGGCTTGTAGATACCAGTACATTTTTGCATTGGTCCCCCCAATCACCGATGACGGTTTGCTTGGTAAGACTGGTTCTCAAAGTTTCGGCCTTCAGGCTCCCCATAACGACAGTCAAATATGAACCAACAACTTAATTTTTTTTTCGAAGAAGGGAGTGTTATCTGTAGGTTTAGGATATAATTAGTGATCACCCATCCACGTACCGACCTCGGCAAGCTTAGCTTAACCTTCGAAGAAACTGTGCTTGAAATTTAGCTTTTTAAGGTTTCTATTTGGTGATTATGAGGATAAGTAGATAGAAGTGCACAGGCGCTATGTCAACTGCTAAAGAAAATAACAGAATAGGTCACGTAATCTCAAACCAAGAAAATTTTGTAACTAGTGTTTGAATGTAATTTTGGAGATAAATAGATAGTACACAGGTACACCTATGTCAAATGACAAATTAAAAACACCAGAATAGGTCACGCAATCTCATACCAAGAAAATAATATCCCTACAAGTGCACAAACATAAAACTTGCAATCTTTTAAAAGCAGTTAGAAAAATGAACATTTCCTACATTCTTCATAGTAACTCCGATTCAAATCCACAACGATACAGCTACAAGGCTTCTCTCGAAAGCCTCGACACATAATATAAAAATATTCTTCGCCACTTCGTAACCCTTAAATGCCAGCGTGAAAAGTAATAATACTACAATAACACTAGGACTGTACGGCAAACCTGTGGCCGACGGTTATGGCGAGATTCCAGCCGTAATGCGGAGATAGTTCGCTGTTTTCTAGCCGTTTCGGTTTGCAGCGATGTTTTTCTTTCCACCTACGTTTTAAAATAGGCAGTGTAAAATATATTTTTTGTTGTTACAGTTTTTTGGCTCGGATTTGAATTCGGAATGTTTTTGGGTAAATGTGCTGTGTTACTCATTTTTATTGTAGTCGTGAATTTTAAGCTTTTTAGAATTATAATCCATCTCTATTAATTCTATCCATTTTGGTATGCAATGCTGTTTTTTTTCCACCTCCGCTTTCAAAAAGGCTGTGTAATTTCATTTGGTCCTGTATGATTTTTTAGTGAGTGTGCTGTTTCACAGAAAGTTGTCGGAGCTATGAATTTCGACGTATTTGAAGTTGTGATAATTTTCTTATAAATTTTAGAATATAAGGAAATTGAATAAAAGAATTGAAATATTTTCTCTCGACTTGGGCACAATACGAAAACAACGATCATAAAGTTAAATTAAAGAAAAAAATAGAAGAATATATGATAACATAAATTGCAATGAGCATGCCAGAAGGGTTACTAACTAAAGTGCCAAGCCTATTGTCACTTCTAGAAACTCAAAGTTAGCATGATAAATAGTTTTATGTCGGTGGTCAAACCACAGTACGAACTGCAATACTTGTCTTTATTTTATTCTGATTGAAGCACCGTTGACCGCATGATAGGTTAATATAAAAGTGCATAGAGTGACAGACAAACAAAAGTTACATTGAGTTACACTGTCCCCATTTTCCTTCCGACCAAAACTAACACACTATCAAATAAAGGGCATTCAACAATTCACAATCACGACGATCCATTCTTCACCCACACTCGCCGACAACAGTTTAACCCTATACATGTTTTTGTAGTTTTATTCCAAGACTAAACGAAATGTCAAGGTAGCAACATCGTGGGTCAAAGTACCGAGAAAGGGGCACGGTATCGCCACCGACAATTCCAAATATATTCCCTGTTGAAATTTTGACGTAATCTCAACAGTTGCGAGCCCGTAAATTCAAGTTAAAATGCGGTTTTTAAATGTTGGTGGTTTATTCATAAGTGGAATTTCTATCAGATTGTGGACTGATGTTATTCGAGGGTTAATGTTAGAATTAAGTACGTACTTTAACCAGTAGGTACTGTCTGTATTCATAACCAACTAAAACATACACATAGATGTGTAAAACTGAGAAGCGTTGGTAGAGAAGATCAATTCTTGAATTTAATAACTTTGAAAATACATTCGCAATCTCATTTTCAATATAATCATATTTTTTTTTCTAGTATTTATTGTATTCAATATATATGTATGAGTATTTGAATGGCACATTTCGCCTGGTTTGCAGCCTAAAGTAAAGTTTGACAAATAAATACTTAATTCAGAAATCAGGAAAAAAAATATCAGAAGATAAGAAATTATGAAGTATTTTTCACTGATTCAGACTGTGATTAGAATGTAAACTGTTTTTTAAATACATAAATTACACTTCAAACCTATCTATATTACAAAAACGTATAACAACTACGTACCCTAGAAATCCATTCTGAAGATGACCGCATTAATTTTATATAACTTACTCGTCATTTAGTGGTAATTAATTTATACATATGAAATCTACACAACAATGCGCGAAAACAACACATTGTATGGAATGCAACATAACCTTATATTCCATTCACACCTTCGCAATGTGACAAGTTGACACAATGGAAATTTCCATAAAGAGAAAAAGTTTTTCACACCCATAAAAACTTATTAAAACCATAATTAACCATTAAACCATTATCTTCTGCCACAACCGTCAATAGGGTTGTTTCCATGGTAGAAAAAAATATAATTCTATTTAGTCCGTCAGTAAGATTATCAAATAATATTGGAACCGTATTTTTTGCTTTATCAAATAAATAAAAATTGGCAAAGATAAAGCGCATCAAAGTTCAGGAGTAGGGGCTTGTGACGTCACTTTGTCAGTATAAAGTGTAGCACACCGTGACGTCACACGACATTTCAACGCATTTTATCTTTCTAATGTTTTGTTTACGTGGCAAAAGAAATAATACTGTGCCCTCTATTTTTAGATTATCTAACTGACGGACTAAATATATGTTTTTTGTCAACATCCTGATTTTCATTGGCATGTTTCTGTCAAATCATTGTTACGTTTCTGTCAATGCCCGGCCGTGTATCTGTCATCATTACCGGTTTCATTTCCGTTCCGTTACGTCATTCTCTGGTTGTCGCATTATGCACCTTTATTGATAATGGCACCGTGAAATGAAATATTTTTGGGGCACGTCATTAGCATTTTACGTTGTTAATGAAGGAATATTATGTTTTCCTAGCTGTATTGTTAAAGTTTTATGATAATGTTGGTATTACTTAGTTTATATTAATGATGTTATTTTGTAGTGATGGGATTGCTCTTTTTTATGTAATAGTAAATATTTAATGGATTTTCGTTTAAAAGAAAGAATGAAAAATATTTACCTATGTGTACACAGGATTAACAAAAAAAACATTGTATATTTACATAGAATAGAATAGAATACTCTTTAATATGTACAGCACATAAGTTACAGAAAGTATAGAAGAAGAAACATTACACTGGGTGACACAATGGGCGGCCTTATCGCTAAAAGCGATTACAACATACATATATATAATCATATATTATATGATTATATTGCGACGTAGTAAGGTAAAACCACCACCACCATAGTTCATGGTGACGATCTCTTCAAAGTTAGAGTTAACAAGCCTCTTCTGGGTAAGCTCACTCCATCGTCGACTTTTGTCTCTGTTACCTCTGACCTAGACTAGAGTCAAGAGCAAACCCATCATATAAAAAAGAAAACGATCAATCTAGCACGAACGTCAAAAAATTATAGGGTTTATTTTATTTCAGTCATTCCTCGCTAGGTCTTTGTGATGCTTTACAAAAAGAGATTATCAACTAAGGTATGACTACCATGAACGTAATTCAAGAATTTTCTAAAGCAGGATAAAAATGATATCTTAAAAACAATAGTATAAAAAAGCTAAAAAAACACGCTTAACAGAAAACCGAAATAAAAAATAAAAAATTTTTTGCAATTAATTTAAATTATGAATAGTGTGATTAACAAAAAAAATATAAAAAAGCGTGGGTTGCTTTTTTAAGATATTTTTCAAAATGACTCTACTTTTCCCTATATCTGTCAATAAAATATTGTAACAATTGACATCGAGCAACTATTAAAATTATTGCATTGTCAATGGTCCTTGATAAGTGAGCAAAGTTTCAAATTAAGCCGACATTGGGAAGTGGGTAAGAATCACGTTCAAAGATTCTGTAACATAGATACATACATACCGAGCTAATAAAAGCGTGTAAAAAAAAACATGCATAACCAAGAATTACTTATTTATACCTACCATAATGTAATAACTAAAGTAGAAATAAAACAACAATAATAAACGTAAACGAGGAACATGCAACTGCTTTCAGACAAATATTAGTTCAGTTACCTACACGGCTATACATATTATACTTTGGTGTTAGTTTTGCACGAACGCCTAATAGTTTATGAGCGAGTGGAAAATATAGAAAAGATTTTTATGTTTAAATACTAAAACACTTTAGAAAAACTGATTGAAGCGGCGACAATCTAGTTTATTCGAAAATTACTTTTATCGTTTAAATTTTTGATCACTAATTACCTAAAGAACGCAAGATAAATCTAATACAAACTGACCTCCAATTTTATAAAAATTATACTAAAGTGCTCCTGCTCCCATTCATAATTTATTCTTTCAACTTATAATAATAGGTGTCAACAAAGAAAATGATTAACTGAGTACTCATTCTCTAAAAAATATAAAAGCAAGGCTGTATTTAAAAAGTTCATTGTTATATTCAATTGTGTGACAAAAACTTACTGTAATGGCCGTCCTTTTGTGATATATTATTTGACTAAATAATTATAATGAGGCTTAGATCACAAGTTTCTCATTAAATCGTCTAGTTAGATTAGTAAGTAAATTAATTGGGAATAAAACTAAAAATTTGTATAGTGAACAGCGAAAATTCACTTATGTCAGAGGTTATCATAAGTAATCTCGACTACGTAATATTTTAATGATGTTAAATTACTAATACTAATCAAATCAAATGAAATGATTTCAAATGTGTATTTTTTTTCAATGATATAAAGTACCATTATAATATAACTAAGTGTTCATAAACTACCCGCACGGTTAAATAACCGCTATTCATTAAGGCTTCATACACAAATATACAAAGGCAGATTTAATGCTTGTGGAATTCTTTGCCAATCAACCAATGGCGGTGAAGAGATAACACGGCAGATGCATAGTTTAACTATTAGGAAGTGAAAAAATCCTAATATTCTACTCTTGCGGTATCAATAGATCATGGGAGCGAAACTGCAAGAAAATAACTAAGAATACATAAAAACAGTACACCACTACACCAAACAGCCAAATCAACAGAAAACAGCAATAAGAAAAAATATATTGTCAACAAACCCGTCGTTACACATTTGAAATCAGACGGCAAAGCACTAAATGTCTTCATGTCACTTCATAACGGTATTTATTTAATACTTCACTCGATAGCACCTACCGCGGAATGTGGAACAGCATTCCATCTCGTCAATTTAAGTAAGAATGATGACCTAAATCACACCGACGGAGATATTATAGATTGTGTCAAAGCTATAGTTAGAAATTTGGTGACTATGGAAATGACGGCAAATGGAGATTTATTAGAGCAGTGGTGGCCCAGTGGTAAAGGCCGCGACTTACAAGTTGTAGGTCGTGGGTTCGAACTTAACTTTACATTGTGTAAATTATTTCATCACCACTGCTCTCAAAAAGGGTGAAGGAAAACATCGAGAGGAAACTGGCATGTCTTAGAACCAGACATTCGAATACGTGTGACATCCACCAACCCGCACTGGGCCCGCGTGATGGATTACGGCCCATTCCCTCTCACAGAGAGGAGGCCTGTACGCACAACGGACCAAAAGGGAGTCAAAAGGGGTACCATCTATCCTATTGTATCCAAGCGAGACGTACGGAAGAAGAAGATATGCTTCACCGACACTAAATAAAATGGAATAAGGGCAAAAGGATGCTGACCAAAAGAGTAAATAATTTTAAGGCAGATAATGTTACTTCTGTCCTGTCTGCATGTAGGTAACTCAGAGACAGATTAATAAATTGTTAATGTAATTGTTATGTGTGTTAACACACACAACAATGTGATTGGTGAAAAAAGGCATTTATTAATAAAAACTTTTTGTATTTTGATAAGGCCTACCGCGGAATGTAGAACATCATTCCATCTCGTCAATATAAGTCAGAACGATGACCTAAATCACACCGACACGAGGCATTCACGATTCCCTTGTATTCGTGACTCCGATTCTTGCCTTTGAGACAAAAGACTTTCGGTTTTCATTATTTTCGTGCCTTGTTTTTTTTGGGTACTGATACTTTTTCATAATCATTATGTTGAAATGAATGATTTGGTTTGGGAATTAGAAACCAAATAATATATATCACTAGCTTTTGTCAGCGGCTTCGGCCTCGTGAAAGTTGAATACTATCCCGAGGAAATTACTCCCGGGATTAAAAATATCCTATGTTGAAGTCCAGGACATGGTTTACCCGTTGCCATGTTTCATTTAAGTCTGTTCAGCCCTTAGGACGTGAAGGGTATCAATATACTTTAGCATTTTAGTATAAGTGTGGATGGCAAAGATGGATTCAAAGGTTTCCATGCATTTAGAAGAGTTGCCGCAAGAGTGACGGAGACAACATTTTTTGCAAAAACTGTTTACAGAACTTTTCCAAACGCACTTTTAAATTACAGATAATAAGTCTTTTAGCTTCCTAGGTGGCTGACTTGTACTTTTATTAAGACACCGGCTATAAAGTGCCGATACTATAAAAAACCCTGAATATCGGTACCCTACAATAGTAGGCCTATAAAAGTCAGATGACACTTCGAGTAAGAATTCATGTATGCGAATCTGACCCCAATATGGTCGGGAAAAAGGGTAATGATAATGAAACGGAAAGGCGAAGCGATATGATACCAGCATACGTAATGTGGTTTACGACGGAAAAAAGTGGCGGATTTTATTGTCCAGTATGTAGTGACATGTCGTTTTCTTCACAATAAGCCGCAAAATTCTAACTCCAGTCTTGCTTTATCGTCACAAAAATCCACATACGAAGTAGAGCCTTTGTGAAACACGTATATAAACAAGAGTAAGTTCAAATGGACAGATTACGTATTGCTCACGCATTCGCGACCACGAAGCTTTGTCAGGGACGGCCTTTTTTATCATTCCCTTTTTGTATCGAACCGGCTTTTGTTTGTCATGGCGAGCCACGCCAGCGATTTAGCAATTTTCCGGTAGCAAATAGACGTTTTATTAGTACCCTACCTTACTTTTATTTTTTACTAATGTTATATTATTACGAAGAAGGCATTTTCTACAAATTGAATTTTGGAAATGTGTAAAATGGTTTTGATACGGGTTGTGAGTGATTTTTGGTACGGAAAAAACTTATGGGTTCGCGTTAGCGACATGCTACTATGACGGCATCATCGACTTGCTAATGTGACTTGTGACTGAATAACTGTTTTTCAAGACAGTTACTTAAAACACAGTCTTATTCCAAAGTTTTAAGTTTTCACTTCTGTCGGCAGTACCCATAACTGCCATTTTATTTTATTTAGTAAATCGTGTTGGGTTGTTACACTGCTGTGCTAGCAGGAAAAAATCCCTTACCTTGTTTGAAATGTTTTGGCGATATATCGCAAATTCAATCTGATAGTTTGGAAGTTTCACTTTGAAATCGGAAACTTTTTAATCCCAAGGGATAAAAACTACCTCAGTGACGAGACTTGGGAAAACTTTTCTGAAAAATCTTAAGAGATTCGAGCTATTTTCGGCGCCTTCGCTCACATGCTCTATTATCACACAAAAACCGTGCATTTTCCTCGATAAGAAATTTATGACACTCAGTGGTAAGTGTAGCTTTGTACCAGTAAATGAGTTTCCGTGATCAGTGGTGTCCATCTAATGATTATCTTAAGCAGCCAAGTAATGACATGAGTTTAACCCAAATTTTGAATGAAGAATTTGAAGTCGAGTATTTGAAATTTTAACCTGTCAGACTTTGGCATTAAAGTGGAGTGTGTCAAGTTCTTAACTCCAAATATTTAAATTAGAAACTGGCCCTAATTCTAAAAACCACACGGAATTTTAGAGATAGGTACTCGTTATGCTCCAAAGTTGTTTTCATGCAAACTTGATTGGTTTAATTCGGCGCTGCTCAGCCATCGTTCTTGAAGCGTAAATCTAATAAAAAAGCTCATTCCCGTTCTAATTTGAAAATACAGGTCTACTTACAATCAAGAACAATGTTCTTAATACTGTCTACTTATTATTTGAAGAAGATTATTATTTGAAGACAAAACATAAAGAGAGCTGGAAAATATGGGGGAGGCTTTTGTCCACAAATAAAACAAAAAATGAGAAATCTTCGAGGAAATTGAAATTGAATTTCAAAATCGCCATTCCCGTTTCCCAAGTTATTTCAGTTTGGTGTAACAACTCTTGACGAGTATTTTCTATACTTCTCTATAATTCATCTCTCTTACTGTCCATTATATCATCTTTCCATACTTTCTTCGTTAGCTTGTATATATTTATTTTCAAACCTTTTCTTGCAAAATAACTAATAATAATAATTTCTTCTTTTCAGATAAACATAGTGGTGTATAGTGAAAATGCGAGTGACTTAAGTGTAAAGTGTTCAAAATGAAGACCTCTAATTTAGTGTTGACACTCATTTGTGTCATTTCCCTTACCTGCACGCACGCCAAAACAGGTGAGTTTTAGTTGTTAACGCATAATGGGAATATTCACCCTATTATTTCTATGCTACAATGCCAGTATTTGAAAATAAATGATTCTGTTACTCAGGGGTTTTGTTGCCGCAACATGTTTTTGAGCCGTGAGTTGTGGGTAACACGTCGCAGGAAACATGATTAAGTTTAAAGTAGGTAATGTAGCGTAAAAAAAAAAAAATTGTCACTACATGTGTCACGTTTAATTTTGACGAATAAAAGATAAAATAAAAACAAACATTGTTCAACATAAAAAATATACAAAGAAAAAAGGAATGGCGACGTAAAGGAAGACTATCGGTAAAGTTGGGAAATGGATTGTCTAGAATAAAATTTGTAATTTTGGAAAATAATGCCTATAGGAGAGAAGGGGTTGCAACCGCTATCCGGCCCTAGGCGCGATTAAAATATAACCGTGCATAAATGTAAAATTAAAAACGGTTCATTTCACGACCTTTTGACACGAATAGGTGATACATATAAAAAACTATTCAATAAATACTTCGCTATTGCTACAAATTATAAAAAGTGAATAGGAACAAAATTTTGGGATCACTTGACGCGGAGCGATGTCACGACGTCCTCCCGGGGTCTTCACTCGTATATTATGGAGTCACCCCCGCAAGCACACGCTTCCCGAACTCAGTCGGTGTTGAAATAACTCGGAACATCAGTCCACAGCTTGTTATATATTCCAAGAACCGATTCTGAGCGAATCTATGGTGAGAAAATAAAAGGAAATAAACACCACAATACTCAAAACAGAACCTTCCAAACAGTTAAAATTTAAAATGTTTTAAATACATACCGGTTCTTTGTAACAGACGGCCTTATGCGCCGGTAACTCGGAAACAAATTAAATTCCTGGTGAACAATTGACACTCTCAGAAAGAAATGTCCAATAATGCTGCAGAACTAAATGCAACATATTGGTTTGCATGGACGCAATGCGATATAAATCCAACGATTTGCACTTGAAATTTTCTTAAAAAAAATACTAAACGTGTTACTTCCAAGTAGATACGTCGCCAATTCACAAGAAAAATTTTCTCTGTCATCCAATGGAATGATCAAACTTCTAAGTTTGAACCGAAATAAGAAAAAATTAGAAATGAGGTCGACTTACACGAACGGAATAGTTTTTATTCAGCCGAATCAATAGGCAGCGTGATAATGCTGCAATACCCCCTTTCTAAGAAAAAAAAGGACGAAAGTACGAGTGAGAAGAAAGATAAAGCTGGAACAGGCAATGACAACAGCAGGAATCATTTCTGAATCAAACGATATCGAAGTGCAAAAGATACTGAATAAACACGGTGGCCACCACATCTAAACGTTATCCGCGCCAACTCGCGATATCTCGATTACATCTATGGAGAATATGAAAGAAAATAACAAACTCATAAATCTAAATATATATTGTTCAATTAGAGACAAACACCAACAACTACCACATCCTAACAACTATGAAGAACAACCAGGGAACTATACATCTAAGTAAAGCTAGCCTAACTTAACATAAGACTTAACTATTACCTAACAACAATAAGAAAAAACCCGGGGATCCCCAAAAAAATAAATAACGTCAACACGTAAAGTCCAACCTTAGTTATAGAAACGAAAGACAAGTTGGACAAAAAACAAAAAAACAAGTTTGAGAAAGAAAACTTAAGTCAATTAAGTCAAAGAAGAATTCAAGACAAAAAAAATCAAATCAGAGAACTCAAGTCAGAAAACTCAAGTTTAAATTCAAATTAAATGTAGAATGACACACCATTTGTGTTAAACTAAAAGAAATAAAATAACCTGAGAACACAGGTTGACACAACACAGAAATAAATAGATGTCATTATTAACAGATAATTCATGAAGTTTTTAACATAATCAAAAACTTATGCAAAGAAATATTCCCATAAACCAAAGAGGAAAAAGGTTTAGAAAGCAAATGTTAATGTTAAAATGGAACAAAGAGAATTCAATCAAATTTATTTTAAGATATCTTTGATATGATATTGTCCGGAGTGGACTGAATCACAATCCTGGAGCAAATATGTGGTCCTAGAAATGACTCTTATTACACGGCACTTAATAAAACGTGGAGCAAGCTTTCCAGAAAAAAAATCATTTCCAGAAGACTTGGAAAAGTTCTTTCTCCATACAGTATCACCAATATTCAGAGTGATAGCTGATCGATTAGAATTATATGCACGAGAGTTACGGAGGAAAGCTAAAGAAAGATTATCAGCTACCTTTGCATAAACTTCGCTGAGAGAGGATAGGTTTGAAGCATGACGAGCCCGACTGTCTGCCAAATTAGAGCTTCGAGTCTGACTATCTACACGACTGCTATCCATAAGGACCTCTCTACCAAACATAAGAAAGTTAGGCGTAAAGCCAGTAGCTAGATTAACACAAGAATTGAGGTAAAGCTTAACTTTAGGTAACATTTTAGCCCAACTTCTTTGGTTTTCACCAACCAAAATACCTAAACACGTAATAACACTTTGGTTGTATCGCTCAACCGTATTTGCTTGGGGTGTATAATATGGCGTAAAAGTAGGTGATTGAATATGAAAAGATCTGAGAAAATTAAGGAATTGATTACTACGAAAAACTGTAGCGTTGTCGCAAAGAATAGTACGCGGAACCCCAAAATTAAAGAAAATTTCAGACTCTAACGCTTTTATAACAGAAAGAGCGTCAATCCTTTTCAGAGAAACTAGCCAAACATATTTGGAAAAAACATCTACCATAGAAAGGATATATTTATAACCATAATAAGCACAGGGCAACGGACCAATTATATCGATAGAAATCATCTGTAAGGGCAAGGAAACCTCTTTAGGGTAGCACATCTGACCGCGAGGTTGCGTGTTCGAGATTTTATAGGCTTTACAAACCTCACATTGACTTAACGTCGAAGTAACGTCACGGAACATATTTGGCCAGTAGAACAACTCCCTAAGCTTTAGATACGTTTTAGTAACACCGGGATGTATCGAAGGAAAACTATTGTGAATTTCCCAAATAGCGTCTGGAACCTTTTCAGCTGGTAACACCACGTGCCATGGTTCAGAAGATAAAGGACTAGTAACAGGCATGCGTCTCATAAGGATACCGTTATTTATAGCGTATGCTGGGAACATTTGTGGCGTGTCTCGAGCACCTATATACACCTTCTTATACCAACGGTCATTAGTATGTTCAGGACCCTGGTCAAACGACACAGGATTAGCATAGATCCTGGATAGAACATCGGGGACTATATGTTGCGAACCTTTACGATGCACAATATCAAAAGTATATTGGGAGATAATAGTAGCCCAACGAGCTAAACGACCAGATGGGTTGTTAAGAGTGAGGAGCCACTTAAGGGCCATATGGTCTGTTATGACTGAAAACTTCATCCCATCTAAATAACATCGAAAATGTTTAATTGAATCCAAAACTGACAAGAGTTCACGTTCTGTAGTACTATAATTGCGTTCAGTTTGAGTGAATAAACGCGAATAATAGGCGATTGGGTGCTCAACATCGTCTATCTTTTGTGTCAGTACCGAACCAAGACCAACAGCTGATGCATCACACTGCAGGATGAACGGCTTGGAGAAATCAGGACATGCCATAACAGGCGTATCGATTAGCGCTTGTTTCAACTTAGTGAAAGCCTGATCGGCTGCATCATTCCAACTTATTGGATCATTACCCTTTCTCTTACCGATAAGGGCAGTAAGCGGAGCAATTATAGAAGAAAACCCTTTAACGAAACGCCTATAATAGGAACACATACCAATGAAACCGCGTAATGACTTAGCTGAAGTGGGAGTAGGATAATCTTTAATAGCATCAAGTTTGCCGGGATCGGTTTGAAGTCCCTTTTCATTAACTATATAACCCAAATATTTTAGTTCGCTTTTGCAAAACTCGCATTTTTTCAAATTTATAGATAAGCCTGCTTCTTTAAGTCGAGCAAGCACCTTCCTGAGCAGCGCCATATGACCAAAGAAATCTTTAGATACGATTATCAAGTCGTCGACGTACCCAAAAATACAGTCGTCACTGGTAGAAGTAAACTCGAAATTAACGATCATATCAGTAAGGCGTTGCATCTCCGAAGCAGCGTTCGTTAGACCAAAAGGCATCCTAACAAACTCAAAGAGACCACGTTGTGGGACAATAAATGCTGTTTTCTCACAACTTTCTCTATCAGCAAGTGGAATTTGCCAGAAAGCACTTCTAAAATCCAATGAGCTAATATATCTAGCACCACGAAGGTTGTCGAGGATATCGTGAATACGGGGAAGAGGATAAGAATCTCTGATTGTCACACTATTCAGTTTTCTACTGTCGACACAAAACCGAACAGAACCATCCTTTTTTGTCACCATTACCACAGGACTAGCCCATGGAGAACGAGAAGGACGAATAACACCCATATCTAACATTTTGTCAATCTCTTCATTGAGAATCTTCAACTTGACTGGGGATAAGGGATAATATCTTTGACGGATAGGGTATCCCGTAGTATTAATTTTATGGGACAACCAAGATGTCTTTCCAAGACCAACTTTTTCCGAAGAGATAACTTCATACTCCTTAATAACTTGTTGAAGACAAGACTCTTGATCCGGCGATAGGATGTTACGAGGATGAATATAACGAACCTCACTAACAGAGGAAACTTGAGGGGGAGAGTGCTGAACAGAAGGGATAAACATATTACCATCAATATTTTTATCGAAAGCCTGACTAAAAATAGACGTCAAACCGAATTTATTCCAAAATTCGATACCTAAAATAACAGAAGATGACATCGAACTTGCCACTAAAAACTCATGAATAAAAGTTGTACCGTTAAATTTAACTGGAAGATGTACAGAACCAAGAATATCAATCGGTGAATTATTAGCCGATATAACACGGGGACAAGCGTCTTTTGATGTCAAAGAAATACCAAGTTGCTGAATAAAATTATCGTTAACAAGCGAAATCTGAGCACCAGTGTCAAGCAATGCTTTAACAACTCTACCACATAATAATACCTCTATAAACGGTCGGTTATCAAATGAATCTGTAGTAAACACTGGGGATACTGTACGAAAAGAAGCGTATCGCCAGTGGTCTATGCATTTTTTGGATTACATTTCGGACATTCTCTAGTAATAAATCCAGGAGTGCGACACTTAAAACAAATCATGCCTGTGATCTCTGGGCAAGAGCGGTAAGAATGACCAACTTTGTTACATTTTAAGCAAAGCTGAGACTGACTACAACTAGGACAAGTCCGAGGCTTACTAGTTGTTGGTTGATGGGAAGTTTTGTTCGGCCTGGGTTTTGGTGAGTTAACAGCCTGAGAAGTCGACTGGTCGGCAACACAATCGAAACTGGCTACCGCCTTTGGAGGTTTTAGAAAGGACTCGAAATGAGTAACAGCTTCGATTAAATTATCGATGTCATGAAATTTTTGGATGGACAAGCAAGGAGTGTACTTTGGCAACATGTTGTGAGTGATGATCCGCAACAACTCCGATTCTTCAATAGGCTTGCTCAGTTTAGCATTTAAGTAAGAAACCTCGATAATAAATTCTCTTATTAGCTGTTCCGGTCTCTGCTTGAGGTTACGGACCTCCTGGCTTATCTTAAATTCAAAATCGGTCGTACCGAATGTCCTAAAAAAGGCTTCTTTGATCTCAAAGAAGGAAAGATCCGGACGACGGATTGACCTAAAATATTGAAGTGCGACACCTGACAAGACTTCATGGAATCGCCTAACTAAGTAACCATCAGACAAATTGTCGGCCTCCCTGCACTCTTCTAGACTCGTGAAAAATTCCCGTACGCAGGTCTTTCCATCGAAAACAATCTTCCACTTAGTAAGAGAGAACTGCCTGGTAAATTGTGGGCGTTCATCAGATCTTATTGGAGAAGGAACAACACTTTGTGAGGAAGCGCGAGAAGCTCTTGGCTGAATGGGACAAGGTGGTGGTCGCGAAATGATGGGACTATCACAACGTGGAGTCTCACCAATAGGGAACTCCTCTTCTGACATGATGTAACTAGTATAGACCTAATAACGAATGAAAGAACAGACAAAGGACGATTGAATCCTAGCGAAAAATAAGCACGGCATGAACAGCTGGACAAAAATAATCCAGCAACCAGCAGTCAGCGAACGCCAAGCTAGTAAACAAAGATCTAGGCTAAATAAGGAGTAAAAATCAGGAAACCTATCGTTATATTTGCTGCCATAAGTGGATAAAATAAAAGACGGTTATGTGTACTATAGTTCACAAAATTAAATTCCATTAAAAAACATTACATTTCATGGAAAAAATACGTCAAGGAAAATAACAGCTTCACAGATCTGTACTGGTGGTATAAATCCTAGAATACCTTTCTTGAATGGAAGAATATCAGCGTCCTGAAACAAATAAGCTTAAGAATCATTAGCTCCCAGAGGGAGTGACCATCCTCAATAAAGCAAAAAAAATAAATTATGTCGAATCATTTAAATTTCAAAGTTATTAGGTAAAAACACTTACTTTAGTTGTTCGGGCGCCAATTTGTAGCGTAAAAAAAAAAAAATTGTCACTACATGTGTCACGTTTAATTTTGACGAATAAAAGATAAAATAAAAACAAACATTGTTCAACATAAAAAATATACAAAGAAAAAAGGAATGGCGACGTAAAGGAAGACTATCGGTAAAGTTGGGAAATGGATTGTCTAGAATAAAATTTGTAATTTTGGAAAATAATGCCTATAGGAGAGAAGGGGTTGCAACCGCTATCCGGCCCTAGGCGCGATTAAAATATAACCGTGCATAAATGTAAAATTAAAAACGGTTCATTTCACGACCTTTTGACACGAATAGGTGATACATATAAAAAACTATTCAATAAATACTTCGCTATTGCTACAAATTATAAAAAGTGAATAGGAACAAAATTTTGGGATCACTTGACGCGGAGCGATGTCACGACGTCCTCCCGGGGTCTTCACTCGTATATTATGGAGTCACCCCCGCAAGCACACGCTTCCCGAACTCAGTCGGTGTTGAAATAACTCGGAACATCAGTCCACAGCTTGTTATATATTCCAAGAACCGATTCTGAGCGAATCTATGGTGAGAAAATAAAAGGAAATAAACACCACAATACTCAAAACAGAACCTTCCAAACAGTTAAAATTTAAAATGTTTTAAATACATACCGGTTCTTTGTAACAGACGGCCTTATGCGCCGGTAACTCGGAAACAAATTAAATTCCTGGTGAACAATTGACACTCTCAGAAAGAAATGTCCAATAATGCTGCAGAACTAAATGCAACATATTGGTTTGCATGGACGCAATGCGATATAAATCCAACGATTTGCACTTGAAATTTTCTTAAAAAAAATACTAAACGTGTTACTTCCAAGTAGATACGTCGCCAATTCACAAGAAAAATTTTCTCTGTCATCCAATGGAATGATCAAACTTCTAAGTTTGAACCGAAATAAGAAAAAATTAGAAATGAGGTCGACTTACACGAACGGAATAGTTTTTATTCAGCCGAATCAATAGGCAGCGTGATAATGCTGCAGTAACCAGCTACAACAAAAGTTGCAAGAACAAAATTTTGTTTGCTGTTTTTCATGTTTTTGTAAAGTGATTTGAGGGAAACATATTGCTAGCAACATGATCAAATTTCCAGTAGTTACCCCGGCACATTCAATGTTGTTGAAAATAATGTTTTTCAGCCGTTTCTCATATTTTTTTAAATTGTAATTAGTGGAAAACGTGCTACTGACAACAAGATCAAGTTTAACAACTTCCCATGAAAACGGGTCTTAAGTAATGAGTGAAAATTCACCCATAGTAAAACATCCACGTCTTGTTTGTTAAAAAAAAACCTAAAGAACTTTTTTTAAAGCAGTTACCCTTATTCTGAAAGAGATCATTTTAATTACTTGTACTTGTTTAGTAACTTTTGGTAGACGTAATATGATTCTAGTACCTTCCTAATCCCGAATTTGAGTACTGCGTAAAACTAAGTTAGGAATAAGAAGGCCTATTGTATTACAGATTTTGTAGGCTTTACGTAGATCTTGTTAGGTTTCAGGCGTCGATTTCTGTTGGTTAATTCAATTTAGTTAAATCAGTTTTGGTCAATTGCGTAACACATTTACAGAGACGTTTCGTTTTTTTTAGGCTCAACAACTTTTATTGTGTGGTTTATGGTGACGAACAGATAAATTTTTACGCACATTATGGTACAATGGTACAGGAATTTACTTCAGAATCGTTTGGGTTAGCGTAGAAAGTGTGGTACCCAATAGGGATGTTAACAGAAAATTAGTTTCTTGTCCATCAGGTAGATTAATAAAAATATATTGGGCACATATTTTTTTCACTTGAAACCTAAAAATAAAGTGACGACGATATAATGCGTTGAAATATCTTGTGACGTCACGCCGTTAGTACACTATAAACCGACATAGTGACGTCACAAGCCCCCACTCCTGAACTTTGATGCGCATCTTTATAAATTTTATTGATTTGGTAAAGCAAAATATAAGTGTCCCATATTATTTGATAATCTCACTGACAGACTACAAAGAATTATCATTTATCTACGCAGGAAACATCCCTATTAGCATATGGCACTTCTGATATTTTTCATACTCAAACATTTATCTTCTTTTTGGTCGTACAATCCTGTTGGAGTGGTCGTCGTCATAGATCGTCTGATAGATTGGTTGCGGCTTTTGTGAGACTTCTATACCTGTATTGGTGACATTGTGTGATCATTCATTCAAACATATAAAAGCCTCAGTATAACCCTACTTTAACCATAGCCTGTCCTGGTCTAGCCACAAGTAGACACTTACCTGGTTAAAAAATACTTTTAAAATGGCAGTACATTACTGTGGAATACTTTTTGAATTTCACGCGAACGGATCCACTGACAAAATCTTGTCATAAATATTTCTTGTCGCTTATCGGCAATATGTAGTTTTCCAATGAATCACAATCCTTTTCCCCCATACCGATTAACTTCTTCGATTGACTGGCAAAACTAAAGAACATCACTTCCAACTGATTGATGGCAATCAGAAAGTAAGAAGTCTCCCTTGATTGCAAGCTGCCAAGCAATCAGTCATGATTGTCTTTCATTGTGTTTGATTATGAGTAGTGACTTTGATTGAGACCTCGACTTGATAAGGTATTGATGTTAGCAACTGCATTATAGGTTGTCATGGTAAGAAACGTTGGTATCAGTTTGCTTTGAATAGGTCTACATTTTTTTATATCTTTATTAGTAAAGTTATGTGAGTAGGTTTTGAGTTTGAATATGGCGTGGTGGCTATATGCGAAGGAGAAAACATCAGAAATGATGGTTATACCGTGTGAGAGAAGAAATGGCTACATAAGTATAAAAACAAAATAAAAAAATCAAATTAAAAAATAAATAAAATAAATGATTTATAATTCTAAATTTAAAAACCGCCGAGGCTTATTAACTCATGACTTTTAAACAACATAATTTATCTACTCGATCTCGATCTTCAATCGACAATCCATAGAAACACAACACAATATCTTGCAAAATTATGCCACTTCAAAGCGTAAAATGCGCATAACTTTTGAATGACTGAACCGAATTCATCAAATATAACTAAGAACACTCGCGATCAAGTCACTTTTCAAAAAAACTAAATTATCATCGCTTCATCCGTTTAGGAGCTACGATGCCCAGACAGACACACAGCAACAAGCGTCAAACTTAAACCACCCTTCTTTTTCCGTCGGCGTTTAAAAATAAATTATTGAGATGACAACTAAAAGAGAAGTATGGAAGAAGTCATTTTGCGGCGATCTGAAATAGATTTTGAAAAAGACAAGACAATGACGATATTGCTACACTAGAACAAGATAATGATAATATTGCTACACTATTACTTTTTAGTGGAAATTGTGTTTATCGTAATAGTTTTCCTACTGAAAGGTTGGAATTAAACCCAGTAAACATATTTCCCATTGCTTGTACGTATGATTGATATTAAAACCTTTGAACCAATATTGCCTGTGACCTTACCTTTAATGTTGAAAGATGTTAATAACATACTGTAACTGCATTGGGTATAGGATATCACATTAGAAGGGTTCAGAGCAGAAGGGTTTGTCAACTTCCGTTCACTTCCGTTTAAATTTAAGATGGCTAACAGAATTCATACCTGGGCCCGTACTAGGACGCATCAATGCTATCTTGACTCCATTGTGAGAAAAGTTTAGTGCTATTCATCCTGTTTAACTTTATATCTCTCTCACACTGCAACAAGGACGCCTTTATCATGGACTTATGAATTGAATTTGGAACTACAATTTTCTGAACGTTCGAAATCAATAACATGAGCGTTTCAAAATTGTGAATCTAATTTTCGAATTAGATAATTCATACGTTTAATTTAAAATTGTATTGTTCACGGTACAATACGTCTTAGTCATCCGTCAGATTATTTAAGACACGGGGTCTGTTAATTGTTGTCTTGATCTTGCCTTTTGCTGGAGAAAGCCTGGAAAAGTGCTAATCTCTACGAAGTGACTTGTGTCAATCACGTGACTAGCTAAATGCCATATTACCTAATAGATATTTGACAAGCATTTGACGGTTGCCTGTCATCATCTACGGAAGGTTTTATTATCGATGACGACGTCTGATTAATAGCCAGCCTTCGTAGCCAAGTTACAAACGTTTCGTATCAAATTTCATTCTACAACTGTTAACGCCTTTTATTTGTATGGTCTGACCACGTGACTTCACATTTAGATGAATAATTCCCATACATTGATTCGTTTTATACTAGCGTTATCGATTGTAGATTGTCAACTTGGCTACAGGTGCTGTTGTCTAGCCCCTTTCTTTAAATCTCGGTGAGATAGCGGTCAAATGCGAAACGGCTAGTATTTAAACGAGCGAAAATAAATTCAAATTAAAGGTGTACAAAATACTGAATATGGCTTACTGAAATACTAAGTGGGCGACAAACAGTGGGCGAATACAAATGTTTAAAACAGCGACTTGATTAGTACTTTGGCAACATAGTCGACGGAGCCCCGCTGCGCGGGGCTCCTATTTCCGTCCGCAGGTTCTAAAGTAACCTAACACGAACGAGATGACGGGAGCTGAGTTCGCTCGCTTTGCTCGCTCACTTCAGCTCCCGTCATCTCGTTCGAACCTAACCTGTCCGTGTCGGGGTGCCCTAAGCTCCCGAACTCGCTCCGCTTGCTCTTGTACCAATTCGTTGAAAATACAATTATATCCGAATTCCCGCGCTGCACAGCGATGTCGCCTTCATTTACGATAAAGTCGCTTGGAGATGTTTAGCTATTTTTAAAAGAATAATATGCTAATATAGAAAAAATAGAACCCCAAATACAATTATAGTATGTCACAATATTATTACTGCAGCTCACTAAAACCTCCTAAAAGGTATTACTCAAACCGGATAAATAGTTGCTTACTTAGTATAATAGTCGCCCATTCAGTATATTTTTCGCCCGGTTAATAATTTCCCATGCGAAACTTAGTTTACAGGACCACTTTATAGTATACGTTTTTATTCGGCAGTGGCGTAGGTAGTTGTATGAGCGAGTTCACACATACGTTATGTTTGAAAGATGGTAGTACACTGACTAAATGTGGTGAGAACATTATTCCCAGTAGCGACGGATTCGTTAAAACGGTATTGCAAATGCGGTGTGATCATCATCTCCAGTACGGATCTGTTAAAAACGATCCTGGAAATACGGATGTTCTGTGTGTACGTATCTTTAGTCGACTGTCACTTATTTAAGACCTAACGTATGTAGATAAATAGATAAGTTATCTTTTTAAGATTCTTAAGTGGCTTGCATTAGTTGCAAAAAAAAATATTCCTATCCGAAGAATAAAACAAATAAATAAATATTCAGTATACCCATCAATACCTTTAAGTACTGCGCCAGTATTTAACACAAATTCAATTTAACATCCAGACTGCCGTATCCACAAGACAACATAGAGATAAATTAGAGCTTTCTATGTAAATCAAATGCAACCAAAGAGGAACCTAGTTCCGTACAGGATTTGTTAACGAAATTGTTAATCCTATTCAAATATTCCATTACAAATTCACTTAACGCAGCACTAGAAGTGTTTAAATCATTTTGATTTGTGGCTCTGCGGATAGTTTTAGTGTAAAGATTAATGGGTTGGAAATTAATTATATTTAAAGAACTCTGACAGTTTTGTAGCCGATTGTGGTTAAGTTCAAAAGAAGAGTAATGATGTTATTTATTTAGGATCTCTAATAAAAGATATTCACTACAAATATAATATCATACACATAAATAATGACAGTGAGGATATTGTAAGATAGTGTCATACCAGCAAAATTTAGGAAATTGTTATCACTAATTAATAATAATAACAGCCTGTAACTGTGGGACAGGAGAGTTAAGGCGTCTTCTCATAGGTACAGAAAAAGCTTTTAAAGCTCTCAGGTGGAGTTTTTTATGTTAAATTACAAAGTGATTATTACAAATAATTTAGGTAAATTGTTGTTCGACTGAGGCTACACAATCTAAGATAAAAATCACCAACTGATATTTGTAAAAGCAAGAATAAAAGTTAGGGAAACCATTTAAATTACAGGCATATGAAATATACAGTGCATTAGTTTTAGCTTTGCAATGCTCTTGCTATAAAAGCCTATAGTTCGGATAAGCAATACATTTCATCTTGAATGATCAAGCAAGTTATTTTTCCGTCACCATACCAAGTTAGTAATGTAATATCTATTTGTTGTATCTATTCCACAAGTAAATATCATACTTGTTTTTTCCAAAAGACAGAAGTGAAGCCATAGATAACAATAACCCATTTATTTCCTAAAAAAATATAATCTTTAGTTTATTTTTCTGTTATATAATTTCTAAGTTGTCTGTAATGAGCAGTGGTGGCCAAGTGGTATCGGCCGCGACTTACATATTGTAGGTCGTGGGTTCGAGCCCATGCAGGCGCTTTACTTTGTGTAAATTATTTCATCACCACTGCTCTCAAAACGGTGAAGGAAAACATCGTGAGGAAACCGGCATGTCCCAGAACCAAAAATTCGAAGACATGTGACATCCACCAACCCGCACTGGGCCCGCGTGGTGGATTACGGCCCATTCCCTCTCACAGAGAGGAGGCCTGTGTCCCAGCAGTGGGAACATTAATAGGCTGATGATGTGATGTGATGTGAAGTTGTCTGGTGCTGGAATCCCAGCCAGAGTAAAGGTCTCCTCCAGTTTACTCCAAGACTTTCTATGCATTGCTTTTATTTGCCATTATTTTCATGCTATGCTATGAAGTGAATCCATAGACATCAATTTCGACAATTACTTATTAAATTCCATGTGAACAGGCATTGGGATGAATTTCCTAATCCCTTCCTTTCCCTTTGCCTACATATTTAAATTTGCCGCCATACACACTCCTACATTTCCGAGTGCGGAAAAGACAATGCATCAGCTCCGCCATCTGACGGCGGGTGGCAAAACTATTCAGTAAGAACTCGATATCAATGCTGGCTGGCTCAAATTTACGCGCGCGAAGGAAAACTATCGTGAAATAAGACTAAATGGACAAGTGTGGTGATCACCCGACTCCAAGCAGTTTTCCAAGTATCCTGTAAGTACCTTAATACTCTTACTTCATTATATACTTCAGCCTGTTTTTGTAGGAATAATTAACCTAAGCCACGTCCCTGGGTGGACGTGAAGCTCATTCACCAATTAATAAGAGACAATACTGAGAAATTATCTGGATGTAAAAGTCCAACAAGACAGCCCCCTGAGAATACCAAAATTCTTACAATCAATACCTTGTAAATACGTAACGACTGCTCATATGCTATTCTATCAAAAACCAATACATATAAAGCACTGTGCGTGATCTCTAATGTGGTTTACACATCGTCATGACACGCGAGGGCGCTTACAGGCCGCATTATGCTTTGATCGGACTGGGTACAAGCCTTACATGCGCAATCTAGGCTGAGCTGGATGGAAATCGTGTTAGAAATCGTGTGATGGTGGAAGTGGATTTTGGTCGGTGTAGTATTCAGAGTGAGGTTTGGTTTGAAACAGCGAATGCAATTTCATATTAGGCGCAACCGCTTTGGAGCTTTTTTGTTTTTAGATACACTTTTATGTAAATACCTATTTATATATTATTTAAATAAAAATCTAGGTTTGTCAAATTGGGCTAATAAGTCCTCTTTTTAATCATTTTCCATTATTCTTAAAGAAACGCAAAATAAAGTGAATTTTATTTGCCAGTCGACGAGCTATTTTACTATGTTGGAGCTACTTAACCGACTAACCAAAAAGGAAAAGGTTCTATGTTCAACTTCATGTTTGTTTTTTTTGTATGTTCACCGATATCTCCATCAATTGTGGACCGATTTGGAAAATTCTTTTTTGTTTGAAAGATATACGACAGAACTCTTCAATAAATAACGGCAAATCTCTTTGGATTGCTGTAATCGCATGTCTGTTTATTGATTATACCATTTCATAACAAAACGTCACGCCAGTACACTCTTAAGAGCTACGCAGATCTCTCTTTCCACCGGTAATGTTCAAATTTCATGATATTCGGGTTATCTATTCAGGCGTTAAGGTAACTCACTAAGCAACCTGCCTAATAGGTCCATAACGCAAAAAAATGGTACCTACGAAAGACACCGACTTCCAAAAATAAAGTTATTTTTCACTTTTTAGTTATTTTTGACGTGATAACGTCTTTAAAATCGTTTTAGTCGGGTGACATGTTCAGAAACTTGTGTCACACCAAAACCTCACGAGCGCGATCGCAGGTATAACGAGAGAGAGACGGACCGATCTCCCGTCTCATCTCGAGCGCTGCCAGTCATTCCGTGAAACTTGTCATGCGGAATCCTCACGAGCGGAGGCTGGCATAGCGTTCGAGTGAGTGGACCGATCTTCCGTCTCTCTCACTCTAGCGGCATACAAACGAATAGAGATTTTCTCGTGCGGTTAAGTTTTCGTTGAATGTTTAACAGTGAAACAAAATGTGTTTATCATAACATAGGTTTATATGTAGGTAAGACGTTATCACGTAAACATTTTGTAGTTTTCTTATTTGGAAGTCGGTAGTATATTTTTGTAAAAAAAGTTTATTTTTTTTACTTAAGTATTTTTAAAACACATGACCTCAAGTAATATGGGACAAGGGCAGCCTAACCTACTTGCATATGTAACTGTCTAGACCTTGTACCATCGAGTAGTTCCCGATATATCCTCTATTTATTTTGCACACACTAAACAGTTAATTAGAGAATTAACACATAGAACGAAGGTATTCTTTATTTAAAAAGAATTTTTTTATCTGTCGTGGTGGCCCAGTTGCTAAGACCTCGCCTGTCATGCTTGAGGTCGTGGGTTCAAATCCAGGCAAGTACCAATTTGACTTTTTCAAATTCATATGTACTTTCTAAGTTTATCTTGGACATCACAGGCAACGGTGAAGGAAAACATCGTGAGGAAACCTGGACTTTTATATTTAATGTAAGTCTGAAAAAGCCATGTCAGAGACCTGTGGGGTTTCACAGAGGTGGCTTAATTAACTCTGACACCAGAGGTGGCCACACCTCACACGAAAAGAAGAAGAAGGAAAAGAAATTTCTTCCAGTGGATCTGCGACAGTAGAAATCTTAACAAAACAGAAAAATCTTACTGTCTATCTCTCTTAGACTCCTTCTCAATTTGAAAAATTAATAACCCAAAAAAGAAATCAATTTTCAACACGCGAACCCAAACAAGTTACAATCGGACAGATCATAACATCATACCCTATTGTATCGCCACAACAACAAACCCGATAATTTTCAGTTTGCGTGTTGATTGGCCTACAATTAATTGGTTAGAAGTGTTTATTGGATTTACTGAGTAATTACTGCCATGTATTGTAAAGTGCTAATGTTACTGCGGTCGATATATTTGCTCGTTATTGAAAAGCATTGTTAGGCGAACAGATTTGAAATATTTGTTAACTTTAAGTTGGTGTTAGACGCGAATTCGAAAACGTATTTTATAAATTGTATTAAATCTAAATCTTAACTTAGGTAAAATGGTTTTAGAAGCTAATTTTTGTAAGAACTAAGCCGATTACAAAAACTTGTTCACTTTAAAAAGATCATAATTTTTAATCGATTTCATAAAGGAGGAGGTTCTAAATTCAACTGTATAATTTTGTTTTTTTTGTGTGTTATCTCAGAACTTTTACGGTGAAAACTTATGTGGGAATATTTTGATGATACTTTTTTTTATTTTAAAGCCAGTGCTTCTCATGGGGACTTATTTAAATTTGATCAATATCTGACGTGTAGTTTTTGAGTCATCTTAATAATGCGAAAAATAACTTTCTTTTGGGAAGTCGGTGTCAAAACCGAATAAAAATGGGTAGGTACAAAAGACACCGATATCCGAAAAGAAAGTTATTTATCGTTTTGTAGAGTTTTGTTTTGGAAGTCGTTTTAAGTTTTTTAATAAAAAGAGTTTTACACTACCTATAGTAGGCGACAGTTACGGCTTTTGTCAGCGTAATCAGCTGTAGTTGAACACTATTTACTGTATAAATCAGGACAAATAGAAGCATTTTGTCCTTCGTAAATTCAGTTTTTCAGTCAAATAACGCAATATGTCGCAGATCCTGCTAGACATTCATCCGCATCAGCTTGACCAGTGCTTTTTTATAGCATACTAGCTGCCGCCCACGTGGTATAAATACTTCTACCAATATATTTATAAATTATATCCTATATGTTGTTATGATGTATAGCTATATTTCTGTAAAGTTTCATCAAAATCCGTTCGGTAGTTTTTGCGCAAAAGAGTAACAAACATGCATCCATGTACTTATATTGTATGTCGTTTTGTGACAATTAAACGCTTTTTCTTTCTTTCTCTTTTTTCATCCATCCATCCATCCATCCTCACAAACTTACAAGTTTATAATAGTTCTAGCCAGTGCCCGCGGCTTCGCCAGCGTAAAAACGTGTTTTATCATCCCAAGGGAATACAAACTATCCTATGTCCTTCCCAGGTTCTCACACTATCTCTATGTCGAATTTCATCTAAATCGGTTCAGTACATCCAGAGCCCCCTACCCCCTACAACCTCACAAACTTTACCTCTATATAATATTAGTATAGATTAGGACTTAAATAAGCTTGCCGATTAAGGGAAAACTGCCACTCAAGAGGACATATACCAATTAACAATCTGTCAGCGATAACAATTTCCAAAAAATATATTTTGGACTTTTGACATCCGTTTCGCTGATACAATGTCTGTTTGACTAGAGCTCTTTAATGACTCCGCTTTTAGGCCTCAACTGGGGTTCTTTCTAAATACTCCTACGTAAAGGCCAAGTTAAAAGGTTTGAAAAAAAATATATTTATAATTGATTCATGTAGGTACATTTTTTTTTAAACAGTTACGTTATTTGTGAAACATGGTTTTTTCGTAATACTAATACTATTGCTTTAAAAAAATAATGAGCAACACGATATTTTTTCTCTTCTTTTCATATCCCTCCAAAACGACTTGGATGTTAAACAATATTTTACAGAGAAAAATTTATGGTAAGAATAATTTCTTGATCTACATAGGATATATAAATCAAAAAATAATTTGCAAACAAAACTGACCAGAACGGACCAATATTGATATTCTGGTATCTAGCGTGCGCACGGTCAGTACCGCATTAATATTAGGGAATTTATACGCCTTAAGATCACACAAGAACGCGTCTGTTTCAACGACCATCGGCCCTCTGATAGATAAATTTTTACAAGTTTATGTTTTGTTTCATCCGATATCTGTGTATGTAGGCAATCAAAGTTTGCAAGTTAAATTCGATCCTGTTTTCGATGTTCGATTCAGCTGAAATTTTGCACACACATTTTTTTTTGTCTTGACAATGCAATTTTTTAAATATTATTTTAATGCAATCGTTTTAAATATTATTTTAATGCTCTTATATAAAGCATTAAAATAATATTTAAAACGATATAAATCGTGTTTAAAATTCAAACCTAAATCAAACTGACGCACAGGTAACCAAATGACTTATTGATTCTGCCTTCCAAGCCAGGACTTATACACGGAACCCTCGCATCAAATATGCATGAACGCGGATATCCGTGGGCTTAGTTGTGCATATCATTTACAGCTGTTGGGCATATATGAATGGAGGAATTGAATTGTATGATTTGATTGTTTATTTGAATGTTGGTAACAAATGTTCATATTTTTTTGGGTTTGTTGTAGCTGTTGAGTACCTATTTGAAATTTTCCTTTAAGTAGACCAACGATCAGTAGACAAAAGGACATAGTAGGTACATATTATAAGCCATAAAGGTTGTCAAATGTTTGAAATATAATACAAATTCATTTAATTATTGTTTGTCGCAGGTGAAAAGGCAGTTCTCACTATCAGCATTTTTGTATCATTGTAACATACCCATAGGGTGTACGATATATATTTATATGTATGTCGATATTATTGGCTATGTAAAAAATACAATGGTTGTTATCCATTGCATTGATTATTTAGTCAACTTATCTTACATTCATTAATATATATTATATAATTGTTACGGTCATAATGGTTGTGGTATATGGGATTGATCTCATGAAAATTTCAGTAGCTCATATCAATCTTATACATTTTCAGTCTTTCGACAATCATTATCGTTAATAGAATATCAATTTATCTAGGTCCTCTTATATTATTATTTCGAAATAAACAGCAAATTATGTAGACTCCGGTTAGAATGAAAAGGTACTCGAAAACATTTCAAAGGTAAATATCAAAGAAAACCAAACAGAACGAATCTTGTTGAAAATAGAAACCGTGCCAACATTTCAAATAAAATATTCCAGGTCAACAACCTCATATAAAGTAATGAGTTTATCATTGAAGAACGTTGCCCACCCACTCGATAGGTAGTCAGAGTATATAGGTCAATCCACTGTCAGCTGTATTGACCTTGTTTTATTTGTATTGTACTTTAATTGACGATTTTTTTTATTTAAGCAGGTAATTTTTTTATAAGAATTACCTACGTTATTCAGATTAGTGTGTTGATTTATTCGTTTATTAAAACTGTAAGCAACATACAGGTACATAAGCGGAATCAATGCTTGAGGCATTCTCTACCAATTGGTCGGTCGTTGTTGGTTGATTAACCAAGAATAAGAAGAACAATATGAGGCAATTATATTCTTCTATCATTTCCCGTCATTCTTCTATCATTAAAGAAGATTAATAACCCATCTGCCAACCATGATGTAAAAGCAGGTACCTTTTCTAAGGTTAAGCTGACCGTCACCGTCTGATGGCGGACGCAGTAGGTGGCGAGGCCACTGACCTGACCCGTCACAGGGGGACTAAGAATGGAATACACGCGTTCGTCTGGCAACCATAAGCTAGTTTGGTCCCTGGGGTGGTCACGGCGTGCAACGTGTTCTGGAGCACCAGTAATGGGTTTTACTCCCAGTGGAGGGTTCGGTGACGGACAGCCACGGTTGGTTCGCGGATGTATACCTACACGTGCCCGTGTTCCGGCCATTAGAGGCATGGGAGGACTACGTGGAGTTTTAGTGGGTTGGAATCCCACATAACTCCGTTATCTCCCCGTGTTAGCGTAGTAAGCATGAGCATTTCTTCACGCAAAAAAACAAAGGGAGGAAAATCTATGTGTTGAAATTATTGACAATCATGATGATGTTCAGTCATAGTCCCATTTTTACACAAGTAAGAAAACAATCCATATACTTTTAGATTCATTATAAGTATTATTGCCAAACATACATGCCTTCTCCCATAAACTCACCTATTCCATTGGGTTTGGTAAAACCTACCTGAAATAACAACACCACGAGCAAAAAAAACTTTTATAGCTACACGAGGGTTAAAACACATACATTCGGTCTTACTCTTAGCGAAATGAAAAGCGATTTGAAATATTTTACAAGCCATAATCGTGGATGGGTACCCCTTATCCCCCACTATACCGGTGCAATTTTCCCGGCAACTTTTAGGGTTAATACTAAACACCTTAACATTAACAACTCTTATAAAACACACCTTGATACACACCTTAGTTTATGGGAGACCATTACAATAAGCGCTTGGCTTTTGTTTTGATCGTTTCGGCAATATTATGATAACTTTTCGCTGAGATAATAAACACTGGCTGCTATTATTTATTTTTGTAACGCCGACACAGAGTAGATGTTTGACAGAGGCCTAACTGCAATCCTTATATTATAGTTCTGCGTTAAGCCTACTATATAGTTAGCACGATTACGTATAGAAACTAATTGTATAAAGAAATGTAATTGTTTTTTAGGGTTCCGTACCCAAAGGGTAAAAACGGGACCCTATTACTGAGACTCCGCGGTCCGTCTGTCTGTCTGTCTGTCACCAGGAACATCTCATGAACCGTGACAGCTAGACAGTTGAAAATTTCACAGATGATGTATTTCTGTTGCCGCTATAAAAACGAATACTAAAAACAGAATAAAATAAATATTTAAGTGGGACTCCTAAACGACAAACGTGTTTTTTTGCCATTTTATGCGATAATGGTACGGAACCCTTCGTGCCCGAGTCTGACTCGCACCTGGCCGGTTTTGTATGAATTAATCTCAAGAAGGTATAAGGACTATACGATTACTAAAGTTTCCTCTTATAGAAAACTAAGCTGTCGTTGAAGACCACAAGCTACTTTTGATCCCAAAAATGCACGTATGTTGGGATGCCACGGGAATAAGCCAGACGTTAATAAAATTGCAAAATACGTAAAACCTTCGATAAAGTTTCGCTTACACATAGCCAAATCACACACACACATCCAACTATTTGATCGCATTTGTATTTTTTTTTTTGAATTATTGGGTCACGATTGACTACCATCTCACCTGATTGAAAACTATGATGTGGTGTGATGGAGCCTAGAAGTAAACTATTTGCTCTTGACTTAAAAATGCCCGGGTTGCAACAGTCTTCGCTAATTCCACTCCATAGCTATACGCAATGAAAGTACATATTCCTAAAATGTTTTGTGCGTATTGGTGAGATGCTCGTTATGTACCGATGGCGCAAAGCTAATTTTTTGTAGTCCGATGATGGAACGGGCGAGGCGGAAATAATAATATGTAATATAACCCTTGGTCTCTGCTGCCATACCAACTCATGAGCCAATACCTTATAATAAGAACGGTAGTAAACTTCGTTTAGGAGTTATTGTAACTTATTATGTTTGCAATTTATGCGATATTTTGTTACTTCTGTGTGATTTCCAATCGAGGCGACCTTTTTGTTTTCCCTAAGGATTTCCTCCCCAAATTAATAACTTAATGTTGTGATTACTTATCCTCCAATGAAACGTGGTAGTTTTGGCCATTTGTTTACTTTACTTAGACATTCTTACTAGCAAAAGAATCTATCTTTAAGTCGATATATCTACGTTCCTACAATATTAATTGTTATTTTTATCTCGCTCGATGATTTTCTGATACTAAGTTACTTCAATTTACTTTTGTCCATATTTGTCTGTTATAGCTGTAGCAAAAGAGTTTCTGAATTTATCATTTCAGCCGAAAGACGTCCACTGCTGGACATAGGCCTCCCCCAGGCGTCGCCACATTGACCGATCCTGTGCGTCTCGCATCCAGCGCCTTCCTGCAACCTTAACCAGGTCATCGGTCCACCTTTTTTTTTTTTTTGTGGTTTGCCTTCCAACGTATCGTCTTTCGGTTCGCGGTCGCCATTCTAGAACTTTTCGGCCCCATCGGCCATCCGTTCTGCGAGCAATGTGCCCTGCCCACTGCCACTTAAGTTTAGCAATTCTCCGGGCTATGTCGGTAACTTTAGTTCTCCTGCGGATATCATCATTTCTGACGTGATCACACAAGGAAATTCCGAGCATAGCCCTCTCCATTGCCCTTTGGGTGACTTTAAGCTTTCTGATAAGGCCCATTGTGAGCGACCATGTCTCGGTCCCATAGGTGATCACTGGCAACACACACTGGTCAAAGACTTTTGTCTTGAGACACTGCGGTAAATTGGATGAGAAGATACCACGCAACTTTATACTTGATGATAATAATATCATCATCATCGCCATGGTTTTGTACCATGTTACTTGGGTCAAAGACTGTATTTATTCTCCCCTGTCAACCGTGTCGCTAATGTTTACTCTTTACTTTAAAGCATAGAATAAATATACAATGAAGCTATATGGAAAAAAAAAGTAGATTAATGATATTTGAGGCAACCTTCTTCTTCTTCAGTCGGTCCCTCACACAGAAATAAATTTAAATAGATAACGCAAGTCCCTCCGTCTGTATGGAAACAAAGTGTGCCACTTTTTCACAAACAATGTAAAAACAAAGGTGAACGGCAGATTTTGTACCGCATATTTTTTTGATGTTCGGTTATAGAATTTGTACCACTTATTAAGGCAACTAAGCCATTTATTTTCATGTAAGTTTACTATTTTTAGAACTTCGGATTAATTAATAATATCAATAAAAAGATTTTGATGAATAAACTTAATAAAACCGTACACTAAACACATAGCTATGTTATATAAGTTGCCTTATGTAAAATAACTCAAATACTGAAATGATAATTAATTATTTAGAAATAGAAATAACATTAAATATAATCAAAATAATCATTATCAAACTGTTGCAGTCCGCTGCTGCACATAAGTATCTCATAAGTAGGTACGATACTCATCTCAATCTACCTACTTAATGGTAAGTAAAACCACTACAAAGATAGCAACAAACAGTTTCGAACATTTACTCTACACATTATGTAACAATATGTAACATTTACCTATATATAACAATCTACATTGGCACACTAGTACATAACCTTAAAAATAAAACTAGTTATAACTTTTACATCCCAAGTTCTCAAAATCTAAGAATTTAAAAAGGGATTATCTATCATATTAACTATAAAACAAAAAATATCCCAAAACACGAAATGTTAATAGCGGTACGAAATTCCCATACAAGCCTGCCGTTCGCCTTTTGTTACCAATGAAAGAAATCATTTCCAATGCCTCGGGCAACTTTTTCTATACATTCCTTACAGCTTAATATGGCATAAAAAGGCATTTTTCTAGATTTCTGTGGATTTCCGGTGCCGATAATGCTAAATGAAAAGCTCAGATTATGATCATTTGTCGTAACTTTAGTCCATTTTTTGGCACGCGAAGTACATACAATCGCGTAATCTAGTTAGATTTGTCTTTGGTCCCTCATTATTGAGGAACGTGGTCACTGGACCCCTTTAAGCGGACAATCTGCCACCATCGACTCTGGTCCAAAGTTGCCATCACTACCTGCTGGAATTTGGTTGAGGACGCAGCTTCTTTCACTTGGTCAGACCATCATGTTGGCGACCGGCCTTTTTATCTCTTTCCTTCGGTATTGCAAACAATGACCAGCCTATTAGTGACCAACAAATGGTTTTAACGAGTCATGAGCATCAGCTCATATTGCTCGTAGTCGATACGGTCACAACTCAGATTCTTCATTTATCACTTTAGCCAGATTTTATGAACTGTCCTATGTCAAACGGTTAGCCAGATAGCATAGCAAAAGCGATAAAACATGGCTTATAGGTACTTTTCAGAGAAATATATAGTTTTTCATCTGTCCCCACCATAAAGCCTGTTTACACTGGCGTTTCAGAATATCTCGTAAATATAAGGATTCCCATTTACAAGGCGAACCTTTAAAAGGAATGAACTCGTATGAGGCGATAAAATGCGAGGCCATCTGAGTTATGGGGTACCTATAGACGTATTCAAGCAATTAGGGTTGTCCCAAATGCGTAGTAAAATGGATATAAGGTTGAACCAGATGCAATATAAATATGATGACATATTTTGCATTTTATTAGTTTGGATTGTACAGCCTTGTTGATCTAGTGATAGCAAACGAAACCAGCTGCTGACCAAGCTAGTCCCGAGATCGATTCCTGGGTTACTGAAAGAATTATTGGGTTTGCCGATTTGTTATTTCTCAGGAGTTTTAATTTGTGCCCGGTTGATGATAACTGGCTTGCTCTACTTTAAATAGGATGAAAACATAACTTGCAAAATGTGTGTGTGTCTACTACATATACAAATCATACAGTTTGTTTTTAGTTTCAAAACTTATTACAATGAAAAACAAACAATACAAAAACACTCACACTATTAACAGCCCTTTGCTCACTTTTTGCTAGCATTGCCTTTATTGGCCTTTCACAAAAGATTGGATAGTGATAAGAGAGAATCCTATCCAAAAATAAAAAGGAATCTGCCAACCCTATCCAGTCTTAAGCATTATTGGTCTGAAAAACGTCTTTATTTACCGTCATTGGCTATTAGGAGAACAGTTAGGCTAAATTGAGTTCGAGCTAGAATTTGTGTCACAATATAAGAAAAATTGTGTACGTATTATACGTTTATCTAGAGGAATGGATTGAGCGTTCAATTTCCGGCTGTAAAATGAATACAATCAAAAAAGAGTAAGAGATAAAAGCCTATGCTACGGCCAGTTGTTGGCCATTACTAGAATTCTGATTAGATCAAGTCACAGTCTTGCAATGTCACCTTCATTACTATGACCTACAACACTTTTCTGGAGTGCAAAGTGACGAATGTCAGTATTGGTCACTTTGTTACTTTTTGTAGTCTATTAAATTTTGTGACTGTGTTACTCAGTCCATTCTTCTAAGTCTATGATTTAGCCACCATTTTGTTAAGGGTAAATCGTAAATGTTTGTTAAGGGTAAGTCTATATTCGTCATTTTTTGTGATACGAGGTTATTTTCGGTCTCTCAGGGAAATGCGTAACAAATATTGTACACGATAAAAAAATATTTTTTCTCGTCACCCTTGATTAAAAAATCATACGGCGTATCGTATAATTATTAGCAAGCACGTCAGAAATGTGTTCCGAGATTTCTTTTGACATGGTTTATATTAAAGTAATTTTATATCGAGTTTCCTATGCCATCGACATTTTTTATTACTCAACGCTATGCATAAAAGTAAGACGGAAATTTTGACTTAGAAATAATTAGAATATTACAGTGTAAGATTTATCTCCGAGAAAAATCTGCAATAATTTTAACTGTACATTTTTGTAGATCTTATCAGAGTCTTTCAACTAAGAAAGACCAGTAACTTATTAAGACGGGAACGAAACTACTAAACTAAGGGTGTTTCACATGGAGGTAAAATTTTTTTTTGGTAATTTTGCCCCACACTATCCTGTATCATGAGTGCGTTTACAAAGATTTAAGGGCCTACATCCGCTTTAGTGCTGGTAACTTTCCAAAGCATACTCCTTAGGAACGGTTAGGTTAAAAGGATTGAAAAAAAAAAATATTATTGTTTCATGTACATTATTTTTTAACCATGATTTTTTCGTATAACAAATAGTATTGCTTTAAAAAAATAATAAGCAACACGACATTTTTCGTAACTTTTGGATTCTTCTCCAAAACGATTTGGATGTTTAAAAATATTTTTACATAGAAAAATTGATGGCTGGAATTTCTTCATGACTGAAATAGCATAGGTAAATCAAACAATATTTTGCAAACGAAACTGTTCAAAAGAGGTTCAATATTGATATCTTGGCTCCGAGCGGGCGCACGGCCAGTACTGCGTTAACATTGGGGCGTATATATCGCCTTAAACTCACATACACAAGACACCCAGATCCGGAACAATTATCTGTAGGCCATACAAATATTTGTTCCGTGCGGGAATCGAACCCGCGACACGCAGCGTAGCAGCCGATCGCTCAACCACTACGCCAACCGTGTCGTCAAAAGTCAGGTTATTGGTTATAGCTATCCTTTTTTTACATACATACCTAATTAACTCAAGCCTTATTCTCTGTTGACACAGTCAGAAACTACAGAAACTTCACCTTTATTTTGACAAAAGCAAAACTTTTTCTACCTACAACATTATCAACTTGATCCAGAAACCAAGATGCATCTACGTACAGCTATCTCGGTAAGCCACACAATGTATCCAATATTTAGGTGTTGCTGTAATTTCACGGGCGTCGGTTTGGGAAGGCATGGGATTTCGGTCTATCCCCTTACCTATGGTTGCGGTTTCAACCGACCCTTAAAATGCAAAGCCATGGGTTCCGCCTCTGAATTTTTAGTAGACTGTGTAAAGTGGAGCTCACGCAGTGAGCGAAACTAACACACGTTACATAAGCGAACGTAGCTTTTAGAAGCCACTAGTAATCAAGTAGGTAGGTAAACTAAAATATCTTGGCCCACAACATGGTCTTAACCTTTAAGGTTCCCCTTGTCGACGACACGAACTATTTTGTGCGCGAGGTTAAAATGCATGCTATCTAGTCCGTCATCACGTGCGAAAGAGATAGATGTTGTGATGAGCAGTAAGAAGCTAGTTCGCGTACGAATTAGCACTTTTGCAAATTTGCATCAAAATGGATGATGATTTAGGACGAAAACGAGCGCGCGAATTTTATCAAAAGACCTTTGGGAGTCTAGATATCATGAAAAAACGACTAAATGTATATATTCAAAATAAAATTATTTCCATTGTTGAATTACTAATCTATCTCTGTATGGAGGACGTTTTGCAATTTTCCTTCTTCTTATGGTATTTATTTCCGCCCAAAGATGCGTTAAAACTAGTGTTGAAATATGGAAATTTCGACGCTCATAACTTTCAAATATTTTTACTTTTTTGTTTCCTTACAGGGCTAGATAATGATAAGAAAAATTGACATATTTTTTTATTTTGAACGTACATCGTCAAACAGTGGAGTAATCGCTAGACTACGCTTGTATGGAATAATGATCGACTAGTGTAACCTTAACTGAAGATGTTATTACGAATCTTGGTACGTTCAGTTGTGAAGAATCACAGGATGAAACGATGAGTAAACATCAAAATAAAAATGTAGAATTAATATTGGTCCACTTTGGTATGCTGGAAAAGCTGGGATATTTTAGTTAGCTGTCAAAGCCTAGTTTACTTGATTAGCTAAGCATTCTAGTGCAAATTTGAACTTAAGTATGAAAAAACACTATAGGTTATGCTAAGCTAGTTAGCTTAACTCGTGGTGTGGCAGGCACCTTAACCAATGTGCGAACAAAGTATGTTCTGAAGAGAACTTTGTTTTGGAATTCAGTGTCCATAACGCAAAACAATGGTATCTAGACACCGACTTCCAAAAATAAAGTTATTTTTCACTTTGTAGTTTTCTAATTTGGAAGTCGGTAGTATTTTTTGTCAAAAAGTTTTTTATCACTTTTAATTATTTGTTGTTGTGATATTTAATCGTTTGTCAATTTCAGAGTCTCTACTAAATAGCTTTTGCCCGCTGCTTGGCCCCACTGTGTGTTATATCCTTAGTTTTTTTTTTTAGCCTACGCTCTGCTATCAAATTAAGTGTCTTATGCCTAATATCACTTACCTACTAACCTTAATTCATTAAAACTCTTATATCTTCAACAATATTAAAGCACAGTTTACCTAACTACTTAAAAAGTTTCTCCCATATTCAAAAAGTTTTTGCAGGCAACGTTGTCTGTAAAAACTTTTATACGATTAGTTAGACATTCCCTTTCTTTTCCTTCAGACAATGTTGCCAATTTCCTTAATTGTCTAGGCATTTAGCCACGTTCAGGTTCCAGGCATTCATTTAAAAAACATTAATCTTTTTAGTTAACGATGTTTCTGCCTATCACTAATAGGCTTTTAGTCGAGGTAATAAATCGAATGCCTTTGTTTGGGGGCTGAAACACTGCGTAACATGGTTAAGTTTATTTATTTTTTTATTCATTAACACATATATTTGTTATGTATTAGCTACTGCTAGTGGGACTCCAACCCACTAAAACTCCACGATGTCCTCCTGTACCGCTTATGGCGGGGACACGGACACGCGTAAGCACTCAACGCGAACCCGCCAAGGCACGGTCCGTCACCATAGGGATGGCACCTTTGGTCCCCCTGTGACGGGTCAAGTTCAATGGCCCCGCCACCTACCAGTTTTCGGCCGCAGGAGATCGGGAGAGCGGCGCATCGCAATACCGGCACTCCTCTCCCGCCGCGGCTTCCAAACCTCAGCCGCGATATCATATGGGACCTTTTTTTTTTTTTTTTTTTTTGGGTGGGAAATCATCCAATGACTTCTTCCGCTCTGGGTGGAGCGGAAGGGCGTGTCAGACTTTTACTGACTATCCTTCAGTTGCTTGTGCCAGGGCCGCGGTAACTCTTTTTCAAATTTATCCGCGACCCAGACAGGCATCGGCCCTAGCGGACCCCGTCAGTTGTGCTGACATCTCTTTGAGGCGCGCGTGGAACACTACGCGCCGTAGTCGACTCGGGCCTGGTCCTTATCAGACGGCGAGCTACCCATTACTCGCCGTCCGCAAGCCCGCACCTACGGTGGCCGGGAATCGGCTTGCGATTCCCGACGCCCAGGGCGTCTCCTGCGGTGGCTAGGGGCGTGAGGGCGTCTCCGTTGCGTCTCCCTCACGCGTTCTGCCTCCTCCTTTGCGAGCATTACTGCTTCGCAGAAGGAGGTGACAGCTTCCCATGCCCTCTCGCTCCGTACCATAGCCTGAACCAGGGCCGGACGCGAGAGGTCGCCACCGCTGATCGCCTCCATGAGGACACGGCGGTGCTCCGCCCAAGCGGGGCAGACCTCCACCGTATGCTCCACCGTGTCCTCCGGGCGATCCACACAATGGTGACACCCGGGCGTTTCCTCCCGCCTTATCCTGAACAGGAACCTCCCGAAACAACCGTGTCCGGTGAGGACCTGCGTCAGGCGGAAGGTGAGGACGCCGTGGCGCCTCTCAAGCCACTCCTCAAAGAGGGGCCTTATCGCCGCAATTGTGGCGTGCCCAGCACTGGGTTGCGACAGTCGCTCTCTCCATGTCGCCATGAGATCCTGCCGGAGCTCTATCCGCCGAGCCGCGATTTCTCGTGGATCATATGGGACCTGGGACGCTCCATAAAACATCGCGGCCCGCCTCAGTTGCGATGTCGCATTTTTCCAAGCGGCACCACATCCTTCTAATTGGCCGCTACGTCGTCGGCTTAGTCGGCAAAAGCCCTGACGAGCGGCCACTACTCGGGTTCCTCTTAGCCGCCAGCTAACCTGCTAAGATCGTCGCTCCACCTAGTCAGTGTGTCAAACTTTGTCCACATCTATTCAGTTGTGAAAAGTTAAGAAACAGACAGACAGAGATACTTTGGCATTTATAATATTGAATTATGGATCTATCTACAGAAACACTACGTAACATGGTTACAGTGTGTTCGTACCTATTTACTTATACAGTCGTTCATATATTTAGTGTTGCAGTAGTTTATTGCCCTTTTTTGCCAACCTTTTTGGCTTACGACATTTGGTTGATTTATTAACTGAGACACAGTTTTTATTTGACGCAAAGAAATGTCGTGTGTCTCACATTTAAATGTATTTTTGGATATAATATCAACTAAATTCGTGACAATCTAAGAAGTCGGATTTGACAGCTATAAAAATACGTTATATAAGTTAAACTTGATGTTTACGAACGATACTCTTTGTTTTAATGTATGTGTAACATAGGAATTAATTAGGATTATGAATTTGATTTTTCGTAGACGTTCATACAAAGTTATCGCGGCATGTAATATGAGAAATGTCATCGGACTTCTTAGATTGTCACGATTATAATATATATCAGATCTCAGAGTACCTATACAATGATATAATGGCACAGTATATATGTGGATGAACAGTACGGAAACTACCTATATACGCTCGTAACGTCACACTCACACAAACATGCGCATAGATGAGACCCGACACGCGTTTGTAGGTAGTTTCCATACTGTTTGTATATTTCTACTTTGACATCAAATCTATCCTGCAACATTGATCATTGATTGCTGCTCAAGAAGAATTAATCGTTTGCCTTGCCTCAAAATGAGAGCTCGTCTGATTGAGTTGTATAATGATTTGACTGTAAACTGAGGCTGTGTAGCTTTAGCTCTTTCATAAGTAACCATAATTCATTGAGACCCTAAAATTACCTTACAATTGTTTACCAGGAAACGATTACTTGTAGTCAAACCCGATCAAATCTAACCAACCTCACCTCAATGTGTAAAACGTCTGCAAAGAAATGAATTTAAATACGTGATCGATGGATTGCGTGACCAGAAAATTAGTTCGTAGTACAAAAGATTAGCATTGCTATTCAGTGGAAAGGCTGTTCATTTTGCACGCCTGATTGTTTCTGTATAAATGTTAAACTTCACGCGTCACTGGGTTTGTGTTCAATCTGATTTGAACACGGAATCAGGTGCTGTGGACTTGGGAGCGTAATTTTTGACGTTGTGCAGTCATGAGGATTTTATGAGAGACTGATGAGGCTGTTGACAAAGTGATTTACTATCGACAATGAGGGCCTATCGCGTTTGAATTTGACGCTAGGGGCGCTGGTGTAGAAAGAGGTCTTCAAAATGTCAAATTTCGTTGTTTTTGGCTTTTAGCTATTTTTATACTATTTACTACTTATTTATTTTTTTCAAATATGGCATATTAAGATAAATACCGAATTTACCAACCATTGGTTGAATATAATTTTATGTGTCGGATTTTTTTTTCTATCCATTTCGAAAAAAAGGGGCTGCGTGAAACTGCAGCATACTTGATTTTATATTTAACTAGCGACCCACTCCAGCTTCGCCCGTGACAAATTATTATTATTTTTTACCTTCATCGTTTTTCATTCTTTCTATTGGTGCAAATCGCATGAAAATCCATTCAGTAGTTTTTTGAGTTTAACGCGTACAAACGCGGCGGGGACTTTCTTTTAATACTTCACAATAGATCCCAATGGGTTAAAGTGTCCGAGTTATTTCTCAGCCCCTCCACAAGATGTATTGACGCACTTCTACGGCATTAGAAAAGATTTTAATTCAAACTTTGCTGCCGTGCGCGTAATAACAACGTTTACAACTATATTTGAGGACCTTACTCGCCAGTGGCGCGAACCGGTGGGCACAAAAATAAAACCCCCTCATTATTATCGTCGTCGCTTTAATACGCTTCCTGCCTATCTAATATTTTTTTTTAATATAATACCTCATTTCTTCAATGTTATCTGAAACAATAACTTAGGACCTGAGGTCCTAGACAAGTAACATTCGATCATCGAAAGCGTGGCGACATATAGTGATTGTTAAAAAAGCAAAATTGTATGGGATTGACAAGAGAGATCGAAAAATCACGTGAACGATCCCATACATTTTGACTACCGCCTTCGCTGACATCGAATGCCACTTGTCTAGAGACTCATGTACAAGTGACATTTTATCAACGAAACGTCACCATAGCGATTGAAAGAAAGCCAAAAGTGTATGTGAATGCCAAGCGTTATCCAAATGTCACATGATAAATGCCGTACATTTTGGCATCCCGACTATCGCCATGGTATACGTAGGTAATATTTTGAAATGAATTATAACTATATTGGTTCAATTTTGCCTCAATCAGAAACGAAGGACCAGAAACTCGAAGCAGGCTTCGACTTTGAGAAATCACCATTCCCAATCATATTCTGGCTGCCAGAATTTAGACACTGAAGTGAAAACTGCCTATAGTCACAGTCAAGGGTCAAAAGTGCAGTCTTACTCTCCCAAAACTTAAATGGCTAGTTTTTGTAGAAGAAGATAAATTATCTACAACTGATGTATTATGTTGTATAGAAAGTACACACAGTCACACAGTGTGACCGTACTTTTGACCCTTAACTGAGTACTTTGAAACACCATTTAAATGGTAAATTTGCTGATAGAATTTTTCGGTTTAACATTTTTTATAGCAACAGGATTTCATGGATTACATGTAATTATTGGTACATTATTTATTATATTTGTTTTATTCGTCATTGAAATAATCATTTTTCTAGAAATCATTATTTTGGGTTTGAAGCTGTAACTACAAAGACGAGTTCCCTGGAACTCACTGGACTGATCCAAACATAGCTAAGGAAAAGCCAGATTAATGATTGCTCGTTCACGTTCGTAAGACGTGGTCAAGTGAGATAGGATAGCATAAGGACACATCCAAATATTTGTGAAATACCTAGACATCGCAATGCCTAAGCCTTTTTCAACAAACTGGTGTGTTTTATACAACTGATAGGCTCGCATTTGACCGCTTCACCAGCGATGACTGGATGTAGCGCGCTTACCTAGAAATAAACTATTCGTTCTTGACTTTAATTGACGTTCATCAGGTTGTAGCTATCAGGAACCCGGGAATTCCACTCCTGAGCTGTACGCATAATTAAAGTATTCAGAAAACGTTTTGTTCGTATAGTTAGGATGTCCACAATGGCATATCAGCGACAGGGATTGACAAAAAGTAAAAAAAAAGTAAGGGATTGACAATCAATCGAAGAATCACGAGATCAATCAAGTTGAGTTAAATTTTTAATTTCTAGAGTTTCGGTTGCTTCTGAATAGACTCAATTATTCTTATAATATTACTAATAACACTAATTTAATAGCACTGGCCCCATTACCCCACATTCCGTAACTCAACAAAGAGCCAACCACAAAATATCTTTTGTTAGTATTCCATTCCGCTCCGTTTTTGCATATCTCTTTCCGTCATAATTTACAACCTACATACCAGGAGATAAGATCTATGAATGTCAGTTTAATAATGTTATAAAATATAGCCGGTGCTGGTTCAATTCTCGTAATACCAGTGAGGTATTCCCCTTTTGTAAATTCATCATTACGATAATTTAATATGCTCAGGCGGTTCGCAAAAGTAGGGCGGTACAATCGAGTTCAGTCGTTGTAAAGAATATTATTATTAAATGTTTGAATAGGAAAATGAGTGTGAGGAAATGATTTATTTTGCTGCGAGTATTTTTCTGTTTTCCTTTTATTTGTTGAGCAATTTCGAATTCATTTTGAAGGCTCTTTATTATGCTGTTTGATTTGTTTCCCGGTATGATAACATTGTATGGGTATCTATCTATAGAGCTCAAGCATCTTGCAACGTCATGAAACATTTAGTGTTGGCTTGTGAACTCAACGTCAGCTGTAAGTCCCTAGCATAGGTTTAAATAACCGATCACTTCGAGCTCATTTTACCTAAGTCATAATAGTGATATGTCTACAGAATCGACTGGCTGAACAGACTTTAAAAAGGCTCGTAGAAAAGTAATATTTAGACCCATTTGCATCTAAATAAATTTAGCGATAAACAAATTAAATTCATCGATCTATTTCTGTCAATTGTTGGAATATGACAGCGATAAATGAGATGTTTTAATTATTATGTTTAGCACTAAATGAATTTAGTGATTTGTGGGCCAAACCGGCTTTAATTTTTATTTTAAGGCAACACGCTGTTTATTCATGAATTAATAATAACGGTTTATTATGTCATTATTGCACGCCAAACAATAAACTAACGAAAAAAATATTTAAGAATAAGTATAATCAAACTCCGACGCAAATAATTTAAATTCAATTTAACTATTTACGGGCACTTTTGATTGATAAAGATTAAACAAAAAATTAAGCTAATTGCACGTATCATTATTGCAAATGGCATCTATCTTCAAATACTTTTCACTTTTTTCATTCTTTCAGCCTCGCGTTTGACCACTATCTCACCAGATGATAAGCAATAATGTGGTCGATGGTGAAACACGCTTGTCTAGAAGTAACCTATTGACTCTTTGACTTAAATACCCGCAGGTTGTAGCTATCAGGAAACACAGACTCCCGCAGAGGATTCCAGTGAAGATTCACAGTGAAAGTATTCCCAAAACGTTTAGTATGATTACATTAGTTTCAAACTATTTAAAACCTTAAAATTATACTCAATGAATTTGATACCCAACAAAAACAACAAGTCCTTTGAACAATTAGTTTGAAACCATTTTCTCCACCAGTGCTCTACACACGGCGATGCGCGATGGTAGATAATTCAGAAGCGCTAATCACAGGCTGCCCGCTTCTCTTTGTTGAGGGTAAGGCTTGATTGATGATCCGACTTTGCCGATGTCGGGTTAATCTTCAAACAACACACTATTAGATGTGTGTGTGTATGCATGTGGGTGTGTATGTATGTGGGTATCAACTTGTGAAACGAGGTGAGGATGTTTTCTGGTAAATTTTTGTAAGCCAGATGGATTGTTTTTGCTGTGGGAATTGCGGGTGTAATGAGAAGTGACAGCTGTTGCCGTAAAAATGTTATAGTAAAATATGATTCTGTATAGTGACAACAGAGAGACATGAAAATAAATCAATACTTTAAAGGTGAGTATAGACTAGAACTTTTACTTGTAACAGAACATCGAGCATTCGCTGTTTTAAAATTAACTCGAAGCACTCTTCGAACATGGAGCTCGATGTTTTGTTACAACCTGATTTAAAAAACAACGCGTGTTTTGGTGTAACATTTTATCGAGCAAAGACACGAGCGCGGGTGACTTGTAGTTAGGTCAATAATGAACGTAAGTTACAAAGAAATGTTACAGGTAAATGGTCACTTGCCATGAGCATTACGTCGAACGTAGTGTCGAACATTCGCAAAAACGTTACATCACATAGAAATGGTTTAAGAAACTGAGCATTAGTCTGCATTGTACCATTCGTAAGAACGTTACATTACATTGTTATGCTCGCGAAAATGCTCTAGTGTATACTCACCTTAAGGTGAATATATACTAGAGCATTTGCACGAGCTAAATTACAATGTAATGTAACATTCTTACGAATGGTACAATACAGACAAATACTCAGTTGCCTAAAGCATTTCCATGTAATATAACATTCTTGCGAATGTTCGACGCTTAGTTCGACGTAATGCTCAAGGCGAGCGAGTATTTAACATACCTTTGTACTTTGCGTTCATTATTGACCTCACACCCGCGCTCGTGCCTTTTCAATAAAGTGTTACACCAAAACGCTCGTTGGTTTTTAATATCAGGCTGTAACAAAACATCGAGAGTCACGTTCGAAGTGTGATTGGAGTAAATTTAAAAACAACGATGCTCGATGTTCTGTTACAAGTAAATGCTCTTTACTCATCTTTACGTTTATTAAACAAAACACCTATGGCCTATGTCCATCAGTGGACGTCTTTTATTTGATATGATGATGATGATGATGAACAAAACTCTGAATGGAAACTCCTAGGACCGCTACTCTACAATAGACTAAACGTAACAGCAAACATTTATTTCCTAAATTATTGTAACTGTAAGAAAATACTTAAAGAAACTCTGCAAAGTATGTCTTATGAAGACACAGAGAAATTATTACTTGTTCTAAAATAGGTATTGTGAGTATTTTATGTATTTTTATATTTTAGTATCTAAGATGTTAGAAAATAAGAATTTTATTATATTATTTAAACCCTTAAAAATACCTAAGACTACCTTATATTTAATTCTCAGTGATTATTTAGGAAAAAAAAAAATGTACCTCTTTTCGCCTGAAACACAGGATTACCTAGTTCAGGCACATAACACGTGTGAACTTGACATAGATTTAAGCAAAAATTTTTATTATTGTTTTACCTAATGATATTAAATAAAAACTTATTATTATTATATCGTGAAGAAATTGGTTGGTCCTACGAGTAGTACAGTCAAGGGTCAAAAGTGCAGTCATACTCTCCAAAAACTCAAATGGCTAGTGATTGTAGAAGAAGTTAAATTAGCCATAACTGATTTAATATGTTGTATAGAAATTAAAGTATAGATTATTCCTACTAACCGCGAAAAGTTATAATTCTGCTGCCTATAATAAAATTGCCTTTTCTGTTTTGGTAGAGTATGACTGCAATTTCGACCCTTACAGACTGATACTATTCTTATTACTACAATAGTATCAGTATGTTACTGTTCCACTGGAGGGTAAAGGCCTATTTTCACACAGATAAAGTACGAACAGTGATCACCACGCTTGCTCGTGAGCTGTTTGCGATTTCAGAAAAAGATATCCTACTAATATAATAAATGCGAACCTTCGTATGGATGGATGTATGTTTGTAACTCAATCACGCTTGAACGATAGTACAGATCTGGATGAAATTTGGCACAGAGATAGATTATAGTCTGGAATAGCACATAGGCTTTTTATACCGGTACAATGTTCCCTCGGAACAATGAAACAATTTTCACGCGGGCATAAGCTTGTTAAATATAAATCCAGGTTTCGTCACGACGAACTCCTTCACCGTTGTCAGCAATTTCTAAGATAAATTAAGAAAGTACATTATTATGAATTTGAAAAACTCACAGTACTAACAATGAAAAGACATAGTTATATTATTGAGTGTTGAGTAGTGGTGGCTCAGTGCTAAAAGTCCCACAGCCTACGAAACGTTAGCCGTAACGTGTCGTAGGTTGTGGGTCCGAATCCAGGCAGGCGCTTTACATTGTGTAAATTAATTCATCACCACTGCTCTAAAAAAGATGAAGGAAAACATCGTGAGGAAACCGGCTTGGCTAGAATAAAAAATTCGAAGACATGTGGCATCCACCAACCCACTTGGACCTGCGCGGTGGATTAAAAGAAAAAAAAAAATATTTATTTGTAGCCCGCACAGGAGACACGATATAAGCAAAAACACAAAAAAAAACAAAAGTCATAATTAAAAACACTAAATAAGGTTGTCTTTAAGAGATTGCCTAGTGCGATAAGACCGCCCATTGTACACTTGTTATTGTGAACGTTTGTCCTATATGTTTTTGTGGTGTACAATAAAGAATATAATAAATAAATAAAAAAAGGCCCATTCCCTCTCTCACAGAGAGGGGGCCTGCGTCCCAGCACTGGGAACTTTAAAAGGTTGATTATGAATTTATGACATCTACCTATAAATTCACTCTATGCCCGCGTGGTGGATTAACCCACGCGGCCCACGCCCTCTCACAGTGAGGAGGTCTGTGTCCAGCAGTCAGAAAATTAAAACTTGATGATTATGCAATGCTTATGCGTTTATTTAGTGACTATAAACATTTAGTGTCAGCGTACTTATTAGTTGAATGGCCGAAAATTTTATAAAGAATTCACCTTGCTATAAAAATAAACATGTATCAAATAAATCACGTTAATTTATAAGAACTTACACAATTAAAGTAAGGTCACAGCAGTAATTTTCAATTTAATAATAACAATAACCTCGTTAACGACATTTTCATTGACTGTACTTTCAAATTAACGTTTTTATTTCGTGCAAAGTTAATTGCTGGTTGGTTAAACGGCAGGTCCTAATGAAATCAGAAGAGGTTGGAATCGTGATTTTAAATATCCTCATTGCGACATTTTAAGCCTACAACTGAAACTGAAAGTCTGAAAAATCGGTGGAAGTGTCCTTTTAAAAAATAAATTACTACTTAATTGGAAAGTTACTTTGGGTCGTATTTCCATTCCAATCGTGTTTTAATTTTGATACAACGAATTTTCATGTTGTAGTGGCCCAGTGGCGTTTCGTGGTCAAGGTTATGGGTTCAAATCTCGGTAAGTACCTAATGTGACTTTTTCAAATTCTAAGTTTATCTTGGACATCACAGGCAATGGTGAAGGAAAACATCGTGAGGAAACCTGGACTTATATAGTTAGCTAGAAAATTATACACAAAAGCTTTTCTCGTTTCTCATTTTTTTTACTGGTGAAAACCGCATGAACATCCGTTCAGTAGTTTTTAAGTTTATCGCATACAGACGCGGTGGGGGACTTTATTTACCCGACTACGGCGAAGCAAACGGGAGGGTTACGTTTTTGGCCGGTATTTGTGTATGTAAGTATGTATGTATTCATGTATGCATTTATGTTCTTTTGTTCTCTCAGGCTCTGCAAAAACCCCAAAATACTTTAAATAAGAAATAATTTTACTAAGAAACTTTTTTTACAAAAAATCTAGTGCCGACTTCCAAATAAAAAAACTACAAAGTGAAAAATAACTTTTTTTTTAAATTCGGTGTCTTTGGTATGTACAATTTTTATGCGTTATGGACACCGACTTCCAAAAAGAAAGTTATTTTTCACTTTGTAGTTTTTTTATTTGGAAGTCGGTACTATTTTTTGTATATTTTTTTTATATTCTCTTCTTTGTTGTGCCTACCTAATAGTCAAGTTGTTTAGTAAGTTACCTATAATGCCTGAATAGATTACCCGAATATCATGAAACTTGAACATAATCAGTGAAATGTGAGTGTACCAAGGTGAACTGTAAACATCTGCGTACCCCTTTAGAGCAAACTGGCGTGATGATATGTTATGAAATGGTATAAACAATAAACAGACATGCGATTGCAGCAATCCTGAGAGATTTGCCGTGTTTTATTGAAGCGTTCTGTTGTATATCTCCGAAGTTCTTCATCAAATCTTCACCAAATTAAAATGGGACGAATTTCGGAACATACTCTTTCAAAACAAAAGAATTTTCAAAATCGATCCACAATTGACCGAGAAAGCGGTGGACAAAAAAATAAAAAAAAAACAAACAATTATGTTTTGTCGAACATAGAACCTCCTCCTTTTTGGAAAGTCAGATAAAAACTAAAACACGACGACTACAAAATAACGCTGTTAAAATTATGAAACAAGATAATGTTCCCGTAAATTGACCGTGGTCGTATGCTACTTTGTAGAATGTATTGTTTTCTTATGGTAGGTGGCATACGACCACGGTAAATTTACGGCACTACTTTCTTGTTTCATACTTTTTAGAACGTTATTTTTTAGTAGTCGGGTTTTAGCTTTTGAACTTATTTTTTATTTATAATATGTAGTGATGTAAATCTGAAACAGCCAAGTCGGAGGCATTTGGGATTCCCAGTGGTGGCTTGATTAACTCTGACACCTGAGGTGGCTACATAGTATAAACTAGCTGTGCCCGCGGTTTCGCTCCCGTTAACTGCCTATCATACCCTACTTGCCTACCTACCTGTACCTTCTCTACTTACCTAGACCTACCTACCTTACTAACCTTTCAACCTTAATCTAGGGAGAAGAATATCGACTTCATACAAAATATAGTAAGGAAAGATTTGCTGCGCGTCATCTAGTAGCACTCCAGAACACCACCGAAACAAAAACATTAAAACTAAAACTTTTTTTCAAGAAAATACCGCCAAGTTCCAAATAGAAACACTACAAAGTGTAAAATAACTTTCTGTTTGGAAGTCAGTGTCATTGCTAGGTACCAATTTTTTTCGCTGTGGACACCGACTTCCAAAAAGAAAGTTATGTTTCACTTTGTTTATTTGGAAGTCGGCTGTATTTTTTTGAAAAATAGTTTTTTACTTTTCACTTTTTAGTTGTATCTAATAGGCAAGTTCTTTAGTAAGGTACCTATAATGCCAGAACAGATTACCCGATTATCATAAAACTTGAACATAACTGGTGAAATGAGGGTGTACCAAAGTAAACTGTACACATCTATGTACCCCTTTGGAGCGTATTGGCGTGATGTTATGTAATTAAATGGTATAAACAATAAACAGACATGCGATTGCAGCAATTCCGAGAGATTTGCCGTAATTTATTGAAGAGTTCTATTGTATATCTCCGAAGTTCTAAATCAGATCTTCACCAAATCTAAACAGAAACAATTTGGGAACATACTCTTTCAAATAAAAAAGAATTTTCTAAATCTGGGTTGAAATGGGTTCTGTTGATTGTCCTTTAACAACCTGGCTATTTATTTTTTTATATTTTCGATGTACAAAAACGACTTTTCTACAGATTTATTATATGTATTGATGATAGGAACATGGAAAAACAAAAATATGAATTTCCAATCTTGGTTTATCGAAATGATAAATGATTTTATTTCTGTAAGTTGGTTTGTACAAACACTTTTACATGTAGATATTTTTTAAAACTAGATGGGGTCGGCATTTTCTATCTGACTACTCTGAAAAGAAAGGCCGAAACAAACTCAGAGGTCACAGTCTCTTTTAAAGTCTAGACAAAATCTTGGTTAGATCATGTGAAGACCTTGTAGACTGATGTCTGAAATGGTCCTTTGAGGAAAGTACCAGCCAGATTGAGTGCACCTGTCCAGTCAGTGCACGCATTTGTCAATAAATGTGCAGCACAACTCAGAATTTAAGGAGCTCATCGATTCGACGAACAGTACCAAAGAAAGGACATTCGGGTAGGCCGCAAAAACTACTCAAACTGCCAGACCATGATTAAACACTATCTTAGATAAATTAAAATTAAAAACAAAACAAAAATAAGAATTATTCACATAGTTTTCACATTCACAACAATTAAAATAAAATATTATAATACTTTAAAAATTTCACGATGTGAAAGCATTGTAACTCTGTTCCGTCAGGGCATTATACAATTTGTGGTATTCACTATAATCTCGTTGATCTATGAATTTGTCTTAAGTTATAATGATGATGCTAAGCATGAAGTCCTGGGGGATGCCCATAAGCTCTTAGAGTAAGCTTATTTTGAGTGTGTGTAGGGGACAGATGTATATGACGTTTATACATCTGTCACTTAAGCGATCTCAAAATAACCTTACTCTAAGCTTATGGTCACCCCCCTGCATTTGTTTACGGTCGTGTAGTAGTTATTGGATTATTGTTGATGGCAATAGACTTGCTATCTATTCATCACCATCATCAGCCTTTTTAATGTTCCCACTGCTGGGACACAGGCCTCCACTCTGTGAGAGGGAATGTGCCTTAATCCACCGCGCGGGCTCAGTGCGGGTTGATGGATGTCACATGTCTTCGAATTTTTGGTTACGATATTTTCCTTCAGCGTTTGAGAGCAGTGGTAATTAAATAATTTACAAAAAGTAAAGCGCCTGCCTGGGTTCGAACCCATGTTTTGTAAATCGCGGCCGTTACCACTTGGCCACCACTGCTCTCCTATTACATAGAACTTAAACATAACCACTGTTGATTCTGGGTTTCAGGAGTTGCAGTAGTTTGGAAATAGTGCGATGGGATTGTTCCAAAAAAAAGACCCCCGAAATTTGAGTAAATTATTACAAGGCAATCTCAACCTAATTACAGAGGAGGAGTACAGACAATAATGATGTTTTGCTATGAAAATGTTTTCAGTTTTATTATAATCTGAGCTCTAGTATTTAATCAATGATAATCTATTAGTATTTACCATCACAATTTACCATACCAATTTCTCCATAATTCCCCAAAACAATGAAAAAATTAAGTCTCCTTGCGCGTCCCAAATATTTCACATCGTCGGCCTTATCAGCTTATTACCAGACGTGGCAAAATCACGTAGACTCTGTCCTTCATAACACTGACAGCCTGACATTGTATTAAGGAGAAAAAGTATTAGGTACTCTGCTATTTTTTATTCCAGCCGTGTGAGTGATGGGATTGGAATACTAATATTCTGGTCTTTGGGGCAACAATGAATGCATGGGAGGACTTATTTCTGGGTATGGGAAAGTTTGCTGTTTTGAAATGTAAGGGGTTTTTGTTGTGATGGTGTGTTTCTTATGTTAGTTTTATTAACCTTTTCTTTGAAATATTACTTTGCAAGTTTATAAAGATACCCGTAGCCAAAGAGAATATAACCACTAGAGAGCTTATAGGCCGATTTCTTCGAAGCACACGACTCACTACCGCGGGCCGGGAGACGAGGAAGAACGCGCGGCTGCAATTGGTCAGTTCAAAGTAAGTTGCGTAGGTATGGCTATCGTTAGGGTTGATCAACTTGATTAAGGGAAAATTGTCGATATCGATAAAATGTGATTGAATGATTTTAACACTATTAAAAATACTCAATTAAAATCATATAAATATTATTTAATAAAAATCAATCAATTACAAATATAAATATGTGTGTCGGGGACATAGAGAAACAAAAAGTATTTTTCCAAATCGGTCAAGCCGTCTACGATTAATCCGGGAACATAATACATAAGAAAATTCGACGAACTGAGAACACCCTCCTTTTTTAAGTCGGTTAAAAGTAGATAGATATTTTTTCATACATTTTTTATTAAGTTTAATTTTATTATTATCGATATCGACTTCAGCTATTAAAAGTAACAGCACAGATATTTACAATAAAAATACAAAGGGAGAGAAAGAGATAGAAGCATTAGAATTGTCTAGTGAAAGAGCGAGACTTTTCCAAAAGACATCAACGCGGGGCTCAAAATTGTGCTCGTTTACCCCATCCACCATTTTAACTAGATCCCTGCGGTGTCTCATAATCTGATTAAATTAAAAATAATTTTCGTACTGTTTACTTACCGATGAAAAGTTATGCCATCCTTTTTGTAACTAGATGTCTTGGCATGTTTCCCATACCCCTTTACGGCGCATGAGGGCATTTTTATGCGTTATAATTGCAATAAAAAGATAAAACAATTTGTATTTATTTAGCGTGCATACAGGTCTAATAACTGGACACAACTAAAATGGTTACTAGTACCGAAGCCTTTACATAGGCGACAAAATACTAATAGTTTTCGAGCGTCGGGGCACTGTATGCGCCGTCAAGTGGTTATATCGTCGTTGCCCGTAGCACAACCGAAACTGCGTTTGTCAGAAACAAAGAATAGAAAGAATAATGTTTATTTTCACAGAAAAATACCTTTTTTTTTAAACTAAGCCCTAAACGATAGTAGAGAATCATGTAGAGTTCTTAACTTAAAGTTCTCATTTCAGAGACCGGGTGATTCTCTCATAAAAAAAATCTTTCAACAATATTCTTGTTTAATGGTGAAAAATGACAATAAAACACAAACAAAACGAGTAGTTATACAAAATAGACCTTTGAACTTATAACGTAGCAAACACCTATTTGTACATTTCATTTTCATACTTTTTACTTAAATATACTTTATATATTATCTACATTATACAGGCTTTTGTGAAAGATTGTTCCGCTGTGTTCAATTTACGTCGGATTTAAACATTAATTCGTTATATTTTTTGCTGACTAAATATTCAAAAGGAAATCCAAATATTTATTTAATTAGTGTCATTGACCTCTGCGCGATGGAAAACGCTTGAGCAATCACCTTTTCATCTTATTTTGAAGATTTTTTTGTGGGCTAACGTAAAATAAGTGAGTTCAGTCTATATTTGGGCATTATGTATTCATATAACTGAAATTAAAATTATAAAATTAAAATTATAATATATGTTTAAGATAAGCGTTCAAGAAATGAATGGTTTTGATGTGTCAATAATGGACATTTCTCATGGTTCGACGCAATTTTCATTGCGTGAGTAAGCGATATCGATCGGATATTTCGTGTACAGTTCACCATGGTACACTCTAATTTCACAGGTTTTGTTAAAGTTTCATGCTATTCGAGTAATCTATTTTGGCATAACTGTGAGCTTTATAGATTTGAAACCCAAAAAAATAATTGAAAAATAAAAACCTTTTTACAATATATGCAACCGACTTTCAAATAAAAACACTTCAAAGTGAAAAATTTCATGTGCGTATAGGTCGAATTGTATCCATGTGAGGGTACTTGCAATTTAAATAAAAATCGAGTCATATCGAGACATCATGAAGGTCCTGAAGTAATTAGTTCCTAGAGTTTCTTGCTTAGCGAACAAATTGACAGCTCACGTAATGCTAGGCTTAAACCTACCTAAGTTAGGCTTCTGAGGTGAGGGAGGTCGAAGGCTTGTCGTTAACTTGGAGACTGATAGCGGATATGTTCTGTATATCTGTAACCACGTTGGCACGTGTACTCCTCAAACCGGAACACAGCAATGTTGTCTGAATCTCACACTCTCTGGCCTTTTTCTCCAAAAGCCTTTTCAAGGTTTCCAACTGATAGAAAAAAACCGGCCAAGTGCGTGTCAGACTTCGCACATTTAGGTTTCCGCACCATAGAAAAAAAATAGTTTTTAATACATTGTTATTTGTTAGTATTAAACATTATCACCAAATTTCCAGTTCATAGGTCAATGGAAATTTAAAAAATTCTTCGGAACAAAATTGTGTGACAGACGACGGACAGACAGACGGACATACATACAAACACGTGTGTGATAGCATTAGGGCTCCTTTTGGGCCCTTCGGGGACGGAACCCTAAAAAGGTACTCGCCACTACATAGACGAAAGTTGGAAAAAAATACCAGCGTATTTCCGTACGTTCTTGTTTTTTTTAATAACACGTATGAAACACGATTTTGTTGCCATTTATCAGTTTCATATTATGTTTTATTTGTCGACATGCTACTACTTTTTTTTTTAATTATTTCAATAGGCTCGCGCTTGACCACTATCTCACCTGATGGTAAGCTACTTTTATAAACGTGAAAGTTTGTGAGGGTGGATGGATGTATGTTTGTTATTCTTTCACGAAAAAACTACTTAATGGATTTTCATGAAACTATACAGAAATATGGCTCATACCTACATCAGAATAACACATAGGCTATATTTTTTAAATATATTGGGAGGAGTATTAATACCACGTGGGCGGAGCTGCAGGTGGCTGCTAGTTATTCTTAGTTAATTGATTTCGGTCTATTTTAGCTTGAATTTTACAAAATAAATGTCAATTTGACTTTTATCCTGACGGACACTGGTTCTTACCGTTTTCCGTGGCATAAACGCAATAGGTACCACAGTTGTTTTTTTTGGGTTCCGTATTCAAAGGCTTAAAACAGGACCCTATTACTACGACTCCACGATCCCTCCGTCTGTCTGTCTGTCTGTCCGTCTGTCACCAGTCTGTATCTAATGAACCGTGATAGCTAGACGGTTGAAATTTTCACAGATGAAGTATTTCTGTTGCGGCTATAACAACAAATACTAAAATAAGAATAAAATAAATATTTAAGTTGGCCTCCCATACAACAAACGTGATGTTTTTGCCGATATTTGTGATAATGGTACGGAACCCTTCGTGCCCGAGTTCGACTTGCACTTGGCCGGTTTTTAAATACATTAAATGACCGTACTAAGGAATAGTTACATAGGTACCAAAAAGAAAATAAAATTAATACTTAAATATGTTTTTCGACAATTCATTTCGGTTTTTCAATAACATAAAAATACTATAAAGTTCAACATCTACTTCAAATATTTTACAATGCGGGCCAAAATTACTAACACACACTAATATAACATTTTTATTTACCTAGTTCCAACCTATCAACACGAAGTATTACGGCATACATACCTCGACCTTTCTTTAATACACCCGCTGTCAACAACGAGCCATCAGTTATCATAACAGCCTTCTCAAACAAACATCACAATACATTCTCCCTACTACAAATAATAGCAATTCAAAGTCAGTCGTAAAACCAGCGGCACATAATTCTCACGTACAATACAGCGTAACAACACTAAGCTTCGTCGTTCGTCGTAAAACTTCGTACTTACTCGTATTCATCAATCAAATGGGGTTATTATATTGTAAGGGTAAGTATACATAGACGCGCGAGTACGAAACAGGTTGATCACGCAACTCACGCTCCCGGTATTGTATTAAATCTTTATTCCCAATGACGAATGGGTTTTTCGTTGATTATTTCCTCTGTCGATATTTTGGTTCGCTTGGGGATGAAGAAATTCGTTTAGTGATTATTTTTTGATTGTAATGGGGAAAACATTAGAAGGGAATGGCTGTATTTTTTTGTAAATTGTGAATTTATTTTATTTGATCCGGCGTACTATGGAATGGTATTTTTGTATCGTTTAGGTGAGTCTCAGTTATTTTAAGTGTTTCTTTCTGTATCGTGGGTGCGTTTACTCGTACAAACATATAAACTCACATACACTACAGCCAGAGCTGGAACAACTATCTATGTTATATCCCCATGTTACTTGGGGTCGGCGCAACAAGTTTTCTTCTTCCATACGATCCTGTCCCCCGTCACGCCATCACTGACTCCCTTTTCTTTCATATCACTCCTCACACAGTCTATCCATCTTTTCTTCGGCCGTCCCCTCCCTCTCCATCCATCCACATTTATATTCATAACTCTTTTAGTAACATGCGTTTCATCCCTCCTCATCAGATGACCATACCAGGACAAACGGTTTACTTTCAACTTTTCTGTCACTGGCGCCACTTTCAAACTTCCTCTAATATACTTATTTCTCACTTTATCCATTCTAGTCACTCCGCACATCCACATCCACAATCCAAACAAATATTTGTTCCGTGCGGGAATCGAACCCGCGACCCTCAGCGCAGCAGTCAATTGCTCAACCACTGCGCCAACCGTGCGCCCAAAAGCTAAGTAAAGATGTTGGCAATAGGCTCGTATTTTATTACGTGAGAGTTCGACATAAATGACTAAATGTGACTGTACTATACTCAAAGGCCCACTTGCACAAAAAACTTAACAATAGGAACAATAAGATAATCGCTATAACATTAAGAGGAAACTGTATTCAGAGAGAATAACATAAAGGAAAACTTAAAAAGCATCGTTTTATTCGAAAAGTATATTCAGTACGTTTCTCTTGGATTGCGAAGGTTTTTGTTGCAGAATGGAAGAAAAAATAACTGAATTCTCGTCACGTACTTATTGGGATAGGGTTGGCGAATTCATGAACTTAGAATCAAACCAATTATTATTGACGATTCTGTTTTTATTTTAAGTGAGAATTTATTTTATTTTAAGTGAGTATTTAAAATTATAGGTGAATAATAATATATACAAATTATTCCGATCTGTCTGCTTAGTCCCGAGGGTGACAGATCGAAAAAAAAACAGTTTTATTTTTCCCTTTGTTAGTTTTATTGTATCTACTAGTTCTGTTCTACAACAAATGACCAACAGTAATTTCTCCAGCCACAAACTGCCAAATTATGTATTAGGTTATAATAATTATGAAGTGGTAATTTGTTGGGGAACACAACTAATACTGTAAAACTAACAGGGGGACAGGTTAAACTTTTTTTTTTACCGATCTGTCCCCCGGCGGGACAAAGTAGGGTGACAGATCGGAATAATTCGAAAATACAGGCGCTGCGACTATACCTTTTCGTAGAAAATGTTTTATCTGTAGAAAAATTGAATGAAACTATGAAAGCGTGTTGGACCCCTGAACAAATACTATATAACTTAGTGTTTCTTTAATTGCTTGATTTTTTTTACAATATAATAATCCCATTTAATTGATGAATACGAGTAAGTACGAAGTTTTACGACGAACGACGAAGCTTAGTGTTGTTACGCTGTATTTTTGTATTGTACGTGAGAATTATTTGCTTTTAGTTTATTCTGCTGTTCTTTGTTGGAAAAAACTATACTGTTGACAAAAACACTTGTTTAGTCCATCATTTAGATAACCTAAACATATAGGACACGTATTTTTTGTTTTTCCACGTAAAAAAAAAATGACGACGATACAGTGCGTTGAAATATCGTGTGACGTCACGGTGTGCTACACTTTATACTGACAAAGTGACGTCACAAGCTCCCACTCCTGAACTTTGATGCGCTTTATCTTGGTAAATTTTTATTTATTTGATAAAGCAAAAAATATGGGTTCAATATTATTTGATAATCTCACTCACTGACGGATTAAATAGAATTATCATTTTTCTTGCCAGGCAACATCCCTATTGTGTACTTATAAATATGGGTATTTTATATCCATTGTATCCTTAGTATTACTAGTACCTATTATATAAATAGGCTTACCTACATAAGAAAACCTCAGTATTACTTTCAGAGGTATTTTTATACCTATTCTGATATATTTTTATCTAAAAAGATATCCTTAAAGGAAGCCAAAACATTAATAATACACTTGATTTATTTACAGACTAACGATTTTTGTAGGCATTTCTTCAAAAGATACGATATTTCTTCAAAAAAATACCTATTTTTTTGGTCACTTTAGTATCCCAAAAAATATAAATAATGTGTTATGAAATAAATCTAGCGTCAGAAGAGCAGTCTTATTTAGGGCCCAATTTTTATGTAGATCATAGCATAAAGGAGTATGTAGGCGTCCGAGCAAAAAGGGTCCAGTAGTGGGGTATTACTACTAAGTTAAGACTAGCTTGGGTATCTAGAATAAGGATTAAAATAATATTTTTACAAAACCTGGCAATTTTTTTTATCAGACATTTGATGTTGAATCTTTACACCTTCACCTAACTTTATAAAATTACGTATAACTAGGAAACTAAATGCCGTGAACTGTACCCTTTTTGCTTGGACACCCACATATTTTAAAAAAGTCTAAATTTTTTTAGACAATTTTAATCGAAAGCGCTAACGCTCAGCTTGAGGTCCTGAGGCTGATTGGGGGTCGGGTAAAGTGCTGTAGGATTTTACATCAGAGACTTGTAATTCATAACATAATAAGATGAGCCACAAGATTTTAAAACCATTTCTTGTTAAAAATTGAATAGTGATAATAGATTTCATTCGATAATGATTTAAAGTTATGTTGGTACTAGCTTTTTCCCACAGCTTCGCTCGCAGTGAAGACATTAATTTTTTTTTATTTGTATAAAAAAATTCATATGTTAATTCTAATACCTCCAAGAATATATGCACAAAGTTTAATGATCATCGGTTCAGTAGTTTTTGCGTGAAAGCGTTACAAACAAACTTACATTCACATTTATAACATTACTAGCTTTTACACGCGGCTTCGCTCGCAGTGAAACCATATTTTTTTTTAATGAAATGTGTCCTATGTTACTTCTAATACCTCCAAGAATATATTTACAAAGTTTCATGATGATCGGTTCAGTAGTTTTTGCGTGAGAGCGTAACAAACAAACTTACATTCACATTTATAATATTAGTATGATTTTACTGGTAATAAATGATAATTAACAATTGTAATAGTGTGTCGTAGATTCTAGAAGTATCTTACTTAAATCTTAAGATTTACGGTATGATTGCTGGAAATAACCCGAAATTAGCGATTATCATAGATAAAATTAGCGATTATCATAGATATAATTAGTGATAATCACAGATAAAATTAGTGATTATCATAGATAAAACCAACGATTATCATAGATAAAGTGAGCGATTATCATTGTTAAAATTAGCAATTATCATAGATAAAATGACCGATTATTATAGATAAAATTAGCGATTATTATAGATAAAATTAGCGATTATCATAGATAAAATTAGTGATTATCACAGATAAAAATTACGATTATCATAGATAAAATGAACGATTATCATAGATGAAATGAACGATTATCATAGATAAAATGTGCGATTATCATAGATACAATTGGACCTTTACCGGTAAAACTTGGTGAATTTTAGGTTTTTGCCGGCAAATGCCTAAGGCATTAAACCCACCTTTGTTGTCCTACTTGTGCATAAAGTTTTAATAAATAAATAAAATAAATCCTAGGTTTAACAGTTGTTCGGGCTTTTACAGTAACATATGTAGGTATGTATTTTTGGATAATTTGGCCAATCCAAAAAAAAAATCCAACACTATAGTGTCGTGAATTATTATTATGCGAACGTTCAAACGCTCTACGTAGAGGGTGCTTCGAATAATCGTTAAATGTCAGCTTCAAAGGTCATAATAACGTCTTGACATGTATCGTTATTGTTGTGTAAGAAAGAAACTGAAATATGTTCGTGACTACACGACGCGGCGACGGTATAATAACTGAAGTTATTATTTTTTTTTTAATACAAGTAACTAAATGCTGCCCGTGTGAAATTAGGCTATAAGTTATTCGGATGTGTAAGCTATATTACTGTATAATTTAGCAAAATAGTTGTTATTTTTTGCGAGGAAAAGTAACAAACACACACACACACAAACTTTCGCCTTTATAAGATTTCGATAATTATCCCAAGGGAACAAATTCCTGGAATACAAAGTATTCTACGAGTATGTGCTATTTCTGACTCTTATCTATCTTTGTGCTAAATTTCCTCCAGACCCGTCCAGCCGTTTGAGTGTGAAAAGTAACAAAAACACTCATACATTTTCGCTTTTATGATATTAGTGTAGTGGGAAGTGTGATGTGATAGTACGATAGTAGGAAGTACGTTTAAATTTTGCGAGTGATTTCGCTTAGAGGATCGAAATTATTCACTAGGCACCTACTACTAAGATTAAAATTATAAAATTATACTATTATTTCCGTGCTGTGGGTCCCCCATGGCACAGCATTATGCTGAATAGAAGCCTTCTTGCCACAACCACGACATGCATCTACTTTTATTTGTACTCGCATTTATTTTTTCGTCTTTTTTTTACTGCTCTAACATAATTTAAGAACTACTAACACTATGGTTAAGGGATTAGTAAAACGGGAACCTATTACTACGACTCCACGATCCGTCCGTCTGTCTGTCCGTCTGTCACCAGGCTGTATCTCATGAACCGTGATAATTAGACAGTTGAAAATTTCGCAGATGATGTATTTCTATTGCCGCTATAAAAACAAATACAACAAAACGTGGCGCTCCCATACAACAAACGTGACATTTTTGGCGTTATTTGCGATAATGGTACGGAACCATTCATGCGCGAGTCCGACTCCCACTTAGCCGGGTTTTTCTTTCTTTCTTTCTTATCTCGGTCAAAGTCTACCTACGTGCCAAGATTTTATGCAAATCCGTTCAACTGTCAAAGTGCGATTGACTAACAAGCATCAAAACCCACAGATTTTTATTTGTAAGTATTATATAATTAGGAAAAAAAATGAGAAAACAAAATGGCCAACGTTTTAATTAGTTTTTTTTTTATAAAGAACAATATTTTAACAAGGCAATTTAACTTTCTTCTTCTAAAATGAGATTACAATATTAATTTTTCCGGAAGTGTCCGAAAATAGATCGAGTAATTAGACGAAACAATAATGATGTTCCGTTTGTATTGAAATCTTAAATTACAAAATGGTTCAAATATAATTTTACTGTAGTCTAACAAAGAAGGATTGTGTCTGTTAATAGCCTCTTTAATATAGTGGTTGAAAGCACTACTCCTGACCATGACGTCCTGGGTTGGATGCTCGATTCGAGCAAAGTTTTATTGGATTTCCTGGAATGGCTTAGCTGGAGCCCGGAGTCAGAATTTCTAAATTGAAACCCTTACGCACCAAACGTATTATGAATACTTTTATTATGCGTACAGCAAAGGAGTGGAATTCCCTGCCAGAGTCTGTATTGCCTGATAGCTGCAACCTGGGAGTCTTTAAGTCAAGAGTGAATAGGTTTCTTCTAGGCAACCGTGCTTCATCGTCGACCACGTCATCGCTTACCATCATGTATAATAATAATATAACTTTATTTCACAAGAAAACAGATTTAACAAGTTTTATATATTTAGACAATTTAAATGAGCTTTGGTAGGAACACAATGCAATACAGTCTAAGAACTGAAATCTGTACATAATATGGAAAAACCCTGCCACTCAAACTAGGTATAGACCTGTATCTTGAGAGACAGTGATTCAGCTTAAAATGTGATGCTATAAGTATACTAGTAGACTGTATCGATCTTACTGGGCGATTGAGGATAATAAAGCAATTTAAGTATAACATGTTTATACATGATGTGTGTGTGTTAGCGTGTGTGTGTGTGTGTGTGTGTAATGTGAGATAGTGGTCAAGCGCAAGCCTATCAATAATAATAAAAAATAATTAGTGCCCGGTTGATGGCGATTTCCATGAGACTTAACATTATTGACGAAATGCAGGTGTACAATAGGTACATCTCTACCTAAGTGTGTCCTCCGGAGACAAAGCATCAGGCTCGTATTAGCCTGAAGTTCTGTTAACTTATTTGAATGAGTCTGTGGTACGTTATTCCCCATTTTCTTCGAAATAATATTATTGATCCTTTCGTAATCGGCCTTGATACGAAACGTTCTTTCAATCTACGTAGGATTTAGGTGATCGGAAAAACGAAGGAATGCGTGTTGAAAAAATCGAAAACAAAATTATGTTTAATTCAGTGTCCTTTTAATGAAAATATCATTCATAATCTTAAGCATTTTCATTACTCGACTCAGCTTCTCTCTATCAAAATGAGTCTCTATCATACATATCGTTCATTAATATTAATTCCATCGACTCGAAAGTATTTTCCGATGTTATGGCACCTGAGTCGAGTTGAATGGGAAAAGTTTCAAAAGAACATAGTATGTGGTAGTATCTATCAGCAGCTCTATCTCAAAAACAGTGCAATGAAAATGTTTATTTGCGAAAAAAACCATTTTATTAAAAGTACAAGAGTCACAAACTCATTTCCATGAAAAAGCATCTGTTATACAAAAGCTTAAACCAATGATAAATCGCCACTACATTTCAACATTAAAATAGAAAAGAAAACTCGAAACAGAATACATTAAAATGTAACAAATTAACGACACCCACTGCCTCAGGGGTTGCCTAATAAATGAAGACAGTTTAATCCGCTGGATATACAAATCGCTTGTCTAATTTATTTCGCGAGTTGAATTCAGCGAGATTTGCCGACTTTGTCTCTCCTGAGATGGCACGTGGATGTAGAAAAAATATTGCGATCTGTGCGTGGGTCGGTTTTTTTGGCCACGCGTGTAAGTAGGTTTTCTAATGTCTAGCATTGGTTGCTAAGCAACGTTAGTTAAAAAAATACTAAAATTACATTAGGCAATATTTTTATTAATAAAACAGCAGCATGTTTTTTATTTTTATTTTTATTGTCAATAGGCTCGCGCTTGACCACTATCTCACCTGATGGTAAGCGATGATGTGGTCGACGGTGAAGCACGCTTGCCTAGAAGTAACCTATTCACTCTTGACTTAAAGACCCCTAGATTGTAGCTATCGGGAAACACTGACTCCGGCAGGGAATTCCACTCCTTAGCTGTACGCATAATAAAAGTGTCCCCAAAACGTTTTGTGCGTATGGGTGGGATGTCCACCATGTACCGATGACGCATCGCCGTGCGTCTGGTTGTCCGATGATGGAACGGGCTGGGCGGAATTAAATCATTCAATTCCATCGCACACTCCCCGAAATGTAACTCGGCGACTCTGGAGCTTTGATTTGACCAGTGCCTCATTGCCGATAAGTCTCTTGGCCCGCTTTACGATCAAATCTAGCGCATCAAGCTGGTATCATCGGCAGAACCGTCCCAGAGGTGAGAACAGTACTTCATGCAAGATCGAACTTGCGCTTGCTTTGATGGTTTGAGAAAAGGTAAACAAACCATAAAAAAACATAACTCTTTACTTGCAGCCGGTTAAAAAGGAGTTTACGGTGTCTTCTTTGCTGTCACTAAAATTTTACATTAAAAAAATATCATGTGAAGATGTTTATTAAATTTCATAGCACAACCAAATATGTCAAAGATTTAATACTATTACTTTCTTATCTGTATTTTAAAACAACATCAATAATCTTATGTTTAAACAAAAAAAGGTACTGAGAATGAAATGAAATCGTTTATTGCCGGATTTACATCAAACAAAAAATTATATAAAATATATAGATGAGCACATTAAAAATAAATAATACATACGTTTATTATTAAAAACCAAAACCAATAGCCGAAATTAAAAAGCCTGGAGTTCGGAAAAATTATGATAACAAATTAAAGAGTGCTGCAAAAGTATATTGCGTTGTGAGGTATGTATTTATAAAATTAGTCGGATTATAACCGTTTGACGTTTGTTTGTTAACGAAAACTTTTCCCTCAGCGAATAAGGTATATGAGTTGTTTAAGTTTGGAGTGTGATTGATGATTTTTTTAATACTGTACAAAACGTAATATGGCTAGAAATTGTGATTGCTGAGATGACAACTTATAGAGAAGTATGGAATAAGGCATATTATTGCGCAGACCCTAAATAGATTTAGATGAGAGAAGTTAAGGGTCTAAATCCAAAGCGGATTTAGACCCTTAACTGTGTCAGTGTCGTAAAACGGTAACTTTCTAAAGCAAACTCCTTAGTAACGGCTAGGTTAGAATGTTTGAAAAGAAAATATGTTTATTATTGTTCCATGTACATTATTTTTAAACATGGTTTTTTCGTATAAAAACAGTTTTCTTAAAAAAAATAATTAGCAACACGATATTTTTCGCAACTTTTGGATACTCCTCCAAAACGACTTGAATGTTTAAAAATATTTTTACACAGTAAATTGATGGCTGGAATTTCTTCATAACTGAAATAGCATACGTAAATCAAATAATATTTTGCAAACACAACTGTCCATAAAAAAGAGGTTCAATATTGATATTTTGGGTCCGAACGGGCGCACGGTCAGTACTGCGTTAGCATTGGGGCGAATATATCGCCTTAGTGTATTGCTAGTTACAGTCAAGGGCCAAAAGTGCAATTGCAAACAAAGCTCCAATGCCTTTAAATCTTTGTAGTACATTGCCAATGTTCCGTAGACCAATGGGAATATTAATGTATTTTTTTTGTTAACTCAATGAAATACTTATTAACAAATATGAAAGATTGTTTTTAATATCTGGATCAGAGACAAAGTTATAAAGCGTCAAAGTTGAGAATTAGAAAGAGTAGTCTGACGTGCCACGTGACGTCAGATGGCACGATGCCCATACAGCTAACAGATATATATCTTTAACTTGTTATATCTATTTCGTTTTTCAATCAATTTTGATTCTGTTTTCACGATTAGTATTCTATTTTAATATCTTTACCGATACACTGGTCAAATAACAATTTTAATTTTCATGCATGTTCCCTATTGCCACAAATATATTTTAAATACTTTAGTTTTTGCCGCTTGCGACTACACTTTTGACCCTGGACTGTATGTACAAGTTTAAATTGACTAAAATAAACCATACTAAATGAATGAGGTACTAATACTTCCTAAAAGCAACTCTTAACCGTTACAGAAATTGGTTAAAGGTGCGATCCTTTGTTCTTAAAATCAAAACCGATAAAACTCAATAAACTTCACTTAATTCCTTTACCAATAAACTCTTTCTCAAGAAAAATCTGCCTGATAACCTCTTTCTAAATACCGAAGAGCAAATTGCCTGTGACGCAAAGTTCATGCTCACTTTAACTCAGATAAGTTTATCAAGATGCACTGAAAATGATCAAAGACAGAAAGTTAGACAAAGTTGGAAAATCGATTATTTTAATCTACCCTCTTGCTTCGAACTTCTTCTTGAAAAATGTCGCTCAGAAAAATCTAGGATTGCTTTTTGGAATGTTCTTTAGCAGAGTAAAAAGAATAGACTCCCTGTTTGTCGAGGACCTTATTGATAAGTTACAGTATTACAAGTGCATCCAGGATTCAAATAATTGTTCACAAATAACAAGAATCCGTGACGGTTGTACTCCAAATTCTGACAGTTGACTGTTAGACTGACTGATAGACTGTTACAGGTTTATTCATTAGGAATATCTCAACAGCAGTAGCCATCCGTAAAATTGTTGGCCATACGTCTGGTCTCTTCCTGATCGTTTCAGATCATAAAGACATTTAAGCTTTTTAGTTAAAGAGTCCGAAGCCCATGTCGTCGTCGGACTCCTCAGGTTTTGCCTCCTTCTTCAGCAGCGGGTGCTGCTGCGGCCGCAGAAGACGCAGTGCCGGCTTACAGATCAGGCCAGTAAGGCACAACATCAACGTTGGCCGTCTTCAGAATGGTGGAGTTCTCCCACTAGTCACGGCAACGTCATCATCAACGATTGCTGTCCCATCAGACTGAAGAAATAGATGTCCGTGTGATTATTCAGATTTTTCTCTGATTTTTTTTGCGTGCCTCCTAGTATTGGCTTTAAAAAAAGATGATTGATTTACAAAAACAAAAACCAAGATATATTCATAACTTTTTTTTCATTGCTCGTCTTGAAACCTATCTATAGCAATTACAACATAAAAACAAAAAAAACTATATATAAATAGCTAATCCTTTTGTTTCTGTTGCCACCAATACCCGTGTACCTGAAGCATGACTTGGACAAGCAAGAGTTTATAATGAACTTCGGAAGTGCGAGCTATTGGCCGCGATGACTGGCACTTACAACTTTGTAACATTACTAAGGTGTACATTTCAGAGCTGTTTGGCTGGTAAACGATTTATGGTTGCATTTAAATGGTCTTATGTAAGCTGGGAATATGGAACTAAATTGCTTTTAGTTGTGTAAATTAGGTAGCTCTTATTTATGTTATTATTCATACCTTTGTCTAACTATTAAACATCTAGCTAAGTATAACCTTGTAATTTGTTCATCCGAATACCTAATTCCTAGTTTTTACCAGGCTACAGGTTGATATAGATAGTTCAGTCATCTGTGCGCGCGGTGCCATGTGTGCGTGCGCTTGTTGATTAATATATATATACATAAATCATGCGTTTGTGTGGCAGTGACGCGGCAGTCGTCGTCCGAGCAAACAACTACCCACACATGCTTACCCACACGTAGAGCCGCATGCAAAGTTGAATTGAACTATCTATAAAATATGTTAAACTCAGTAATTATCACTTCAGGGTATGAAAACTGCCTGAGCAATTGAAAAACATCGAAAAAAACTTTGACCAAGCCCGGTTAATCGCTTTTGTCACAAGACAATTTAATATTCTAGCAGAGAGAACGATCGTCAAAAGTTCAAATATATATATAGGGATGACCGCGGGCAACTTCCGTTGCGCATGTCAACCCCATTCTTATTAGACTTTTCGTCGATCTTTAGCGTCGTTAGAATGTTACTTTTGCATGGGAAGTAAGGCAATCTTCTATCAATAATATTCTCTTGATGTCTATCATCACCGTTTACAACAACCTTACAAATTCAATTTAAAAAATAAAGATAACAGTTACCTCTATAAGTAAAATGACATTAATAATTAATTGACTCAAAATATAGTATGGAAATTTTCCCTGTATTCGGCCGAATAAAACCATAAAATATATATTATTCAAATCAGTCCAGCTGTTTTTGAGTTTTAGCGAGACTAACGAACAGCAATAGGTTTTTTTATAAGATATAAGAAATATACGTAGATTATAGATAAGCTCTGTAGGTAGGTACATCCAATATATACAAAAAATTAAGCAAATTAATTAATAAGTACAGGTAGGCAGGGAATAGATAACAAAAATGTTAATTAGAAAAATATTGAGCACTATTCATCTCTCCTCGACACTGAGTGTGTATCTAGAATGTTGCTGTTGCCTACAGAGTCCATAATTGTTTCTGTAGCTTATATTTACCACCTGTTCATTATAGATGCAATAAATTGGATTTGTATTTTTGAATTTTGAATTTAAGACTTAGGCGAGCGATTAAAACCAAGTCACATCCAGTCACACAGGCTCCTTACTCCATGTTTGAATACGCAATGTGTTCATCAGTCGACTAGAGGCGTCATTAATCAGATGTTTTTGCCTCGTCTAACCCGATGCGGGCTTGCAGATAAATTCCGACGAATTACTACAACACGATTTTCTTTTGGTAATCTCCGGAGACGAGAAAAAACTTGAGTACTTTTTCGCTAGCGATATATTTTTTTTCCTAATTGAAGTTGCGTAGCATGTCTGATTATTTTTTTATATATATTGGCAATGGAGACTTACAAAAAGCCAGGACGGATTTATTTAAAAAATAATAGGGGTGTAGTGGGGTGTTAGCGTCGAATTCCAGCCAGTCGGCCTTACAGGCGGCGGAATATCTAAGTAGTTAAAATCGTTGACAGCCTACAAAGTCTCACCAGTGGCTCCAAGTAGCTGTCTTGCACGCAGCGGCCACACCCCGGTAACCACGTCGGCTCGTGGGCTAAACCTGGTAGAGGCGGGCTTAAGTGTTTCGACACTCAAGCCTTGCAGTTGCTCCCTGCATAGTGCACAGGATCTGTCTCGGCCGCAATGGCGACCCACCATCGGTGGCGAGGCAGTCAGGCATAGTAAAAGGCCTTAAGGGCGGCGGTAGGAGACATATAGTTATCGTTTGGCCAGATACTGGATGGCGGGTAAACCACCAGCAATAGCATTCCCAAGGAGGGTTGGTGTCAGGCTGGCGGCCGACTGTAAAATATTTGCCAAATCACATGCAACATGCGCATAATATGCGATAGGATTAGGGCGTACCCCACAGGCGACGCGCAGGGGCAGCACCCGGCTCCTGTGGGAAATGGACTAGGGTTGTTGCACCACCCCGGGCGGGGGCAACGTAAGAAGCGAGCTCGGGAAATGATATTGAGGTATGCAAGTTGGAATGTTGGGACTATGACTGGAAGGGCCAGAGAGTTAGCGGATGTATTAAAAAGAAGACGAATAAATGTAGCCTGTTTACAGGAAACTAAATGGAGGGGAACCAAAGCGAGAGAAATAGGTGAGGGATACAAATTTTTCTACTGTGGAAGTGACGGGAAAAGAAATGGTGTGGGAATAGTGTTAGATAGTGATTTGAAAGAAAGCGTGATGGACATAAAAAGGATTAATGACAGATTGATAGTTGTGAAAGTTATGTTAGAGAATGTGATGTTGAATGTAGTTAGTGTGTATGCACCGCAGGTAGGGTGTGATGAAACGGTAAAAGAGATGTTTTGGGAGAATTTTGATACAGCCTTGATAACCATCCCTGTGCATGAGGAATTGATAGTTGGAGGAGATTTTAATGGACATGTGGGTAGAATTAAAGGGATTTATAAAAGAGTCCACGGGGGATGGGGATTTGGGAGTACCAACAACGAGGGAGAGACGCTGCTTCAATCCGCTACTGCATTTGACCTGGCAGTAGCTAACACTTGGTTCCAGAAAAAAGACGAACATCTCATCACTTACAAAAGTGGTAACCACAAAACCCAAATCGACTACCTTCTCGTCAGACGTAACAGCATACAGCACGTCAAAGATTGCAAAGTGCTGCCAGGAGAAGACTTGGTGTCTCAGCACAGACTCCTGGTTATGACACAAGTAGTAAAAATACAGTGTACCAAAAGCAAAGAGCGTCCCCCTCCTAAAATAAAATGGCATATGCTAGAGAAGAATGATTGTGCGAAAAAGTTTCGAGAACGAGTCGTAGACAAAATGATAGAGATGGGAGACATGGAAGATCGAAGTGTAAACGAAAGTTGGAAGGAGATGGCTGGGTGTATTAGGTGTGCGGGGAAGGATATTTTGGGAGAGACGAAAGGTAGGGGCACAATAGATAGGGATACATGGTGGTGGTCAACAGAAATACAGAATGTGTTAAAGGAAAAGAAGAAAAAATTTAAGGAATGGCAAAGTGTAGAACAAGATAATCCTAGTTTGAAAGTTGCAAAAAAGGGTGAGTATGATACTGCAAAGAAAAAAGCTAAGAAAGCTGTGGCTATAGCGAGAGCAAAAGCTCAGGACAAGCTATACGACGCGCTGGATGGTCCAGCAGGCCAAAAGAATCTGTACAGGCTTGCTAGAGCTAGGGAGAAAAGGGCGAGAGATGTCTGTCAGATAAGATGTATAAAAGATGAGGCTGGAATGATTCTTTCGGATGATGAAAAAATTAAGGATAGGTGGAAGGAATACTTTGAGAAACTGATGAATGAGGAAAATAACTGGAGTGGTATGTTAGAAAATAAACCTGTGAATGAGGGGTTAGTGAGAATGGTTAGTATGGAGGAAGTAAGAATAGCAGTAAATGGAATGAAGAATGGCAAAGCGGTTGGTCCGGACGGAATACCAGTTGAAGTGTGGAAGACATTGCGCGTAGATGGATGGACGTGGTTAGCTTTATTCTTCAATAATTTGTTACGGGAAGAAGCCATACCTGATGAATGGTGCAATAGTTCGCTAGTGCCCAAAAACAAAGGAGATGTGCTGGAGTGCAGCAACTATAGAGGAATAAAGCTAATGTCACATAGTATGAAAGCATGGGAGAAAGTGATTGAAAGGCGGCTGAGAGAAGAGAGTGAAATATCGCAGAACCAATTCGGTTTTATGCCTGGTCGGGGTACAACGGATGCCATTTTCGCAATCCGCCAGTTGTGCGAGAAATATAGAAGTGCACATAAAAACTTGCACATGGTATTCATTGACCTCGAAAAGGCATACGACCGGGTGCCCCGTGAGGTTTTGTGGTGGGCCCTTAAGAAGAAAGGTGTGCCTGGGAAGTATGTACAGTTGGTCCGAGCGATGTACAGTCGATGCAGTACCCAAGTCCGATCTACAGTGGGAACTACTGGCAGCTTCAGTGTGGCAGTCGGCTTGCACCAAGGGTCGGCTCTCAGTCCTTACCTCTTCCTGATGATAATGGACGCGCTGACGTCGGACATACAGGAAGAGGCACCCTGGTGTATGCTGTTTGCCGATGACATTGTGCTGGTTGCCGAGAGTGGCCTAGAGGTCCAGAGTAGATTGGAGATGTGGTGGCACAGACTGGAGAGTGTTGGCTTGAAATTGAGCAGATCTAAAACCGAATACTTGTTCTGCGATTTTGGCGGTCTCTCCAGTTCCGTGCCTCTAGCCCTCGCTGGAACACAAATACCGATGTGCTCCGACTTCCGGTACCTAGGGTCGCTTATCCAAGGGGATGGCGAAATAGACCGAGACGTAACGCACCGGATCAACTCGGGATGGGTGAAATGGCGACAGGTCACTGGAACAACTTGCGACCCACGGATGCCCCTAAAGTTAAAGGGGAAAATCTACAAGTCCGTGATTAGACCTGTCGTACTGTATGGATCAGAATGTTGGGCTGTGAAAAAGATGGATGAAAAGAGATTACATGTAGCAGAGATGAGAATGTTGAGATGGATGTGTGGAGTGACGAGAATGGATAAAGTGAGAAATGAGTATATTAGAGGAAGTTTGAAAGTGGCGCCAGTGACAGAAAAGTTGAAAGGAAACCGTTTGTCCTGGTATGGTCATATGATGAGGAGGGATGAAACGCATGTTACTAAAAGAGTTATGAATATAAATGTGGATGGATGGAGAGGGAGGGGACGGCCAAAGAAAAGATGGATGGACTGTGTGAGGAGTGATATGAAAGAAAAGGGAGTCAGTGATAGCGTGACGGGGGACAGGATGGTATGGAAGAAGAAAACGTGTTGCGCCGACCCCAAGTAACATGGGACAAGGGCAGGAAGAAGAAGTAATTGTGAAAACTAATAATAGGTAAATACAATCAAAAAACGAGAAGGTTAGGTAATTTTCACATATCGTCTATCTTGAACTGTCATTTTTAACCACCTACAGAAAAAGAGGGGTGTTTGTTTGACTTGTGTATCTGTGTGTTTGTGTATTTATGTATCTGTCTGTGGCATCATAGCTCCTAAACGGATCAACCGACTTTCATGTCATAATTACGTGTTGGATATATTATTACTCCTAGATAAATTATGTAGTTTAAGAAGAATGAATTAAAAATGTGTCGGGTCTTTTAAAATTTTATTTGTGATTAGTCTTACACACTGTACGAAGAAACACTTTTTTATACTCTATAGGCTCGCGTTTGACCACTATCTCACTTGATGCTAAGCGATGATGTGTCGACGGTGATTCACGCTTGCCTAGAAAAAACCTGCGGACCGGTCTCTGAATTAAGTATTTTGAGTTAAGAATTCTTCAAAACCTAGATTAAAGTAAATATTTAACAGGTTTTCAGGCTGAAGTAGACTTTGAAAAACCCTCAACTTCAAATTCTGAATACAAAATTAAAAAAAATATTTAGTTATAATTAATCTTTCAGTTTGAAAACAGAATTTCATATAATATACAGAGCTAGTTTATGAAACGAATATCATAAGAAAATATTGATGATTAAAATACCGCAGCTCTAGAACTTTATTGTTATGTGGAGAGGGTTACGTACAAACTAGAGCCTCGAGCCATGAATAGACAAACAGTTCCAGGAATCAAGTCGAAACTCCCAAGTGTTTTACACACATCATATTGTTACCTCCCGATATCGTTTCTTGGAATATTCGTCTATGACTTAGTATTTTTAGTCGGAGGCAAAGGGAATGTAGAATGAACTATCTGAATATAAGACCACTTAGTGATTTCTGAGAATCTAGGAACGTAAGTATATTAGGTAAATATATTAGGTTAGGGTTAGGTTAGGTTACAAATAATAAACCTAATATAAGGTTTTTTATTTATTATATTATTATTACTTTATTATTATTATTTTATATATTTTTATTATTATTATTTTATATTGTAGTTGCTCTTACTGGCGTAGGAATAATATCTAATGGTTGTTTAGATAAGTACCCTATCGACATTGAGATCAACATGATAACTCCTACTCTGAATTTTATATATTCAATATTGTGGTTTTAGCGAAGTTAGTTTCGCTATCTCTTCTCTGTAATTTCGTAAACAAAACTAGTGATGCACCATATCCTATGACCAAATATGTTATCGGTAGAACAAGAAACCTTACAAATGAAGACATTAAATTAAATAGTTTATTAATTGTGAAACGATTTTTTTATTTACTTTTTTTACTTAATATTACTATATTTAAGAATCAACAACCGAAAAAAGTATGTTACCTTTAGAATTTTTATATTTTTTTTTAGTTTTAACATTTAATGTTATTAGTAAAATATTAAAACGCCGTATTATTAATAATAAAAAGGTAATGTTAGTAAAAAAAAGTACAAATACTATTTATAAAAATAACGATAACTTCCTGGTTTTATTAAAACCTGTCCCACCCTTAATGAGGCGTATGACCTTGGTAAAGGACCAATCACAGCGCAGTCGTCCCGTTCCTCATACCTCAGCTAGTTGACAGAATTGTTTTGATGTATTAGATCAAGCATTAGGCGTCTAGTGGCTATGTGGTCGATGGGTAGTCAAAATCAGCAATACTGATACTAGTATTTCTAAGGGGTATCGTGTAAGGGGTCAGATAGTCGTCCCATTACTGGTAATCAGTTGCAACTGGTTAGACTAGAAGCTGATCCAAACACAGTTGGGAAAATGGTAGGCAGATTGATTGAGACAATGGCAGATGACAGTAATTAAAGTGTTAAATTATGAACATAATAGCATTTTAATCACCCAAGAGACTATGAAAGAAGCTTTTCTTGAATAAGCTTAATAAAACGAAAACATATTCCAAGGGATTTTATTTATTTTCACTGGTTTCCACCAGTATATCATACTCAAATTTCACGTGTAAATTAATGCAGTAAGGATCGAAATACTTTCAAAATACTTTGTTGCTTTTGCCACTATTATTACTACATACCAGATTATAGATTACAGAATAAGCCCGAATTTGCATACAAATATGAATGACTAAATGCTTGAAATAAAAATATGAGATATCAAATAATAGAGAACCAAGTAATTATTATTAGTTATTTTATTTCAAAACCAGCATTACTTTTATATTCATTATTATCGAACAAAAGTATTGTTTATACAATATTATATAATTAGCGGCAAATACAAACATAAACGGCCAGGGACTGTTCCAAATATCGGGTAACACGATTGTGTCTTCGACCGCACAAAACATTTTTATCAGCATTTTTGTTAACATAAGCAATGACCGGTGAAAATTGCAATCTGAATTATGTTTTTTTTATTGTTACAGGTTATTTTTGGCACATAACGGACTTCCACTATGACCCTCTCTACACATCACAAGGCGACACTAGAAGACGTAGGTATAAAATGTTAACTATTTCTAAGTAACTCAAGTTATGAACTTGTGCAGGAAGTATGTTGACCTCAGTTACGTTTATGCGGAACAGAGAAACCACTCAAGTTCACTTACAAGTTATAGGTGAGGCTTAGAAAAGTTTTACTTCTACATCCTGTGTAACTGCTGTACAATGCCATAAATTTATCAATTTGCACTATTCTCTTACGATGACTTGAAACGTGTTAAAACCTCAAGTTAAAGGGCAAAATCTACAAAACCTGATTAGGCCTGTCGTAATGTATGAATCAGAATGTTTGGCTGTGAAAAAGATGGATGAAAAGAGATTGCATGTAGCAGAGATGAGAATGTTGAGATGGATGTGCGGAGTGACGAGTATGAATTAATTGAGAAATAGAATAGAATAGAGTATATTAAAGGCAGTTTGAAAGTTGCGCCAGTGACAGAAAAGATGATAGGAAACCGTTTGTACTGGTATAGGCATGTGATGAGGAGAGATGAAATGCATGTTACTAAGAGTTATGAATATAAATGTGGATGAATGGAGAGGGAGGGGAAGGCCAAACAAAGATGGATTGACTGCGTGAGGAGTAACATAAAAGAAAAGGGAGTCAGTGATAGCGCGACGGAGGACAGGACAGTATAGAAGAAGAAAACGTGTTGCGCCAACCCCAAGTAACATGGGATAAGGGCAGGAAGAAGAAGAAGACTTGAAACGTGTACTACAAAATATGTACAATCAGCTTACGAAAACGTTGACCACTTTAGGACAGTACCTATGTTACATTAATACAGTTGTCTTATGACTTGAGGATTAAGGTTTTCACAGACAGATATTACGCGATGTTATAACAAGGCGTTTTCCTACAATTTTTTCTACAGACGGAACAAGTTCTATAAAGATATTATCTATCGCATTCTCACGTCGCACTTATTTAGCTTTACGTCGTTAACGCTTTATAATTGATGTCGCTATTTGTATCGTATAATATGTCCATGCATTAAGAATGGTCAAGGTTTTTATAGGCTAACTGTACAAGAAATCACGCCATGAGACTACAATAGCATCAAAATGCTTGTTCACTAAGATCGGAGGCAAAATGCCTACATTGCCCGGCGTGAAACAAAAATATAGGTAGGTAGAATACCCCGAAAAAAAATCACCGAGTTGTTTTCAATTTGGGTGCCCAATTTTGATTGTCCTGGGTCAGTATGGCAACAGTAATTTGCATGAAAAACATCGGTTTAATTACCGTTTTCAATCACAGTATTTATAAATAGAAGAATTCTGTACGGTTTTGACTGATTGAATTTTTGTTTGAACACCAGGGAATAGTGGTCTAATTGATGTTTTTATTATTCACTAACAAAATTATTATCATTCAATTCCGATTATAACCAACTTTTTTTTAGTGTTTTTATGTGTTTTTAGGTCTTTTATAACTACGCTTTAAATTAATAAAAACTCTATTACTTTAATTCAATTCTGAGAATCAAGAATCGCAAATTAAACTTTGTTTACGTTAAATTACTGAATAGTTGCATTAGTTGATTTAGATAGATTTCAGTAAGCGGATTATATAATGCTGTCTGCCAAATACTGCTATACATCGCTTATTATAACTTTGCCTAGTACAGCTTTCGTTTCAGGGGAATTTGAAGATTCCATTTGATGATCTTATCGAGGGTAGGGCGACATACTGACCCGGCAAGTGTGCTCCGTATTATTAAATGTTTAAAAATAGTAAAATCGTATAATCTGACGTAACATAAGTACAATAACAAACTAAACTGTGTTGTGTATATGTGGATGTGTTAAATAAACTTAAATACTGCAGTGAACATCAATATAAAGTACATTTTATATCTCATAAATTTGATGCCACAAACTTATCAAGTGCTACAATCTATACAGTGTTCAATGTGCAATACATTTCAATGTGCAATACATTTCAATAAAACTCTACTTAGATACGCTAACAAAAGTGTTAAGGAAGTGACAAAAAGAAACAGTGTTTAAAATCAAACAAAGAAAATGACCTTTGGACTTCGTTAAGACATTTAAATTCAATAAGTCACAACCGATTTACTACATTTGAAACCAAAACCACCTAGAAAGTATACCATAATTTCGTCAACAAAGTTAATTGCGTGGTGGCCGAGAGGCCACAATAGCCGATATACAAAGGTTTGGAACGAGGTGCCGCAAGTTCGATCCTCACCTATAGTGATAGTCTTTTTGTATGATTTCATAATCCAAAAAAACTAAAGCACTCGCAGTAAGAAATAACCGTGAAGAGTTATTACCAGAACTCAACAGAGGGCGCCAAACGGTGACGGTACGACAATAAAAAATAAAAAATAAAAAAATGGATCAAGAATGTGACAACATTACCTTTCGAAAAATCTGTAGAACAAGTTCGTTAAATGATCTTACCAACATGACAAGTAGCAGTAACAAAAACATATTCGACGCTACAATGATGAGTGTACCTGATAGCTTGCATGACAATAGTGCGGAAATAAATGATTTGAGTGAACAAGTTAATTTACTCACGTCACAACTACAGAGCGCTCATTTAGAAATAGAGAACCTAAGTAGCGAAAACTTTCGTCTTAAATCTGATCTTCAGAAATCAATAAAAACTACCAATACATATAAACAAGTGTGCTTAACACCTGAGAAAAGAAGCAGGACACCGAAATCAGTCCGTAAAACCAAAATACTGCTTCATAAAAAAACTGAGACAAACGATAATCCAAACTATGATCCAGTTAAACCCTTTAGTGATTGTCACCAAGGCTCGAGGATTATGCTTGACAAAGAGACTCAAACCTCTTGCCACGCCCATACGCAGACAGCAAACAATTTAAAAAATGTACTCTCATCTATATCCGTCAGTAGCAACGAAACTCAACGTAGTAGAAAAGAGCTGGCAGATATAATTGCAAAGAGTAAACAAAAGAATAAATTATGCATTCTAAGCAGTGGCACCAAACCCCCGGGGCATTTATCCATGATAGAAGACGTTTTCTCCGATTACTTCGATTTTTGCCATTATTTTATACCAAATGGAACTATAAAGGAACACCTATACAACATAGAAAGGAAATTGAAAGACTTCACTGATAATGATTACTGTATAATTTTCATTGGCGAAAATGATATAAAAGCTGAGACAAATTACATAAATATGATAAATATGATAAGAGAATCGTTACAGAAGGTGGCCCACACCAATAATGTTCTTTGTTTACCGACGTTCATAACAGGAGCACCCATTTACAATTTTAAAGTGGACATGTTCAATAATCTGCTTTATCTTGACCTACAAAATAATGACTACGCCTACCTATTTGACAGCAACAGTGAGCTATCACTAGACATGTTCTCCAACACAACAGGAAAAATCAAGCTACATGGTTTGAAATGTATATACGACGGCATTATGAATAATGTTGTAATTGACTTGTGCTCATTTGGTCAGTTTGACATAATACAGAATAATAGGAAAATACATACTGAACCTGACATTATCATAAAGTCGCCCGTGATCAATGAAAAAGGAACCGCCAACCAGTTTTTTCTCTGAGAAATATATGCATATCTTACATCAGAATATTGCAGGTTTAATTAACAAATCCGATGCATTATGTGTTAACTTGGAAGAACTAGCAGATAGTAACAAAATTGTGGACATCATATGTATAACTGAGCACTTTATGTTGGCAGGATTTGAGTCAAATTTATATCTACCAAATTATAATTTGGCTTCATTTTACAGTAGAACAAATAGCAAAAGAGGAGGAGCATGTATTTTACTTAAAAAAGAACATAAATTCAGGGAAATTCCAGAAATACGGAAATATTGTCTTGACTGTATACTCGAGGCTTGTGCTGTTGAACTTCTTGACTATAAAATTATTATTGTTTGTATATATAGGGTACCTAAACAGAATAACTTGTATACGTTCTTCCGTAAACTGGAAAACCTTCTGAATTATATTGCCAAATTGAATTGTATAAATGTTATAATTTCTGGTGATTTTAATATAGATGTTCTAAAACGCAATAATGTTACATTGGATTTTGAATGTTTACTGTTAAATTATAATTTAAAGTTAGCTTTACATGAACCAACCAGATTCGCCAGTGGAACTTGTATTGATAATTTTGCACATAACTTTAAAAAGGGATGTAAATCTGAAATTTTAGAGTTGGGTCTGTCGGACCATACCGCACAATTAATTAGAGTTCCTGTAAAAAAAAATCTGACATTGCATTATTGGCGTACATTAAAACGCGATTATAGCATAGAAAATATTGAGAAATTTAAATTGTGTATTAGGAGCTTGTCTTTCTCGGATATTTACCACACTGATGATCCAAACACGGCTTATCAACACTTTATAGCTGAATTTAAACTTTTTTATGACCTTTGTTTTCCGCAAACCCAATTTTTAATAAAAGCCATTCATAAGCCAAAGTGGGTATCACGCGGGGTGAAAATTTGCAGTCGAAAGAAAAGGGATTTACTATGGAAATTCAGATTGAACTCAACAAAAGACAACAAATTGAAGTACTTAAAATATTGTCAGTTATTTAAAAAAATTATAAAACTCACAAAACGTGCGCAAAATAACTATAAAATAAAAACGTCTCATAATAAGACTAAAACAGCGTGGCGAATTATAAACAAAACGAGACTTAACATCCCAAAGGAATCCATTGACAACATAAAAATTGATGAAAATAACGTCCTTAAAAATCCAACCGAAATAGCAAACACATTTAATAATTATTTTATTGAAAAAGTGAAACCACTTCCGGGTGCCGGGCAAAATGTAACGTCTTTAATTAATCACCAATTAAATTCAATGTTTCTCGCACCAAGTTCACCCTACCAGATTCATAAAATTATAAACCACCTTAAAAATACCAACAGTGTAGGATACGATGGTTTCTCTACTAAAATAATTAAAGCAGTAAATGGGGATGTGTGCCATCACTTGAGTCACATTGTGAACTTGTCGATAACAACTGGAATATTTCCACAAGATCTGAAAGTATCAGTTATAAAACCCTTATTCAAAAAAGGAAGTAAACAGTTAATGGTGAATTATAGGCCTATTGCACTATTATCAATATTTTCAAAGATTTTCGAAAAATATATATACGGTGAACTTAATTCATATCTTGAAAAAAATAAAATTTTGTGCAATGAACAAAAGGGCTTTCGACAAAATAAAACCATAAATATGGCCATTTATGAGTTTATCCAAAATGTTATCTGCCACGTTGACAAAAGAGTTCCAGTTTGTGCTATTTATTGCGATATGTCACAGGCGTTTGATTATGTGGATCATAATATATTGATCAGTAAACTTGACGCATACGGCATAAGAGGCAATGTTTTGGATTTAATTCGATCCTATTTAACGAATCGACAACAGTTAACGGTAATAACTAGAGTGAATACTAAAACTAAAAGAGAAGAAACATTCAGCTCCGTGAGGAAATATGTCACATACGGTGTTCCTCAAGGCAGTGTGCTAGGGCCGCCGTTGTTTACTATTTATATCAACGACTTTCCAAAGGCAACGATTCAACCTATGACATTATTTGCTGACGACAGTACAGTTTCAATTGCATGTAAGGACATTAATAACTATAAATCTGACATAAATAATTCTCTGACATCTATAATTTCTTGGCTTGATAATAGTAATTTAAAAATTAATTTATCCAAAACAAATATAATGCACTTTGGACAAAGATTGCATAATCCATTAAATGTAAATTTGATTCATGATAATTACATTATAAATGAAGTAACTAATGCCCGTTTTCTCGGTTTAATTATAGACAGTAAACTTAATTGGAAAGAACACATAGACACACTATGTAAAAAAGTCAGTAGTCAATCATATGCTTTGTACCATCTTGCTCCATCCATCAACACTGATGTGTTACTTTCGGCGTATTATGGACTTGTTGAATCTGTCCTCAGATATGGCATTATCTTTTGGGGCAACTCATCAAATAAAGATATGGCATTTATAATGCAAAAGCGATGCCTACGTGCGATGTTCGGTATTCAAAGTACTGAGAGCTGTAAGCCACTTTTTACAAAGCATAAAATACTCACACTTCCGTCACTGTATATTTTGGAAATAGCCATATTTGTCAGAAATAACCCCCATTTGTTTCCTCGAATATCGGACATTATAAAACGAAATCGCAGGGACAATAATAAAATTTATGTACAGCCAGCTAAGACAGCACTTCTGTATAAAAGCGTTATTTGCAGAGCGCCAATAATTTATAATAATATCCCTAACTGTGTTAAGCAATTAAATACAGACCAGTTTAAGAAAACATTAAAAAAAATACTGACAGGAAAAGCCTATTATAATGTTAATGAATTTCTAAATGATAAATCGCTCTGAAGATACCTACTGACTAAATCTATTTTATTTAATTTTAATCGCATTACTATTGACCTATTTTTTTTTTTTTTTATGTTTATTTAATATTATTAATTTTAATTGTTGATTTATATATAGTGTTATTTTTTGTATTTTTGTATTGTGATTTTTATTATTTTCGACCTAATTTGTACACCAGCCATGGTCAAACATGTTGAGCCAATCAAATTCTATGTAACACCTATAATCATACCATGTATAATTGTATATTATCTACACATGTTTTTGCAAATAAATGAATCTGAATCTGAATCTGAATCCTAGAACAATGAGTAATTCGTATGAAATTCACAACTACCAACGAGGCAGGTCCTCGTGGCGTATAAAGTCTCTCTCTCTCTCTCTCTTGTAGAGAGGAGGCCTGTGTTGAAGCAGTGCAACGTTATAAGCCTATGCATAGTGAAAATTAAAATGAAAATAGTTTATTGCTAAAACAAGTTTTTGATTGGATCCTCTTTTTAGGCAAATAGTGCCTGTATTAGGAGAGTCCACTCTTCCATAGCAAGACGTATTATACAAAAAGCAAAACATTGATAAGTTTTTATATTAATATTAACATAAATCAAATGTGTGTATGAGTGAGTGTAAGTATGTGTGTAAGTTTATGTGAGTGAGAGAGTAGCCTGTAGGTGTGACTGAGAGTACAGGAGTGTGAGGGTGTTTGTGTTAAGGTTTCAGAAGTGTTTCGGTATCATTGTAGGTAAGCGTTTGTATCCATTCCATTATTATTTTGGAATGGACACAAACGCTTAGCATAATAAACTGTTACAAGATAGGGCAACGCCATCTAGTGACGAGTTGAAGAACTAAGTAGTAACTAGTGACGCCACCTAGTATCGAATAGCGGAACTAATCTTCTCGAAACTTCGTATCGAATGGAATTTTCTAGTCGAAGTTTCTAGTCGATTCGGAAATAGAAAGTTCGAAAGTCGATTGTTCTGGAAGTTTTTCGAATTATATAGAACAGTACGGAACGTTCTAGAAACATCTTTCGTGCTCTATAAAGAGCCTGCGGGGTCGCTATAAGTTTCGATTTGGAAGCGACACAGAGCGATCGGAATCATTAAAATAGTGCGAAGTAATAGAATTCTTTAAGAAGTGTTTTTGTAATAAAGTGCATAGTCTTGCACTGCTGCAGCTGCCTGCAGCTTTCAGAGGCTTAAGACAAGTGGTCAAAGAAGGCGTCGCGATAGCAATTGGATTATAAAAAAGATGAGATTATCAAGCGCTATCGAATTGCCACGGGATCAATCCCTTAAATTTTGGCCATTAGATCATCGATTTATCTAATGGAATAATACAATGTCCAGGGCTCACTCTTTCACGTAAAGAGGAAGCCTGTGTCAACGCAGTGTAGGTAAACATCATAGACTAATGCAACATCTGCATTCAGTTAAGAACATATCTAACCACCATTCCACTCTAGATTGTCGTCGAGCAGACGAACGAGGCAGTTCCGGTCACCATCGAGCGCTGGGCCGATTCGGAGACTACTCCTGCGACAGCTCATTGGAGCTGATCGAGTCAGCCGCGCGGTATATGCGCACAAGGCATTCAGAAAACGTCGAGTTCGTGCTTTGGACTGGGTAAGTTGTACTAATCATAACCGTAGCCAGAGGTATACAATAAGACGTATATTCCACCATTATCTACAAGACGTCAAATTATTAGGAACATGAGACTTAAACATTTATCCTATAGTAATAACACCCGCACATACGCAGACTACTGAGAAATTTCTAATGGAAATCTACTTGGAGATTTTTATAACTTGTGTTGGTTAAATAGAAAGGGCTTGCACGGGTCAGTAATGTAATTCAAGAGGTATACTTACCTCATTATACACAATTTATCGCAGTTTTTTTTTATATTACACTACAATAATATTAATTACAAAAGAATGTAACACAAACAAAATAGACTAATATGATGGATACTATCAGTAAGAGAGTAGTCACGCGGTCAAGCGTTCAAGAGGTCAGTTTTGCGTTCAAGCGTGCAGTTGCTCACGAACCTCACTACTGGACGGTCTACGCGTTATCCGTATTATCACCATGTTTTTTCACGATGGTTCTTCATCGGAAGACGAATTATTGATTTGTGGTCATTATCAGCATCAAGACGGATAAGGAAGTACTGGGTACGCCCAGTAAATAAGGATATAGAACAAGTAGAGAATTTTATGAAGTTTTTTCTAAGTGGGTTAAAGATGAAGAAATTCCAACCATAATTTCCAAACATACTTCTGCTACTTTTCCTCGGTTTTTATAATCGTTATCTTTCACATCGTATAAAAACACCTTTCATGTACTAACATAACTAGCTTTCAGTCTTCATCTTTCTTCCAATTAAATCACCGAAACAGCAGTGAACGCGCGAAGCGTGCGTTGTGATTGACCGACGCGATCAGAATCCCTCCTATGTATATCTATATAACGTAATACAACACAACGAACGCAAAACTGACCTCTTGAACGCTTGACCGCGTGACCGCTCTCTGTCAGAACCCTAAATAACGTAACTATAAACCAACAACTGGCTAAATGTAAGTGACTATATGTTCATCTACGCCCAACTCTTCGTGAAATTCAGTCGTGATGTTATTTTACAAACTCATAATAATAATTATATACAAGCTCGTATAAAAACGAGACGGAAAGAACTCATTAGGCATCAAAGAAATCGGATTTATTTTCATTTCCCTCGAACTCTACCATTTCTTGCAGCGACATCATAGCAGCCCGGTACACAGGCAACGAGGATGACAAGATTCAAGCCATCAGAAACATGACGGATCTACTCAGCAGAACGTTTAGTTCTCACTTCGTGTTCCCAGTGCTGGGCCATTTGGATCCCGCGCCATCCGAGAGCCTCACTAACTTGTGGATGCACTGGCTTCCCTTGGAAGCATTGCAAACTTTTAAGTATGGTACGTAGTTTGTTTAATAGATAAACAAGATCATCATCATCATATCAGCCGAAAGACATCCATTGCTGGACATAGGCCTACCCCAAGCGTCGCCATATTGACCGGTCCCGATAAACAAGATAATTTTTGCTAATTGCCATTGACTACTTCGTATAAATATATTATATTCTGTCCATCGTAAGTCATATCTTTCCACCATTCATGCCCAATACCTAATAAAAATTAAAACCCCGTGCGAGACCAAAAAGGCTCCTACCTCTGCATGTGCAGCGTTGTCCAAAACGAAAATATCGCTGCGCTGGTATTCTGATAAGGCCAATGTGGATGCCACGGATACACTCACGGAAACGGAACATACTTAAAAAAAACCCCGACACAAAAGTCTCTAAAAAGCAAAAAATAAACCTTGTACTCGCGTCAGGGAACGGTTAAGTAAATAAAATAAACTGCTGTAAGCGTTGGCGTTTCCCAACGCCAGTTGTGCGGGGGTTTTAAAATTTGTAATTTAACTTTTATTTCACGCTTTTTAAACTCCATATAATATACCTAGTAGTAGACACGCTTCAATCGACAAGCAATCGAAACAAGTAATAATAAGCTAAGCTCCCGAGCTCGCTTCGCTCGCTCTTGGACTAATTCATTGAAAACACGAATTCCTCCAAACTCGCGCGCTGCACATGAACATGTCACCTCGATGGTTTTCAAGCTATTTTCAAAAGAATAGTATGCTAAAATAGAACATACCTTAATTTTATTGTACCAGATTTATAATATTATTATACCAATTTTATAATATTATATTGTACCAGATACAATTAACATATTTTAATTGTATCTGGTACAATTAAAATATGTAAAAATATTATTACCGCAGCTCACAAAAACCTCCTACTAGGTATTACTCAAACCGGATAAATAGTTACTTACTTAGTATAATAGTCGCCCATTCAGCATATTTTTTGCCCAGTTAATAATTATCCATAAATAAATAACAACAAAAAAGTATAAACACATCTTGCACATTATACATATTTTGACTCATCATCTGATGAGTCAAAATATGTATAATGTGCAAGTGTAAAAGAAATATATAAATAAAACATATTAAATATACGACCGACACCATCCCAACACTCAATGATCACATTTTGTCGAAACCACAGACAAACGACAGAGCGTGTGAGCGCAGGGAGAAATCTATGGTCGGCTGTCAAAAAGAATTAAAATGTTAAGAAATTAGTAAACACATTTTAAACATCATTTTATTAATTATTCATTTATTTTCAGCCTGTTTTATCCAACTGCAGGGCAAAGTTTCCCTTTCTTCCTTCGTAAACATCATACGAGTATAATATAATACTACTATCGCTGCATCTAAAAACAAAATAGAACCAACTGGTATTATACCGAGGTAAATCCCATTAAAACCAGCGCTCCCAGGAAACTAGATTTTAATAAAATCCACAAGATACAACCCGGTTATAATCCTTCAGAATAATACTCCCTGCAATCAGCCAGGCAGCTCTATAAGAACATAATGCCTTATTCTCGATGCAACGGCTTTGCAAGAAGACTTTGAAAAATATGGTGATGAAATTATTTTTTGTTGCTGCTATGAAGATGTCGTAGACATAAACAGGGGTCAAAAGTCATAGATATTGCAGACACTTTATTTTTGGTAGAGTGCGACTGCACTTTTGACCCCGACTGTACATATCCCTCTCCCAGCCGTAAGGCACGCGCTGAACAGGTTCCGAAACCTATCTTCCATGAGGGACGCTGTGATGGCCACCACCCGTGCAGGGACGCCATCCGGTCCAGGAGCCGTCTTTTTCGCGCGGTGGCACAGGACCCCCGCGCGAAGTTCCTCCGCCGATAACGGAGGGACCACCACCTCCGGCGAACCAACCATTCTCCGTGTAAGGTTCATCGTAGATGGGGTGAAGTGGGTCCTGCGCGGAAACAGGAACCGGACCACCCCATCCAGCAACGCCGGCTCAGAGGTCTCCGTCAGTGGGGGACCCAATTGTTCACTAAATTAATTAATGAATTCCTCACTTCATTATTCGGAACTAAGACCAAAATGATTGGAAGTAGAATCGAATTGGAGGACGTGATTTAGAATATTAGGGTTAGTTGCGTTCTCCTACTCTAATCCACTTCAATTATCTCAATTGACAGTTAAAGCATAAAGTACGTAAGCGGCGGCGCGCTTCTATTTTGTGTTTATAGCTTGTTATGTACTCGTATTGAAAATATTAGAGGGACTTTTTTCGCGACAGAGTTGCAACTAAAATATCGAAAAGATGCTTTAGACAAGTGTCATTCGATGTCAGTGATTGAACACAAACACGGCATCCACAGGCGTGGCGAACGTGATATTATATTCCGGATTGGCAAACCCGGCAGACGACGAGCTTGTTGTGGCAGCGATTACTTTCGGGTTAACCTCCTCAGAATCCCAATCAGACATTTTTCCTTACAATTAAGCTTAGGATTCACAAAATGTCACGATTTGTTAATTTGACCACCACTATTAACTCCGTTCGCCGCCCGCAACCTCGCGTACTACTGAACTGAACAAGCATCTGGATACATCGCAAACAAGTTTATCAAGCACCCTTTAATTTGTGCATAAAAAACCGACACCGATGCCGAACTCGGGCGAACACAAACAAAAACAGGCAGACACAAACAAACACCCATACACATGTTCGTGTTTGTTTTTTTGTGTTTGCTGTTTGCCATTGTTCGCCAAGCGTATGGAGCCGGCTTAAGGTATTGATCACGTGATTTCAAAAGCGCTTGACAATCCCATAAGTACATTTAAAAATTATTTTTCACTTTGTAGTGTTTTTGTTTGGAAGTCGGTTGTAATTTTTGTAAAAAAGTTTATTATTTTTCACTTTTTAGTTGTGGGACATAATGTACCAGTTCTATAGGCTAGGTACCTACGCGTATAGTGCCCAAAGTGAAGCTAGAATAGATTAACCCAATAACATGAAACTTAAACGAAACCAGTGCAACAACTCTCAGTATACCAGGGTGAACTGTTCACACCTGCGTACCCCTTAAGAACGTACCAGTGTGATGTTATGTTATGAAATGGTGTAAACAATAAACAGACATGCGATTGGATCTATCCAGAGTGATTTGCCGTCATTTATTGAAGAGTTCTGATGTATTTCTCCGAAGTTCTTCATCAGATCTTGATGAAAATTAAATGGGACCACATGACAAGCACCCGCTTTCAAATTAAAAAAGAATCATCAAAATCGGTTCGCCCAATAAAAAGTTCTGAGGTAACAAACATAAAAAAAAAAAAAATACAGTCGAATTGAAAACCTCCTTCTTTTGGCGAAGTCGGTTAAAAAGCAATGGCTATCGCGACATTGTCGTTAATAGAGTTTCACTTTTCTAGAGCCAAATAATAATAATTATAATAATCATTGATAATAATACTCTCAACAATCAGCCAGGCAGCTCCATGAGTGTATAATGCCTTATCCTGGATGCAACGACTTCGCAAGCACTGCAGACTTTTAAATATGGTGATTGTTTTGATGTCTTTAGACTGGAACGCCTAACTTTTCTGCCATCAGTTCTAAGTTACTGCCTGAGTCTGCTTTATATAAGTTTAAAGTTCCGGGAGCCAACGGGAAATAAGAAACACGGAGTTTGCTGAACGAAACTGCGTATTGAGCGTTTTTGTTGTACGGTAGAATTGGTTCTTGATCTATGTTTGATAGAAACGTATGTGAGTTTGAAAGAAAATAAATAAAGTGGTCTATTTCAAGCCATGATGAAGTTAATAAACAACTACTCATTGCGGTTTTCTTAGGTGAACTAACTATTTAATATTTTCAGAAACAAAAGAACTTGCCCCCGTTTTCTGAATAGAGTAACCAAAGTTGAGAAATAATCAGAGTCTAGCATGAAAATTGGACAAACTTTATTTTTTATTTAACGATAGGCTCGCGTTTGAAAAATATGGCAAATATTTTATTAAAAAAATTGACGACTTATTAACTTCAAAGTCTCAACTAAGTAAACCGAGGTTTATTTTTGAAGAGGAAAAAAAAAATTACATTTCCTACCGCTACCATTAATCTAGGACCCAGGATGCAATTAAATTCACGCGCAGCTTCGACTAGGCTACTCTCGTTCTTGATGTTAGATCTTTTTTCTCCGAATCTCCCAAAAAAAAAAAAACTTAATTTATTAATAGCTTGTTACCCAAAAAAACTCTCCATTTGCCCCACTAAATTTTTATTCTAACTACAAATTTTTCATTAAAACCAGGTGGCTACTACACGATAGAACAGAAACAGAGCAAGCTGCGGATAGTGGCGCTGAACACGAATCTGTTTAGCATCCGCGACTCAAACAGCGCACAAGCGAAGAAGCAATGGGAGTGGCTCGATGCGGTGCTGGAAAAGGCCACTACTAATAAAGAGATGGTAAGTTAAGAGATGCTTGATTGAAGTTTGGGAAGCTTTGACATCAAGAAGTATTTTTCTTCCTTTGATTGGTAAAGTAGGCTAACTCAGTGGTGACTTTTTGAACTTTAGTTAGCCTACGGTAAGGAGTTTCAATAGATTACGAGGCCTGCTTCTACGTGCGGCTTACTGTATCTACTACCAATAGAAAAACTGACTGTTAATATCTTTGTTCTAAGAAAGTGATTTTTAACCTGTGTCTGAAGTCTCATCTATGGGCCGTTTATCAATCATAAATTAATGTGTTTGTAGTATTAAAATAAATGGTCCGAAAACTGCTGTATTTTTTATTAAGCCCCCTTAAGGTTACACTATTCGATCATTCTTCCACACAAACGTATTCTGGCGATTACTCCACTGTTTGACGATGCCCGTTCAATGCAAATGTTTCGATACAAATTTGCAAAAGTGCTCATTCGTACGCGAACTAGCTTCTTACTGCTCATCATAGCATCTTTCTCTTTTGCACGTGTTGTCGGATGAGATAGCATACATTTTAACCTCGCGTACAAAATAGTTCGTGTCGTCGACTAGGGGAACCTTAATAAAAAATACCGTAGTTTCCGGACCATGTATTTTGAAATTGTGCTTCAATTCCTAGGTGTCTGTGGACTGAAAAAGGTTAGGAAACGCTGTTCTAAGTAATGTTTGCAGTAAGAAAATATAACTTCAAACATATCACAAAACCGAATTCAATACACTTAAATTCATAACTGGAATTGTAATTCCATCAAAATCAATTAAAATGAAACGCCCACGTGACTAGTTAAGGGGATTCTTATTGCAATTTATTTATCAACACGAATCAACCAAATAAGCTTCCATTAAAAATTTACTCTTAACTGTAGCTAAAGAAAACCTAAAAAAAAGAACTGAAAATTTTGTCCAAACATTTCTAGTTTAGAACACTGTGCTATAGTAAAACAAACCGATTTCCGTCGAACAAACAAAATATTTGTTAAGTATGGAAATTTTGCACACTGGGCCTTTTTTCACTGGGTTAATAAAGCTGGTAAATAGCCATGTTTTTTCTGTAATATTTTTTTTTGTTTTGTAAATATCAATGAATGGAAAACAATTTTGTGGATTTGGTAAATGTTTGCGTTTTGTTTAGTTTAAAGAGAAAACTCGTCTCGTATTTTCATGTGTTTATTCACTGGAATTAAAACAAATATCAATCGGCAATTGGCGCAGTGGTTGAGCGATCGACTGCTGCACTGCGTGTCGCGGGTTCGGTTCCCGCATGGAAAAAATATTTGCATGGCTTACAGATAGTTGTACCGGATCTGGGTGTCTTGTGTATGTGTGAGTTGAAATGTTTGTAAACTTACCCACGATACAGGAAGAAATTCCTAGTGTGGGTAAAGTTTTTATTAAAAAAAAAAGCATTTTATTTTCTTTCAAATTTAATGTATGAATGTATAAGTAGGTGCTCTTACTCTGAATTCTAGACCATTAAGGAAATAGTATTAGGTATAGCAGATGCATGGTCGTACCACGCCAATTCAAACTCACATCATTCATATCAATTAAATTGTTTACAGGTTTTAAATTGTCAAGCAGTCAGTCTGTGTAAAACATGAAGCAGTTGCACATTTAGTAAATAATACAAATCATCATTCAAAATTGGTTACATCATTGTTACTTCGCATTGTGATTACAGTAAACCCACGTTATCTGACCATTACAGATATTTAAAACGCCAGACTTATCCAACCAATGACACAAACTCCGATTTGACGCAAACAAATTTCAAACAGTTTATCCTTCATAAATATGCGCAATTCACCCGGCTCCGTTTTAAAATTCGGTTTTAGCAAGGAGTGGTGCATAGTGGTCATCCTCACAAGTTTTCTCGTTTATAATATTATAGTATAAAAGCTGCTGCCCGCACACAATTTTAGGCTTATACGTTATTATGATGTATCAGCTTTATTACTATACAGATTCATCAAAATCCGTTTAGTAGTTTGTGCGTCAAAGAGTAAGAAACCTCCATCCTCACAAACTTTCGCATTAATAATATGTAGAAGTAGGATTTAGATGTTTATAATCGCCAATACATAACCTAAGCATTGTGATTATAGTAATCCCACTTACTCCATCCATTACACCGCTTTAAAACGCCACACTTATTCAACCCATGACATACAAACTCTGATTTGACGCATACAAATTACAAACAGTACTTTGCAAGCTTCCTTCATGAATATGCGCACTTCACCTAGCTCCGTTTCAAAACACGATTTTAACAAGGAGTGGTGGAACTACATAGTGGTCCGGTACCGGAACCGTAGGAAGTCCGGCACGGCCGTCCCGGTCCGGCACGGCCCCGTTATAAATTACAGATTAGAAAATCGTTAATCTAATCGCTTTGCTTTAAATGGCTGTTTGGCTTTTTTGAGGACAGTTTGTTGAGTGAATTGAGTGGACTTTTTGATTATGTTTGGTTTTATTTAGAAAGTGGTGGAAATTGAATATTGTAGTTTATTACAAGATTTAATTTACTTTCACCTACCCCGGTATCTGTGTGAATGTACGATAGTAATCAAAGCTTGCAAGTTTTGGCCCGTATCCCGGTGTTGGATTGAGCTGAAACTTTCCACACACGTTTAGTTTAAGAGATTGTTAAAAAATAATATATTGAACGTTAAAGTTCGTTTTATTCTAGGAAAGCTAAATAAAGAAAGAAAGAAAAGAAAAGAAAGAAAACACATTTATTTGACACAAGCCAGAGCACACAACATAAACATAAAAAAAAGAGAATAAAAACTTAAACTAAACAACAATAATATAAAAAAAAACTGAAAAAAAAAGTTGTAAATAAAGTTGGAAAAGAAATGAAATAAATACTATTTATGACGCAGGTTAGATCAAATGCCAGACGGTTCGTTTATAAGAAGTTTACAAGGGTATTTGAGTTCGTAAACGTTCGGTAGGACCGAACTGAACAGATATTTATTTCTTTAATATAGGCCTTAAGTGGTTTTTTTATGTATTTGAAATACCAACTCTCTTATGGTTGAAATCAATATACACAAACAAGGAGTAATGGAAAGGTGTGGTCATATATTAAAAACTGCTTCTGCCCATGACTTGTATGGAAAACCCAAAAAAAATATTTTTGGAATTAACTGATACTTCCTGGAAGAAAATTGTTCATTTACATGGGAAATGCTATTTGCATTGGTTGGTTGTCACAATTAACCTTCATAACACTCTCAACTAAACGTGATTTTTTTACTAGACAAACCGTAATAATTATGCCCTTTTAAAACCTTTACAAAAGTGCTTCAAAGCACTCCGCAACATAACTCAATAATAAAGCCCACTCCAGTACAATCACAAAACAACTGATATGAATTCCTCGTCCACAATTATGAATCATTGTTGGCCGGTTGTAATTCACAGTCGTAAATAGCAACCGCGTACCATTGTGTGGTGGCTTCCAGTGAATCAACTGCGAATATAATTTTGTACGATTTGGATGTCGATTCATAAAGTAGGTAGGATTTGGTTCAGGTATGTTATGTTCCGTTGAGGTATGTTGCTGCAGGCATTTGCGAGGGTAATTTTGATAGGTATATTATCGAGCCAACCTTTAAAGAGTTCTTGTTTTGGTGTAGTAGGAACAGTAACTGTCGATCGATTGATTGGTTTGGTATCCTAAGAACGATAAAATAGTTTTGCGATTACTCATTTGAGATTGCCTTCTACACAGTTGAAATTTTTGATATCATTTCCGTGTTAATCTACCTTACCAGGGTTCTTGCTGATGCAATTTTTTTTCATATTCGCTGATGCTGATATTTTGTCATTGACATCAGCGGATCCTAATGCAGATGATGATTTAATTTTTTTAGAAATCAAATAAATTTCTTTGTTTTTTTTTTCAATTTTTCTTACACAACAGGGACACAGTATGTAGTTTTTCGTTTTCACTGTTTGTAACAAACTCATCAAGATGATTGCTCTTCGAGTGATTTTTAAATGACGCAATGGTAGGTACGGCCTTTGCGTGAATAATTTTTTCTACATAAGATACAGTTTGCGGCTTCTTGATTCATTAATTTAAAACATGTACGTCCAGTTTACGAAAATAACTGCACTTTAATCTGCAATGACGTATTATATATAACGTATTTATAGTAATGATGAGACAAGTTTGTGTTTGTTTACAATCGCAACAGGGTAGTTGACTGAAAATTTGTTTTTAGTGCGTCAGGTAGAATAATAAAAAATATTGGACACGTATTTTTCTTTTGACACGTAAACATAAGGTGACGACGATACAGTGCGTTGAAATATCGTGTGACATCATCGTGTGCTACACTTTATACTAACAAAGTGACGTCACAAGCCCCCACTCCTGAACTATGATGCGCTTTATCTTTGTCAATTTTTTATTTATTTGATAAAGCAAAAAATACGAATCCAATTTTATGTAATAATCTCACTGACGGACTAAATAGAATTATCATTTTTTATCCAGGAAACATCCCTATCGGCCTCAGGATTGGTTAAAACTCGCAACCGAAAAGAACACTTGCCGTAAGCCCCGCTTCCTCTGCATGCCACGACTCGAACTTTTGCATCAATAATCAGCATCTATCAATGCTGATGCTGATCTTTGCAAGACCCTCTTACCTGCCTACTATAAAAACCATTCTAGCTAGCGTGGAAAAATAAATTTTAATTGAAATGTTCGTGGAAGCTTTAAAACTTCAAACTACATAATTATGTGACAGCATCATTAACTTACTTACTCTAACATCTCATACAGAAAACAACATCAAAAAAATTGGTGAAAAGAACAATGGCAATAAGGAAACACTCGTATTATTTTGATTCATAAATACATTTATGCGGCAAAAGCATCAATCTTAGTCGCGTGCGTGATCATAGTCAGAAATATCCCCTTTTTGTATAAATCACATTTCTCCGCTAATATATTCTGACTACGAAAGGTGACGGAGTAATTCTGATGGTGAGAAATGTTTGTGGTTAATCGAAAATGTGAAGTGTGACTTCGACAAACAGGATGGGTGACGAATTTCTTGTTTGTAGTTAATAATATGGTTTCATAAAGAGCAATAGAAAATAAACTAAGTTATGTTACAATTTCTTCAGACAAGCGTGACGCTATAATGCGACTGTAGTGTACTGTAGTGTTTCAGGGTAAATTTTAAACGAATATATATGACCAAAATCATGTCAGATATCACGTCTGTGGAGTATTTTAAATATAATGCAAATCTGGGCATCATTCAAAAGGTACAATGTCGTGAATCTCGGCCGATCGCAGCCCCGCGCGAACGTTCGCGTGTGGCTGACGCGCTTCTGTTGCGACAATAGTCAGAGTATGAAAATGTATGGCACCGGTTCCGAAATCTGCGAGAGACGCATGCGTTAGCCGCATGGCCAGCTACAGACGTGGGCCATACATTATCATACACTGAATATTGTCGCATCAGCCGCGCGCGTCTGCTAAACGCGTTCGATTGCACGCGCCTGCGATTGGCCGCAATGCACGGAATTATACCTTGAACAAAAAATATTAATCACCCTTCAATCACGTACTTTAATTTTATACCACACCAATCCACTCATCCTTTTCAACAAAATTATCAATAAAATGCCAATACCACTCATTAAACAGCACAACCTTATCACCATCCATTGTAACGACCTCATAAAAGAGAAAAAGGCTTTTACCAAACACATTTCAGACTCAAAGATACGGGTGTTCTGACTTCTGAATCTGATACGTCAGAAGTCAGACCGTGTCGGAAAATTCAATTTATTCCACCCATACTGTCAATACATCCTGAGCTGGGGATTTAAAGTCAATTTCATATATAAAAATATATAGTCTCTTTGTTCGGTATGCTTGAACACTCTACCCTTTTTGGTTGGTGGCTCTTGAAAGGCGTAGTCAATAGTTGGGTTTAAGGGCTGAGTAAACGGAGGCTCTATGACGTAGTTAAAGTTGAATAGAGCGGTTCTGCGATTTGAATGGATTACCATTTTGTTAGGGCAATTATTTTAAAGTCGGAGAAAATTTTGTCGTTGATAACGGGCTTATAATGAACTGCGAAAAGAGATATTTTCATTATAACATAAGTAACTATGGTTGAGTGAGTAGGAAAATGTAGTCGAAACTCTGCATATAGACATGCAACAAATCTATTTTAGTTACTATTTATTATATGTATAGATAAAACTGCTTTACGTCCGTCACGTTGTCGGTCGCAGGTCCAGTTGAAAACCAGCGTTGGGCACTAGTTGCCCCACATTTTTCTGAAGTGGTCCTATTTGGCGCAGCCGTGGGACACACAATGTTACTTTTATATTGTTTTCTTTTTTATATTATTGTTGTTTAGTTTAAGTTTTTTATTTTCTTTTTTTTATGTTTATGTTGTATGCTCAGGCTTGTATCAAATAAAAGTGTTTTCTTTCTTTCTTTTGCATAAAACTTTGGGTGTTTTAGATGAGATGTTCTTTAAAGAAATAGTGAGATAATTAGGACAGATTGGACCCCTTTGCCGCACTTAGATTCGCATTTGGTTCGTTGTGCATGCAGGCCTCCTCTCTGTGAATGGGAATGGACCGTACTCCACCACGCTGGCCTATTACAGATTGGTAGATGTCAAATATCTTCGAATTGTTGGTTCTAGGACATGCCGGTTTCCTCACGATGTATTCCTTCACTTTTTCGAGAGCAGTGGTGATTAAATAACTCACACAAAGTTAAACGCTTTCGAACCCACAAGCTACAACTTGTAAGTCGCGACCGTTACCACTGGGCCACCATTGCTCTTAAAAAAAATTAGTATAATACTATAATAATTTGTCGGTAATGCCGGATACATAAAGCATTACAAAAAACAAGATAAAGATAACCTGTGAAAATCATAAATTTACGTAGACATAACAAGAAAATCACAAATATAACAGATCTTTTTTACCAAGAACTAGATTGCTCTGATATTTGCTACAAGAATAATGCCAGACCTCAGTGCAAACTCTATTTCTTATTCTGCGGTATGAAAACTACTCGATCCTGTCAACTTACTTCAGTTCTTTTTTTAATGAAGTATAGCCTTTTGAAGCCATGTCCTACTCAATTTTTCCTGCGCTGTTTGTTCTATTGATGTCCAAATATTACGTGGAAAAATGTTCTCTCAAAAAATCCTCCAATACGATAGAATATCTAGATAGCAGCTCAAGCAAATAAATGGCTGGAATTTGAGGGATAAAACCAAATATCCCAAAATCCGTAAAAGAAATTCGTTCACAGCAAAATTGGTTCATAAAATGATTGCTGAACGATGTGCCATTTACCACGAATTAATTTAGGAAACAAAATGGAAACATCAAACATTTAATTACAACATCTAGTCTTAATCGGCTGCTTTATTGCTTGCACTAAACGATCCTTGGACAGTAACAGGGTTAACAGCCAAAGAGTCACTCTCATACCAAGTGTGTTTTATATCCACTAACGTTTTAATAACCACTAACATTTTATCATTCGCCTTGCCGTCAGAAATTAAAGTCTTCAGAGCGAAATTAAGATCTAAAATATATGTAAGTAGCTAGATAACTTTCCATTTAATCAACGGTTTCCCAACCAAATATTTTGCAACTAAAATATCCTGCAAAATACACAAAATCTTTATAAAGATTCTCCGTCCTCAGTTTTGCAATTCCGTCTCTTGGAAGGTGCACAAGATTTTCAAAGTGTCAGTAAAAGATAAAATTTTATGCTCGCATATAAATTCGGGTCTAATAGAAAAATTTACGTCATACAACTTTATGCAATCGAAGCTTCGTGCACCAGTAGCACTCAATGTCCCAATAAGACTTAAAAAGATGTTTCCATTTCGATTTTATGGAAATGTGGATACACTTTTGTTGTACAGGGAATCAGATCTTTGTAAAGAAATATAGGTAAGCATGTTTGGAGGAAGAATATTCAGTCAACCATAACTTGCGATAAGGGATTTATATTGTAAATCCAGCTGATGTCCACAATTGCATGTCGGGTGGTAAAATTGGTTATTCGATCCACTGACCAGTAACCCTTTGATATTGCTGACTAAAGAGAAGGTATAAAAGTCACCGAAGTATTTTGCCCCATATAGCTTCTGGGCAGCTTAGAAGCACATGAGCTGCGGTCTCGTCTGCATTAATGCAGGCCTTGCGTAATTATATCAAAGTTTGTAATTTGTCCAGTGCACACCTACGATAAGATGATTATTATGAGATGGTTCTACGCTGTTATAAATTCATGAAAAGCGACTGTCTATATATATATTTCTATTCCACAGGTCTACATCGTCGGCCACGCTGCCCCAGGGTCGGATTCCCGACATCCCTACGATATGTCTGCAGATGCTAATGCTAAGTACTTGCGCACAGTCAGACGGCACGCCAAGATTATTGCGGGCCAATTCTTTGGCCACTTACATGCTGACACGTTCCGGGTTATTTATGATAACGGTGAGTAATGATCTTTTGGTTTTAAGTCAATTTCAACCAGTCCTGCCTTAATCCCAATTTATTTTGGTGTCCGTGCATCTTGCCTTCTTTTTCCATACATCTCTATTTGCATATCTATATATCTCAATCTTCTTTCCAAATATACATAAAAGTAACGTATTTTTTTTCCGATTATAGCCCTTAGTCTCTAGCCTCGGAGTAGCGCATCTAACTGTGTTAAATAGAAGCCTACGGCACTAAGTGACAGTGCAAGTTTCTATCAATGCAAGAGTTTCCGTAATCTGATCAGCATTTTGTCCTAAAAGCAAACAAACGAATTTTATCTCTTCATTACATATACAAATTAGTTTGGATTAATTCTTTCGGTTTGAAAAACGACAATAATTTGGTGGATACCTAAAAACTTTAGGTAATTTCAAATGCTTCTCTGATTTCGTTGCTGATGTCATAAATAAATTATACTAGACAAGTAAAAGCACTAAAATGGTTATATCCATACCTGATTTCAATAAATGTTCTCTAGTCTACGAATTCTCCGTAATTTCTACCCAAATTTACTAAAATTTCATGAATATCCTGACTTACGACCTTCTACGATGTCGAAAATAGTTGGAATATAGAAAGCGAATAGTAATACCAAACACAAACTACACAATATGTATATCACTGTATGGTAAAATTTGTAGCTATGAAATGCACCACTATTTATTCCAAGCCAAGTATCATTCCGATATATACGAATAAAACTTCAGTCTTGCTAAAATTGGAAATTAAAAGAAAACAGACTGTGTCAACCACGTATGTTCAGGGAAGTGGTTCCCATCTCTGAGTGTCCCAGTAATCCAATTTTCTTAGTCGACTCTTACCATTTACTTTTTAAAACGGAAGAATTTTCTTGTTTGGTTTTTTCTGGTGTTTTATTACATTTTTGTCGGACTTTGGCCAGCTGACTCTCTATAAAAAGTCCTTTAGAAGGAAACTTCTTGTAGTCCGTAAACTCAGTGGCTATGACAATGGACAAGACCATCGATTTAGGTCATTAAATAAAAAGTTTAATAACTGTCAGTTTCATTGACTTGAGTAGAGGAAATTATTATATATAGAGGAACGCTGACGCACACATTTCGTAGTGGTTTGAAATTCAGTGAAGGTCGCAGTTGAAATAAGGATTTGACCACTTTAAATTTCGGTAACCCAAGCCAATCCTATACATTTCGAATCGTTTGACAATGGTTATCGGAAGTACAATGTCACTTTGTCTCTAGAGCCTCTGGCATGTTTGAAGCGCGTAGTGACACGTGCATTTACGATTGTATTCGCATGACGCGTAAACGAAGCACGTGCGTGATTTGTATACGTGTGTTGCATGAGGGATTGTGGATATAATGTATTGTAACTCCTGGGGGGTGACCATAAGCTCTTAGAGTAAGGTTATTTTGTTGAGTGTGTGTAAGGGACAGATGTAGGTGACTTGTATACATCTGTCACGTACGCACAATACAAATAAATTGATAACAGAGTGTGCTATGGAATTGCATGATCTAATTCCGTCTAGCCCGTTTCATCATGGGACTACAAGAAATACGGCGATGCACTAAAAGTTTTGGAAATACTTTCATTATGCGTACAGCTAAGGAGTGAAATTCCCTGCCGGAGTCTGTGTTTTCCGTTAGATAATATTTAGCTTTAAGTCAAGAGTAAATAGATTACTTCTAGGCAACCGTGATTCCACCGTGATTCGTGACCACATCATCGCTTACCATCAGGTCAGATAATGGTCAAGCCCGAACCTATAAAACAAAAATGCTTACTCTAAGAGCGTATGGTCACCCCCTGGTATCTCATCTATGTATTCTGGACGAGATATCGCTGTGAAATACTTTAGTGATCGTCAGAATTATCTAAACTAATATGATAAATTGTTTGTATTTTTGTAAAAGGTAATCTCGAGAAGTGACGTTATTATAAGAAAAATAAAACATTTTCCAAAAAAATACTACCGACTTCCAAATAAGAAAAGTACAAAGTGAAAAATAACTTTATTTTTGGAAGCGGTGGTTTGGTAGGTACCATTTTTTTGCGTTTATGGACACTGACTTCCAAAAATAAAGTTATTTTTGACTTTGTAGTTTTCTTATTTGGAAGTCGGTAGTATTTTCAGTAATTTTTTTTTTTTCAGTTGTACTTATCTAATAGGCAAGTACTTAAGTTAGGTAAGTTACCTATAATGCCAGAATAGATTACCCTAATATCATGAAACTGGACATAACCGGCGAAATATGAGTGTACCAAAGTGGCTGTACACATCTGCGTACCCTTTTAGAGCGTACGAGCATGATGTTATGTTATGAAATACTATAAACAATAAACAGACATGCGATTGCAGCAATCCCGAGAGATTTGCCTTTATTTATTGAAGAGTTCTGTTGTATATCTCCGAAGTTCTTCATCAGATCTTCACCAAATTTGAATGGAACCAATTTTCGACCATACTCTTTCAAAAAAAGGAATTTTAAATATCGGTCTACAATTGACGGAGATATCGGTGTAAATACAAAAAAAAAAATAAAAACAAACATGAAGTCGAACATAGAACCCCACCTCCTTTTTGGAAAGTCGGTTAAAAACACTTTCACTGAGTGTCATAAGCAATTCTTGTTTAATAAATGCCGTCCATATGAGCGAAAGACTTCGCGTAAATAGTTAATTGGTTAAAACATATTCGCGGGGTTACCCGCGAATATGTATTTGCCTGATTCCGACAAAAATGCAACTTTATTAATACATTATTATATGTGATATCTTCAAAAAACTGTTCTGAAAAGCAATTATTGGCTGCGAAACACGAAATAATTACATTATAGCATTACGTAATAAATCCGTATGTATAAAAGTGGAGTATATTTATTTATCATTTAATTTGCCTTCAACAGCGAACAGTCCTCGGCATTCATTAAACAGTGTCTGCGAGTGTACGCTGATTATTTGCATGCGAGACACTTGCGAACAAAAGGCAGCCAATAATGTCGCTGTATTTATTCTTTCGTGATCAGTTATTTTATATTTATTGTCTGTTGCTGGGGAAATATTTTTTTATGGTATGTTTCTATGTTTTTTTTTTCTGTTTACATATAGCAGGGCTAGATAGCGTTAATAATCAGGGGGTCCACCCCCTAAGCACGAAGTCCGTAGTTTAGGCCTTCGTTACGGGCTTTTCCTGCTCCCTATGGACGAATGATTGATCCGGGGCGCGAACTAAGAATTAATGACAACAAAATTTAACAGTTGTTTCTACTCCCGATGTGTTTTTAACCGTCCGAAAAATTTAACTTGACACTTGATTTAACGGATCGTTACATCATCATCTACCTGCCTCTTGCTGCTTCTTGTCCCATGTTACTTGGGGTCGAGGCAAAAAGTTTTCTTCTTCCATACCGCTCTGTTTCCCGTCACGCCATCACGACTCCCTTTCCCTTACATATTGTTATGTCAGTTAATACGAAATCATAATATGTACCGTGCTGTCGACGAAAGTGAGAGTTCCAAACTATGGCTGCCTTTTTAATGCTCGAAGAAGTTGCACTGGAAAAGCGAAAGCTACGTCGAAACCATTTACGCTAAAACTTCCGGTTGGAGGTTCCGAGTATTCCTGAGTACATAGGGAATTATAGGCACCCTCGGGAAAGAGGGCTATCGCGTTTGAATTTGCCGCTAGAAGCGCTGGTCTCGATTTTTTTATCTCGCGTAAAGTCAGCTCGATCTCGCCTGTTGGCAAGCGATAGTAGAGTTTCCGTTGGTAGATGTTTAGCAGTTAACTTTTCTTGAACTAAAGTAACTCACCGTTCTATGAACTCATAATTTACCATTGAACTAAATTACCGATAGAGTTCTTCAACAAACATTTTCGTGAAAAAACAGACTTCAATCATCTTCCACCTTAACGAAAGAAAATATTTCAACCGAACTTGCAAGTAGTGTTTAATACACCACAAACAACAGAATTCAGAGAACAAACGCCACAAGAGAAAATAGCAATACAAAAATATAGAAATGGCCAGCAGTAATTAAATAATGTCAGGAACGGACACTCAGTGCGTTTCAGCAAAAAGCAGTCATGACGTTTTATTTGCCCGAAGCTGGCGTTCGAATAATTACCGTAAAACCAGTTTATCGGCTAGGAGACACATAATAGATAGGTGGTAGAGAAGGTCAACTGAAACTGATAATTCACGCACACACACTTTCACGTACAGCGAGTGCAAATGGTCTCGCGATTGGTATTTGTGTTACGAGCAGCTGAAATGGTATAGGGTGGCCTTTTTAGCCGTATAAATGGCCACCGTTGGGATAGACGTGATCTTCAGAGGAGACCGCGAATCAGTAAGCGTAAGGTAGGATGCCATAAGATTAGATGGGGTAATGATCCTCTCAGGGTGGCTGGTAACAGCTGGATGAGAGTTGCTGAGACCTCGAGATGAATGGCGTACGATTGGAGAGGCCTATCCATATTCAGCAGTGGACTGCTGTATGCTGATGATGATGATGATAAATATCTCTGTACGTACGCGTCTATGTGTGCGTGCACCTGTTTTCGCTTGTTGTATGGATTTGATCTTCTGTACATATTTATTTTGTAGCAGATGACATTTTCGGGAACCAATAAATTGTGAAATGGTGTCTGTTAGTTGTCATGAAAATTTCGCAACGAAATAAGTGGATATCAATTTCCATTATGACTGGTCCGATTTCTAATGTTATGTCAGTGAATGTTAAAATCTTTTCGAATGAAATCTCCGTATTTAACTCCGTATTACGATGCAGTTGATGTATAAATATAGGCAGTTACTGCCTGTTCCGTGTTTAGATAACTTTTAGTGTTGTAATCCTCATTATGAGAATGATATTTTCCTCATTACAGGTTTCAAATACTGTTGTACTGGTGGTACCAGAACTTAGGTACTGTGAGGTTCTAGTTCCACTCACAGCACTGAAGAATCTTTAGCTAGTACATAAAGGGACTATTGACTTTATATGTATAACATACAATCTATACAGAACCTGCCTACTACCTGATTCACAATATTGAATTGCTTTCAAAACTTTTTCTTAGAAGAACAATTCGAATTGTGCGTAAAAATACTGATGACATCATTTAACGAGAGATTTTTGTTGTTGTTTAGATCGACCAGTATCATGGACATTCATGGCTCCATCGGTGAGCCCTCACCGTGATCCTTCTGATTCGTCCAACCCTGGTCTCAGGCTTTACAAGTTTGATACCAACACAGGAAAGGTAAGCAGGATTTCTTTGATACCTTTATAAATAAAAATAGAATAAGCTGCAACTTGTAACAGTTTAATTTTTCTAGCTATCATCTAACCCATTGCTATATATCATCAGGATAACGTGCATCGTTAAAAGTTGGACAATAATAATAGCCAATCGTCAAAGATCGTCTTCTAAATGCGCAAAGATCGCTCGATTCGGTGACGTTTAGAGGAGAAGTTTGTCCAACAGTGGACGTCTGCCGGCTAAAATGATAATGATGACAATGAATCCTCATAGATTTTTCTGCACACGCTTTTGTTCTTAATATTTTTGTCAGTATTTGGAATGCTTTAATGCAATGGAGTTTTTTGTGGCCCACTAGTTAATGATAATGGATATTGTTACAAGATAGGGCATTCGTCATCTAGTGACGAGTAGAAGAACTAAGTAGCAACTAGTGGCACCATCTAGTATCGAATAGCGAAACCAATCTTCTTGAAAGTTCGTGTCGAATGGAATTTTCCAGAATGTTCGTGCCGAACATTCCCATCTCGTAACAATATTTATCATATTACACATAAAAAGTTACTATTTTACTATAATAAACAGACTTAAGATTATATTAAAATCTAAACGGCCTAATGAAATGATAGTAAAAAAGTGATACGATAAAAATGTGTGTTTTTAATATTTATTTACATGCTTTTAAAGTTTTTTTTCATAATATTCCTGTGAAATAAAGTTTTGCTAATATTAAAACTGTAATCAAGAGAATATAAGGAATAAATTGATGGTCTAAGATCCAGCATAGGAACTATATACCGTCATATGTTATTTATTGATTGATGGTAAAGAATTTAAGCTAGATAATATATACCTTGATACATCGCAAATAGGTTGCCTAGTAGAACCACGTACCGATTAGGTTAAATATTTTTTTTTTGTTTTCTATCAATTTCCTCGATTATTTATGAAAATTGAGCATGAGCTAAGAGAATATACCCAAAGAAATTGAAAAATAAAATGTTGCCTATTTTTGCTATGAAATTGCCAGGTGAGTGAGTTATTAATATACCATTAATAACTCACTCACCTGTTTATACCTCCTCAGTTATTTAATCGAATAACATATCAAATGATAGGTGATTTTATTCCCAATCCAACCGTATAATGTTGCCTTATCAAAAATTTATTGAATCCATCAATCCAACGCGATTTAAATAGGCAACCTATTTAAAACCAACCTATTAGGATGTATCAATATATATTTATTATATATATCTAGGATATATTCCTTACCACCACTAAAAAACATTTGATGGTATATATTTTTCTTATATCGCATCTCGCACTATAACATGCATTTCATTACTATACGCCAATTTGTGTGGTGTGCCTATTCTCAATACAAAAAAAAAATCTCCTTTGGGTCCTTCTTCATTACAACTAGTTTGAAAGTCTTCAAATCATACAAAAAATCTTGAAACCTACTATTTAATTTTCTCTTTTTTCCCCTTAGGTGTTGGACTACACCCAGTACTACTTCGATCTAGCAGCCGCCAATCGTAACCTAGCGGAATGGACGGCAGAGTATAACCTGACGCAGTACTACGGGCTACACGAGGTCTCCGCCATCTCCCTGCATAATTTGGCGGATAAGCTGCAGATAGGCACGCCGCATGAGACTAATATATTTCACAAGTAAGTGAAGTAAAGATACCATTAGAAACGTTTAGAATGTTCAGAATAATCACATTTTGTTGATAATATTAAAAAAAAAACTTTATAGAACGGTTTGCATTTTTTTTCTTAATTAAAAAGCGCAGTCTCTTAAATTAATAAAACTAAGACAGCATTAGTAGATATTTTCTCCTGATCTCTGATATTATCTACTAATGTTTTTTTATTCCTTTAATATAACTTGGATCAATCTGTCTTTTATAAAAAAATATTTTACAAACCTATCCAACCTTGTCTATGAAATATAATAAAGGTACTTGACTTGCGCACTTGAAGTTCAACATAATATTTTTGCCCCTCATCATTGACTCTGTTTTCAGTTATTTATTGAAGAGATTTATTTTAGGAAACCAGCTTCCTCAGCAAATCTTTTTGATTCTTATTTGGTTTTTTTTTGTCCGCCAGGTACTTACGCGCCTACCGCGTCCGTCACGAAAGCTCAGAGTCCTGTGACGGCGCCTGCGCTCACCAGCACTACTGTGCAATCACGTGTTTAGAGCATGTCGCTTACCGCCAGTGCGTTGAAGCAGCTGCAAGCGCTTTAGCGGCTGCAGGGGATTCCGCTCCGCTAACCTTACCGCTTTTCAATTCAATGCTGATTTTAATCGCCTGTATTATTGTTATTGGGTAATTGTATTATTCAATGCGTATTTGTATCCTTATGAATAATTTTAACAAGAAACGTCTGCGTATTAGGTAATCGTAGTCATATTTTCTGTTCACGTGTTTGGAGCACATCGCCTAACAATAATGCATGGGAGCGACTACCGAGGTTGCCGCTCCGCTTACATTCCCATTCTTCAATACTTTGCTGATTTTAATCGCCTGTATTATAGTTTAAAAAAGGTGGGTTTTTGTATAGTCATATTTTCTGTTCACGTGTTTGAAACACGTCGTTTGCTCTCAGTACGTGGAAGCGGCTGTAAGTGCTTTTGAAGCTGCTGGGGATTCTCCTTCGTAACCTTACCGTTCTTCAATACTTTGCAGATTTTAATGGCCTGTATTATTGGTATTGAGTAATAGTCAATTGTATTTTCAATGAATAAATAAACTCTTTTTTATTAATTTTAAGTAAGTAACCGTATTTTTTTCTGTAAAGAACGTGTATTAGGAAGATCACTTTGATATATTTTATTCAGATATTTCCTCTATTAAAATTATGTTCATATTTGCAAATCTGATGGATTATTGAGTAAAGAAAAGTTTTCGGCGAGCTTTCCTGTACATCATACCTTTTTTGACAGATAAATCTACAAAGGGAGTTAATATTACTCGAATTTCCGCTGGGGCACGTGCTTGGAACACGTGACAGCGATCGCTGTGTGTTAGCCGTAAGCGCTTCCGTTGTGCTCAATCGCTTGTGACGTCATATATTGGTTTGTTGTTATTGTTGGTCAATATTGTCACATTATGTCTTAAGGAGTTTGAACAGAAAACTTTTGTAACCATTTTTAAACATATTGCGTGTCCGGAGGAGTTCAAAAAGTTTTATTTTATTTATGAATTTCGATCGTTGTTTGGAGGAAAACTAGTTAATATTAAAGATTCATGAAAACACTGCCGATTTTTCGATTAATTTTCAAACATTTGTAACTTAATGTAAATATTGCCGAAATGCAATATGAAGACACGTTGTTTCGTATTAACGTTGAAATAAATTTAAGATTCATTGATTTTTTTATTTGCTGATTTTTAAACAATATTTACATAAGTTATTATGCATTCTACGTAGGATGATCAAACATATTTCAATTTCAACCCTTTATTTATTTTACTCAAATATAATTTGACGAAGATTTCTAAATGAAAATCTGATCGGATTATAATAATATTCACTACCTTTGACTTGTAAATATTAATGTGCTTCAAAAGTATGATATAGGTACTAGAGAATAAGTAGGTTTATGAAGAGCAAAGTGTAATGAGGTATATAGTAGCTCAGATGGCATTTGTGATAAAGCTTGAAGATACGTGAAGTGATAGGATAGTAAAAGTTTTATTATATTAAAATAATATAAATTAATTGTAAAAATAATGCTTTAGACATTCTAGTCTTATAGAATAATGATGAAAAAAATATTAACGATGTAAAAATCGAGACTGTAAATTATTGATTACAATTTTATTTCGAAAAACAGCATGTCTAAATGTGAGACTGTCTCATTATAAAAAAAAAACTTTTTATAAAATAAATTAACATTTACCAAGTGACTTCATTTGTAAAAAACTATGCCATTTAAGTATGCCTGCTTTTAATGTAAAATCGGTGTATAACATTTTTATTTGTTCCATATATACCCGAATTTTTCGCCCCACATTTGGAACATAGAGAAAAATCTAAATTCAGGGCGAACAATTTTGGTGAGTATCGAATGAGAACATTTTTATTGTAAATAATATTACCTAAGTAGAATTTTTATAAAGGTAACTAAACGCTACAACCGACCTATTTAAGGTATAAATTAGTAATGAGATCTTAGAAGTGTAATTGAAAGTTAGTTAGTTTGAAATATTGGACTAATTTAATTAATATTTCCTTGGAAGTTGGTCGTTGGATAATTGGACTTTTCTTTGTCAAAGCAAAAACAATTCTGAGTTTATTTGTTGTTTGCTTATGATATTGTTCAATTTTGATTCGATTTAATTAAACAGTTGAAATAAAGATCTCACAATGTTTCGATGGATGAAAATGTGATAAAGGCTCTAGACAAAGAGTTATTCTATAGCGATGGTGATGGTCAAAATGCCAAAGTGTAAGGGATTGATGACGTGACATTCCCATACATTTTTTTTTACTTTTTCAGTCATTATTGCGTCGCTTTAGTTAATACTCATAGAATGTCACTTGTCTAGACCCCAAGGTTAAACTAAAAACTTTGATAACATATAATGTGAAATTGCGTTCCCCTGTCCTTTTTCACACAAAACAACAAACAACACAACTTCTACTTTCGTACAAAACAATAGAATATGAAGTTTGTTTGAGCGATCCATTCTGTTAAATTAAATTCTCTCTGATATTAGATTTTTAGCTGTAAAAGTCTTTGAAGTTTTTAGTTTTTATTTTAATACTGACGGTATAGAAGCAGTATGTAGTCCGAAATTCAAATATGAAATCTAACCTTTATTTACCTACGGACATAAATCATGAACTCGTTTATAAAATCAAACCATTATATTTAATATTAAATAAATAATTACTAAAATAATATCAGGCATAGTTTTAACGTTAAAAGCGCTGTAAATAATTACCTACAAGTATAATGATTTACTTTTGAAATTGTAAATGAGGAACAACTAGTACATAAGTAAATATTGAATTGCTTATTCCAATTTTATTTATTGCTGAGACCAATTTAATCGGTGTATGAGATTTGAAATGATTACGTGAAAATTGCAGTTGACGGCAAAATTTATTTGATTACACATTTTAAATCATGATTTTTTTGATGATTGTAATCGCCAATGAACCATAGAATTATATCTGCATAATTGGCAACATAAATTTATAAGGACTCCATTTAAAATTTTGCACTCAACTGGAATTTGTATCAAAATTTTGTAGCGAAATAAAAAATACGTTTCCTTTTGAAATCATTATGAATGTTCCCATATTTGTATCGACTGGATGTTTCAATTAATTTTTAATAAAGAATTGTAATCAACGTGCTTGTTTTAATCTACTTCCTCTTCTGGTTATAACATGGATTACTTTAGTTAGAGCACAGTAAATAAAAACAAGCTCTTTATCTAAGTCACGTATCCAGGAAAGGTCAAATATCTTGGAAATCTTGTTACCAAGACTGAGTTTCATCAAGACATGATGAAACTGTCTATTGATCTTAAAGCCTACAATTGTCAATCAAAGGACAGCCCAGTGTAATCAGATTTTCCCATAAGATTTCCTTCTTGCATTCATAATTCAATATTCATCGTTGTTGTTGCTATGCTGTAACGTTTTTAACCGTTCTCAATTGAACTGCATTTTTTTAATGTGTTTGTTTCCTTAGACCTTTTATTAGGTGAACCGATTCAACTATTTTTTTATTTGAAAGTTGGTGCTTCTCATATGGGCCCATTTAAATTTGATTAAGATCTAATGAAGAACTTCGGAGATATACAACAGTACTTTTCAATAAATGACAGAAAATCTCTCGGGATTGCTGCAATCGCATGTCTGATTATTGTTTAAACCATTTCATAACATACCATCGCGCCGGTATGCTTTAGATGTGTACAGTTTACCCTGGTATACTATAATTTCAGCTTCAAGTTTCATGTTTTTCTGGTAATAATCTATTCTCGCATAACTGTGGGCATTACAGATAAAACAAAAAAAAATACTAAAAATAACGAAAGATTTTCAAATAAAAACACTACCTACAAAGTGAAAAACACTTCGTATTGTTTTTATTTGCAAGTCAGTTGTATTTTTTTGTAAAAACGTTTTTTTTTGGTTGTAACAGTGCATCACTTGATGGTAAATCATGGCCTATGATAATAGATGTCTGCTAAAACATGAAGTATTAGAGCTGCATTGCAATGCCAGAGACGAAGCCAAAATGAAAGCACGTATCTGTTACTGTACCAGTACTAGGATTTGGCAGCAAAAACCCCTTCTAAATTTTCTCTCTTGTTCAGAGAATGACGTGAAAAGCTCTTACCTACAATGATACAGTTTATGTGTCTTTCAAACTACAGCACAGTAACATGGATTGCCAGCGAATTTCGGTACGGATGTAGAACTTATCCTAATAAACTCCCCCAAAAGGACATGGCCAAAAATTGTATGGGCTTGTGCCCCAGAATGGACAGATATAAAATCTATGTCTGTTAATAGTACTGATCTTCTAAAAACAAAATTAAAAAGGCGCATATTGCTTAGCAGTCGTGAACAAAAGTTATTAAGGATTAAAATAGTTGATTTCTGCACTACGGGTAAGGTATTTTATATCAACTAATGTACGCGCGCGACAGCATTCGGCAATCGTGGAAGAGTCAATAGTTTGATTGACATTTGTCGGCGGTGTTGCCAGTAGTAATGTAAAATAATCCTATCCGTAACTGCACTAATATTTATAATTATTTCAATCAATCAAAGGTGGTTCTATTTATACTTAAGAAAACATACAAAAATAATTAGTTTACGAATAATTTACGAATATATTTTTTGTGTGCATATTAAAAAACAAAACTCCTAACAGTGTTGTTTTTTTATGTGTCGTTTAGCTATTATTTTTCCCTGGGTGTGAACTTTGTTAATATTATATGGCAACATTAAAAGGTATTATTGAGCAAAATCAAACAGAACAACTTTTAATAAATATTATTTCTCCACTGCGGCTATAGTGCTTAAAAAGCCATTTAAAATTCATATCTTTTTTAATTCAAATTAACTGCAATAAACGTATGTTTGCTCACAGTGGGGCACATTTTGGCCATGTCCTTTACTCTATAGCCCCGAGGATTACATAGAAAAGTACCTACCATCTACTTTTAAAAATGGCAATGTAGGCATAATGAACTATTCATTATGCCTACATTGTTTTAGCATGGCAAAAGCGGTCATCGACCAACATTTATTGACATGCGTAATTACACAAGCAGAAATGAAGACACAAAGCCCTCCTCAAAAAGATATCCATCGCGGTCCTCTTTATTTTTAGCTAAAGAAAAGCACACTGGTAACTCAACAGTTTCTAGTAATCTTGTATATTATATCTACATTAGTAATCTGTCGGGATGATATGAAAAACGTGACGTCACTGAAACTGAGCGGATTAACTTTAGCCTTGGAATTGCGGCAGCAGTAATATTGCCATCGATGTCGTCTTTTGGATACGTGGAGGATTTAAAGAGTACCTATTTTTAACAATCCATCAAATGTAAAGCTTTGATGTTGGAGCAATAAAATTACCTACGAATAAGGATTTTCCGTCGTAAAGACGTAGTTGTGGAAGTATCGGGTTTACATAAAATGTTAACCGACTGCACAACACTAAAGATAGGGTTTTGATTAAGGAATCCGTACCCAAACGGTTTATAACAAACCCTTATAGTGCAACATTCTTCGCCATAAAGATTTACGCTTTGGAACGTGCATCCTTCATAATCTCCACCCTTCATATTTTTGACTGACCGTCTTTGTCAATGCAGAAGTCACTAAATGGTTTAATTAAAACAAATGCTTTGAGTTTGACTTCTCAATCTGCCTGTCACAGCTGGATATATCCTTTTTAGTTGAGTATGAGCGAATCTACCGAAAAACTAAGAAAACTTTGAACACATTTTAAATGTCGCAAGGAATATTGTTTATCCTTCACATGATGTTTCAGTCACAAATACCCAGATCAATCTCTCAGAAAACTTGATCAAGTCAACGACATACTGCATAATATTAAAGGGAATCATGCTTAGCATAAACAAGTGGAGTAGGTATGTATATCTTGACATGCAAATTTATGCTAAGTACAAAAGTCGATACGCGGTCTCTTGATAAAATGGGAACATCTTGCAACCTATGTATATTAAGTTCTGTGACAGCCGACAGATGTTTGCAGTAAGACAATTTTTGGAGGAAAAAGCGGTGAAAACAGAATAGCTCATGCTAACGTAAAAATGAGCCAGTAAGAAAAGTAAAGAAAGAAAGAAAACAAATTTATTTGTCACAAGCCACTAGAGCACACAACATAAACATAAAAAAAATAAACAACAATATAAGAGAGAAAATAATATAAATATAACATTGTGTGTCCCACGCCTGCGCCAAATAGGACCAGTTCAACAAAATTTCGGGCAACTATTACCTGACGCTGGCTTTCAACTGGACCTGTGTCTGTGACGTGATGGACGTAAAGCAGTTTTATAGTGAAAAATATGTATGTGAAACAAGTACCTAATTATACAAAAAATAAAAATAGATATGAACATTACAAAATAAAAATTACAGATACACTACATAACAATAAATAAGGTGAGTGTGACAATAAATGAGGTGAGGGTAGGTAGACTACTCGTATTGCGTCTTATTATTGAGGCAATCCCATCGCACTATTCCCAAAATACTGCAACTCCTGAAAGCCAGAATCAACAGTGGCGACCACCGGAAAAGCGCCGAGGCAATGAAGGTCGACGAAGTCGCGGAGAACGAATTTAAGTTTCTTGGATCCCGCAACGAAATTAATCAGAAAAGTATAACCGAGGAGTAGGAAAAAATACAAATTTCTAATATAATTGAGGCAGGGCTGCTGGGCTATGTCAGCTTGCTTTTCATGATGTAGTGCATAGTTACCTCTTAGTAAGGCAAGTTATCCACTCTTTAAGCCTTTTTCAATGCATCTATTCTTCACCTTGAACGCAGCTCGTCAAGAGCAATGGTGGTCCAATGGTAACGGCCCTGACTTACGTGTCGTAGATCGTGGATTCGAAACCAAGCAGGCGCATTACTAATTTCATCACCACTGCTCTCAAAACGGTGAAGGAAAACATCGCGAGGAAACCGGCATACCCTAGAACCAAAAATTCGAATACATGTGACATCCATCAATCCGCACTGGGTCCGCGTGGTATATTATGTCCCATTCCCTCTTCACAGAGAGGAGGCCTGTGCGCCAGCAATGGGAACATTAAAATGCTGATGATGGTTCTTCATCTGTCTAGTACGTTCCCAACTATGTCGGCTTCCTTCGGATGCAGTATTTTACAAGGAGTGACTGTATATCTGATACAAGCACAACCCATCAACCCCGTATTAGATAGTAACTCTTGGTATAGAACGTCAGTTTATTCTTATAGATAGTTCAACTCAAATGAGCGCGCAGCGTCATGTGTGCGGGCGCTTGTAATTATACAGCTTTGTTACACGTGTTACTCGGACGACGACTGCCGCGTTACTGCCCAGTGTTGCCACCTCAAAAATTATCTTGTCACTAGATCCAGTGTAAAATATCGCCATATTTTGGCAATATAGATTGAAAAAAAACCACCAGTACTCTCTAAATTTCTTTTAATAAAATTAAATACATACTGTCTGAAATTAAAAAAAAAACTAATTTTGTAACAGTAAAAAGTGAAAAAAAACAGACTTGATTTAAGATTCAAGAATGTAAAATTCAAGATTTTGAAATATTATATCTTCATCATCCACAGACACCGCCGCCGACATGCACGTTTGCGCTGAAGGTGTTGTTGGTTCTGATAGATCTTTAAATGAGTACTTTGCGTTTTTGCCGATAGCCTCAATGACATCGATAGGCAATTCATAATTGAAGCATTTAATTTTCAAAACTTTCAATCTGTTTCTTATAAAAATTATAGTGCTAAGTAATGGACTGGCCAATACGTTTCGTAATTTGCTTTTAACGATGCTCATATCACTGAAAATTCTTTCAATTTCAGCAATAGAATGAGGTGTTTTTTTAAATTTCCGTCTCAAATAAGTGTAGCCAAATTTCATGTTGAAAATCGCCAAAAATCGCTAAAAATTTATTAGTCGCTAGACGGTGAAAAAATACACAGATGAGTTTAACTATCTATAAGACTAAACTGACAACGTGATAGTAGCCGGCCAAATGCATCTTTAACCCATGACAAGAAAAGTCATTGTACATACAGGGTGTCCCATAAATCGACGTCAAGCCGTAAATGGGTGATAGACCAAGTTATAACAGTTCTCAGAAAAATACGAAAAAAAATCTATCTCATGTTTTAAAAAAATTATGTTCACTTTAAAAATTTACTAAAAAAATCAATCCCTGTAATGGTTCTTTAACTCCAATTGCTACAAATCCCATAATTTATCTATTTTTTTTTATTATTATGTAATCTTGAATAATGCTTGTGTAGATTTTTGCCTAAAATTTAAAGCCAACTCCTCCTACTTAGAAGAAAATTAAACTTTTTCAAAACCAAATTATTCAAATTTACTGTTTCGCCCAACTTTAACTGACTGTACTGAAAAAAAAAGTACTACGCTAGTTTGACAAGTAACATGAAAAATTGGCGCATTTAATAAGGATTCAAAAATGGTGTAACACTTGCTAGATTACGTTTTCAATAATTTGTCAAATTTTTTTTTGTAAATAGCTCGGTTTTTACACAAAATGTCCATACTTCCTTAAAATGACTTTAGCTTACCTAAAGCTTTGCTAAACTCCGTTTCTAGTTCGATAGAGACGTTACGTAATTTAAGAGCAAAGTTATGATAGTGACTCAACCTTTTTACTTTAAGTCAGGACCAATTTTCTCATCTTAGAAAAAAAAAACAAATTATCAGATTTAATTTTTTTTTATTACAATAATTGCCGTCGAAGGAAGGCAGTTTGAACATTACATAATAATAAAAAAATTAGATAAATTATGGGATTTGTAGCAATTGGAGTTAAAGAACCATTACAGGGATTGATTTTTTCAGTAAATTTTTAAAGTGAACATAATTTTTTAAAAACATGAGATAGATTTTTTTTCGTATTTTTCTGAGAACTGTTATAACTTGGTCTATCACCCATTTACGGCTTGACGTCGATTTCTGGGACACCCTGTATATTATACATATATTTTGACGAAGACCGGAATCAATAATTTCGAGGATTCCGTCTACATCTTCTTTTATACCTCAGCCTAATTTTGATAATTGAATTCATAAATCACAACTCCTAAAATCATGAGCTCCTAAACAAGACACACTAACAACACCAAGGACATCACAAACATGACTTACTGCAAGAATATTCTTCACAACAAAGATCTTTGCCACGTATAACCTATGTAGTCTCAAGTCCTGTAGAATGCTGTAAGCAGTTTTAAGTCGGAATCTCTTGCAGAAGCTGACGACTTCGTAATTAACTGAAAGAGGTCTTTCCTGTTGTTGTCTTTGTTACATAATAAAGCTGAGAGTTTAATATTGTAATTTGGAACATAATATCACGTCATGACTTTAATCCACGAAGGTTTCTCCAGAGGCCAACATAAAAAAAAAACATTTTGCCAGTCACCATTAAGTTCCATAATTTTCATATTATCATCAACCGGGCACAAATCCAGGCTCAATGCTGTTACTTAATTTCTTAGGTCTTTATTATACATAAAAACATCGTATTAAAACAAACTGAAAATAAAATTCATCTACATAAATATTATAAAGACGAGCTTAACTTAAAACACAGTTTTCTGCCAGCGAATACTTTGAGTGATATAAATCGTAATTAATAGAGAGCAGTAATCCAGTGTACAATTTTAAAGTAATATAAAACTAATTTAATAACAATACATATAAGACCTACACTGCACTAGAGTCGAACGACAAACGGGCCCAGAGGCTCATCGGCAATGGGACACTGGCCGAGTCAAAGCTCCAGAGCCTTGAACATCGTCGCCGAGTTGCCAGCTTGTCGGTTTTTTATCGGTTGCATTTTGGAGAGTGTGCGATGGAATTGCATGATCTAATTCCGCCTAGCCCGTTTCATCATCGGACTACAAGAAGTACGGCGATGCGCCATCGAAACATGGTAGTCATCCCACCCATACGCACTAAACGTTTTGAAAATACTTTCATTATGTGTACAGCAAAGGAGTAGAATTCCTAGCCGGAGTCTTTGTTTCCCGATAGCTACAAATTCAGGTTTTTAAGTCAATAGTGAATATGTTACTTCCAGGCAAGCATGCTGCATCATCGTTTACTATCAAGGGAGATAGTGGTCAAGCGCGAGCCAATCCATAATAAAAAAGACGTTGCCCAAATCGGGCATCAAACTCAGAACTTCATTTTAGAAGTGGCACTTTTGAACACTAGAGCAACAAGGCAGTTCTGAATTTAATATATTTTGTTAAGGACCTTGTAATGTAAGAAGAAGAGATTTCGGGTACTATTCACGTGTATTATTTTGTTATAAATTAGTGAAGTTGAATTCCGTGCGATTGGAGAGGCACGTGTCCAATGTCCAGCAGTAGTCTGCTACAGGAAATTGAAGATGAAGTGGATGAAATCGACATAAATCTTTTTATTTTTTATTTTATTATAAAAAGGCTCGCGCTTGACCACTATCTCACCTGATGGTAAGCGATGATGTGGTCGACGGTGAAGCACGCTTGCCTAGAAGTAACCTATTCACTCTTGACTTAAAGACCCCTAGATTGTAGCTATCGGGAAACACAGACTCCGGCAGGGAATTCCACTCCTTAGCTGTACGCAATAAAAGTGTCCCCAAAACGTTTTGTGCGTATGGGTGGGATGCCCACCATGTACCGATGACGCATCTGTTAGTATATATGTATGTAGGTGTACTTATTCTTTGTTGTTTATATATTGGCGATTTTCTTTTTTTTTTTACTTTTCATCAAATAGTTAAGCCGACTTCCAAAATTAAACGCTACAAAGCAAAAAATAACTTTTTTGCGGAAGTTGATGTCTTTGGTACCAATTTTTTTTCGTTTTTGACACCGACCACCGAAAAAAATTGTTTTCGCTTTGTAGTGTTTTATTATGGAAGTCGGTTAATTTTTTTTGTTAGAAAGTTTTTTATTTATCTCTTTTTAGTTTTACTAGGTGCCTTATATAACAATGAAAATACGCATTATTAAGGATAACTCAAAAACTAATCGTCAGTTCTTGATCAAATTTAAATGGAAGTACAAGGGAAGTACCAGCTTTGACATAAAAAAATAATCATCATAATTAATTATTTCGGTAAATATTAGTTTGTCATGCAATATTGTCAATTAAACCTCACGTTAGCAACAAAATCTGAGTTAAGTTTTTGCGAGCAAGTGGGCCTAAACATAATTGCTAACAACACTGCCTTACTGTGTAGACACGGACTTCCTCTGAAAGAAAGAACCAAACAAAGCCACAAAGTATTATTATCTTAATGTTTTTGTTTAATCCATTAAACAATTTCAAATCTGTTGAGGTTAAACAAATAAATATCAACAAGGCAGTTGTTAATTTTCCGCTGTATTCACTTTTAGATAGTCTATTTCCGGACCACTACATAATAATCCGTTTCATTAAACCGTATTAATAACAATATAATGCATTACCAAATGAAAATAACAAATGAGGAATCAATTATTCACATGGAATTTAAAATTACCTTTCATTTTTCAGTCTTAAAATTGTCATTGATTTATTCATATTAAGCCTCATATAAAATTCTATCAGTTCTCAATCGGGATTCGATATTTATGATTTGTTTGATGTCGCGCTTTCACTTAATATAAATTGTTTGAATTCTGTTGAAATATATATGAGGACACTTTTAAATTATGAATAGGTATATGTGAAAAAAATGTATCCATCTACCACTCGAAATTAGTGTGGTTGGGGTAGTTTTTGTTTTTTTTTTTTATTATCTATAGGCTCGCGCTTGACCACTATCTCACCTGATGGTAAGCGATGATGTGGTCGACGGTGAAACACGCTTGCCTAGAAGTAACCTATTCACTCTTGACTCTATTTATAGTCTGCTTCATCTCATAGAGAAGTTGACAGCGTGCTAAGTCTTATAACCTGTAGGGTTATGATAAAGCATAGGCCAACCGTTTAGTATTACAAGAGATTTATGCCAATTAATCTTTTTAAAATAAGGTACAACTACACGCTGGCTATTATAGGCTTACAGATGGAGAAACCGGATAAACACACCGATTCTTATGTTACGAGTACCATTGATTCGGCTGCAATTAACGTGGGCACCTGCTCGAAACGAAGAAGAACGATGTTACCACCGATAATTAATAGCTGCTGACTTTCTCGATAGATTCTTTAGACATTAAAACACATTATAATAATAATGGTCTGCATATGCTAAACAATGGCTAGAGTCTCAGAAGTGAGAGCATTGTACGAGTCAAGTTGATTATTGCGTGTGGGATTTCCAAATATTATAATTACTCACATTTCTTGAAGTGCCAAGACCTTGAATATAAATTGTAATATTGGATTAATTTGACATTCTAATTTGTTTGTGACATATTTTTTGGATTTATTTGACATTATAGTTCTTGGGACATACCTATACTGGATTTATTTGACTTTCTAATAATGTTTGTGACATAATGATTAAATTTGACTTGTTAATTGATTATTTTGATATTTTTATGTTAATTGTTTATGAAATATTTGATAAATTTGACATTATGTTTATTTTTTTATTTTTTGTGATATATTTGATGATATAATGGTTTGCAATGTATATTTGTTGGATTGATATGACATTACATCTGTTTGTAACATATTTTAAATCAATGTACAATTTGCTACAATAATTTAATTCATCTTTAAGTGATAATTTTAGTGCAATTATGTTCCACCAATTCCTTAATTATGTACCCAATATTCTACACAATGTTAATTGTTTGTGAATAAATACATGAAATGTATAATTGTAATCTATATGAATTGTGTTGCGGGTGACCTAGATATAATAAGTTGTGATTTCAAACTATTCGCTGTGTCTGTTAATTGCCTTTATTTATATTTTTAGGGTCAAATTATAAATTTTGCATGCCTCTTGGTAAAATATGGCCGAACCTACTTTGTATCTATTTATCACCATGTACTGTACCCATATTTGCAAAATAAAGAATTACTTACTTACTTGAACTTTATTTGCATAAGTAAGTTCTCTCTTCTAAGCCTACATTTCAAATTAGACTATATACGAACAGGGTTTGTTAAACCAATTCTAAAAATATCTTCACAGTATCTCAGAATGTCAGTAATAGAATGATATGAATATTATTTATTCGAATTTCTTATACAAAAATAGGTTGACGATGATTCGATTCACAGATATATGTAGCACGTGACATTACAGTAAATCTTAAGCTTTTTTTAAGGTAGGTAACCTTTCTTTAGATGGCTTTTACTATTAAGATAAGAAATGAACGTATGAAAAATTTGTCTAGGTTTTTCTCTGCTCTTTTTGGGTCTTGACGAAAAATATGGCGGTGAATCAGTCTTTGGATATAAATACATTTCCCAAAAAAATAAAATCTATATGAATTCACTGGGCAATGCCAAGTGCTTTTATTAGCTAATAGGTACGTTTACCTAAAGATATATACTGGACTTTTTTTAAAGAAAAATTTCCAAGGATCCTATTGTCTTAATGGGATACTTTTCAGTTAGATGAACCGACAAATGAATTAACTTACAAAGTTGTTTGCGATAGGCTAGAGCTTACTAAGTAAATGGTGGTGAAAACAGATTGTAGAGGCTCTAGATAAAAGGCATTTTATCAACGTAAGCGACGCCATAGCGTTGGGTTTAATGTCAAAAACGTATAGGATCACAGACATAAATCTAACTAGATAACGCAAGTCCCTCCATCTGTATGAAAACCAAGCGTGCCACTTTTTCACAAACAATTTAAAAACAAATTTACTTGCCAATTCAAGAAAACGTTTTCAATGCCTCGGCCCACTTTATCTATACATTTTTTACAGCTCAATATGGCATAAAAAGACATTTTTCCAGATTTCGGTGGAATTCCGCTGCCGGTAATGCTAAATGAAAATCTCAGATTACGATCATTGATCGTAACTTTACTCCGTTTTTTGGCACGTGAAGTACATACAATTGCGTCATCTAGTTAGATTTATATAAGTGCATGGGATTGTCAAGTGGTATCAAAATTTTACGTGATCAATAACTTTTTGGCATTTTGACCATCGCCATCTAGATTGTCAGTTTGTCTTGAGCGTCAGTTAAACCTTACCTCTGTGTCTGTAACTTTTAGTTACTCATTTATTTTTTCAAGCCCTCGTCACCCCAAATTTCAAAACTAACTTTTCTCTATCAAAACATGAACGGTCGATAAGAATCTAAGGTCAGCAGCTTTGTCGCGTGAACAACTGCGTTCACGAACTCACAATTATGTTTAGTATATTGTTTATTTATTATTTTGTTATACAAATGTTGTTTTATGTCGTCGCTCGCTCCACTTATAAATGGTTCGAGGTCAAGAGAGAACAACAGCCTTAGGCCCCTTGTGCACGCTAAGGAAATTCACCGGGCCTAAGCAAGAATCCGTGTCGTACACGGCGTATTCATAAAGTACACGACAAGAATTTTGTCAGACCTAGACAAGATTTTTTCTTGTTCAGCACTGTGGCAGTGTACACAGTTCGTGTTAGAAACGAGGCGAATTCATGCGTAGGTCCGTTGACTTTTTTTTGCGTGTACAAGCGGCCTTAGGGGTTCAAATAATGAAAAGGTTAAGGCTTTCATAAGAATTATTGTTGTTAATGTAAAGAATTAAGTTCGAACCTTCTTTCATTGTTAACAAAACATGATCTATACTATGAACTTTTCCTCTTTTTTGACGGCACGTGTAATCTTTCATTTTTCTTTGAATCTAAATTATTCGTGAAGAAATAATGTAGATTTGGTTATCCCTTTAGGCTTTATTGGATTATAATTATTTTATTCTACCTGTGTAATCAAATACACAAAAGATGACAGTGTTTAGGTATCTATATTAAATGGTCATACAACTTTATTTGTGAAACGGTTCATCTGGGGGAAAGTACCATACTGATTTGTACTCCCAAGTAATATTACTGTTTTCGGTTTTCAGAATATGGATGCCACTGTTATTAAAGACCCATGAGACAATTATCAGTTTTGTCTCTGCGATGACGAAATGCCTGCTACGCTTCTGGTTCCTATTGTAAATAGATTGCAAATGTTTAGAGTCACCAATAAAAAAACGCCTGCCACGCTTCTGGTTTGGCACTAGTGACCTTGTCATCAAACGCCTGTGAATTCGTCAACAATAAACTAATTACTTCTACAAGGACGTCTTCTCTGTTATGCTAAGCTCGTTTCTATTTTCATTGACATCTTCTTCCCTTATGTCCCATGTTACTTGGGGTCCGAGTAACACGTCTTCTTGTTCCATTCTCATCTGTCTACCCTCACACTATTATTCACTTCGATGGGTTCTAAACAAAGATACATTATATTGACGAAATGTCCAAATGTCTGGATTTGACCTCGTGACAGGTACAGCATGTCAACCACATACAGTACAAACATTTTCTTAACATCACTCGGAAAACTTCGTGTTTCGCCAGTCGTCAGATTTCTATCAGTTGCTCTTTGCATTTGGTGCAGGCCGGACGCTCTCAATCAACTTGCAAGTATATAGAGTTGTTTATACTCTTTTAACATAATGTAATTTATTTTAAAAATGGCAGGACTGCTGCTATTTTTACAGCTCTATATATTTCACACGGAAATAAAAAACAAAACAACAATAAAGTACTTAGTTTCCGAATTCAAATTAATATACACGATAAATCTAATAATTGATGTTTGTATTCGGAAATACGATGATTGCCGAGGGACATTTAGAAAATAGTTGAACTGTACATTTTCTTTCCCATTAACATTTACTTAACGAACAACAAAAACAATTGACAGTCGGTCAATAGCTAAACAACCCCGGAGCTATCCTATCGGCAAACTAGAAAGTTCCGCAGAATAAATATACGTTAAAGATCTAACGGAAGTTAGCGCAAACGAAGTTCGTGCGGTCACTGCAAACAGTCCAGTTTAAGTTAAACGTTTAATATCGATGTCCGTTAGTTGTGGACTGGTAACTGTAATCAATGTTGAACGTGTATTTTGTTGTAAATTCTACCTTTGTATTTAAATGTTGCGTTGTTTTTGTGCCGATATAACTTATCGTTTTTCACGAATTGTGTATGAAGTTTGATTGAGTTTGTTTAGTTTGTCATTTGGAATCATTCCTTTGAAGTATCATCATTATCGTCATCATTAATTCAGCCGATAAACTTCTACTGATGGACAAACACTTCCCGCAAGCGTTGCCACATAGACCAGTCTTGTGCTTCTCGTATTCAGCGGACTCCTTTGGCCCTCACCAGGTCATTGGTTTGCCTTATACCCGTTATAACAGTTAATTTTCCGGTAAGCGGTCGCCACTCCAGCATTTTTCGCACCCATTTGCCATCGATTGTTTTGAAGGTTGCAGATATCTAAATTGCCCGTATTGTAACGTATGAGAACATAATAAAACGTGGTATTACATTAGTGGGAATAGAAAGCTGAAGCTGCTTGAAAAGTTGTAAAAATGAAGGCAGGAAATCAATTCAAATATATAATAATAATAATGCCTTTATTCATTGATAAACTTAAACTACAATTACAATATAATATACAAACTAAACATAAGAAATTATTGCACTTCGGCATCTTCGTCCATCAGCGCGTCCCTTGACGCATAGGCCTCCCACAATTCAAATATATTGATTACCTAATGATGAATCAGGACTGAACAATATGGCGATGCCTACGACGAGCATTGGACTTCTTTTGGCATAAGGGATGATGACAGTACCGACTAAAATTGTAATATTTTATCCATCATTGTCATCATCATTTCAGCCAAAAGACTTCCACTACTGGACATAGGCCTCCCAACCGTCGCAACACTGATCGATCCTGTGCGTTTCGCTTCCAACGGACTCCCGCAGCCTAGACCAGGTCGTCACTCCACCTAGTGGGAGGCCTTCCAACGCAATGTCTTCCGGTTCGGGGTCGTCACTCCAGAACTGTACGGCCAAAACGGCCATCCGTTCTGCGAGCAATGTGTCCTGCCCACTGCCACTTAAGTTTAGCAATTTTTCGAACATTGTCGGTAACCTTGGTTCTCTTGCGGATGTTTTCATTTCTAATTCGAACACGCACACGCCGAGCATAGCCTTCTCCATTGCCCTTTGAGTATCTTTAAGCCTTTTGATGAGGCCCTTTGTGAGCGACCAAGTTTTGGTTCCATATTTGAATATAGTTTGATATTTTATCATCTTTTGTTATATAATGAAGTTAGGTACTTTATTGCACTTTTAAAATTGGTAGTTATATAAATACTTGAGTAAATAGATTATCCAACAGATCAAGAATAGACAAAACAGTAAAACGCACTCATAAAATTAAAACGCGCCCTGTGTATAAATAATTTGCCAGAATCCAGAATTGTGCATCGTAAATCTTCCACTTATTTCAACCTAAGACTCTGAATTCAATCCTTTCGATTTAATATTCATTCATTCAGTAGGTTATATCTATCAGGGGAAAATCCTCGATACTGGCCTACCTCTGGTTAGTTTGTTCGTTTTCGCTCGAATTACTTCAGAACTCTGATGCGGGTTGCCCAAGATCCAATTCTAGAGTTTAGTAATATTTTAGAAGACATTTTTGTGGTGAACCTTTCTTAAGTTACAGTTTAGTTTGAGAGAATTTCTTTCGCAGGATAGATAGCTCAATGAACAATGATTTTCTTAATGTTATACATATGCGGTGTCATGAAAAGTGAATTGCGGAAATTACAATACCTACCATTAAAATGGACCATCCCAAAATTATATTTTCATATTCCAAATCATGTCCACCAACCCAACTTCAGCTCGAATTTTTAAACAGGCAAGTAGCTTGTTATTTATTGACACTAATCAGGGATTTTTCCGTTTCATGGGGGTTAAGTCGTGGGCAGTTCCTTCAAATGGATTTAGAATATGAACTTTCCTTGCTAATGCCTTTCTAATTCTCTTTATGTTTTATTTTCTTGGAGGATCAGGAACAAGTCCGTCACGGCATTTCGTCCTTCCTCACGTACCCATTGTGTGACGATCTTGGCTCATTGGCGTCTGGATGCATATCATTATTTACTTCCACACTATAGCCTACGCCAGGGATGGCGAACCTTTATTAGAAATCATGCCATTCAATTATATATTTTTATAAATGTGAAAATGCCGTGCCGCCCAATTATCTTGAATTGGTGACTTAATAAAAACAATGCTACTTATTAACTATTTATTTGCAACCCGAAATTCGAATAGCGATATTGTTATTAACAAATTTATGTTTTGTCGATATAAAAGTAGAAGTGTATGTTATGCCTGCTGTTTCAAATTATCTTGATGCTAAATAAATCATTATTTCAAATACTCCTTACTTCTTAAGCTTTAAAGATTCTTGTGACTAAAGTGCTCCAAAGGTTAACATAAACGGTAAGAAAAATAACATAAAGTGACGCCACTCTCATTCAAATACAATTTTCTTTGAAAGTGATGTAATTATTCCGTTTCCGAATATTTTTCTTGTTCAGTATTTTTTTCTGGAAAACTGTCAGCTGTACTTATGGGAATGCGAACTTGGTTTAAGAGATTGCTCTACGTGCGTGCTGCTTTCTTTTATGGGTTGCCGAAATTTTGCATACCTCTGTTTTTTTCAATAAATTAAATAACTGCGAATCACAGTCTAAGCTTTCAAGAAAGGGCAAGGCATGTAAGAGACCTTCCTGAGGGCTTGAAGCAATTTACATAAAACCGAAAAGAGATTTTTACTTATCAAAATTGCAAGCACACATGGACGCAATGCGATAAATTTGACGATTGCGCTTTACCCCCTATATCGACGCAATTTAAATTTAATCATGCTATCAGGAAGGTCCCTAGAGACAATTTTTATATTCAAGACCCTGTGACTTGTGACATCTGGAGAGGGATGAAGGAATACCAAGGAAGTGATCACAAAGTTACTTACAAATAATAACACGTCCAGTTTCAGAAAAATGTGTTTCCTCCTTTCCCCTCCAAGCTTCAAAAAAGTTCCAAATTCAAAATAACATTAGGCTCCCTTCTTGTAATTTTGTATAAGTACCAATCATGACTTCATTAACGAAGCTTCTGACAATTTAATTTGTTAAGTACCAGCTTACATGGCTGTGTATGCTTGTGTGAGTAAACCGTCGATCACACCGAAAACAAAGATCAAAAAACTTGGCTTCGTTTAGCTTCGCTCATATCGCCCAAGCACAAAAGCCAGTTAAACGCTAAAACTACACTCATACTACATAGAATTTTAAGCATGGGGCCCTCTTTTCACCCATCGTGCAAAGGACGACACTTTTCGCTTCGCTGATTGTTGGATTCGCCAGCTCGTATCGCTAGTGTAGTGTAACCTGTTTTTAGGGTTCCGTACCCAAAGGGAAAAAAAACGTGACCCTATTACTGAGACTCCACTGCCTGTCTGTCTGTCACCATGCTGCATCTTATGAACCGTGATAGCTAGACAGTTGAAATTTTCACAGATGATGTATTTCTGTTGCCACTATAACAAAAATACTAAAAATAGAATAAAATAAGTGGGGCTCCCATAAAACAAACCTGATTTTTTTTGCTGTTTTTTTGCGATAGTGGGACGGAACCCTTCGTGTCCGACTCGCACTTGATCGTTTTTTTATATTTCTGTGAGTATAACTCTTTAGCTAGAAAGAAAGATAAAGCGTTAATTTGCGACAAGCATGAGCGTTAATTTGCGACAAACATGAGCGTTGATTTGCGACAAGCATGAGCGTTAATTTGCGACAAGCATGAGCGTTAATTTGCGACAAGCATGATGCATGCAATAAACTAAAATAATGATTAGTATGCGTCACAACCGCGCTAAACGGCCATCACTTAGCATACATAATGCTCCCAGCATTGCGTGAGAGACAGAGCCATAGTTCGCGACATGAGCTAGCCTTAGCTTTTTCCCAGTGTGGCCTAAGGTTAAGACATCGCAGTTCTGACTAACGAATAGACTTTAGCCTAAACTTTCATCAGTGTCGAAGTTTTAAAATTGTTCTAGGCTAAATTATATTAATTAAGTTTGTTCATACGATATTGATTGTATAATGAAGCATGTTGAGTTACATTGTTTCTTAAAACTCTTAACGCAGTGGTGTTCCGCTGGTTACGGCCCCAACGTACGATTTGTCGACTATAATAGGTCGTGGTTTCGAACCCGAGCAGACGTTTACTTTGCGTAATTTATTTCATCACCACTACTTTTAAACCGGTGAAAGGAAACATCGTGAGAAAACCAGTATGTCCTAGAATAAAAAAAATCGAAGACATGTAATATCTACCAACCCGCACTGGGGCCTAGTGGTGGATTAAAACCCACTCCTTCTCTATGGGAGGAGGCATGTGTCCCAGCAGAGGAAACATTGAAAGGCTGGTTATGCTTCTAGGAAGGAAGCTTGAATAATGTATGGTGTTCTCTACACCTTATTAATTTAGTTTCTTGCAATACACAAATATTGTTTTCTGTAATGAGCTATTTCTTAGAAGACATAGTCGAGTATACCATACAGATCCAAAGTAAGTATTCATTTGATAGCAGTCATCTGATTCTGTCTTGAGATCATTCAGTAGCGGAAACGGCGAATAATTAATCAATCAACTTGTTTCTGCCTGTTGCTTTGCCTGCGTGCAAAGTTTTTTTTCATAATCTCTAGAGATAAAAAGTATTTTTATCTCATCCAGACTACCAAATTTCAACCAAATCAGTTTAGCCGTTGAGGCGTGATGGTTAATAAACTTCAAAACAACCAGACATTCATATTATAAGTGTGAAAATATTAGTAACATCGCTAATGCGTACACAGTAACATTACACATTTCCATAAAAATACCTACACAAGCATATCCCTCCACAGGTCACGGCGGCATAACGAATTTTATTTAAATTCAACACGGTGAAATACAAAACGAATGTATGCGGACGCAATTAGCAACTGCGCAGGGTTAACGTTACGGGTTTTTCTGATTCCTCTCCAAATTCACGTTTAGCTATTTTTGATGACACGCTAAAATCACGCACTGATTAGTCCTTTTGCGAATCAGCCATTTCCCGAATTAGGCATTTGTAGAATGCTAGGCATTTTAGTAATTGGGCATTTAACGACTAAGCCAGTTTTTTCGGTGTCACTTTTATTCAATTACGCAAAAATGCAGGTTTAAAAATTTTGGTGTCATTTTTTTTTACTCGTAGTGTAGGAATGGGATGGGATGGAATGGGGTTTTGCAGTGCATTTTTGTTGTTATTTTTACTGTTATTAAAATCTAATTCGATTTTCCAAATAGACCCTCGTTAAAAGCCCCTCGAAAATGATTCGTCTTTTTTGTGACAGGAAAAAAATTGATTCACCCGAAATCATTCATCATCAAGCCAATTTTAACAAAAAAACAAATTCCGGCTGATCTTTATCATAATAATCTTTTTGACACTAACCCTTTTCAGCGATTAAACACAAAGATACGGCCAAATCTTCCTCAGTTATAAAATCTCATTAAAAAATTTGTAAATGACAACGCAACTGAGAACGGCCCTTTTCCACTTAAAAACAGAATAAATTCTCGCGTAGAAAGAAAGTGTAGCAAGCAAGGTAATCAATCTTAATTCGTTGGGACAGACAACTCAAAGAATATATATTTTTGCGTTGACTCGTAGGGTCTTTTCATTATTTTCATCTCCCTTCGTAAAAATACAGTATTATTGTTAGGAAAATCGATTGAAAATCTGTCATGTTGAGTCTTTTGTCGTGTTTCTGGGTCCATCTTTGTTGTCAAATCTTATTGAGCTCTTGATTCGTCAGCGATTTGCAATCCAGTATAATTCTTGTCTATTATTCTTTTTCTATGTCAAAGTATTCTTTTCAATGTCGCCGTTCTTTTTATAATGTCTCCTATTGTCTGATAGATTTTATTATCATTGAGTTGCATTGTTCTTGTGATTTCACATTACTCGTTTGGTCTTGTTTTTTTGCTTTTACCAAGCAAAGACGTTACACGATATCTTATTCGTCTCTCAAATACTTAGTACAATTTTTATTTCGTTTGCCCAATAAAGTAAACTAATTTACTCAGACTCAGATCCTCGAATTAAATGAAACATTTATGCAAATTCTAGAATTCTACTTCAATAAAGATCACACTGTAAGTTCATCCACTTAACCTTTGGCTAGCCAAAACTAACGTCTTTAACAAGTCAACGTCCCGACGCCATTTTTCAAGACTAGTATCATTGCTGCTAGGCCACGGTCTTACACGCTCAAGCGACGACGTCTTGCAACTGGCGATTAAGTACTAAGCGATAAGTCTATGTCGCCATTGCTGGACTGTGTTATGATAGAAAATCTCTTGCAGAGAGGCGACGCGATGAGGTGAGCAATTTTTAAGGTAGCGATATAATATAGAACTTTATTTATTACACAAAAGGTACACATTTCAAATGCGATTTTTATGCGTCTCGATCGAGTCACACCACGGCGAAGTGCATCGTACCGTTGCTTTGCTGGCAGACTCGGTGTTCAAGAGTCCGCTAAGACCATGCTGTCGCGTCGCATCTTGATGTGATCTGATCCTAAGTCGCATCACAAAATATATCACCACCCAAAACCGCGAACGGGGCATTTAGATAGATGCTGACGCGTTGCACCCAAATTATTTATCCAGCAGCTGAGGGACGACCATAATCCGGCGTTATTATATCCCAATTGTATCACTGAGTTTCGCCCTCAGTCACGTTCGGAGTGCGCCAACACCAATATTTGGCCATTAAAACAACGCAAACAATGTTGTTCCTATGTTTCTTGTTTGAATTATCTAAAGTACTTCGCTCTGATAGTGGGACTTAGTGGATTAGCTGTTGATAATGCTAGCCGAGGTTGGCTTAAACGTTTATCGAAATTAATGGTGGTTGGAGGTTTTACCTGTTTTTGTAGGATGTTTTGCTTCAGCAAGGTGATTTTGTGTTATATGCATCAGGGTGTTTATATTATTTCTGTATGTGATTTTGTTTTTTTATTTTAATAGTATATTTTAATAACTTATATAGTTTATTTCAATAACAGTGTTTAGTTGATTTTGTATTACATCGATGTATCAGGATATTTATTTTATATCTGTTTGTGATTTTGTTTTTTTATTGGAGTTTATTTTAAAAACAATGTTTAGTTGATTTTGTGTTATATCGATGCATCAGGGTGTTTATTTTATTTCTGTATGTGATTTTGTTTTCTATTGTAGTGGATTTTAAAATAAGGCCCCCGGTATGGTAAATTTATGCGGAGCGAAATCAATACAAGCGTTAACTCAAAAGCGTTACATTTTCTACGCAACGTACCTTGTGCTCCTTTCACTTTGAAATCATGTATAAAAATAATAGCAATCAAGAGGTTTGCTTTTTACCGATGTAATATGAAAAATGTGAATAGAATATAAGTTTTTAAGCTGACATGGTCACTATCATTAGAATTAATATTAACTTCAGTTCTCGTGATCATGGCGCTTGTAATGGTGCCGAAATATCGAGCTCTCAGCCAAAATGTACATGGTAAATATCCCGAAACAAATATTAATTCTAATGTGAATAGAATAAAATACATACATGCTTTCAGTATTATAAGGGATGTACTATATTCAGTATCATCATCAGCCTTTTAATGCTCCCACCGCTGGGACACAGGTCTCGTCTCTGTGAGAGGGAATGGGCCTTAATCCACCACTTGGGTCCAATGCGGATTGGTGGATGTCATATGTATATTCGTTTTTTTTTTTCTAGGACGTGCCGGTTCCTCACGATGTTTTCCTTCGCCGTATTGAGAGCAGTGGTGGTCTAATAATTTATACAAAGTAAAGCGCCTGTCTGGGTTTGAACCCACGACCTACAACTTATAACTTGCGGCCGACACCACTAAGCCATCGCTGCACTCCTCAGTATTAATACTTTATAGTGTGTCAATATTTACCCTCATTGCTCATTGCATATTCAAAGATCGTACTTAAGGAGAAAACTCCAGTGTTGCGTCAGACCCGACACTTATACATTTTTTTTGGAATTTGACCGTTTCTTCAAACAAAACTCTTGGTTCAGGGTTATCGTAACAATTTCATATAGATGCTCAATGTGGTTCTTATTTAATCTTAATTTATTTACAATGCTTGCGGTTATCAAATTCAAACTTTCCACTTTTTTCGTATCAATTATGATAATAGCAGGCCATTTTAATACACTTCTTTGTTGTTTTTGTTTTCCTTTTACTAATGCTTTATTATCATCACTTTGTTTTGCTCAGAGCTCTCCTGGAACCTAATAAAACTGTTATGGTTTCACTTCACTTGTGGATTTAAAATGATTATGAAAACTTTTTACATAGTAGGGCAAAAGCCCTTGCCGTAAACTTCGCTAGGGCACTTCAGTAGGTAAGTACTGCGGGTTCCCAGGATTGTCGAAACGTGGATAAGAAAACTTTGCTTTTTGTTGTTTTTTTTATTATTAATGGACTATCTTGTTTCTAACGTTATCTTTATTTATTACCTATGTTTTCTTGATATTGTTTAATTTTTATTTCGATTTTGTGACTGTTTTGACATTGTTTTATTTTTTTATTTCATTTGTGACATTTTTTTTTATTTGGTTATACGACATTTTGTGAAGTAAGTTTTTCTCTTTTCAACTTTTATCAGTCTTATATTTTTTCAATTTTCTCAATTTTTTTGACATCTTATGATTTAGTAAGGATGTCAATCATTAAATTATGTTTTTTGTTTTAATGTTAATTTATCTGATTTCATTCAGAACATTTTATTAATTCATATTAGATCTGTTTTTATTTAGTTTACTATTTTCGACAATGTTTCATTTTATTCATTTTGATTTATTATGACGTTTTACAAGACATTTAATTAAGATAAAGACCAATTTATTGTGTTTTTGTATGACATTGCTATATTTTAGTAAGTTAATCAATTTGTAAAACACATATTTGTACGTTTGTTTTTAGCGCTAAATAAGAAGTGAACATCTTGAATGCCTGTGTATGTAAACACATGTTACGACAAATAAATCATCTTTAATTTTATCTTGATTCGACACGTGCACGCAACTTCACACCGAGGTCCAGATAGACAAAGTGTTATTATATCAGAAAAGGCAATGGTCGAAATACCAAAATGGATTGGCCACGTGACATATCGATAGTGCTAGAAATCCCCTTACATTTTTGACCTTTTTCAATCGCTACCGCCAGTAATCGCATCGCTTTCATTGGTTGAATGTCTAGAGTCTCTGATCTATATTTTGACCTCGTTTAGTCATCTGTAAATATTTAAATTAATTAATCGAACTCTGTCCAATTTTGAAAATAGTAACAACAGCAACATCAGTTACAACACCATTTGTATATATAATTAGCAAAAATTTTACTCAAATAAAAATTTTTTTGTTTTGTATTATTATGAATATCAGGTTTATGAAGGTGTTTAAGGTGTGAATTTTCAGTGACAGTTAATTTTGACCTAGATTCATGTAAGGAGATTTTACTGGGTCTTAGAGGGCCTAGTTATTGCATTGCATTTCTCAAAGGTGTAGTAATCATGGTGCTTATTGTTAAGTGCTTAGGTATATAATAGCTTTTTACTCATGTAATTTAAGTGCTATCAATCTATTCATACATTTAATTGGATTTTGGCTTCATCTACATTCATAAATTTAGTCATACACATTACACACACGTCGGTTATGAGAACTGCGCCCCTGGCGTTTTTGAAGTACATCACCTTAACAAACATACTTTACTGATTTAAATTTTGTGCAGTAATAGTTTAGGTTCGTAGGTTTATATAGATTTTATTTGAAGCCATTAATGTATAAAGCTGTAATGTTTAAAATCACTACCTGTATTTTTTTTTGTTTTTTTTTTTTGCTTTTATTCATTCCATAGCTTTCAGAGGATTTTTCAAACACATCGTTAACGGTAACTATTATTTCATACACTAAAACAAAAGTTTTAAAAATATTTGTGGGTATTGAAATAGGCACTGTTACAAAAATATTTAATTGAATTCTACATCCATCTAAAATAAAAAATTGTGGCAAAAATCGCGAAAATATATAAAAAAAGTTTTATAGGCCATCAACTAAAATTGCATTGGACAAATGGACGGGCGATGTAAGATGAATGAGAGATGATCGCTGAGTAGAATTGATATCTGAATGGTTGGAAAATAAAAGTGACGCCGTGAAAGACGAGAAGAACGAGACTGATTCGTGAGGGATTGGGCCACAAAAGCAAAAAGCCGTGGGAAGAGAAAAAGTAGTAACTAAGTAAGTTAATTTATTTGTATAAACTAGGTGTACATAAATTGCATGCAAGATATTAAATCCGGAAATGTTCTATCATGTGTAGCCGCGTATCGTGGCGTACAAATTAGAAAGAAGAGTTGGTGCACAAACCGCAACTATATTTATTAAAATTACGGTATCAGTTTACTTAATGAATCATTATTACTTGTTATCCGTATTAATACAATTCAATGTCCATACTTATTATTAATTGAGTCATTACAAATTTATAAAATAAATAAATTATATTACAGTAGAGGCAGGCTTTTACAGCATTGGGACAGTATGGTCTGATATTATAATAATGATGACAATACTACTGTGTTAGTGGTGGCTTTTAGCTACAAGAAAAAATAATAATTAAGAAAACCTCCTACACAAATTATCTCTTAAAAGTAAATTACATTTCAAAAAAATCTGCTTCTTTAACTACGTAATTACGTCTTTTAGTAGACAAGCTTCGATTGACAATCCATCGAAACACGACCGTAATTACAAACACGATATCTTGCAAAAATACACCGATTCAAAAAGTAAAATGACTAAACGGCACATATTACACCGATTCAAAAAGTAAAATGACTGAATGACACATATTTGAACGGCTGAACCGATTTTCATTAAACATAGCCAAGAACATTCTCGACAAAGCCACATTTTTCAAAAATAAAAAGAACTAAATCAAAATCGGTGCATCTGTTTAGGAGCTATTAGTGCTATTAGCAAATACACAGGTACACAGGTCAAACTTAGAACACTCCTCTTTTCCGTAGGAGTTTAATATCAGGTTATTTATGTCCAAAATAATGTGCCCAATGTGTGTGTGTGTATTCCAACGTTTAGTTTGTCAAGTTCTTTTCGATTAGGAAACTTCCTCGACCAAAGGGTGAGTTTAGTGTGCACAGAATTAGCGCAACACGGAACGAACTGTCCAAAGTTCGGTGTTGGTGTCGGTCTATCCAATTACGAACGAATCACTTTACTTATTTCGTGGGGGAAGTATGTGTGTCTACGAGTATTTAGTAGTCGGCCCGTGTTTGTGAATAAGGAGGTGCTGATGTTGGTTGTAAATATAAACTTTTGATGGTAAGGTGTTCATCGCCATCTGCGGATAAATTAACAATAAAAAAGTTAACACAAAAAATCTAAAATCCCGACTGCTTGAAAAGCGAACGAAAAAGACGTAAACAAGAAGAAAAACATGCTGTACAGTCGGAGGATACATATTCGCGATCAGGCTGACCAAAACCAGATGTATCCTCCGACTGCACAGCATGATTTTCTTCTTGTTTACGTCTTTTTAGTTCGCTTTTCAAGCAGTCCAGTTTTTAGATTTTTTGTATTAACTTTTTTTATTTACAACTTCCTAGTGTTTTTTTTTAGAATTAGGTACATTTATACGTATAAGGGTTATACATATTTGAAATCACCTTTTAAACCACTTTATTTTGATACCCCACACGATAGGTAAGAAAAAAAAATTTGGGCCCCCACAATATGGCGCCCAAAATCCGCCATTTTTCTATAATCCAATTTTAATGCAGCCAGTGACACTCGGAGGGTTAAGACGAATCGATTGACGTAAGAATCATCAAAATCGACCTACGCGTTTGGTCTCTAGAACGCCACATAGGAACAAACATACATACACAGACTGATAAACACATTACCCTCCATCGGCAGTCGGGTAAAAAGGGCTATGCTCGTGCAGTAGCTGCAAAATTTTCATTTCACATTAGTACAGTAGAATTTTTTTAAACTCATATTTGTTTTTTTTTTTAATTAGTAATAATTTATTTGGCCAAATGTACAGAATTAGATGACACTCTTAGGATACAATTGGTGAGGTACAAAACACACGAATATGTTGCCCACATGCTAGACAATTTCTGTTTTTTTAGGGGACATCTATCCGTCCATTAACTACTAATTAGAAACGGAACGTAAACGAAGTAGTAACCAATGAAAAAATTAATTTAACATTGTACAATTTCTTGATTTGGAAAGGGGGAAATGTCTTTTCTGTGTCGGGTGTGTTGTGTATGTGTTGTATATGTATGTTTGGTGTGCCTACTTATGGTTCAAGCAATTCTTCCGTGTCGTCATAGTTTAGGATGAGAAGATATTCTTTTAACTAGGACTTACATTTAAACTTATTCAAAGTATGTATGTACAGTTTACCTTGGAATCTGTTGTAAAGTAATGCAATTAAGTAGCGGATATGACTCCGTGAGAAGGTAATTTAATTAGAGACAAACTGGGACAAACTGGTTTGAGTCTTCATCTGATCGTAGGGCTGTTTTCTCTATTGGGAACAGTCATTTGATGAGTTCATGTTATTACACGAAACATACATAGCCGTCAAATATCTACAAATGACCACTGGAACCAAAGGGTTTGATGTGCTTCGCGAGACACGAATGTGTCTCGCTACGGTACGGATAGTCATTCATAAGCAAGGCCTCGGTAAGCGTTGTTGAACAACACTTGAACCTTTAACGTCGACCCGTGCAGATTTAATTACTTAGGTAAGAGCTCTTATTAATATTTTCTTAAAATATATGTTGTACAAGGGATGTAAGGTCACAATTTATTACCCTAGGTACTCTTCTCAGATATCCTTGATGAAAACTACAAGATAGTGATATCTTAGCTCCGTTTCTCAAAGTAACAAAATTTATGGCGCACTTTGATTCTCATCCTCGCAATTAAAACTACGAACTGAAAGTGAAGAATTTGTCTACACTTTGTCCCAATTTGCAAATTGGAACATAAAAACAGATTGGGCAATTAAAGACAATTCTATTTTAAAGAAATCGTTATTAAAGTATACTTTTCAGGTTATTTTTGCAGTAAAGACTTCTTTAGCCGTATTGAGCAATTTTTGGAAGGGGAAAAACTTAGGACTACACGTCAGCGACATGCTAATGTGACAGCGCCATCGACTTGCTAATGTGACGTGAAACGGAAAACACAGTTATTCCAAAGTTTTAAGTTTTCACTTCTGTCAGCAATCCACTTCCTATGTTTTTTTGAACTCCTATAATTGTTCAGGGATAAGTTTTACCCATAGGTAGATAGCTAGATCTAGATCTAAAAGTTACATGATCCATACGCGCTGTTTCACTATGAAACCTTTAACAAAATCACACAGATTCAGTACCAAGTTTAATCTAATCACACAAAACCAGCTTAATCACCTACCACAACAATTACATCCCGCATATCTCACCAAATTTTAATTCCAGAGTACATAATACCTTTTACAAGATAAGTAGTACCTGTCTTAAGACGCCGAGGGTCGCATTTATTCAGTAATTCACCTAGCAACTTCGTAAATGCAGGGATTAAATTTGCTCGGGCCGTTTCGCAGGAAAAATGTATGAGGACGAGAGAAGACAGGGGACCTTTTCGGGGGACTTAGACCAAGGGAAGCCCAATTAGTGGCAGGGGATAATTCGCGACCTCTCGTTTGCGTACTTATTCCGTGATGGGGTGATTATGGAAGAAAAAAACATGGAATGTGGTAAACATGTTGATGTGTTTTTGATCACCGGATGGATAAAGCTTTTTCATTTTTAGCAAATTGTGGGGTGAAAATTGAGGATGAATAGAAATTTGAGAGCGTAGTCAACTGTAATGAAGTTTTTGGTGATAACGCAACAAAGGTAAGAACTTTCTATAAACTTCAAAGTAGCAGCTATATTTATTATACGTTTTGTTAGAAATGCATAATAAATAAACACCAATCTCAGGATATTCCTAACATGATATGAAGTTGGTTACTGGCACCGCTTAACACATACGACAAGACTTACGAATGCAAACGGTTATGGGATCCCGAACTGCCAAAGCCAATCTAGGTTATCACAGCTTCGCAATCAAGGCAATGCCAAACAAAGTACTAGCAAGACATAAAACCGAGGCAGTGATACGTAGAGGCGATCTTAGAGCTGATGTTTGGGTAACCGGCGTTCCATTGGGCACCGTGCCAGGTCGCACGGGCTCGATGCGTCACACCGAACTTCGCTGCAGAACGTTACTATAGTGATTAGCAAGTTTTCTTCAGGATTTATAGGATTGCAGTTGGTGTGAGAAACTGAGAATTTGTTGGAAGACTGGTGTGATTAGTAAGACAGTAAGTACAAAGAGTGGATCCACCCAAAAAAATCAACGAAACGTGGCCATTAGACAGGAATGGGCCAATTCTCTTAAGTGTCGTAAATGGCGGCAAAATGTTTTTAGTAATAGAAAAACAGTCGATTCCTACTTCTGAAATCGTAATGATATTGCCTATAGGTAATCAGAAATGATCCGATTTTAGCCCTCTAGAAGATAAACTCAAATAGAAGTAATTGTTTGCTCAGAAAACTTATAACAATCCGTAAATATAAACCTCAAAGTTCATTCAATTTCCACTTGAAAATTCTAAACAACGGAACTTTCCGAAAACAGTACTTAAATGAATGCTTAATCCAAAATATACATCTCATAATCGCTTGAGCCTCTAATAAAACACTTAGAAAGATAATATTCAAGACATTTATGGTGTAAATGTAGCTTTAATTTATCTTTATGAGAAACGTTGTAATTCTAACTAAGATATGGACTGAGATTTTCCTGAGACCTCATTAGGGTCCAGGTTCACGTCCTTAGGATATGATTAGTTGGTAACTGAATTTGGAAGTTGCGAATTTTTTTGTTATGTTACTAACGACGGATTGCCTCAAAGGCGAGTATAGTTTAAAATAAGGAAGTAATAATGATATAGTTCCTGCAGAATTTCAGGATAGCGGAAAACAGATTGGCAAGACTTTTTTTGTTCGGCATTTTCACAGAAACTTTTATAGTCCGTGTCGAAATATTCATAGAAATTACTATTTTCATTAATACGTATGTTATATGCAGATAGTGTCATCAACTAGGTACCGCACGCATTATGAAGCTGTCTCTACCTCGGTACAGTCAGAGAATATACTTTGTTTAGCAAATGGATACGCTTCATAAGTTTGTCTTTTTGGGTTGTTTTTATACAACTCTTCTAACACTACACTACAGAAAAATTAACATCCTTTATACATTTATTTGAGAAAATAATTTATTGAAAGCTCAGAAAAATAACAATTTACATGTATAATTTTCTTTCTCTTTCAGTAACTGTAGTAATAGGTACTTAGGTAAGTCCATTGTGATAAAATACACAATTGTAATCAGACTTGTTTTTTTCTCAGAAACAATAGGTACTTAATCATAGATTACATTTTTATGCTCAAGCATCCTGTCTTACGGATAATTCTTTGAGATGTTTCTTGGTACACATAAATAAAACAAATATGATTTGTATTTAAACAAAGAATTTTGTTAAGTTTCTGTATTTATTTCTTCATGAGTATTAAATAAAATAGAATTATAATACTTCTTTCTTATGAGTTCAGAAAAATTAAAAATAAGTATTTATTAGTATAACAATCAATTACCCCTCAACGGCTAAACGTATATCGGATGCAAATAAGATCACGGGTAGTCCATTTCCTGGGTTAAGTCATAAAGTCAAAGTCACTTTTACGCGGCGGCGCTTTTGAACGTCAAACAATTAAAAATTAAAATTTACAAGAGTAATAAAAATTGATTCTACCGTTCATTCGGAAAAGTACCTTTTTATGGAGAAGAACGCACAAGAAACTCCAAACATACTCTTTTTAAAAAATAGGTGTTTTACAATATTTACATAAGTACATATACCAATCAATCCATATATGTGAGGACAATGCACCCAGAATAGCACTACACACTATACTACGTACAAGTATAAAGTATTAAAAGCATTAACAGGTAAATTCATTAATTTGATAAATAGGAACATGGTTCTCACATACTTACAAATATTGCAAACATACTATAGGTAAAATACCTAATTCAACAACAACGAAACAGTGTGTGAGTCAATTACACAAAAACTAGGATAATATTATGTTCATATTAATATCATCTGGATAAGTATTAAACATAGTTAAATGGGGGTTCTTCAATGACCCGCAGTGTGATTGCGAAGCAACATCCCAAAGGCCCTCACCTCTTGTCGTGCTCTCTGTGCTAGAACACCTGCACCTTGAAAGACATTTGTGAGGCAAATGATATCGCTGTCGAAGAGGCTGAATTTTGGTTAAAACATAATATTTAATTATAGAATCATCGCGATCGTATGTTCCATAGATAATTTTTTTGACTTATACGTGGATGAATTCGTACGGTAAATAAAGTAAGCGAGGTTTATAACAAAAACTGGTACCTGTAAATTTGACTTTACCGTACATAAGGGTCACATTTCTCATACATTTACCCATTCCCGTCGTCAGTTGAACCGATGTGAATGGCAAGACCAACAATAGACGTCTAGTGTATTGTCCGAATTGCTTATAATAAGCAATGTTACGTACCTATATATCTATAGCTCAGGTTGCCGGGCTGTCATAATAGACCCCAAATTATATCTGTGTGTTGGTACGGTTTGATAATTCTGTAAGCTTGGGGGATTGATTGTGGAATCTGTAACTTGGTTTTGTTTTGATACAAATGCTTTAAGATAAGCAATAATCTTCGTCCCTCTATATATGAATCCGTTCACTCAACTATTCTTTACTAGTGTAAAATATGGCTTCATTTCTGCCTCAACCACCACACATATACACGAAATTCTATTTTTGTGCATGAGTCACCAAGTCATGATAAGATAATATAATATTTATTTCTGAGTATATGGTACATTATGATCTTAATATTAAACAGTTTCACATACAATACCGTTGCCGTTGTAGAAATATAAAAATTATCCTACAAAATCAGTTTCCAAGTTTTAGGCCGCAACAATATAATTGTATTAAATAGTTTGTCATCGAAACGCTAAGAAGAAGATAATATATACCCCACAATAGAAACAGCAATAGCTTACGTATACATGGTGTGCGCGCGACGTTTGAGGCGTACAATATTATAAATTAGTTTTGATGAAAATAGGTCATTTTTATAAAACAATAAAGTTATGAATGAAATGTCAAAATTTACTAATAATATAATGTCAAATGCTTATAAAATAAAAATGTATAACATTAATAATAAAATAATAATAATAGAAAATTGTCTAATAGCCAGGCAAATATTGTTTTCCTAAATTTATTAGTGGGCAACACTCTGATGCGTGGGGGTAAATTGTTAAATATTTTTATTGCAATGCAATTGGAATTCCTGCTATGCAATTGTAGTCTCTGGCTAGGTGCAAGTAATGTTGTGTTTTTAATTCCTCCGCATTACATGTTTATACCATTACCGATTAGCAAGCAATGTTTCGTTCGCCAATGCTACTTTCAAACTTCCATTTATACACCGAAACATCCTCATAACATTCAAACGGAAAGTTAAACAAGTTTATTCATGCGGTACATCCGATTATACAAAAAACAAAGCAACAGAATTTAAATAAAAGCCGTTTTCCAAAGAATTCTCTAATAGAATAAACTCTGGTATCAGCGATCCATGTTTTCAAATGGCGGTACCTTCGGGACGGACATGGAAAAATATTCCGAAGTTCTAAAGGAAAATACGTTGCTACGGTAGGGGAAAAACAAGTTGAGCTCCAAAGCTTTACGCGGTAAATATTTTCTTTAGCGCAATATCCATTGGTGGAACACAGAGTAAAATGTAATGCTTAGTCAGGCTTATAACTAGATCTAATTGGCAAATACGTGCGGTGTAGTTTGTTTGTCTTGTTAAGGAAGTTGTGGCTGGAAATCAGGAGGTATACATGCTGATTATTATTATTATAACATCCCTGTGATTTATTTATTATGGATAATGCCAGTCGTTGAGAAATGTTATCTTATCTTACTAGTATTATGAGTTTGGTACTCAAACACGCCAGAACGGCTAAACGGATCTAGATGAAATTTGGCACAGAGATAGATTATAGTCTGAAATACCAGATAATATACTTTTTGTCCCTTGTATAATGTTCCCTTGGGATATTTTTTTAATTTCACGCGGGTGAAACCGCTGACAGAAGCTAGTGTAACACAAAATTAAAAATTTTTAAAGATTTTTTCTTTATTAAATTCATAAGCGTTCCTGCCAAAAACCTCTTTGTTTATTTATAAAAGCTTATTTCTGGATATCAAACAAAAACTGGTGGAAAGCGATACTATCTCTGAGTGGTAGGTATCAAATTTTTTGGTCCCAAAAAATGTATGGTTGCAGTGAAATAGAATATGGTAGCAAAGCCGTAGAAAATGCGTGTAATTGATAAAATCACTGTACGAACCCATTATAGCACGTTATGTTATAACTTTTACAAAATTTGTATACTTAGTTACCTACATAATGGATGTAACAACGTGCAAATGACTAGATGTATGAACGTTAGTGAAACAAAATAAGTGGGTTACCTGTTATCTCCTTCGAACCTATCTTTTTATTCTAATCCTTTTTTTTTTCTTGGTGCCCTAAGCTTCCGAGCTCGCTTAGCTCGCTCTTGGACTAATTCATTTACCATAATTATCGAATTGCCATTAATCTACCATGCATGTTTGCGCAAGCAAGCGATGCACATATTTACGATCTGGCTGACCAAAAACAGATGTATCCTCCGACTGCAGAGCAAGATTTTCATCTTATTTACATCTTTTTAGTTCGCTTTTTAAGCAGCCGGTTTTTTAGATTTTTTTAATTAACTTTTTTTATTTACAACTTTTTGTTCTTTTTCTTAGAATTAGGTAAATTTAAACATATAAGTGTTATATAGTTTTGAAATCACCTCTTAAAACTATATACTATATACGATAGGTTTGGATGAAAAAAAAAATTAGGTCCCCCACAATATGGCGCCCAAAATCCGCCATTTTTCTACTATCCAATCTTAATGCAGCCAATGAAACTCGCAGGGTTCAGACGAATCGATTGACGTAAGAATCATCAAAATTGGCCAACGCGTTTAGTCTCTAGAACGCCACATAGGAACAGACAAACATACATAGACTGATAAACACATTACCCTCCTTCGGCAGTCGGGTAAAAAAACTCCGTTGCAGTTAAAAAAATAGACAGGTGTTTTTAAAACTAGTATGTAATTTAACATAGCAGTAGAATTATCAAAATATTATGCTAGCTGTAGATATTGCGTGTTCACATGATTTTGTTAAATGTTGAAGCTAGACCGTGCTATTTATAATTCAAAAGGGGCACTAAAATAATATTCTAACCATATTTCGTGACTTTCGGAGAAGATTTCAAATATATCCACCAAAAATATATTTTAATTTCAAACGATGAATAAGGTCCGTAATGCGATCGTCCGCAAATTCAATTTCAACATTTTGATGAATATCATAAATGTAATTTTATGGCGAAAGTGGTTTTTCTGACAGATCTAGATTATTCGCCTGTCACAGAATTTTCAATTTTGTCTGGTATAATAGTTTGGTGACCATTTTATTAGTTGAGTTATTTATATTATTTCTAGATTATTTATTTAATTTGAAGTGACGATATTATGTCATATTATTATTACAGTAATATGGTACTCTAAAAACTGGAGCTCCACTGCATCTGAGTCAACTAGAAACTGACTCCAACATAATTGGGAAAAGTCTAGGCAAATCATAATTATAATATATAATAATTTTGAATTATCATCATCATAATCGGCCGAAAGACGTCCACTGCTGGACAAAGGCCAATAGGCGTAATTTTCAAAAACATAACTAAATATGTAGGTCTGAATGTGTCTGATTACCTGCTAGAGGGCATCGCGGGCGCGGCATACGAAGACAAAGATAGCAAAAAAAGCTCGACTCCTAACGAAAGGACAGAAGCACTAGACATGAGTTATTCGATGTTTTATTTTTTATTTTTAGGGTTCCGTACCTCTAATGGAAAAAACGGAACCCTTATAGGATCACTTTGTTATCCGTCCATCCGTCTGTCTGTCTGTCACCCTTTTTCTCAGGAAGCGTGGAGGTATCAAGCTGAAATTCATATCAAATACTCAAGTCTAATTTCTCTTTAAGCTGTGAAAAACCAAATTTCTAAAACAACGCAATCAAAAGATACAGCCGTTTATGCCGCAAATTTCCGCAAATTTTCGACACTTGCAAAGGAATCAAAACCTACAGGGTACTTCCCCTGAAATCAGAATCTTACTGCTACACACGCACAGATAAAGGAATAATTGCGAAAACCGTAATTTTTTAGTTACATCAAAAAATATTATTAATAATTTTAAACTTACTACCCTTTTCCTCATGAACGCGTAGAGGTATTAAATTGAAATTCATATAAAATACTCAGGTCTTACTTTTAAGCTGAGGTTTGTACGGAACCCTTGATGCGCGAGTCCGACTCGCGCTTGGTCGGTTTTTTTATTTAAAGAAGATGTCAGCAATGCTGATGGTTAAATTGCCAAAATTTAAGGGATCAGTCACGTCACATTTCGATAGCGCTTGAAAATCCCTTATCCAAACGCTATCGTGACGTCGCCGTCGGCAGGGCAGCTTTCGGGAAGTTGCGCGGTATCTTCTCGTCCAATTTACCATAGTGTCTCAAGACGAAAGTCGATGACTAGTATGTTCTGCCAGTGATGACCTATGGCTCAGACACGTGGTAGCACATACTGGACCTCATCAGAAAGCTATCAGTCACCCAAAAGGCAATGGAGAGGGCTATGCTCGGAGTTTCCTTGCGTGATCGAATCAGAAATGTAGAGATCCGCAAGAGAACCAGGGTTACCGACATAGCCCGAGGCATTGCCAAACTTAAGTGGCAGTGGGCACGGCACATTGCTCGCAGATAAATGGCCGATGGGGTAGAAAATTTCTAAAGTGGTGACCGCGAACCGGAAGACGTTACGTTGGAAGGCCTCCCACTAGGTGACCTGGTTAAGGTAGCGAGGGTCCGCTTGATACGAGACCCACGGGAACAGTCAATGTGGCGACGCTTGCGGAAGGCCTATGTCCAGCTGTGGACCTCTTTCGTCTGTCTAGAGCATCATACTTGCACTAGCATAACAGAATTGTGTGGTAAAGGGAGCTTGCTTTTGAACTGCGGTGGCACAACATATTATGCTAGCTGATTGAGATTTGATTAGATACACGGTTCTATAAATGTACATCAGTGTGTATGATTGAAAACAAAGTATCGGCAAATCATGTTGTTTCTTCATATAATGCGGATTTCCGCAGAGAATATGCAGTGTTATAGAATAATTGATAATTTTTTCCTGTCTTTTGCTACATCAAGCCAATTTAATTGAAGTCACTGGCCAATTAAACGTATAAAACCATCTTTTGATCCTACCGCGTGAAATATAATAAAGGGTGGTCCAACCATAACGCAGGATGTTAATTGTGAATAAAAATAAAATGTTTTCAAAGAATTATCTTGTTCTTTTTATTATGAAGGTTCTATGACAATTATGTGTGAAACAAAATATCGGCCAAATGGTGGCATACCTCTATCTGATGTGCCATACTTTCAATGGCGCTGAGGAATAAATGAGGTTCAATGTCGTTAATGTGCCGAATTATCTCATCCTTAAGTTCTTGAATTGTTCTTGGCTTATTGACGTACACTTTTTCTTTTAAATATCCCCAAACAAAAGTCCAACAGTGTCAAATCACATGATCGTGGCGGCGAATTGACATCGCCACGACGTGAGATAACACGAACATTGAATTTGTTACGCAAAAAAGCCATTGTTTCATTGGCCGGTGGCAAGTGGCACCGTCTTGTTGGAAACACATATTATCGTAAAAATTGATTTGATCAACATCGTGCATTGTGGTTGGACCACCTTTTATATCACAAAATATTAAGAACCCAAAAAAAAGTTTCATCAAAAAGATAGTTTCCCTAACGAAAAGACTGCCGCATTGCACATCAACGCTCATAATCCTACGCAAACAGAGCAACTTTGAAATCAAAAAACCAATTTAAACGTTTGATACCTCCATAGAACGCAAGGGTTTTATTGATAAACCGTCGTCATGGTATTATGAAAGCCAATTTATAGGAAATATTTCAGTGCAAATGGCGGCTCTCTGACATGGGTGTGACACGGGATCGCGAGTGGCAATTATAGAGGTACGTCAAGATGTGTCACACCTGTACGTATGTATCTAGAGATGTTCTGAATATAATTTGTGTATTTACGAGTATGTTTAGGTACTTCGTCTCTTTTCTGGAAGGTTTGTGACCATGATTTAATAAATCGTAAGTTATCGGCTGGGGTGGTTCGAGATGGTTCAGGAAAAAATTACTTATAAGAAGAAGAAGAGAAGTCTTTGTGGAGCTGAGGGATACTGTAAGGTAAACAAGAACAGTTATTTATGGTACAAGTGCGGCAGATAGGTGATACGCACTAAACGTTTTGAGAATACTTTTATTATGCGTAGCTGAGGAGTGGAATTCTCTGCCGGAGTCTGTTTTCCGATTGCTACAATTTAGGGTTCTTTAAGTAATGAGTGAATAGTGTTCTTCTAGGCAAGCGTGCTCCGCCGTCGACCACATCATCGCTTACCATCTATCGGTCAAGCGCGAGCCTATAACAAAAAATAAATCAAAAAAGGTGTTTCCCGACGAGTGAATAAATCGACACGAGTCGGGTATCATCTTACGTACGTGTATCATACAACATTTTACCATGCATTGTGCGAGGAAATAAAAAAATATTTCTGAACCAAGCAAGAAATTCATAAAATGGCGAGCTTATTCAAGCGCGCTCAGCATATCCACAGATTAACTAATATTTCCTCGTGCATATCTACTGCAAATGTGCAAATAGCTGTCACATCGTAAAAAAACACGAGCAAAATATACGTTCCTCCAAACATATTTAATGAATATTTAGTAGAGTAAGTAAAATCACCTTTACGCCGGTAATTAAAATTGCCGTCACGAATTTATTATTCATTTACTTATTTAAACTTCATGTACAATGGTGATACATAGGCGGACTTAATGCAGCAAGGCATTCTCCAACCATTCGTCAACCTTTGGGTTAAAAAGGACACAACAGTGGTAGGAGTACATATCTATTTTAGCTTCTAAAAATTTGATTTTTTGCAACAATCCTAGGATGTTTGCAAAAGACTGATATTTTTTCAGTCGTCCTAGGATTTTGGCAAAAGACTGATATTTTTTCAGTCGTCCTAGGATTTTGGCAAAAGACTGATATTTTTTCAGTCGTCCTATTATTTTCGCAGACATCCGGCCTTTTCAATGACTTTACGCCATATTTGCAAGCCATCTGTGAATTGACCTCGATATGCACAATTCAACCTTCCGAACGCTCAATACATTCCACAAGGTTCCCTATCCATTTGCATAAAATTTTAAGACCTAATATATCTTAGCATAATTTTGTTTGGCATAATTATATTTTCGCATAATATAATTACGCATAACAGCTTACACATAATTTTTTTAACCATAATTTCTCTAATCATAATAATGATTAAGCAGAATATTCTAAAGCATAAATTTATTAAGCATAAAGTTTGAAAGCATAACTTTTTTAAGCATAATATCCTAAAGCATAAATTTATTTACACATACAGCATGCAAGCAAGCATACAGCATGCAAGCAAGCATGCAAGCAAGCATGCAGCAAACAAGCAAGCATGCAGCATGCAAGCAAGCATGCAGCATTCAAGCGAGCAGGCAACATGCAGCAGGCAGGGTTTCTGTCTCGGCTCCGGCGCTGCGGGCTTCCTGCGGCCCCACGCGTGCTAATCGTCGCAGATGGCTTTCGCTCACCACCGCAGCTTCGGCTTGCCAGCCTCAGCTGCGGCGCCTCGCTCGCAGCCGTCTGCTCCTCAGCCCGTGGGCCGCCTCGCCCCTACGCGCCTACGCGATTTTAAATCACACTCTAGGGGTAGGACAAACAAGACTACGTAGAGTCGGTTTTGCAGCAATTCGGTTCTGTCACTAACTTTTGTTGCACATCATATTAAATTTTTAACCAACAATATTATTTAATTGTTACAGAAACTATAGCAAGTTTGTTTGATCAGAATGATGTATAGGGCACTACAAGTTCACCACCACCATTTTCACCCAAAGTCTGGAGTACGTATCTACTAGAAAAGGAAAATAGACCTAGAACACAAAATCATGCAGAAGCATGATTACACACAATAGAATTGCACATTTTGTGGGAAAATACCATCCTGGATTTTATTTTTTGGCAAAAAAGATCGTTCAAGAAATAAGACATCAAACCATTGAAATAGATTAACTGGATGTCGGAACATCACTTATACCAAAAAAAAAGAAAAAATACACGGACAAAACCAAAAGAATTGAAAAAATTATTAGTAAAAAAGATGAGTATACTTCTAAACTAGCATATTTACAAGCAATTGCTAAAAATATACACCTAAAATAAATAATAATACATAATTAAGGACCACTGTTTCAATCAGTTAACTTCTATCTGAGGAATAACCGCCATATTTATTTCTCATAATAGAAGTTAACTGATTGACATATTTTTTTATACAAAAACTGTCAAAACATCTAATATATTCTTCAGATAAAAGTTGTCTCGCGATTGAAAAATCGTTTAAGTTACATAATGTTATGTATAATAAATCATTTGCATGAAAATTGTTTTTGTTATTTATATTAATTGTATGCCTAAATATTATTATGCTAACATTAGGCCTACTAACGTTATGCTAATAGTCATTAGGCCTACTAACGTTATGCGAATCAAATTTATGCCAAAACAAATTAGTCTTTATGATGATTATGCCAACATAAAATGTATGCCTAAAAAAATTATGCCGAATTATTATTATGCCAAAACAAATTGTGCCAAAATCGTTATGCCGAAGTATATTAGGATAAAGAACATTATGCGAAAAGAAGGGATCCCATTCCACAAGTCCTTCAAACTCAAACATCCCAAGATATACTTGTTAGGTATATATTTGTTTTGTAATCACACCGTCCATAGTCCGAGGTAATGCGATCGTGTTCCTACCCATATCGGTCCCGCCACAAAATGCCGGTTATTAGCAGATGAGTGTCGCTCTAGAACTTCGTATCTGTGTACCTACACGTGCCAACTTATCGGGGGTTATCGGGAGTACCCTCGGTGGTACAGACGTTTGCACACCTATTGATGACATTTTTGTCACTGACGTGAGACCTATTACGAGTAAATGGACTGTGGTCTACATTTTCTGTTACTTTTTAGCCCCCGACGGAAAAAGAGGCGTGTTATAAGAATGACATATGTATCTGTGTCTATGTGTCTGTAGCATCATAGCTCCTAAACGGATGAACCAATTTTGATTTAGTTTTTAGGGTTCCGTACCTCTAAAGGTAAAAAAGGAACCCTTATAAGATCACTTTCTTGTCCGCTCGCGTAGTTCCCGTTCCCGTAAAAATATAGGGATAAAAAGTAGCATAATTCACCCGGGGATAGTGTAGCTTCCCAAAGGTGAAAGAATTTTTGGAAACGGTCCAGTATTTTTTAAGTTGATTCGTTACATACAAAACTACAAATCTTTCCTCTTTATAACATTAGTATAGATGTACTCGTATAGATTAATCATTCACGTGCCTTTGAAAGAACGCAAAACCGTTGGTCCCGGCTATTATTTGTAGATTTATATTCAGTTAGTCAGTATATTGAGTTAGGAGCAGTGGTGGCCCTGTGGTAATGGCCGCGACATACAAGTTGGTGGTCGTGGGTTCGAGCCCAGGCAGGCGATTTACTTTGTGTATTTATTATTTATTTAATACTACATGCGCACAAACGTACTGAGGCAGACTTAAAGCATTTTCTACGTGTCGAGCTTTGGGTGATGCAGAGACAAATAGTGGTAGGTGCAACATTGAAAGTAAATCAAGACAAGGTAGGTTTATTCAAATGCAAAGCTATACATACATACTATAAAATACATAAAATATATATTCAAATAAATAAACTAAATAGACGAATATACTTAAACAGTCAGTAGTAGCAGATAGTTGTTAAACATTATCGATGTGACGATACTACTGGCAAAGATAATATAATACTAGCATACAGATGCCTCATCCCATACAAAGAAACTGTGCCGACGTAACTAGCGTTTCTCATCTGATTATACCGATTATTTTTTGTAAATCAATCGCGTTCGGTTCCGTTCCACGGCGATAGATAGATCACCATCTATATCCGTGGAACGGAAAACGGAACCGAACGCGATCGATGTACAAAAAATAATCAGTATAATCAATACAGTAGGTCGGCATGGTTTATTTGTATGGGATGAGACATCTGTATGCAAGTATTATATTATCTGTGCTACTGGTAAATTCTTACGAACGTGCTCGCGAGATTTCACTTTGAATGCCAATCGGTTAGTTGCCATCCTGATTTCTTGAGGGAGCGCATTCTACAGAGAGATAGACTGAACTAAGATAGAACAGTGAATGAATTCAGTGCGATGAGTGGGACATTGAAGAAGTCGTTAATGTGAAGAGCGAAGATTTTTGTTGTGATTGGCGCAAGTATAATATATTGACAGAGGTAAGAAATGAAAACAAGGTAGTTAGAGCTCTTAGCTTATTTCATCACCTTTGCTCTCAAAACGGTGAAGGAAAACGTCGTGAGGCAACCGGTATTTCAAAAAAAACTAAAAATTTGAAGACATGTGACATCCACCAACCCGCACTGGGACCGCGTGTTAGATTACGGCCCATTATCTCTCATAGAGTGGAGGACTATGTCCCAGTAGTGGGAAAATTAAGGGCCTAAATCCGCTTTAGTGCCGTAAAACGTTAAAGGAGAAACCCAAACTCCATTGAAACTTGGGCCTGGCGTTACAGCTCTGGAATTTTGCCATAAATTAGAACATCTAGGAAGGTATCACGAGCTTAATTTTCACGTTTCCCAGCAATGGCCAAATTGGTAAAATCGGACAATGTTTAGGTACATTTTAGGTTATTTTATTATACGAGTTATTTAAATAAAAAATGATGTTTTTGAGGCTGTTTCTGTTTTCTACGTAAATCTGGAACGCATATGCGCTGAGCTGAAGTGCCTGTTGCCTATCATGATGAGGTTTAGGTACCTACTTACATAAAAAGCGGTGAATTCAGATTGATCTGATAGATCTTACTAAAAACTATGATTATTAAAGGCTCACTTACATCACTACTTGCTTGCATTTGCAATCATTGTATATACTACGTATAGGTATACAGAATAGGGGATTTGATACTATCTCAGATTACAGTAATATGAGATAAGTAACTATATTAAAATTAAAAAAGCACATAATTGAGATAGGATTTTATTAATCACCTTCTAGCAGAGGTCTTATGGAATAATATTGTAATAAATCTCGAGAATCAGAAAAACACATTCACTTGCGCATACGAAAAGTGAATGACGTTAAAACCATAACAATTGTCAGACGTTGACATTGACATTTGCCGTTTACTAGTGCAATCCATGTGCAATGCGCGTTGTAATCGATTTTATCAATTATTTATTTCTTTTAATGATTTTTTAGTTGTGTTTGCGTTAAATAACAATTATATTCAAGATTTTATTATTTTACATTGATCTCAATATCTAAAAAATAATTATGCCAAAACAATGGAGTACTATTCAATTATTTGTAACTCTCGATATCCACTTAATCGATCATATTCTTAGGGTAGCTCTATTGTCATAATGACAGCGTTTACGAAGTAAGTGATATTAATGCACAAAGTATAATGAAATGAAGTGCTGTAACGGTTTACAAAGGTTGTTTAAAACACAAAATAGAAATCGAATTATTTTCTACATTTGGCCATTGTAATTTAGGCTAAGTTTTAAATGGGTTAATGAAGCAAAATAGTAGATTTGTTTGGTACATATCCGATTCGTGTAACGGCTAGGCCCAGAAACGGGTTTCTCCTTTCTAAAGCATACTCAGGTTTGATTTTAAATTTATATATTTATACCATTCATTTAGTCTTTAAGTCAAGAATGAATAGGTTACTTCTAGGCAAGCGTGCTCCACCGTCGACCACATCATCGCTTACCATCAGGTGAGATAGTAGTCAAGCGCGAGCCTATAGCAAATAAAAAAAAAAAAAATGTTTCATGTACATTATTTTTTAAACATGGTTTTTTCGTATAACACAATTATATATTAATATAACAATATTTTTACACAGAAAAATTTATGGCTGGAATTTCTTCATAACTGACATAGCATATGTAAATCAAATAATATTTTGCAAACAAAACGGTACAAAAGGAGGATTTTGTTCGATATTGATATTTTGGCTCCGAGCGGGCGCACGGCCAGTACTGCGTTACTATTGGGGCGTATAATATATTGCCTTAATAGGCTGATGATGATGACGATTCAGAAGCCCACTCATCTGACAACCAGTCTTACCAATGGGATATAATGCAACCCAATAACTGGGTTATAGGGGTTCCTGCTACCTGTAAAATATTGGTAATCCGCAACACTACGACCGGTTACACTTGAAACCGATCCCAACATACATGGGAGATGACTTAGCAGATTGATTGATGTATTAAAATGGATCTTCCTCTCAAGTGTTGGTTGTTCGGCGGTAAGCAGGGAAAAAGACATGGTAGCCATCGCGGCCAGAACTTGTATGACGCTGGCACTGGAACATGGCAATCGGAACATTAAAAGAGTGAACTCAGTAGTGAACGATGTTAGGATGTGATAGACTGTTAGAGCATTTTTTGTAAAATCCACTACAGAATACCATTATCATCATTTCAGCCAAAAGACATCCACTGCTGTACATAGGCCCAAGCTACGCCACACTGATCGGACCTGTGCGTTTCGCATCCACCGGACTCCCGCAGCCTTGACCAGGTCGTCGCTCACCTAGAGGGAGGCCTTCCAACGCTGCGGCTTCCAGTATGCGGTCGCCACTTTTCGGCCCCAACGGCCATCGATTCTGCGTGCTATGTGTGAAAATTATATAAATCTTTTTTATATTTTTTACTTATATTCCATGTATTTATTATACATACATATTTTTACATTTTTAAATATTATTCCATAAAAAAAAATAGTAAAATTTAAAAATAGTAGCCCACCGGTATCGAGAACAGGGTTCAAGCTACCGGTGGTCAGGGCTCCTGAGAAAAGAACCTCCTGACTATACGCGCCGTGTCTAGGATTACCGCTGACTGGATCAAGCCCTTGATCCAGACAGCGGCCGCCATTGGCCGCCCTGACTATCGACACAATGACTGCTATATTCACATCCCACATGTCGACCTCGCAAGCCGAACTAGATACTTATTTTTCTTATCTCTCTCAGCCTTCACGAGATTCTCGTCATGGGTGACCGCTATATCAACAATCATGGCGCGACGCTCTATTCGGTATACCACCACTATTTCAGGCTTATTGACAACAACAGTCCTGTCAGTGATGATAGACCGATCCCAATACAACGTAATATTGCCATTTTCGAGAACTGGGTTGGGTTCATACTTATAGTAAGGCACTTCCGATTCCACAAGATTGTATTTAAGAGCAAGTTGCTGATGGATAATCCTGGCTACAAGGTGTCTATGGAAATAGTCTCCGTTAGCTAGACTAGAACAACCGGAGATAATATGACGGATTTATTGCCCCGGCCGGTGACATACTCGACAGATGTCAAAAGTGCCGTCCTTCACAATGTATTTCCTTATTTATGTCTTAAACAATCACGGGACATTGAGGTTCCAGTCCTTTGAAAGGCGTGCCAGGGGCCGAAGCCAACTCGCAGAGAACTTGTTAGATAAGTATTATGATTTGTGACTTGGTGTTGAAGATTAAATTCCTGTATGAACTACATAAGTGCACCCTAGGACAATCTCCGGTTGGTGCAGGACTGTTGTTAAATATGGAGTCAAAAATATTGGGCTATGGGTTTGGAAGGTTTAGTGGATCGATTTCCTAAAACTGTAGAGTGACTGTTGGCCTCTGCGACCACTGTTGAACTACACAGCTATAAAATGGCAGGGGGTGACTTGCACACTCAATTAATCCCCCCCCCCATAAACTGTTATTTAACACGTTCGAGGACAGAACGAGATTATACGTCATCGTTCGAAATTTTGATATGGCACAACGTACAATGACGTCCAAATAATTTTTTTACTTCACGACAGAACGTACATTTCCGATGAACGTTCAAGATAAAATCCTATTGAATGTATCTTGTGTCACAATATTTAAAATACCCGAAGCTTTACTATAACGTAGAGTAAGTTTTAAACTATTTCAAATAAGTGCCGTTGACAGTGGGCGGGAACGGTACTCACACACGCACAACATGTAATGCGTCGCGCGCGCCTACCGCGCCCCTACATTCAGTGCGGCTGCGTCACTGCGGGGTGCGCTCGCGTTCGCTAAACATTTCGTGGCGTATCGTAATATTTGCCGCGACAAAACATCGTAAGTATTTAGTTTATTTGATTTATGTACTATTCCTTAGCCAGACAGTATACTATTTTACTATGAATTAATAATTTTACTCTGTGAAATTGATGTTTAATGGGTTATTTTATGTGTTTTAGATGGATAAGCGCAAAACAAGACTGATGAGCATTTTCGATGATTCTAACAACTCTACCGAGGCGGATCCTTACCAAGACGATGATGGAGAATTTTAATGACATAACGTATTTTAATTGACATAAATTAAAATACGTTATACGTTAATAAATGAATTTTTAATGACATAACGTATTTATACGATAACGTGATAAAACGGTTGTGTCATAATGTCTTTAAAACAATATATTTTCATGGGAGGCTACGTACTCATACGTCGTATTATTTGTATGGACATTTAGTGTGTCATATTGGTACACAGTCTCAAGTGGTAGCGTCCTCGAAAGTGTTAATATTATTATTTCTACAGAATATAGGCTCCTGAAATACAGAAAACTCCCAAAGAGCATGATCGATAGACGATTTTAATTCGGCATCGAGTAGAAAAAGTAATATCACTCGAACACTCCCGTAGCGTTTCATTATCAAATGTTACTTCCAGTCGAGTTCACAGAGCGAACGCCGATATAGAAATAAAAATACGTGTCGCTGCTAAGAGGGCTTTTTATTTATTGTAACAGGACAAGAGTGAGTCGTGTCAGAAATATTTTTGGATGACGGTAAGAATTGTCGGTAAATCCAGCTAAATCATTATTATCTTGTTAGCTGTTGTTAATTGATCCGCTAAAACATAATATCTTGAATCAAATCAATCAGTTAAATATTGATATGCGGTAAAGTTGAACAGGAATCACAACAGGTAGTGACTCCCGTAACTCACCCAATATAATATGAGTGAAAGAAATTCTACAGCAAACTGAAATGGTTTTCATTATTCCGTTGTAAGATATGGAACCCTAAAACACAGGTCTTCGCTTCACAAAATTACAATTTCACACTTTTCACTGATCTCGTTGATATATGAACTGTATCATTTAAAATATTGGGGTAGACTCCCCAGTTGTCGGCCGTCGTACTTTCTACATAATGAATGATAATTAGCTTTGTTGATCGGATCGGGTTTCGAGAGTAATTGGCATTTGCCTGTAATAAAAGTCACGAAAGTGTAGGTTTTCAAATAAAAGAGGTCTTGTTAAAATAATGGTAGGTAATGTATGACCATCGTGGTACCTACTCGTACTCAGTGATTATAAGACCACCATAATTATTTATATTTTCGTCTAGGAAAGCTTTTTTTGGAAAACTTGTGAAATCATATTTACTATCATTATCATTTCAGCCGAAAGACGTCCACTGCTGGACATAGGCCTCCCCCAGGGATCGCCACATTGGCCTGCTTGCATCCAGCGGCTTCCCACAACTTTAGGTCATCGGTCCATCTAGTGGGAGGCCTTCCAACGTATCGTCTTCCGGTTCGTGGTCGCCATTCCAGAACTTTTCGGCCCCATCGGCCATCCGTTCTGCGAGCAATGTGCCCTGCCCACTACCACTTAAGTTTGGCAATTCTTCAGGCTATGTCGGTAGCTTTACTATACTAGAATTTATTGTTATAAATTTTTACATTCGAAAGTGTCTTCTAAATAGTTTAATTGAAATAAATAATTTGATTTTGACTTTTTCTTGAGTCATGTCGCTTTGACCTGTTGTAAGAGCTTCTTCATAAAATTAAATGTCACATTAAATAGATAGTTATCGGTACTCTCACCCTATTAGGTATTCGCTTTACCGAGCAAGGTGACACAAAGACTTGACGGCTGTAGACTTCACAGAATATGAGATTTTTTACAAGAAATGTTTCATTATATTTTTTTTTATATATCGTAGGTGAAATACACTTTCTTGACGTACTCGTAGGAGCTTTAGTGATCCTACTTTATTTTTATTGTACTTAATTTTAAATAATTTTATTTCAAATTTTTTAAAATGCGTCAGCAGAGGGCCTTGCCGTGGCTGATTACTATGCCAAGCAAGGTATTTAACAAAGAAGAATCTGTTTGCCATCGATGCGCTAAGATGAAGCGTTTTTTACTGATTTCAGTTTTCGCTCATACAAAACCGTTGTTTTCGATACATTTTATGCTTTCCCCAATGCACCACACTTCATTTGACATTTATAAAAGGTTAATCACTTAGAGTTCCCCATACATTAAGGAAATGAGTAAGTTTCTTTTTAGTTATAGAAAGTTTTTTCCTGTATTGTGAAAGAGATATAATTCTTCTTTTTTGTGTTGATGTTACTCTTTCCATTTTTGTATGGTTATTTTTTTACTACGGATAAAGAGTGCGTAAGTATCTCAGATATTCCCCCGTATTTCCCCGTATTCTCCTGTATTGTTTGTCCCTTTCATGAAAATAAGTTCTGCCATTGAATCATGATTGAATTTCAATAAAATCAAAACATCGTCACAAAATAGCACACCTATAATCTACTAGCTCCTTACCGTAGCTTTGCTCTAGTGGTCTAATCTACAGAAACCGCGCATTTTTCTAGCATAAGAGTCTCATATTCAGCGATAGTGTAGGATAGTATAGGATAAGATAAATAATGGGCCCCTTTTTTCGGAATTTAGACTCCCATTCGATCCGTTGTGCTTAAAGGCCTCCTCTCTGTGAGAGGAAACGGGCCGTAATCCCCCACGCGAGCTGAATGCGGGCTGGTGGATTTCACAGGCCTTCGTATTTTTGGTTCTATAACATGCCATTTTTTTTTCGCGGTGTTTTCCTTCACTTGCACCCTTTTGAGAGAAGTGGTAATGTAATAATTTTCATTAAAACACCTGCCTGTGTTCGAAACCACTACCTACAACTTGTAAGTCGCAGCTGTTAGTTCTGGGCCACCCCTGGTTTGAGCGATAGTGTAGTCTTACAGAAAGATATCCAGAGGTTCATTTTTACAAACGCTTAAATACTCGTAAATTGTTTTACTTTTTTTGTAATACTCGTGTGTATTAGTAGTAAGGATACAAAATGGCTATAGAGAGGCGACCATATGAACCCTGAACCAGCAACTTCGCACCAGTTTTGTGCCTTAAGGCTAGCTGTGAAGTTTCACTCACAACAACAGTTCCCCAGCCGTAAGCAGCAGAATCTAACCACAAGTTGCGACTTACCGATTCACGTGTGCCACAAAGTTTCAAGCCGGATATTGTTCAGGAGATTGCAGAACTCTGCTTAAGAGCCCACAAGGGGTTGTCGAAGATATTTTGTTATTTTAAACGCCTCTCAAATATATTGCCATTTTATAGTGCCAATATAAAGTTAGGGCTTGACTTACATACATTCGATCTCCATGAAATTATTCAGCGAGGAATATTGGGATTTAGATGTCCATTTTATACTTGGTACTGGAGGGACTTTTTTTCTCGTTTTGTTTGTGTAGTTTTAAGTAGATGTTGAGGGATACGTTGTTTATGTTGCAGATCTTCATTTAGACATAAGAAAAAGTTTTCTTACAAATCATTTTCTATCAATACGCGTTTAAACACAACATAACATGAAGCCTGTTTGTCGTGAAGGATTAATTAAAATAAATAAATATTAAAAATGTTTATTTCATCAACTTATTTAAATTACACATTGTTAACTTTGAAGTCACCTTTTAAGCAAAGATTTGCTTGCATTAGGTGGCTTTGCTATTCCTGTTTACATTATCCATACATATGTGAGAGAAAAAAAATAAAAAAGCAGTAGATAATTTTGAAAAAAATGCCAGAAGTCTAACAATACTAAAACTATATTAGTAGGTAAGGAATAAGGAGTGCGCGCGATGTGACGTGTGTGTGAGGGGCAGTATGTGTGAGATTTTCGCATGTTATGGTAAACTCTATAAATCTACCCTACCCGAACATCGAATCCAGGATCTCATGCTTCTTTCGACCTACTATTTGAAAACGTCATGGCATCCCTCGAAGAAAAAAATTTGTTTGAAGGCTGAGGAACAGCGTTAATACCTATTTAGTAATGCCACCTTTGGGTTTTGTAAAACATGACTACGAAAGGATGGAAGATACACAAAAAACAGCATACTTATTCAACATTATTTTATTAGTAATACTTGAAAACATTGAAAGACACAAAGTTGTTATAATTTCCGATATTAGAAGTATAGAATATTCAAACGGCAAACAAGAGAGGCTTACAAGTTTGTTCAATAATTTTGTTATTCCTTGAAGTTATACATAGAAATACGTGTATCTCTTTCAAAGTATTCAAGAACTAAGTTATTTCTTTCACTTACAAACTAAAGTTATTTTAAGTAATACAAAGTAGCTTTACATTTATGTTTAATATAGGAATCATATTTAATAATCTTCCTTTGGGTCTATAATAATCTACCATCTAAGCAATATTTAAATAAATAAAATTAGATTTTTTCGGAGAGAAAATTATGATATATCACAAAATATATTATATTCATTCCTGAGGCTCAAGACAAATGGCATTCGATATCAGCGAAGGATATATATAAAGATAGTCGAAATGTCAAAGGTGGATTGATCACGTAATTTTTCGATATCGCTTGTATTGACAAAAACGAAGATACGACGACGACGGCGATACGGCGATGGGATGGATGGGATTGCCCATACAATTTTACCTTTTTGACAATCGCTATCACCACGTTTTCGAGGATAGAATGTCACTTGTCCGGGCCAGTGGATAGCCAATAGAACATTATAATTTAAAGCTCACTAAATCTATTAGGCAGGACCTTACAAAACGAATAATACAAGACGGCATATACATAACATCAACCAACAACTCTGCAGATTTGAAAAATGAGCAAAAATTCATCTAAGTATATTTTTAAAAAGCTTAAATTACTAAGCAGCATTGAATAAAATATGAGACTAATATAACAATTTGCTGCCTCACTGAGCGCCTGTAATATTACGAAGCACACGGCTGCATCTAAACCAGCGTCAATTTTACTTATGCAGAAACTACCGCTCTGCGCAACTGTACAATGGCCCTTACAACTGCTCCTTTGGCTTCCGCATCATTGTACAGTCGCTAACAGCAGTGCCGAATACATTTCCGTTTTTAAGGGCGTTGTATAACAAGTCAGTTTAAGGTTTGTTTTTTGAAAATCGAACGGGCGTATATTCGTGCTTAAGCGCTTGCTTGAACTAATAGATGCCCCATTGATTCAATACGAGCTCACAAGTATGTATGCTCGAACGAAAGAACCATATGGAAGAAGCACGCAAATACGCGCGTTTTTGACCGGTATTTTATTAGCACAAGAAAAGTAGCTTATAAAAAGACTGCAGAGTTGCTTCATGAATCGTGTTATCTAAATTCTCAAATAATTTGCGAGTCGACGTATCCCAACGCCCTAATTCTGCTGAAACCGCCGTCTGGCGCCATCGTTACTCTAATGTGTGTGATGACACCCGAATCACAGTCGAACCAGTGCTCACTATGGGCTGATAGCTGTAATTGAAAATGGAGGCTTTAATAAATTGGATTTTGTAACCGAGCGGCGGTTTCCGATTTATTTACCCTTGCTAATGAAGAGTAATGTTGGGTAATGGTACCGCTAAAGCTTGAAGGGTTAGAATTGGAAAGTAATTTTGGATTGAAAAAAATAAATATTATTCATTAACATTAACATCACGACTCTATTGTCCAAAGGATTAATGTATTTATATACCAGTTATGTTTCAGTCCCATGTATTAAGAGGCGAGTCTATTGCCATCAACAGAGGTCCAGATTTCGAGCAGCTTTTGAGAATTTCCAGATAAAAAAGCAATAAAATTGCCCGACCCGGGATTTGAACCCTTGAACCTAATGCTCAGCAGAAGCAAAAAAAAGGGAAAATGGCAAAATCTAGATATATAAAAATTAAACCATATTTTTCCTGGTATACGTTATAATTTGAGAACGGCTGTACCGATTTTCTTATTCTATTTTTGTTGTGTTTGTTATTGTTAGGAGAAGGTTCTTAGATAGAAAAAAAATAATAAATGGGTAGGTATGTAGGTAGGGTAGGTAGGATAGGGTACGTAGGATAGGGTAGGTAGGGTAGGGTAGATAGGTCGGGTAGGGTAGGCAGTTGACGGGAGCGAAGCCGCGGGCACAGCTAGTTACTCATAAATTAAAAACTTGTACGGGTTGAAAAAATAATGGGACCAACTAAATCAAAGTAAAAAAAAACACAATCAAAAAAATCTTTCTTACCTTGCTAGGCTTGAGAATATTACTCCACTTCCCATCTGTCTCAAGGTACCAATTCTTGTCCAAGTACGCCCCCTCAATCTTCACGGAGTCAGGATAATTGCCTTTAAAGTGGTTGGTGTCCACACAAATTTGCTTAATGTTTCCTGGGAAGCCCAATTTGAAGACCGCCCATTCATGACCTTTGTGAAATAATATTAGGTACTATTAGACACTGATTTTAAATTAAATATAAAATATTATTGTACGCCAAATTAGTTACACAAATAAAAAAAAAATAATAATAATTATAATTATGAATACATTTATAAAATCTTGAGTTTACAAATATTGGTTCTAGAAAAGTCTTAAAAAATGAACAATTTAAAGTTTGTAATACAATAAAATATGTCAGAAATAATGGCTGAAATTTTATCAAATGACCATTTTCTAGAATTTAGAAATTTAAGTCAATATTAATATAATGTTTATGATATTTTATTATTCAAATCAATATTTTCTCGAATTCTGTATGTTTGTTTGTATGGGTTATTATGCGCTGACGACAGGCTCCTCCTTAGCCCAGTAAGGGCCCTCAGAAACCTACTTAAAATTTTGCGAACGTTACGCTAGTTCTCATGGCATTATTTATAATGTCATGAACACTGAAATGTTAGTTTTCAGAGATTCACCAGTGAGGGTTGTACGAAGGTATAAATATCTTGGCCAAATGCTCACTGACGATCTTTCTGATGACGCCGTCATTGAACGGGAAAGAAAGGCACTCTCGATAAGATGCAATATGCTCGCTCGCAGATTTTCTCGCTGCAGCGTGGGTGTCATGAAGACTTTGTTCCGTGCGTATCGTCTCTGCTTCTACACGTAGCAATTGTGGACAACATTTGAAAGGTAGACAATAAGTACAATACGTGTGCAAAACAACGATGCGTACAGAATCTTGATGAGATTGCCGCGATACTGTAGTGCGTCAAGCATGTTCGCTGAGACGGGGGCCTGACTTTTATGCTGTCATACGATTTCGCATAGCGTCTTTTCCAGTAGCTTGCGAGGATCGGCTAACCAGCTTATAAAGATCGTTAGTGAGGATTGATTTAGTCCAATCCACAAGTATTGGCTCGGCGTCCACCAGAGTGCCAACTGACGGTAAAGATATTTTAATATATGCTACGAATATCGACTAATTTAATGATTTCTACTGACGATGTATTTTATATTAATGATTACCTTTTTTTATTTATTTATTTCTTTTCTTTATTTTTGTTCTTTTTTTTAAAAGAATTTTGTTTCAATGTATTATTTTTAATGTATGTATGATGATTTGTAACTATGAACTTGTAATTTTAAATAATTGGGATTGTGTGCTTTTTTGAATAAATATTATTATTATTATCGTTTATTCAACTTTTTACACATTTCATATTTACATTTTTAAATATTTCTTTATAAAAACAAATCATAAAAAAAACATTTAAAAATATAAAAAATAATGGTGGTCCGCCGGTGTCGGGAGCAGGGTCCAAGCTACCGGTGGTTAGGACTCCAGAGACAGGAACCTCCGCACAATGCGAGCCGTATCGAGGAGTACTGCCTTCTGCATCAGGCCCTTGATCCAACCGTGTAATGACAGCCTCGACAGATGGTCGTCGAGGCTCTTGGCCATCAGGCCGTTGGCCGTAACAACAATCGGCACAATGATCGCCGAGTCCACATTCCACATGTCGACAACCTCGTGTGCTAAGTCGAGATACTTGATTTGTTTCTCTTTCTCAGCTTTCACGAGGTTCTCGTCATGCGGGATGGTGACATCGATTATCATTGTGCGGCGCGCTAATCGGTCTATCACCACTATATCCGGCTTATTGGCAACAATAGTCCTATCAGTGATGATAGACCGATCCCAGTACAACGTGACATGGCTATTTTCGAGAACTGGGTCGGGACATACTTGTAATACGGTACCTCAGAATCCACTAGATTGTACTTCAAAGCAAGTTGCTGGTGAATAATCCTGGCCACTTGGTTATGCCTGTGTAAGTACTCGCCGTTAGCCAGACGAGAACAACCAGAGATAATATGTCTGATGGATTCACCCGGACGGTGGCATACCCAACACATGTCAACCGTCCCGTCCTTCAATATATGTCTCCGATAGTTATTCGTCAGGATAACTTCATCCATAATTGCACAGACAAAACCTTCAGTTTCGCCGAAAAGGTCGCCGAAACGTAGCCAGGATACAGACGCTGGGAAATCTACATCAGGCCCATGGAGAGCCCGATAGAAGCGCCCGTGTAGCTCCTTGCCTTGCCATACCTCTTTGCGTTCATCAGTAGTTAGTATTACAGGCTTGCGCCAGTTCTCTTTAGCCATGGACAACGGGGTGAGTCCCTTGTCCACTGCGACCACGTCCCGGTGCATACCCACTTCAGCTTTTAAAAAGTGTTCTCTGAGGCTGTACACTTCGCGGTTGTGAAGAGTCTTGGCGTTTAAAAAGCCTCGACCCCCACATTTCCGCGGAATGTACAGTCTCATCACCGATCATCGTGGGTGATGCATCCGGTTTGCGGTCAGCAGTGTCCGGACTCTCCTGTCGAGGGCGTCGAGCTCAGTCTGAGTCCATTTGAGTATGCCGAAAGAGTAGGTACATCAAAACCGGCATGACCCAACTGTTGAAGGCGCGCACCTTATTTCCGCCTGACAAAAGGCTATTTAATACCTTTTTCAGGCGGCCAAAGAAACGCTCCTTCAGCAGTTGCTTCATGTTAGTACTGTTGATGCCCAACGCTTCCGACATACCCAAATACTTGTCAGTTTCAGTTGAGGAGAGGTGTCTAAGGTGTATGGAATCAGAGAGCTGAATTCCCTCGGATTCCATAATCTCCCCTTGCTTTACATGCATGACTGCACATTTATCCACACCAAACTCCATCCTGATGGAGTTACTGAAGGTTTCAGTAACCTTCAGTAGCTCCGTCAGTTGGAGTTTGTTAGGGGTAAAGAGTTTCAGATCATCCATGAAAAGGAGGTGAGATATGACCTGATATTATTATATAGTATCAATTTACCTGTGCTTTTCATCGTGCCATCATCATTAGCTTCAATAACATCAGGTCTGTCCATTCTCCTAGCTGTTTCCCATCCGTCCGCCATACATTTACCCTTTGAAGGCTTAATTACGTTCTTGGGATGTCCGTAATGTGCATTTGAAAAACCTATGGACAAGGATAATGTGATGGTTAATTTATTCGAAGACACTTTAAATTTTATAAGGACAATATTAACGTAGGAACTTAAAAACAAGTCACAACCTAATGTTGTTTAGTAAGTGTTTTTCACAGAATAAGACTGAATTTAGAATGCAAATTGCCCATCAGAGTTATTTAAGATAGACAATTAGTTGCGCAAATATTAGCAACTGTGTTTAAAATATGTCCTGGCAACTCTTAAAATTGTATAGAAATTACCAGTAATTGCACAATTTCAGTTGCCCGCGTAAGCACACCTTTACAAAATAATATTCCGAATCCTACCCAATATATTATTATAAAATTCTTCTGTGTAACGTTATTCAACTATTCCTACTTCTACCTTCAACAATATAGACGACATAACAAAAATTAATTACATATCTTCATACTATCAGGTTTCAGTACCACACAGACATATCTTCCAATAATATTATCCTTACCTTGACACGCCGCACCATTCAGTAAAGACACAAGATCTATAATTTGATTCCTCGAAGGAGCCTCTGGTCTTGCTTCGCCGAATATCCTCAAGCGAGCAATGCCTCCATCCGGGAATATATTCACACGAATATGGGTCCAAGCATCGTCACTTAGAACCTGAAAATAAAAAAAATCTTGAGTACAGTTCCATGTTTAATTTCTACCAGTATATTCCTGGTTTTTTAAATATTACTCTAGTGTGTAATAAATTAGTGCTAGAGGCGAAAATGTCGTGAATTTGTTTCAAAACTTTCTATTTGAAATTATGGGGCTATTTTTGGTATTTTGAATTTTATTTTAGTGGAGTCACACTTAGTTTTTGTTGTATATTATGCTCGTTTACAAAGTTTCAAGGCAATTTTTATAATTATTACCGTCCTCATATTATAACGTATTTTAGTTTTTAGCAGCTTTGTTTGTGTGTCACTAAACAAGATACTTTTTATATCTTATTTTATGCTTAAGATTTATGTCCTTATCTAGAATAAATAGTCTTGTCTTTCCTGTTTCTTTTTCTCAGTATGCTACTGCGTGATGAGTTTACAACGTCCAATCGGATTTATTTTAAAAGTTCGTGCGCTACAGACACAAGTTCCATCCGTCTTATTTTCAGAAACCCAATTTAGACGAAGTGCGATTTCGCAACAGTTGCAATTTGAAAGCAATGCAATATTTATTGGGGATTTATATAAATTGGTATTTGGTCTAAAGGAGTCAATCATATTTGCCGTGCCATTTATTGCATCAAGACAAATCCCGCGTGCGATTTAAGCTGGGACAATAAGGGCTTGGGTGACAACTTTCCCAAGAAAATTTAAATTGTAAAAAAGAAAGCATATTTTTTAGTAATCAACATTTACTATTAAAGGATTTAAGACAGATTCCTGTAGACATAAGATGGCCAGCTTAATTGTAAGCTTACGAAATAATTAATAATTATTTCGTAAGCTTACAATTATATTAATAATAATTACTAAAGTTAATCGTGTTACTTATGTTAGCTCGATAAACGATTCATGATACTGGCACATAAATGCCTAAACTTGCAATACCATACTTACTGATCTGCACTTCTATAACAATAAGACCGCTAAGGATACCGGTTATGTCAATATCATTATTAATTATTGTATACACAACTGTGAATTCGATTTGTTATGTTACTCAAACTAGAGTAGATAACACAGGATAGGAGACCATTAGGTATATAGATTTGATAATGTTTAGTTACTAAGCGTAAACGCATAAACGCATCATGACTTAATTCTATTAGCACACGGGATTGAGTTGAAAAAGAACATTAATGCTAAAATAACAATTATTGCCATCATTATTTCAGCCGAAAGAAGTCCAATGCTAAACATTGGGCTCTCCGACCAGTCCTGTACATGACGACAATGAAATTCCTAATTTTTAAAACGACTAGTATCCAAATACTATGGCAAGGAGATCAACCATTTTCTTTGGAGCTTTGGTACCGACGCGACGTTTAGTTCTTTTACAGCAACAAAATGTATTTGAATACAAACCTTAATGTACAAAAATACTCACAACATTATTTTTTTTTAAATAAAAAACGCTTGGTTTGCTTTTGATAACTAGTAGGATTGTCTAGATATAAAACGGCTCTTTTTTGTAATTAATATCAAGACAAAATACATTTTGTTACTTAATGCGAACAACTTAACATAATTTTACGACAAATATGTTTAAGGGCAACCTGCAAAACCTATTTTTGTCGACAGAGATGCATTTCTCAGATAATTGCTTAATTCAATATAAGAATGTATAAAAGAATGTACAAACGGTACCAATTTGGTTGATCTTCTCTCTTTCAGTAAAGAGCAGTCTGTATACCGTCTCTTAAAATTAATGATTTTTCGTTGAGATCTAAACTCAGTTGAACTCCTAAAAATAGAACAAAAATCGTCTTTGTTAAAATACCTTCTGGAAATTGAGCCTGGTCTCCTCATAGCCGGGCCGTAGGGCTGTTACGGGCACCAACTCGTCCCATTTGTCAGAATTAAGTCGTTCGATATGTTTCAAGTCGAATTTGGTGCATGCCATGCCCATTCTGGAGATTCTCGACGGAATTAATTCTTCTTCTGTAACAATAAAAAATCTTTCGGTGCAGTAGATTGTGGAGTATATATTGGGACTAGTTTCACATCGTTAAAATTTCATCAAAATCCATTTAGTAGTTTTTGCGTGAAAGAGTGACAAACGTCCTTTCTCAATTCTCACAAAATTTATTTCATTAACTTTTGACAGAAACCGAACATCGGTTTCATTAAGTACTAAGCATATTTAGTGATTTGTGTTGCAAGAAATTATTCCATAATTATCTAGTAGAAGATGGCGGGATGAACTTGAAGCCTATCGACAGGATTGGTCCACAATTGCCCTAAACCGGGAGGATTGAAAGGAAGAAGAGGAAACCTTTGGTCTGCAGTGAGACAGAATAGGCTGAAAATAAAATAATAAATAATGCGCCTATACGGATATGATGTCACAAGCAATCAGTTTTCAATTCTCTATTAAAACCATTCCAATTTTAAACATCTGCTCCATCATAATAACCGCCTTAGTAACCAGTTATCCATAGTCTAATAAACGTGACAGTTTACGGCATAGTCCTTGGCAAGACTACTCATACTGCCCCGCGGGTATCATAAGATACTCTTAAACATTATTATAGTAAGTACGCAAATGAGCAGTAAACTGGAAAAAGTTTTCGTCTCTAAGGATAGTAGAGGACACTGCGTTCTAGTATAAAAAAACTTATTCGCAAAACGATAAAAAACATGAGGTACGAAAGACACCGTCTTACGAATCGAAAGTTATTTTGCATTTTTTTGTGTTTAGTTTTTCAATTGTGTTCATTTTCTTGCGAATAAGTTTTTATTTCTCTCTTTTTAGTGTTGGTTCACCATCACTAAACATTGAGCAAGTTCCATAGTAAGGTACCTAAAGGATTGACAGTATACAATATAGTCACTATGGATAACTCAATTTACACATTAGCTGTTTGTAAAGAGTTCTGTTTTATACACCATATCTTGAAAAATGCCTAACCGATTTTGATGAAACTTGCATTATGACCTAAGTTGAGAGATACTAAATCCAATAAAAAGGTGATCAAAATCGGTTCGGCCAAACGTGAGAAAATCGCGGACAAACATACAACCTGAGAACCTCCTTTTGAAGTCGGTAAAAAAGAATTAGCTAAAGAGGTAATAAAAAAAAATGTGCATTTGTACGTATACTTTGTCCCCGTTTCACAGATTCCGACTATAACTACGATACTTATTAATACACTTAATACAAAAATCGGATTTTAAAGGAAATTTATAACCCATTTCTGAAAATTCTATTGCTCAATAACGTTATAACAATTTGAATACTGGGAAATGGTCATAATGCCATTACCATTGAAAGAGTGTTAAGTAATTACCTCGTGAGGTGAATATATTCTCCGCAAAATACATGATTTGCGAGAAAACAAATATTGAACAAAGCATGATATCAATAAATAAGAAATTTTTAGTTTAGTTTGTGTACAAAATTCGATTAAAACCTTTTAAATACCTAATGCAAAATGAACAATGTTTGAATAGCGTATTGATGAATAAGCTCTTCAAATATTGCTTATTTTAAGTGCTTCTTTTATCGTCTGAACCATTTTTGATCTCAATTAAACGCTTTGAGAGCCTCACCTAATAAGAACGAAATAATTCTCAAAGAATCACAACAAAGCTTTTGGAAACACTTCGTAATATACTTGAAACAGTATAGGTCTATGATTGATTAGGTCCCGGGGATAAAGAGTCTCAGTTTCCAAGACCTTTCTTTGGCAAAAATAACGAGTGTCCGGTAAATAGCATTGGCAAATTGCCAGGACACGCCTCATTGGACTAGAACTAAGTGCTTTGTACGAGGTACGTAGGTACAGTCGACAAAAGATATGAGTATACTGACAAAAATGGCTTCTAGGCACTTATGTACTTATCTTTTGTGAGTGGTGGTAGTTAAATCTATAAAATAAGGTTTTTAGTTGAAACAATATTTATGCTCATCACAAAAAAAGAGATCAAAATCATTGAAAGTCGCTTCTGAACGTGTGTGAACGTAAACTGTTAAAATATCATAAATTGCGAAGTCTTTTGATATTGACATTTACCACCAAACTTCATGGTAGATTAGGTAGGTAATGTCTGTTCACTCTCAAAGAGTGAACGCTTGAGTTAAAACTGTATGAATTTTATGCTGTTTATATGAGTCTAAAATAACAGTGAATATCAGCAGTCTACTGAAAGTACGGTATTAAGTTATTGCCTTTGTTTTTAATTATTATGCCGACTGTACAAGAATGTGTATTTGTGGCAAATGAAACATGTGGAGTTTTTTTTTTGTAAAAAGAAGATTTACGGATAGCAATCAGTTTTTGGAGGAACCTCGCTTTGTTAAGTTAACTATAATCTTCAATGTAATTTAGTCTTGGGTTATTACGGATCTAGGTTTGGGATTTATTTCTAGACCCGCCCCGGCTTGGCACGGGACACATTATATAAAAAAACCTTCGTCTTTTATTGTTCTTTTTATTAGTAAAAACCGTATAATAATCCAAAGAAGATTTTTTTTTACTATTTGAAATAATTTGAAAGGTCCTTTGAAGTTGAGGAAATACGTATTTTTTTCCTTACACAGATATTGCTCTATCATTTTCATATTTTTTTATAAAACTTATTTTATCTATACAATAACATTGAAGTATCTGTATCTTTTTTTTTTGTCTTTGGTAGGCTCGCGCTTGACCACTATATCACCTGATGGTAAGCGATGATGTGGTAAACGTTGTTATTTTGATGAACATCAAAATAACAAAGTTTTATTTAACGCATGTGAAAGTATATAATATTATTATACTAAACAAATACGCAATTTTTAAGATTTTTGTCTGTCTGTTTGCTCCGGGTAATCTCCGAAATGGCTGGACCGATTTTTACTGGAACGATTTCATCTATCTAATTTACTCCAGGATTTTACTTCTTATAACATCCTCAAGTAACATAGGTTTTATTTTAGAAATAATAAGGGTACTGCCTAAAAAAAAAAACCCTTAATTCTTTTTTTAATTTTTTAGGTTTGACGCGAAGGAAGTCGCAGGCAATATCTAGTTAATAATATAATAGGTTAAGGTAAATGTAAATATACCATTATCATTGATGTTTTTCGCGTAGATACGTTTTTATCATTGTACGTTTGATATTATATTCGTCATCAAACGCGGTATAAGTAATCACTTTTTATTTACAACTTTATCCTCCTTCGAAGTTTCTAAATCCTCATGTGAAAGGTCTTTCAAAGGGACCCACAATCAATTCAACAGCGAATATTTGCCTATCTGCAGTAAAAATATACACAGGCTCACTATGGTATTACTTGTATTTTAAATAAGTGAAAGTGTTTGTTTTTTTGTATTATGTATCTATATTTCTTTGGAAATTCAGTTGTTAGCGCTGAGACTGCAATATGTTATACGCTACCAGAAAAACGCACGGCTCCTTTGTATAATGCGAGCAAAACCGTGGTAAAAAAACTATTCAAAATATATTAATTTTAATATATTTTAAACAATAAATCAACGTACCTTCAGGTGTTAAACACGCTGCTTGAATCGAATACTTCGGCGCATAGTTGCCAGTGAAAAATGCAGTGTCGACCAATAAACCTGAAAAAATAAATGGATTCAGTAAAAACATCTTTTTTGAGCTCCAATGGCTTTGGTCCCTGTCGCTCTCTATATACCTATTCTTTTATCTGGCTCAGTCTTCGAGTGTAAACGGTTCTGAGAGTAGATTAATAAGGTTGAATCGTTATCAAATAATTTTTTATCTACTATCATATCGTAATATTCGAATTATAAACTTCAAAACGAGTTTATACTGACATACTTAATAAACAAAATACCGAAATTTGAAAATAGAATCTTATTATAACACTTTTTTTCTAACAAAATAATGCTATTAAACATTTTTTTTTCTCTTACGATACAGGGTAAATCCAAGAAGTTAATATCACCAAGCAGTTTCTATCAATTATTTTTTAGGGATTTTTTTTGTATAGTACCTATTATAAAAAAAAAATGATTTAATTTTTTTCAGGTCTTTGGCAACGCCCGCTTTAGCGCATGCGCGGTTGATGCGATGATGTGCTGGGTTTTGGCGCCATTCATACGTTTTGCTGTACTGTATTTTTCTTACTCTTATTTAGTTTTTTGACTTTTTCTTTTATTTAGTAGGTTCAATCCCAATGAATGAGTGTAGATAAAGTAGTGTATGAAACTAAACATAATTCGGTATTAAAACATTCGTGTGAAACTTAAAAAAAAACACACACTCATGTTTTAATACCCCTTATTATGCAACAGTTTCATAACTACTATTATAGGTCAGTGTTTGTTACATAACATTGTTGTTATCTTAAAACAACATTGACAAATAAATAATTATTTGTTACTCGATAAATAGACTTTGAACAAAATCTTACATGTTCTCGTATTTTCTGGATTAAATGTACCTACCTATCATATTTTAATTCAGTGACTATTATTTTCATTGATAATAATCAAAAAGTTTCGCGACGTATAGACAATACATAGCCTAGTCTACAAAAGGTAGAAACACTATACTTATGCTATGCTATGGTCGAGATTAATATTAGCACGGTGCTGTAGCTTTTAATCAAACTATTGATAAGATAGAGACAGGAACAACACATCTAAGCAAAAGTACGTTCTAAGGAACATTTATTAATCTTGTATTTAGAATATTTTTTCCTACATTTCACAAATTAACAAGAACACTTACCCCGAATAACAACCTTGGTCGCCAGTTTCAAGATACACCAGTCGTGGCCAGCTGTCCTCTTCCTACGGGTCTCCCATCCATCCATCCACTTGCCATACTCTGTGTACTTGTCCTCTATAAATATCGGCTCAGTGTCTGCTAACATGTTCTCGCATGTTGCGAAGAAATCATCTGTTGCGAAGACTACTTCGCCACCAGCCTGTGGGATAGATATTTTGGTTAGTTACTGAGGAACCTGATGTAATGATTTTGAAGATGGCGGGACGAGCTCGGACAACCAAAAGACGGAAATGTGCGGCAAAAGGGAATAGAAGGCCGTTGCCCTAAGACAATATTGCCCAGATGCCTAGATAAGTGTGATTATATTGATTTTGTTTCTTTGAGTTTTATCAATTTTAGTCTTAATAATATCGACTTAAAAATACGTCGTCCAAATTACCGCAGTGTCTCAAGACAAAAGTCTATTACCAGTTTGTGTTGCCAGTGATCACCATATGGGACCGAGACGTGGTCGCTCACAATGGGCCTTATTAGAAAGCTAACAGTCACCCAAAGATCAATGGAGAGGACTATGCTCGGCTTTTCCTTGCGTGATCACGTCAGAAATGAGGATATCCGCAGGAGAACCAAAGTTACCGATAGCCCGATGAATTGCCAAACTTAAGTTGCAGTGGGCAGTGCACATTGCTCGCAGAATGGATGGCTGATGGGGCCGAAAAGTTCTGGAATGGCGACCACGATCCGGAAGACGATACATTGGAAGGCCCCCAACTAGGTGGACCGACGACCTGGCTAAGGTTGCGGGAAGGCGCTGAATGCGAGATGCACGGGATCGGTCAATATGGTGACGCCTGGGGGAGGCCTATGTCCAGCAGTGGACTTTCGGCTGAAATGTTGAATACCGACGGAACGCCATAATTTTATTGATATTTATTCAACCTTGTTTTCAGTCATTAAAGTTAAGCATTATTCTCCTAATACAAAATTGGGTTTTTCGGAACCAATGTCTTCGTAAAAATAATTCCTGGTGCAGCTCATTTATTACAAATGATTTTTGTTTTCTGAACCATATGACAACTATCCGTCGTAAATCTAATTCCTGGGGCGACTCATTTATCATTTAACAAGGATAAGTTTAAGAACTACAAGGGCTTATGACGAAGGATAGTTCTGATATTCGCTAGAACTTGCTGGAATAACACAAATTAATCAAAACAAAAATACTTAAATTAGAATTGAAGAGAAATACTGAAAACGATGATCGTTATAGAGTTATGCGAAACCAGAAACCACATCGTCAAAATTGCTAAGGACATATTTACCAAAACAAAATTACTTACTTAAAATAGATCAGAAGAAAATTATTGAAATTAATAACAGTGACGACACTCGATTCATTATTAAAGAGAGAAACAGTAAAGTAGAAGATCAACTCACCCCAATACTCCCAAACTCACTTAGGTCCGCAAACGCCGGAACGATAGTCTCAATCATCCTGAATGATAACAGAGAAGTTAACGAGTTACTTAACTCAAGCTCAAACACACACTGATAACGGACTGTCTTGAACCCCGATATATATAGTATTTGTATATAAATAAACAATGACTACCTATATCCAGTTAATTTATTTATTTAACTACATTTCTATATACAGTGAGTTTTTATCCGCTTCACGCAGGCTTCAATTTAGAGGACTGAAAAAAGTGAACGAATTTTAGATTGCTTTGTGCTGAAAATAGAATATTGTGCAAATTGGTTGACTAGTCATGCTGATACAGCCATTTAAGCTTATTATTTCAGTAAGAATAACGGGAACAGAGCCCTGATACAGATGGACGGGTTCGCGGTAGACCTAGAAAAAGATAGCAAGATGCCTTGGATGCCTTCCTCAAGAATTGGCGAGATGAAGCACAGCGTGGAGAGAAATAGAAAAAATGTGGATGCATTTGCCCTTGTGTGGGATAATTTCAGGATAGCAACAAAAAAAGGGATTACAGAAGAAATGGGGTTTTATGGACCCGTCGGATACCCAAATGTGAGTGCGGTGTATCTGTCCAAAATATGAACCACACACTGGAGTATCCCAAGTGCCCATACACCTGCCACACAGGACTTATTGAATGCCAATTAGTGTGGCCACATAAGCCCAAACTATGTCAAAGTTTTACCATCGACAAAAAAAGAAGGAGAAGCTCGAAATAGAGAGAGGGTGTTAAAGAGACAGGAAAGGCTAATAATATCTATGACAAGCATCCTAACAACTTAAGCTGATAAATGTAACAGACAGCATTATAATCGTTGGGCAATGTTTTAAGATTGCTAGTCCCATTTTGTTCATCAATCGGCTGTCTGTCCATTGCTAGACATTTGTTTCTTATAGCACGTCTATATGGCACACTTGCTGCTCGTTTTTCAGCCTTGATGATTTGTCTTGCTTGGTAACAAAGAGGACTAAGCCAAAGGCTTCAGGCATGTGACATTTTATAACGAAAGCGTGGCGATAGCGATTGAAAAATGTCAAAAATGTTTGGGGATGTCAAACTCTATCGAAATATATATTTTGTCATTTCGACCATTGCCGTCACTGACATCGAATGACACTTGTCTAGGGCTTGTCTGAGGGTCGTTGTCAGCATCAGGGTTGCACCTGAAGCAGGTGATCTGTCTCCACCGGTTTCTGTACAGCGCGTTCCTAACGACCTTGTAGGATTTGGAGTACTATATACGAGTCTTTCATTTGATCGGTCCATCTCGTTGGTGAATGACCGCGCGATTTTTTGCCTTCGGTGTTCCCAATCACAATTAGTCTTTCCAGATTCTCGTCGCCTCTATTGTGTGACCAAAATACGTAAGAATACACAGCTGGTATATGATAGACAAGTTAGTTTTTACTCGGAGCTGGGTCCGGATCGATGCATTGAAGCGTTTCGCAGTCTAAGGTTCTCTCAGCATTTGCCTCCAATACCACATCTCGAATGCATCGATCTTTTGTCTCTCTCGGGCCAGGATTGTCGACGAGCTCGTATCAATTTGATCTTGGTTTTGATACCAATACCTTCTTTCAGATGTTGCATAAACCGGTCATCACATCCTTGGCCATCCCGATTCGGCTTTTTATCGGGTGTTGAAGAAGTCAAAAAGTCCAAGATGCGCGTATGTGATTGATATGCCTCCTGAAATGTTAAGTGGGGTCAACCTTATATTTTTTGAATTCAATCGTTAAATTGCTAAAAGATTGTCACCTTAGACTCTAGACGAGTGATATTTTATTAAAGAAAGCGTCACGTGATCAATCCCTAACGTTTTGTCATTTCGATCTTTGCCATCTCTGATTTATAGAATAACATTGTGTCTCTGGACCAGGGCGGTTACGCACTTCATCTGATCTTTATCCGAATCCAAATCCAAGTTCCATCCGAATTGGCACTTATATTCAGATACGGATCGGATGTAATGCGTAATCACTCTAACCGCTTCTTCTTCGGCAACTTCTTTCGCAGCAACAGCGTACAAAGTTACTTTCAAAAGTATTTTTTCTAGTAATCTTTTAATGAGATTTATTCATTTGGGGGATTTCCATAACAAAACTGTGAAAAGCAGGCAGAAGGACACTAAAATAAAAATAAAGTGTATATTTGTGTTCAATTTATGACAAAACTTTCAAAAAGTTATCAATGAACACTCATAAATTCCAGTGTGATTTAGCACTGAACCTTGACCAAAACCTACAATAAATCATAATAAAAATAATGGATTCTGCTCATGCCAGTATTTTATTACTGTTCATAATTTTTACCATCAATATGATACTTTTTTATCTCTGTGTGTTATCAAGTTCTTACTCGGCTGATTTTATTTTCTGCGCTGTAAAACCTCACTGTTATTTTGAGTACTTTTTTGTTTCTACTTTAGTTCTAGCTTCTAACTATTTTAATAATTTCATCAGCCAACTTAGTGAAGTATTCTGAATTGTTGAGGTACGGATAGTAAAGGAACTACCTGAGTTTTTGACTGCTGCAATTGAAATGTCGTTTTTATCTTTTCTGGTCAGATAACAGTTCTTTACATAAAACATGGATGATTTCATTTGTATCTACAAATGTCCCTATTCTGTAGCTCCAAATTCTAGACGTTTACCGATTAAAATTAAAACGTAATCTGTGTTGCTAAACTTAAAAACAGCTGGAAAATTCTACATTTTTTTATCCTCCAGTAAATTTAACAAAAAACCTTAATTCAATAAAACCAGACAAAACTCTTTTGTTAAGCTAACCGCAACAAGGATGATAAAAACTAGACAATAATTTTTAACAATAGAGTAAACGGTGCAGTGCAAATAGAACTATAAAAACTAACAGTGGAAAAGATCACAGGACAGAAACAACAGTTACTAAAAATATACATACTACATATTTTTTTCTAGTACCTTCGTCGTGTGAAAGTCTTGTATACCACAGAAATGTACTACCGGGTAAAAAAAATCCCTGTCAATAAAAAAAATGATAAAAAAAGTATTCTAAAGGACGAGAGGTCAAATTCTAGCCGTGTGCTAATGATTGACATCCAAACACTAAAAACTAGTGCTGGGTCTCTGACGCCCAGAAAAGGCTGAGTTGTACCCCTTTCGGTATGGGCACATTTAGCCCAATTTGTTTTCTTCTCTTTTAATCTATGTTTGCTGCTGTTGTATTGTGTCTCTGTCGAATAAATATTTTTATATTATTTCTATTCTCTTATTTACCTAAATAAAAGACAAGAGATTATGAGACATTCTATTTGCAGTTTATGAATTGATTAAAATATTAACAGTGTAGGTAGACCGGCGAACAGTGTGTTCTGCTGCGCCGGTGATAGGGGGTACTCCCCAGAGGAGGGTCCGTTGACGGACAGCCGCGGCAGGTTCGCGATGAATGCTAACGCGTGGCAGTGTTTCCGCCATAAGCGGCACAGGAGGACACCGTAGAGTTTTAGTGGGTTAGAGTCACACATAACTGTGCTATCTCCCCGTGGTAGCACAGTATGCATGAGCATTACTCCAAGGAAAAAAATAAAATGTAGACCATATAAAATAAAACCACATCGTACTCGTGACGAGTTTTCAGAAAAAAATTATAAAATGAAAATTTTATTTTCCTATCTACGAAGTAATGGTTGTGTGATTGGGTTTTCCATATAAAAGCCAGTTGGTGTGGGGACCTTATAAGGTCATAACAATTCAGGGAAAAGCCATACTGGTATGTTAATCTCCTGTTTTTTTAGTGTTCTATCACACGTAATTTTATCATTCAGAGTACTTTTTCTTGACTCAATTCTCCATTATGATTTCACATATAATTCATAGATATTTTGTCTTTAACAAGTGCTTATTTTCAAAGCTAAACAAAACCAGGTATACTTGTTCTATCTCACGACGGCAGGTTGGTCTTAGTTCTGTGTATGATGCACATAGTTACTGTGTGCGTAAGCTCGGGAGAAAAGGACTTTGATTTAACTTACCTTGTTAGTTTGTTAGTATGTCTGGGTCAAACCTTGCATTTGGATTTTAAAACAGTTGTCACCGAGTTGACATTTTGGATAAATACATGATAAACTTTGGATGGCCCAGTGGCTAAGACCTCGCCTCTCGTGCTTGAGGTAATGGGTTCGAATCCGGGCAAGTACCAATGTGAAATTTTCATTTCATATGTACTTTCTAAGTTTATCTTGGACATCGCTGACAACGGTGAAGGAAAAACATCGTGAGGAAACCTGGACTTAAAGTGAGTTTATTATAAGATTGTGCTCCATTGTTGTAATTGCTGCAAGGTGTTCCAGTGCGAGGATAAACGAATAAATAAATAAATAAATGGCAATGCACAATAAGTTAAAAAGCTTGTTTAATAAAAGTTTTTTATTTTCGTATAAAACATGAAAAACGCAACTCAAATAAAATATACAGACAATTATTACTCCATAAATCTAATTTTTGATTATCTTTTGTATTACCAGCGTTCATTTTATTTAAATTACTATAACACAGGTCTCGTAATCTTTCGCCATTAAAACAATCATAAAACAGTTGATTTAGAAGCTCTGCTTCTTTATGAATTTTATGATTTTAATTTAAGCCTTAGCATTTTTTATAATCGTCGTACTGACCTGAAGTTTCATAATATACAAAATAGATCGTTAATGTCATATTGTATGGAGATTAAATAATGATCTTTGAAGGATATTCCTACATTATCAGGAAATTTAAGTAAATGTAAAGTATTATGTTGAAATAACTGTTTCATATTCAGTGATAATATTAGTTGCTATCCATACGTGTCCGACTTTGTCCGGAATATATACAGACACAATATAATAATAAATAGCTTAAATGACTCTAGAATTATGTCCTAAATTACCTCTTAAGTGGGCTTTTTTATTATTTATAGGTTCGCGTTTGACCACTATCTCACCTGATGGTAAGCGATGATGTGGTCGATGATGGGGCACGCTACTACTTCTAGAGTAACCTATTCACTCTTGAATTAAAGACTCCCAGGTTGTAGCTATCAAGAAATACAGACTCCGGCAGGGAATTTCACTCTTTAGCTATACGCACAGTAAAAGTATTCCCAATACGCTTTGTTTTTAAATAAGGGTAGTGGTTCTAGAAATTACCCTCCACACATATTATATTCTCCTTATTTCAGGCCTTAATATTATCAAGCACTTATAGGTTCTTTTGATATGTTTGTAAGTTCATAAATAAAATAACCCATATTTGTAAAAATACCATAGATATTAAGCTTATCTACTTATTTATATTTTAAACACACAATCATAAAATAAAACCAAGAAAACGAAAAAAATCCTTCAACAACATCACACAAATAGGTTCTTACTCAAAACGCACTAGATTCACCTTACATTATTACTTTGATCGCTCAAATCACTCATCGCTAGACTGACAACGATATTTAGGTGATAGGTCACCCACAATTGGTTTGAAACCGGTTCGAGCCACGCGTGCCAAGTCACTGGGTCGCGTTTCAGTGATAAGGCCGCCATACGGCAGACATTGAAGCAATTACGCTTTATTTAATGATAAAACATTTAATAATATAAATATTGAAATTCTTGATTATTATTTTGGTTTAGGTCCTACTGTGTTGTACACATGTATTCAATTTAAATGATTGTCTATCTAATATTTTTAAGACTCTAACAGACAGAGCAAACGAGAGATTTTGAAAAAAGAACACTTATTTTCTTTATTGAGATGGAAAAAAAAGTCGAGTGAGAAAAACTGGCCGAAATTAATTCGATCCACAGAACACTTAAGTACTTAGACTAGTTCTTCAAATCTAGGTAAGAGGGCAGATTTTCATCAACCAATCTCATTCTGATTCTCTAAGCAAAATCTCATTCTATCAGCGATGACATTGGTTGAAATGAAAAAAAACGGCCAAGCACGTGTCGGACTTCGCTCATTTAAGGTTCCGCAAAATCAAGTTGGTTGTAATAGGAAAAAATCAGGGACATTTCAAAGAAAATTCTAATTTATCAATATATTGACATAGTAAAATGTACGTAATAATATATAAATACATAGTAAAATGTACGTAATAATTTGAAAACGATTGTACCAACTAGAGTAAAACAAGAATTCCAAGATAATGATATGGATTTATTTAAGTACTGTAAGGTAGTGAATGTCTTTGACAAAGTACGTCTACGTGTCATATGTGATGATTACCACAATTTAAAAAAATGTTCGTAAATATGAACGGCCAAAGTCGTTGCGTAGTTTGACATACTCACCTTCATTTATTGTACCTAAATTTAATAATGTTTATGGTTCACGGACGTGGGAATGCATGCTTCCCGCCGTGATGAATGACTTGCCCATCGAAACCCAGAATGCAATAAATATTAAAAACTGCTCAAGAGTGTTGAAGAGATACTTTCTGAGTACTTAAGTTCTTGAAAGCTATCTTGTCAATGCTTGTCGGGCAAAAGGATTTATTTATAGGATTTATTAATAGGTATTAACTATATAATTATGTTTGCACCGAGTTGCCGTGTCTGGCCACACCACGGATAAACCCGCGATGGTTTGTGTTGGTGTGTATATGTAAAACAACATGTCTGTAAAAAATCTTATTAAAAAAAAAAAAACAAAAAAAAAAAAGTTATTAACAACGAAAAAAATATTTACCAACCCCATCGAGTGGGATCACTCGATGATGAATGAATGGTTGGTAAACATTTTTCTGCGCCCCCGTCTGCCTGTATGGGAGCCGCCCTTCAAAACGTTTATTGACAATTTGTATGGCTAGGGGTCAACAAAATGCTTATACTTTGAGAAGTTGAAGACTGTAGCTGCAACCGTTTGGCTATAAAACCAGTGTGACAGACGACGGACAGACAAACACTTGAGAGACGCAGAGAAGCAATAGGATTTCGTTTGGACCCTTCGGGTACGGGACCCTAAACATGTTGACGAAAGAATCCCATACATTTTTGAAAGCTTGAAAATCTTTGTCGCTACTAGAATGTCACTTGTCTAGAGTATCCGTTTACATAACTAAATTTATCTTGTAAATTTAATTGCACCACATTTTTTGTTCGATTCTTGTATCGATGTCACATGTAGAAATAACGTGTTGAGTTGAAAGTTCAATATAATGCATGAGGCAGATAACTTGAAGCTGATATAGGCAGCTGTAACCAATCCTAAATGTCGTGATAGGAGGTACTTAACTTACTTTAAGTATTAGTGCACATCCGTCATCATCATAATTTCAGCTGAAAGACGTCCACTGCCACATTGACCGATTCCGTGCGTCTCGCATTTATTGCATTCCCGCAATCTTAACCAGGTCATCGGTCCACCTTGTGGGAGGCCTTCCAACGCATCGACTGCTGGTTCACGGTTGCCATTCTAGAACTTTTCGGCCCCATCGGCCATCCGTTCAGCGAGCAATGTGCCCTGCCCACTGCCACTTAAGTTTTGCAATTCTTCGGGCTATGACAGTAACTTTGGTTCTCCTGCGAATATCCTCAATTCTGATGCGATCACGCACGGAAACTCCGAGCAAAACCCCCTCTCCATTGCTTTTTTGGTGACTTTAAGCTTTCTGAGGCCCACTGTGAGCGACTACGTCTCGGTCCGATAGCTTATTACTGGCAATACACACTGGTCATAGACTTTTGTCTTGAGACACTGCGGTAAATTAGACGAGAAGATACCGCGCAACTTCCCGAACGCTGCCCAGCCGATTCGGATTCGACGGTTGACCTCGTTCATCCGTAATTAGTCCTAGTTCTATAAAAAAATCTGGACGTGTCTTTGGGCCCTGACTTCTGCCTGTACCTAAAGTCTATAATAGTCTTAGTATACCTATAATAGGAATATAACATAATGATAACTTTTTTCTCATTTGGGGGAACCTTGAAACCTTGAAAATGCGCCAGGACTTTTGGTGAATGAACAGGGAGAGTGGGCTTTTTACCCCACCAAACTATCCCTGGTGATCATCAGCATATTGTGATACGATATCCATACGTAATAATTCATAATTTATTTCTTAATCATTTTTGCTACGACCACGATCATACAATTATCCAAAGTGGCGAATACTGAGTAGCTGACCTTTTTGAAGGCCATCACCATTAAGGACGTATTCCTTACACGCAGAATATTTCTCTAAGGCCTAAGAGAAAATCTTCAATATTCAACTCATCAATAAAATAACTCCAGTGTCAAGATATGTCGATGTTAGCATAAACATCAATTTCAAATAACGCCTACTTGAGAGAGTAGAAGTCCCTGGTGGTCTTCTGAAAGGCAACATATGATTTCTGACGGTATTACCTTTGTACATTTTCAAAGTATTTCTCAAGTATCATTCGGAGTTATTTAGTTTTAGTGTTGTAGACAGCATCACAACTGTATTCTCTAAAGGGTTAAGTGTACATATAGTACACACACATGTCTATTTCCCCATTCATATAATCACAAATACCCACAACCATACCTCATATCTTCAAACTCACCAACAAACCCTAGCACTCTCTAATGTTACTTACTAAGACGAATTATAATATACAGGGCTACAAGTAAAGTCGAACAAGATACTAGAGGGTGTAGTTTCCATCATACCTGACAGATTTGACTATGAAACACCGTACCCCTATCTTAACCGTTTTCAAGATTTTGGGTTTAGATGTTCTTTTTTTTAAGTTGGAGGTTTTTTGTCTATTGGCCTATTTTGTTTAAGTTTTTGCCTCTAATTTATTTGTTTGTGATTTTTGTGTAGTAGATAAGGAAATATTCTAATAAATATAACAGCTCACACACCATGTACGTATGGTTACAAATAAAGATTCTAATTCTGAATCTAATTCTCGCCAGTTATGCATACTCTGGGATGCAACTGAGAAATTCCATGTTGAAAAACCCAATAACATTTGCCCCTGGAAACGAACCTGAATAAAGAAGAGAAGAAACTGACCTGATACTCAGAACTACCAAAAGCTTGCAGTTTCTATGTTGAAAACCGTATTGGGATCTGTAATTTAAAATTAGAAACGGACTAGGATGCTGTTTTAACCCCCAACAGAAAAAAGAGGTGTTAAAAATTTGACGTGCATACTTGTGTATCTGTCTGTGGCATCATAGCTCCTAAACGGATAAACCGATTTTGATTTAGTTTTATGTTTAAAGGTAACTTCATTGAGAGTGTTTTTAATTATTTTTAATGAAAATCGTTTAAGTTTTTCAAAAGTTATGCGCATTTCACTCTTTGACTCGGGGTATTTTCGCAAGATATGTTTTACAATTACGTGTTTCAATGGATTGTCGATCGAGGCGTTTACTACTCTAGATAAAATTATGTAGCTTAAATTTGTGCCGGGGGTTTTCTCAATTTTTAATTTTACTTTTGTATTTAATTGGATGGTAAACAAGCTAGGCAGTCGCTCTGTGTAAAATTATGGTAATTTTTTACCTTTGGTGTTCACTGCCTTTTTTTTTGGGTGAGAGATCATCCAATGACTTCCCCCGCTCTGGGTGAAGCGGCAGGGCGTGTCACAATTTTACTGACTAAAACTCACCCGTGTTCCTTCACTTGCCTGAGCGTCGGCCGCGGTAACTATTTTTCAAATTTTTCCGCGACCAGTTAGGATTTTTTTTTTGTGAGGCCTCGGCCCCAGCGGACCTCGTCAGATTTTGCTGACATCTCTTTGAGGCGCGCGTGAAATATTACGCGCCATCGAATCGTGCCTGGTCCTTATCGGACGGCGAGCTACCCATTATCTTGTCCGCAAGCCCGCGCCTACAGTGGCCGGGAGTCGGATTGTGACTCCCGATACCCAGGGCATCTCCTGCGGTGGCTTGGGGCGTGAGGGCGTCTCCGTTGCGTCTCCCTCACGTGTTCAACTGTCACCTCCGTTTGCGAGCATTACTGCTTCGCAGAAGGAGGTGACAGCTTCCCATGCCCTCTCGCTCTGTACCATGGCCTGAACCAGGGCCGAACGCGAGAGGTCGCCACCCCGATCGCCTCCACGAGAACACGGCGTTGCTCCGTCCAAAGTTGTTGTCGGGTGTTTCCTCCCGAACAGAAACCTCCCGAAACAGCCGTGTCCGGTGAGGACTTGCGTCACACAGAAGATGACGCCTTGACGCTACTCCTGAAAGAGCGGCCTTATCGCCGCAATTGTGGCGTGTCCAGCACTGGGTTACGTTAGTCGATTGCCTCCACGAGGACACGGCGTTGCTCCGCTCAAGCGGGGCAGACCGCCACCTTATGCTCTACTGTGTCCTCCGGGTGATCCAAACAATGTTGACACCCGGGTGTTTCCTCCTGAACAGAAACCTCCCGAAACAGCCGTGTCCGGTGAGGACCTGCGTCAGGCGGAAGATGACGCCGTGACGCCTCTCAAGACACTCCTGAAAGAGGGGCCTTATCACCGCAATTGTGGCGTGTCCAGCTATGGGCTTACGATAGTCGCCAGATTGATTGACTGATTGGATGGATAACCAATTGATGATAAGTTTTCATCAGCAATATCAAAAAGATCACATGCTTAACTATTAATACCTCAATGTGCTAAACTAGCAAACGAAACATATCCCAAAGTGTCCAAAATTTACAAAGTTTTAAAACTTCCAACGAGTCAACCTGGATAAATGACATACTAAAATTTATTTTCTATAATCTTATTTTACGTTTATCTAAAGAAAAGCTGTTGGGTTTGCCGGACCAAAACTTTTGTTTTAAGACAAAAATGAAAGTTTTAATCGCTATAGCATTTAATTCCTATAAATTTATTATCTGAAATCATCTTAATATTACATCTAAGATTAATGAAATGCCCTGCATCGGATATCACCACGTCAGATCAGTCCGGTCCACTGCATCGCCCACCTGGACACGAAATGCAGTGGCTATTTGGAAATTTCGGAACTAATTGTGGACCCAGGATTTCTGCAGATAAAGTTTGAGTCGAATCGAGACGCAAAATAGAAGATTCCTTCAAATATGCCGCTTACTGTGAGATTGTAGAAATACAACATTGTAACTAAATTCGTGTGCTCGAAAAATTTTCCGCTTGACTGGAACTGTGTCGATATTATTATAGATGACAGACCTGTTTCCAATACGGCTATGAAACTGATAACAGCGAACTAATATTGAGAAACATTCCTCATTGTTGTTGTTGCCACAGGGTCGGGCAAGAACACGCATGAAACATGTTCTAAGACAAAAAGAAAACCAATTTTATATTGATATCAAGCCATTAGCACGTGTCACAAGCAATGCACATCACTTATGACTTAAAATTTTTATGGATTAACGTGGACCGTATTACTAAGATCAACACACATTGCTCCTTTTGAATAGTAACCAACAGTGAAACTGGGGACAAAGACAGCAATGGATCCTATGAACTAAGTAATCAACTTATTGATTCTAGAACTTCCTTCCCCAACATAGATGTTATCTGGATGTAACCCAAACAAAACGTTATCGCCAGTAGAAATATCCAGTTTTGTCCGGTTTCTCGAGACACGAAGGACAAAGATCGGTCAGTGCATACGATTCGTGCAGTAGTAGCGTTCTGCTGATAATTATTTATGGCACCTCGCGTTTTGAACGTAATTGCGATTCACGTGTTGGTTTAGGTTATCGGTGAAATAACCTGGTCAAATGCGGACGCTTTGGAATTTTTCGTTAAGTAGTATGATTTAGAAATAATGATTGACAAAATCTTTCCCATAAATTCAAAGTCCACGAACGTAATGCCATCCAGAATCATGAAATTTGATTTTCCTCGATTAAGAACCTTGATTGATGTCAATAAATGACAAGCTAAAACTGTCAATTTGATGATTCAAGGTGGAGTTACCCCTTTTCTAAAATGCCTTTACGTCTCATTAATCTAGCGATGGACCAATTTTTTAACATAATCCATACAAACTATAATTATATCCAACTTATTAAAATTTACGGCATTAACCTTCGGCACAGAAGGTGAAAAAAAGTCTCACCCATACAACGTGGAAAAAAATAACTGCACAAGACGTTGTCTCTACTTTGTGCGTGAATCAAGTTTGAATGCGTTTTTTTGTTAAGTACACAACTAAACACATTCATTATAAAAAAAGCAAAACCCTAAAAAAGTACAAAAACAACTTTAATTTCGGAAGTCGTTCGTCTTTGGTACCTCTCGTTTTTCAACACCGACTTCCGAAACTAAATTTTTTTTTGCATATTGCAGTTGAGAAATACATAATCTAATAAAAAAACTCTTAAGTATACCCTCTGAAGTATACCCTTTCAAACAAAGGAAGAATTTTGCAAATCGGTCCAGGCCTCTTTGAGTAATCGGGGAACATAAATAAAAAAAAAGATTCCGACGAATTGAGAACCTCCTCCTTATTTTAAAGTCGGTAAAAAAGAATGATCACGATCTGATAAGTAGTTTAGGAGAAATGCCTGGACAAACAAACATACATACACTTATGAAATTTGGAGTACATATGTGAATATTGTGCAATTCCAACAATATTTGATACATACGGGTCGAATTGATAACCTCCTTTTTTTTAAGTCAGTTAAAATACTCGTAATTACGTAAGTTTTCCATGAAATCGAAAAATTGTCAATAAAAAATCAACGAAAAAAATTCTTAAAAGGAACACAATTATTTTACTTTAAAATTAAACATATTTAACTTAAAAAAAACACAGCTTATTTTGGCTATTTGAGCAATTTTATTCGTTATCGTAATCTAGTGTCAAAACAGTATATTTTTGATTTATCAAATTAGCATATATGTATATATTTGCATAAAATATACTTACATTTGAAATAACCGTTCAAAGTCTTCCTATCTTTGTTTTTTGAACAGAAGGAACACAGGTGAGATGGTGGTCAAGCGCGAGCCTATAATACATTAAAGAGGAACATCTGTAATACCCTTTTCACTAGTTTTATGGTGATTCTGGATATTTATAATGCAACATTTCAGATACATTTATGCGAAGCGATGCAAAGTAGGGTCAAAAACAACCCACAACTGCTTTGCACCCGTATACATTCATTGCAAGGGCGCGTAGTATGGATCCAACACTGCATGTGATACGATGTGGCAATAAACTCCAGCTACTGACAAAAGCAACTTATTTGTTTACGTTTTAAAATACAATCAATACGTTTTAAAAGTGTTGGGGTTAAAATAATGTATGTTGTATGCCAAGGATAAAATCATGTATGCACCAAATCCCTGTTTAATAAACCAATTTGAATAAATATATATTTAAAGACTCGATTAATTTGAATAATTTATTTTCAGAATCACATTGAAATAATACATTAAGTAAAAATACCAAAATATAATATAATAGAAGCGAAGACCGAAAAACACGTCAGCATCAAACTACTATTAGTCCACATCATTGTCAATGAGAAAAATCCAGAATCCTGGTCTCATTTGCGAATGAACTATTCTCCGCTAATTTAATAAATAATAATCGTTTATTCTCAGGCATTGATACCCATAAATAAGAATTACAAACACATAAAATTAAAACATAAAATGGACATACTCAAAAACAATTTTTTTACACACAATTTACATATTACAGTTTTTGCCCAGTGGCAAAGACCTTTCGTTCTTGAGCTCGTGAGTTCAAATTCGGGCAAGTACCAAATGTGACTTTTTTAAATTCATATGAACTTTCTAAGTTTATCTTGGACATCACAGGCGACCGTGAAGGGAAACCTGGACTTAAATAGTTAATGTAAGTAAATAGCAAAGTCAGAGGCTTGTGGGATTCCCAGAGGCCGCGTAAAAACTCTAACACCAGCGGTGGCCACATCCTCATACGAATAGAAGAAAACCTTATAAATTCGTTATATTTTCGGTTTTAATCTTTTCCAATTCGATAAAGTATTTTTATCGCTCGTTTTAGTTAATCGAGTGGAAAATAAACACGGACCTAAGATGATTCAGTTATATTGAGTTTATTTATATCACTCATCTTACATAATACTACCGAGTGACCAACTAAAACGGTACTGATTAGCCAATTGCTCATTAGCAGATCGTTTTGTTTATTTTCTGCCTAATTATACGCGTTACTTAAATCGTTTACAATGATTTGGTAACAAAAATAAATAGCGGTCAAGGTTTGTAGACCCACGTGTTTTTTAAAGCGAACTATAGTTTTTGTATTATAAATATATATATTTTTTTAAATTTTACTTAAGCTCCTTCCGTGCATGTGGCTTCCCTGGTAACTCATAAACGGCACAAATATGTGGATGTATCTAACTATTCTCAATATCATTTTTTCTTATTTTATTTATTTATTATTTGTTATAGGCTCGCGCTTGACCACTATCTCACCTGATGGTAAGCGATGATGTGGTCGACGGTGGAGCACGCTTGCCTGGAAGTAACCTCTTAACCTATTCTTTTAGTTTTCTTCATTTTATTGAACTTTTTACAATGGTTTTCAGTAATCTTTATAGCCCTTTGGTAAGATTAGTTACAGCACTGATAACAACACTTGCGCCACAAGTTAAATTTAGTCTTGTTGTATTTTTTTTTACCTTTGTATAGATTTTTTGCTTTTACTGATTGTTTTGTGAATGTGTGAACATTGTGGGCCTTCTAGATTTCCTGATGCTTGTTAACATTTGTTAACTTTTTATCTCGTTTTACTTTCTTTTTTTCTTTTGCTTCTATAATATTTTGTTTTAGTTCCTTAAAACTTATTGTCGGGCCTACGTTGTCCCATATCTAGGTACTAATGCTGTAATGTGGAAATATTCTCTATCTCTTTTTTTCTCTTTTATTTAAAAAAAAGGTTGCCCCACACTAGGAATTTCTTCCTGTATCGTGGGTGCGTTTACAAACATTTAAACTCACATACACAAGACACCCAGATCTGGAACAACTATCTGTAGGTCATACAAATATTTATTCCGTGCGGGAATCGAACCCGCGACACGCAGCGCAGCAGCCGATCGCTCAACCACTACGCCAACCGTGTCGTCAAAAATTGTAAAACCAAACCAGTTTACCGTGTAACCGTGGAGTTTCTTGCCGGTTCTCCTCCATAGGAAACGACCAACCCGAACCGTGTACCTTTTGTCGACGTTTTTATATGTGCCCATGTAGGCACAAATGATTTTGATTGATTTTGATTTTCATTAAAACCGTATGGAAAATTATTCGCGATCATTTTTATCATTAATGTTGTTATGCATGATGATATTGAGAGCACATTATGTAAAAAGCAAAAGTATTCTTCGTTATAATACGTTATTCAGAGGTCATGGCGGCGATAGCTTGCGGAATATCCCGGCTAGATATTTATAAAATAACCTCTTTTTCTTTTCGTATCGAATAACGTTACTGGCTACTTAGACAGCTCTATTATACGCCACGTTTAGATCCCAAAAAGTGCAGGCAACTGGGCTCGAAGGGCAGACAAGGAGGTGGGGTCTACCCTGCAATGGGATGCGTGTACTGCTCCACATTAGCACTATGTTCGAGATGGGTTTTATCATAAACTCCATTTGGCCAAGTTTTTTTTAATAGCAACCAACCTGGGCTAGCAATCGGTTTAGGTATTTTCGGGTTGGTCACTAAATAAATCACCATGGCAGTTTTGTTAAACTAGATTCTGCCGGCTCGGTAGCTTCATGTGCGTAAAAATATTGGTATTATATACCTGGGATGAAGAGTATCCTTTTATTATCACCGTAATAAGTTAGATGAATTATTAAAGGAATGAGCTTGAAGCGAATTGGCATTCCATCTTGACTGCATGGTTTGACCGCTCAATTCATGTTCAATGCGGTAGGCCATGGTTCCGAGTAAAATATTTTACCCTAATCTATTCAACCGTTGATCTAAAAAATCAAAACTCTGTCTCATTTATAAAATTGGTAGGAATATCCTAAGACTTTCAATAAATGAAAAAGCGAAACCAATATTTTCCAGCGTTAACGTTTGCGAAACGCAACACACAATAGGCGACGACGGCGCGGCGCGTCCCTAGTCGACGCTTGTCGAGTGCACCACTTCCATTACTCGCTATCCGTACATTGATGTATTGCACGCCGTCTTAGAGCCAGTGTGCTGCTTCATTTGCTGCGAAATCGACAGCCAGGGATGTGGAAAAGGAAGAAGAAAGATACATTATGAAAGTTATGGCAAAGTATAATAGTTGGCTAATGGCCACATCAATGAGAAGCAGCTCCTTAGTACCGCGTGACCAATAATAGGATAAAATCCTATAATAAATCAAACATTTTTAGGTTTCGCGGTGCTACTAGCCAGGCGAGCACGGCCTTCTGTGACAGGCGTGAGTCACACATTTTTATCACACTTTGGGAACAAAAACTGTGATAAAATGTGTGATTCAAGCCTATCACAGAGGTCTTGCTCGCCCGGCAGGTTTGCTATTTCAATCACTATGGTAGATCTACTTCTTACTCCTACTAACAGTAAGCTAGATCTTGCCCGCGGCTCCACCCGCGTAAGAAGTGTTTTATCATCTCAAATAAACTCTATGTCCTTTTCAGGGTCTGAAACTATCTCCATATACCAAATTTCATCTAAATCGGTTCAGTGGTTTAGTCGTGAAAAGGTAACAAACAAACAGACACTTTCGCGTTTAAAATAATAGTACATATGGATGTGAAATTTTGTAAGTTTGGATAAATGATAAATGATTTTATTTCTGTAGGTTGGTTTGTTCACACACTTTTACAAGTCGATCATATTTTTTCAAACTGGATGAGGTTGGTGTTTTCTATCTGACTACTCTGAGCAGAAAGGCTAAAACAAACTCAGATGTCACAGTCTCTTTTAAAGTCCAGACAAAACATTGGTTAGATCATGTGAAGACCATGTAGATTGATGTCTGAAATTGTCTTTTGAGGAAAAAACCAGCCAGATTGAGTGGACCTGTCCAGTCAGTGCACACATTTGTCAATAACCGTGCAGCTCAACTCAGAATTTAAAGAGCTTCACGATTCGACGAATGATACCAAAGATAGGACATTTGAGTAGGCCGCATAAATAACTTAAACTGCTAGACCATGATTAAAAACTAACTGAGAAAAATTAAAATCAAAAACAAAAAAAAAACAAAAAGTATTATCCACATAGTCTCCACATTTAAAATAGTAGACTTAGCAACTTCTACAGAATGATCCCACAGATCTGCAGTCTTTTTAACATTTAAAGCGTGAAAGGTTTTAATGATATCTTACAATAGTAATTTATGTTCAAAAAGAAATTCCAAATCGCAAACATTAACATTTTCTTTTAGCAAAGTTTCAGCAACAGAAGGTGATGAGTTAATAGATTTAGTAGTTGAAATGAGAATATCTGAAAATAATTTTTCAAAGGCCACTGTGACTTGTGAGTCTGATTTTATAATGTTTTCATTAATAGACAGGCTGTAGTCAATATTTCGGTTACCAGATCTTCCCGTTTAACTATTAAAAATATTCCAAGTCGTTTTAATAACATTACTACTCTTTTTAATCTTCGAACTCAAATAACGCGACTTGGCCAAACAACAAACTTTTCAAATATTTTTTATACAGATGATTAGGATCAGCATGTTTTGACAAAATTTGTAAATTATTAATGAGTTTAACTTTAAAAGCTGCCAAGCGACTTTCAGTTTTGGGGTTAGCAGTGATATCCTTTGTAGCCACTTTGTTGATTTGGATTGGTATAGTAATCCTCTGCCCGCAATGATCAGGGGGTGTACATGCAGATGTATATGCCTTGTATACATCGGTCCCTTTTTTATAGTCGAACTATGATAGTTTTGACACGTCAGGGTACGGGGGCAGAATCTAGTAAATTTATAATTTCTTTGTGGACTGGTACAACATTAGTTTAAAATTATCTAAGCATGTGGCACTAGTAGGGATTTTTCTTGTGGGCAAATAGGTTTACAAGATTGTAGGACTGAAACATACTTCTTATTTTAATACAAGAACTAAACAACAAAAATAAAATCACCACAAGTGATAATGGATTTATTCGAGTAACACAAACCTTGTTAAACACTTCATCCATTACCTTTTCAAAGTAGTCATATAATCCTGAAGGGGTGTTGTTGTATACACTTAATACAATAAATTGCTCCAATTCTTTACAAGCTATTTCCACTATTCGCTCAACAGATAGGCTCACAATATCCTTACGATCTTTAGGTATATTTAAGCTGGTTACTTACTAAAATCAATGAGCCACCGTGTATAGCATTAACTCTGCGAATGAACTACCAACATGGTGATAAATATCTGGTGGTTTTTAAGCCAATGTTCTGTTATACAAAGCTGTTGAAAGTCATAAATTCTACTTCTAAATCTTTTTTCACTAATTCTTGAATATTTTGTTGCACCAGGTTAATACTATTTACTGATTTTAAACTTTTTTTTGATTTTGTTTTGCAAAATTCTCATTCGGTACACTTTTACAAGAGGTTGCCTATATTGTCTTAATTTCTAATTTAAATTATTATTAATATCAATTTTTGATACCAAACTATAGGCTGAATTATATAACATGTCTTGGCATTGTTCAATAGCAGCATGTTGTTTAGCCAAAATCTTGGCTGTAATAGAAAAATAATATGATAGGGATACAGCTATCTGTCGTTTACAATAATTTGAAAGTACTTTCTATCATTCTCTTTCCATGAAATATCTATCTTTTGTAAATAAAAGTGATTACCAACATAATTATTAGTTTCAATTAAATGGAATAAATTATTACTATATGTCAAATTATGTAATATCTTATTCAATTCAGATCTAAGATTGTTTTCTGCCTGTTACAAACTTAGGCTGTATGGGAATATGAACATCACTTTTTTTTTAAACTAAGGTCGCATAATTATCTACAAGTGTTGGAGAAATTCTCCTTTGTTCGCATTATCCCTATTACCAACAAATATTAATAATGTAGTGTCCTGGTTAAAATTGCAATTCATAACTTTTTTCATTATGTCAAATAAAGAACAACTGGATTACTGCCCTCAATTATTATGACCTCTATCACTCAAAGGTTTGCTGGAAGAAAACTCCATTTTGGAGTTAAGCTAGCCTTTGTACATGAATATTGATTTCACTTTCTGTAAATGTGTTGTTTTGGTGTACAATAAAGAATTAAGAATTAAGAACAACCAGGCATACAGTACTTCATTATTGAGTGTCCTGGATATTTATTTGCCAATAAGGATGTTTCGTTCACTAACCAAGCCTTAAAAGCTGAACGAATTTAAACGAAATTTGGAACACAAGTAGTAAATTTTCATGAGATAAGCTTCGATATTTATGAGGACTGTAGCTCCTGGTAAAAGTTTGTTTTTAATATGAATCATAAATGCTAATCAAAAAGAATCCCACTATAGAATTTAAGACACGTTGAACATGTCCCGCCATTAGCATTCGCATAATTTAAATAATTGCCTCCTTCAATATTAAAGCTATGTACTTAATTGAATAATAAACTCATTAATAAAAAAGCAGCTCTAGCTTTTTCAAAATTATCAAAAATGTAAAGTGAATTCAAATTACATTCCACATTAAAAAACACTTTATTATTCTTCGCAAATTGACAGTTAATTTATCAAAAACCTCTAAGTGCAATATAAGTAAGAGTTTTTCATTCATTTATTCATTTATTTTTGATTGTCATTTGTTATTTCTGGAACATTAAAGTAGAAGTTAATTACTAGCCACTTAAATTGAATGACTTTTAACCGAAACTCGGTTCTTTTCGTACATTTCGTACGGTGAATTGTTCGCTCGAATTATTTACATTGTCGGTGCTAATTGTTCCATTAAAAATATCTTTAGTTACACTTAATTTGCCTTCATTTAGTTTGGTATTGAAACATGATTGGAACGGGCGCGTTGGATTGCTTGGTACAATATAAATTGTTTTAAATAAATAAAATATTTGTATAAACGCTACCTGGTTTTGGAACGATTCGAATGTTATTAGTTTAAACAAAAGTTGTCCGTACATATCGTTATAATTTTGTTGGTTTTAACTGTTTTACATTCGGTAATGTTTCATTTATTAAAAAAAAATTATGCGGACACTCGTGGAACATTAATATTTTTTTAAACTTGTCGTTAAAATTATGCGATAATTTTCGTTCCAAAATGTAGCCCTAAATAAAGAAGGCCAAACAATTTTAATGAAAGACAGAATTTCAATAATCGTAATCATAAAATTCTACTTTAGCATCTGCTATTTTACGATAAGCATTAACACGACAACATAAAATGTCAAATTCAATAAATAGTCCAATTCTCAGGGCGCATCTTTCGCAAGAACTTGATGGCTGCATTTTATTGCCACAGAGCAGTTAAACCATTTTCACGGTTGGTCTCATCATTTCCAACAGAAACGAAATTCTCTGTGTGGACTTTTGGAGACAGATACTCACACTGCGACATCACTGTAGAAATATACAGATGTAGACTCAAACATTGATGTCATCGGTGTGGTATCTACGGTTGCGATGACGTATCTGTCATTGTGTGTGTATATTTCTTTCTATGTGTGTGTGAGCCTACCGCCAAGCTTCGTTACAAAGTATACCGCTACAACTACTACTAACAGTTTGTTACGGGTACTAGACACCGGACTATCGTATTCTGTAACCAACGAGTTGTCCCATACCACTCATACAGCCATGATGTCCAAGTACATCCCTTTACGATATACTTAACGTTAACACGAATAGTTTCAGCAAACGTATATAATTCGATGTTAATGTTTGGGTGTAGAATTGTTTCACGACTTCGCGTTAGATATGCCGCAATTTAGTAACTGTTGTATCGTTTCGTCTCACTCACGCGTTCTGAATTTTGAGTGTGAGAAAGAGAGGGATGATATCAAATATTATCTATGTACTTCAAACACAATTTGCAAGTTAAAGGGAAGATAAATTGCAGTAATATTGTAGTAATGTCGGCCTTACTTAAGATACGATCCGTGAGGATAAACTCAACGTGTCTAAAATTGCCTTCTGTTTAATATTTTGGGTATAATTTCATTAACGTCCATCAGGAAGTGGTGTAGCAACATAATTTGTTTGTGAGATTAATCAAAAAATTTTGAAGTGTTGAAAAGTCACATAAGTGAAACAAATGAATGTATAATGTTACGGTTAAAGCGCAAACTACGGTAAAACCTAGGATTTGCTGGTAAATCCTAAGATTTACCAAGTCTTTACCAGCAAATCTTAAGATTTCCCTCAGATAATTGTTTCGATTTTTTTTAAATAAAACATCAATTAAGATTTCTTCACCAAATCAGGTAACTATTAAATATGTTTAATAATTTAAAAAAGGCCCACATTTTTTTAAAACATTTCCTGTTATAAGCTTTCGAAAATGTTTTAAAATCGTATCATTGTGTGTCACAATTTTTGAACCTTTACACGTACAAGGAACTGAGGTAAATTCTAAGATTTCCCACGTGACTGCTAGTAAAAGCCCGAAATTAGTCATTATCATAAATAATTTCGGACCGCAACCAGTAGGTAAGACTTGGAAAATCTTAAGATTTACTGGTAAATCCTAGATTTTACGGTAGTTCGGACTTTTACTGTAACATATAATTATGAATTAAGGTAGGTAATTAATAAACAAAGCCTTTCGTAGTCTATGCTGGACATAAATAAATTTAATGAAATATTTTACATCATGCCTGTACCTAATCTTCAGGGATTAGCAGAGGTTTACCTGTACCTAAAACACACACATTTTTACCAGACTAAGCTGAAGCAAAAAGGAGGGTTATGTTTTTGACCGGTATGTGTGTATGTATATTTGTATGTATGTATGTATTCATCTGTTCCCTCATAACTTTTAAACTAGTTTTCATAATTTGACAAATGAGGTGTCGCTAGAAGCGCCTTTTTTGTCCGACGTCACATTAAATTCAATATCTCTAGGCTCCCTCTAGGGGGCACGAAGTTACAAATAGAAAAAAAATTCCATCATGTGTGGTTTTAAAATGAAGGTAGTGTTTGGTGTATTATATTTTTGTCAAGCGTACTGCTTGCGAGGTATATCCCGTCAAAGTCATGAAAACAATTTTTTATCCGGCTACGGGGTCGCCAAGTCCACTTTTGTAACTTATGCATTATCTAGATACATGTAAAACAACAAACCCAAAACTGAAAAAAATGTGATGTGACTCTGTTAAAACCCCAAAATATATTAAATAAAAAATAAGTTCGAAAACTAAAATCCGACTACTGAAAAATCACGCTCCAAGAAGTATGAAACAAGAAGCGTTATTTTTCATTAGTCGGGTTTTAGTTTTTGAACTTATTTTAGCTACTCTCATATCGTAATATTTAAATTATAAACTTGAAAACGACTTTATATTGGCATACTTTATAAACAGAATACTGAAATTTAAAAGAAGAATCTTATTATAACATTTTTTCTCAAATAAAATCATGCTATAAAACCATTTTTTTTCTATTACGATACAAGGCACATCCAAGAAGTTAATATCACCAAGAAGTTGAAATCAATTATTTTTGTAATGTAAAGCATATGCTGGGCGCGCCATTTTTACTCGACTGCGGAAGGGAAATGTTTTTTTTAGTACCTATTATAAAAAGTTTTGATTACAATTTTTACTTGTCTGTGGCAACGCCCGCTTTAAGTGCTGGGTTTTGGCGGCATTCATACGTTTTGCTGTACTGAATTTTTCTTACTAAATTTGTTTTTTTTTTTATTTAGTAGGTTCAACCCCAATGTATGAGTGTAGATAAAGTAGTGTATTAAACTGCACATAACTAGGTATTAAAACATTCGTGTTATACTATTACAAACCTCGCCAACGGCTCGAAAAAAGATACCGGCCAAATGCTAGTCGGACTCGCGCACGAAGGGTTCCGTACCATTATCGCAAAAAAGCGAAAAATAAAACGTTTGTTGTACGGGAGCCCCGCTTAAATATTTATTTTATTCTGTTTTTAGTATTTTTTGTTATAGCAGCAACAGAAATACATCATCTGTGAACATTTCAACGGTCTAGCTATCATGGTTCATGAGATACAGCCAGACAAACAGACGGACCTAAAACGGTCAAAATCGGTTCATCCATTTAAGAGCTATGATGAGCCACAGACAGATACACAAATACACAAATACTCTAGTACACAAGTCAAACTTAAAAAACCCCTCTTTTTCCGTCGGGGGTCAACACACAGATTACTATAATATTATAGTAAAGGGCCTGCTCAGCTACCTGTAACCACCTAGCCGTTACAATATTATACGCTACTCTATTTTATAGGGCTTGGACTCTGTTGAATCTCTGATGCTCACCTACTAACTGATAACTGCTTACCTTTTTTGTAAGGTAGGTGAATAAGCTGAAAAGGTTAGCTATGTTCTGTAACCTTGGTTCATATTCAAATTCAGCAAATGAAGAACATAACAAACAAATACTGTAATCAGTGCGATATTGTCACAGACAGACAGAGCAATCGATAAAGCTGCCTCCAAAAAACCGTGTTGTCAGTCGTCACCGATCCTTAATTTATACAAAAATAAAACAGAATAATCGTCGAAGCTGAAGTTTATAACAGTTGCCAGGCCCTCAAACGACAGAGTCTCACAATTGAATCAACTGATTTCTGAATTAACTGTAGGAGTACTTGTCCTTTCTAAGGGGCTTTATTTACAAATCAAATTTTTGCGAGACGGGGACCTTTATAACCTCGTTTGGGTCGATTTACCTAGGACATTCTTTTTTCGCATTCATAGTGAGAGATTTTTGGGTTTTTCGAACCGGCCAGTGAGCGGTCGAAATTTCATTTGGATAAAAATAGAAGACTTTTTCAGATTCAGAAATGGATTTCTAGTTTCGGTTTAGATTTCGAGATTGATATTTTTACTTGTTCATTGGGTTTGTGACTGTGGATGTTTTTTGTGTATGAGTGTAATGTGATATATTTCGTTGGTTTTGTTGCGAATGAAGCTAGTTGGGTCTTACTTTAAATGCATATTTACAACGATATCAGATCAACCAAATCATCACTTACTATTAGATGAGATTTTGGTCTAACTCAAGCCTATATAAATGTTAAACTTAAACAGCAATAAGTGAGAATGGATGGATGTTTGTTACTATTGCACGCAAAAACTACTTGTTATTTTATTTTTTGTTATAGATAGGTAACGGTTTGTGATAAAACTTTACAGTAATATTGTATTATGAATGATAGAATTCATAAAAATAGAACAACTAATATCGACAGTCGGGGTCGTGGGGCTTTCGGGACCGGGACCACGGTCACGGATTTCACCTATAGATATAATATTATTTTTGAGTAGCATTTTGACCACAAATAAAATAAATAAAGTTATGTCTTGGGAAAGTACGGTCAACCAAAAATATATAAACTATTTTTATAAAATGATAAAATATTTCTTTTGTTTCAAAAATGGCACCATTTTTTTTATTATAAAAAAATAATTAAAATAAAAATTTGAATAAAAAAATACTCATTACGAAATATAATTACTATAATCTTTACTATTTAAAAATTAAATTACAACACTTAAATTGAAAATATTTGCTTATTATCCCCTAAATTTACACAATTGCACATAAGACAATAATAAGTTAACAATCATCTCTACACATGAAACGTAACAGATAACAATAAACTTAAAAAACTTCACTATTTTATAAATCTCCGGCATGTAACTTGGCAAGGTTTTGGCGTAGTGGGAGTAAGTTTGCGCAAAATGCGCGACCTGGTTAACCACCATATGAAGCGAACGGAACATGGACGGAACATGGCTTTTGTCAACTGACCAACTAATCGCACGCTCGGAACGGTGCTAAACGTTCCCCGCATTCCGCTTGGTAACCAAAGAGACTTAAAAACCGAGTTGTGCGTATCTAACGAATCTTGAAAACTTACGTGCCGCCAATTATAATTATCTTCTTTTTGTATCATAATCTAAACAGTAATAATTTCAACAATATAAATAATTACACATCAGTCTCATTAGTAATTATTATTAATCCATATATTTCAGGTCACAGGGCTCATATTAAACAACTTATACCTAAACATATATGAATATTAGTGTTAATAATAGTACAAACTATACCAATGTTAGTAGCACAATAACAAAAGATACAATTTGAACAACATATAAAATTTACATAGATTCAACCATCATTGCTTCAGCATTCCAGCTGAAACTGGAGCAACAATTCATATAAACACAGTCCAGCTTGTCATCAATCATGGCCAGGATGTTGTTGGAGCTGGCCCGCACCCTGCGCACCAAAGATGCACATCTTTTACGCATCAATGAATTTTTTTGTTCAGTTCAAAAGTACTTCTAAGGTTTATTTGAAATAAACTATTTGACTATATTTATCAGCTTTTTTGCTAACTGTACTTCAACTTTTTTTTTCTTGTGGTCCCAAAGTGCTACTCAAAAATAATATTGTTTTTAAATGCGGATCCGGGACCGCGGTCCCGGTCCCAAAAGCCAGCAGCAGACACGGGCAGCAGCTAATCAATACTAAAAAGAGATAATGCGAATAAAAAACTTAAAATCGTCATAACATTCCATTATTGTTATCATTCTTATTATAACAGAATCAATAAAATCTTCATCCAAAGTCCAAATATTGTAGTTTTACTACGTTCTACAATGTCACCTTACCAGACATCGAGCTCACATACACTAAGTAACATAGAACATATCTTAGAGGTGCACTGTCTAAGTTTTGCCAGTAACGCGAACGGTATTACTTTGACTCAAGTCTCGCCCTCTCTATTGCGCACACAAGTTTCATCGATATTAGGTCACTGGTATCGCATATGATGCTTTTATTTACTTGGTACAGTTCTATTAGATTTCGCTGTGGTGTAGTGTGGTAAATAGTAGATTTATTCTACTTTCTCCCAATACTTTTAGAGACCCTTAATTTGCTTGCCATACAGTGAACTTGAGGAAAGGCAGGTAGGTGGTAGGTCAGTCTTGTCAAGGGACACAGTGTTACCCAGTAACTGGGTTGTCGAGGTCAGACAGATTGGAAGCTGACCCTAACATAGTTGGAGAAAAGTACGACAGATTGATCTTATTAGTTAATTTTGATATACTTGCACTCAAAAAAACTAATTAAGTTTAATATACTTGCACTCAAAAAATTCTAAATGGATTTTTATGAAACTTTACAAAATTATATAAGATATTGGGGCAAGTACTAATTCTACGCAGGTGGAGCTGCAGGCAGCAGCTAGTGGACCCAATAAAATCTTCTTTAAAGTCTAGACAAAATTCACAATGTCACTTTACCAAATATCGAGTTCACATACACAATGTAACATAGAACACTTCTCAGAGGTATATTGTCGAACACCTAAGTTTTGCCAATAACGGTATTACTTTGAATCAAGTCTCGCCCTCTCTATTGTGCACACAAGTTTCATCGATATTAGGTCACTGGCATCGCATATGATGCTTGTATTTACTTGGTACAGTTCCATTAGATTTCGCTGTGGTGTAATGTGGTAAATAGTAGAACTATTCTACTTTCTCCCAATACTTTTAGCGACCATTAATTTGCTTGCCATACAGTGAACTTGAGGAAAGGCAGGTAGGTGGTAGGTCAGTCTTGTCAAGGGACACAGTGTTACCCAGTAACTGGGTTGTCGAGGTCAGACAGATTGGAAGCTGACCCTAACATAGTTGGAGAAAAGTACGACAGATTGATCTTATTAGTTAATTTTGATATACTTGCACTCAAAAAAACTAATTAAGTTTAATATACTTGCACTCAAAAAATTCTAAATGGATTTTTATGAAACTTTACAAAATTATATAAGATAATGGGGAAAGTACTAATTCTACGCAGGTGGAGCTGCAGGCAGCAGCTAGTGGACCCAATAAAATCTTCTTTCAAAGTCTAGACAAAGTTCACAATGTCACTTTACCAAATATCGAGTTCACATGCACAATGTAACGTAGAACACTTCTCAGAGATATATTGTCGAACACCTAAGTTTTGCCAATAACGGTATTACTTTGAATCAAGTCTCGCCCTCCCTATTATGCACACAAGATTCATCAATATGGTCACCCGTGTGAGTGTCGTATATCATGCTAGTATTTACTTGGGTTATGTTGCTATAGTTTTCGCTAGTGTGGTAAAATGTAGTAGAACTTTAACTTCCTGTAATGTTTTCAGCTTTCGTAATTGTAAAATAGTAGATTGTTTACCTAGGGAGCAAACAAGTGTTTTAAAGGCGAGAGTGTTTCTTTGAAACCAGAGCGGAGCGGAGGATTGTAGAATAGAATTCAGAGTGCAGCGATTGATTCAATGTACGTCACTCGAGCTTAAAACAGTGTTGCTCCCGAGGTGGACACTACTTTTTATCACCCTCTATGAGAAAATAAGTAAGTAAGTGCAACTTATGAACAAGAACGTTATGTTTATTTATTTACATAAAATTAAGAACCATAAGACATAAAACAAAATAATTAGAGGCTAATGCTTATATTTGAACAATTATGGAAGTGCATCGTAACAATTTTATTAGTACCACCCGTTACAGTTGTAGATTTATTTACAGCTTGGGAATTAGAAATAGTCTCAGAAAACGGTGTCACAGGATGTAGTTTTTGAGAAACTTGAATATAATACTTTCACTTGAGAAGACCAACTCATTTTTTATAATTCTAATATCTGAATTTGAAGCAACTACCAACGAAGGCAGAATACATTTAATTTCGCACGTTGTTTATTTTTTCATCATCTTTTTTTTTATTTGGCCCGCTCGTAATTTTTCAGCCAGTCGCTTATTCAATACATTGTTGTACTAACAATATCCACATTCCAAATTCAAATCACTTTTGGTGCCTAAGGAATTAATGAGCTATTTTGGTCCCTGTTTACGGGGAATAAACTAGCTCTTTTTGAATAGATGTGATCAAAATACGTATTCAGTGCTCACAGCATTGAATTATATAAGTATGGTATATTATTTGTTATTTAAACTAAAATATTTGGTCCATCATCGAGGCCCAGTACAATTTCAGTACAATACAGTACAGATCTGGTTTAACATTTGAGCCTCATTGATAATATATAATGTTTCCTAAATCAAGTGAGTCATTAAAAGTCTACCACTAAGCAAAGCATATGAATAGTCATTAATATCCTGTTGACTGCCGCAGTAAATTCACAGTGACCATGTTACTTTATACAAGCCCATTCCCAGCAATGTTTACACCAAAACTGCATTTTATATTCCCGCAGTGCAAAACCAAATAAAAACATCCAACAACATAATCTCGTAACGTATGCCTTAATTTGTTAACTGGCCAAAAAACCTGAATGCATTGCAAAGTCGTTTACCTATGTAGCAAAATGGCCGACCCTGATTTGTAGTATCGAATAATCGAGTGGTTGTACTCGTACTTGTAGTTAATAGAGTTACTTGTAAATATAGCCAACATAATTATAGGATTTTTAAATGTAAATATTGTGTTGAGTTATTGAAGTTTTTAAAAACAAAATATTTTTCCGAAGTAAATCGATATCTTTAAAAGAAGCTCTCATTAGAAAATGAATCAGACAAATTTCGCGTTTAGTAATACACATTACTAAACGTAAAATCGGTTTGATTTTCTGTTTAAAACATTATCCGGAGAGTCAACGTGTTGTTGTTAAAAACTTCAATAAAACTAAACACAATATTTACATTTACGAATCCTATAATAATGTTGGCTACAATTACAAGTACCTATACCATACTACTAAACGCAAAAGAAAAAGAACTTCTTCTAAAGGTAACAATTTACTTCGTAACAATCCTTCGCTTCGCTTCTTTTCGTATCACTGTAACACGTATTTATTAGCTTAGTTATGTAACTAAGGTAAATTATACATGTAATTGTGACTACAGTCAACAATTTTTGGCTTGGAAAAATGAAGAAAAATCTATTTGAAAAAGAAAGCTTTTTTATCTACCAGGAGCAGTCAATAATTCCTTTTCTTCCTCAAACAGCCTCTAATAGTTTCAGTATCGCAACGGATTATCCTGTTTATAGGTACATAATTACCCATGAAATATATAAATGAAACGGCATTTCCTAATAAAATAACCTATATTTATACCAGTTTTCTCGTTTTTTCTGCCCTGCTTAGTAATAATCCATTGTTACAAATATGTAATAATCCAATTCTGGGATTTTCTTAATACAAGAGCAGTCTTTCATTATTAAGTATTAATTTTCCCACTGCTGGGACACAGGCCTCCTCTCTGTGAGCGATGGGATGGGCCGTAATCCACCACGTATTTTTGGTTTTAGGACATGCCGGTTTCCTCACGATGTTTTCCTTCACCGTTTTAAAAGCAGTGATGATGTAATAATTTACACAAAGCAAAGCGCCTGTCTGGGTTTGAACTCACGACCTACAACTGTAAGTCACGGCCAATACCACTTCGCCACCACTGCTTAATAAGAGCAGTCTTTACTGATTATAAATCTAGTTCTGTTCTGAGAACTTATAATAATTATCTCAGGGACCATAGGGATAAACAAATGTTTACCGGAATACGTTTATTATTTCATTGAAATTCGATATTTTTTCGTTTAAAATATCTCTAGAAGTTGACGGGTTGTAAAGGCCCTTCCACCTGCTTCTTCTATTGATACTCAGCTGCTTACCGTTACACTGGAAGCCGGATCCAGCATAGTTGTGAAAACGCTAGATAGATTAATTAATTCTTCATTAAAGTCTTCAGAAATCAAAATTTTGCGTCCGCAAATGAAAACCGATTAAATGGCAAAACGTGGAGGGCACGTTACGTGTTTTTTGAAAAAATCTGAAAGTGGAACCCTGACCAAAAAGCTCCTATCTGAAAATACAAATTATTTATTTCAGTTAGGCCACCAAACGGCACTTTTGAACGCCTGAAATTTAAATTTATAAGTAATAATAATTTATTCTAAATTGTTCTAATTTGTTTTGAAAAATAGGTGGTTATGGTTAAGAACGGACATGAAACTCCACGTTTGCCTTTTTTAGAAAATAGTGTTTTACACTATTTACTATATTCATCAATAATATTAATCAATTCATATTTGAGAGGATGATGCACCCAGACTAGCACTACTATACTGCGTATTTGTATGAAGTATTACAAGCACTAAACATTAAATTCATTAATTTGATAAATAGGAACATGGTTCTCACAAACTTACAAATATAGGTAAATTACATAATTCAACAACAACGGAACAGTGTTTGAGTCAATTTCTTAAACAAGAAGAGAAGAAGAAAACAGCTTTGCTATAATGCATTTCTGACAAAACGAAACAACGTTTTGTTTCGTTTCTTATAGTTTCTGACAGTTACAGTATTCCTGTCATCTTTTTAGCATAAATAATCGCTAAGATATTTAAGCATCAACTGAGCGAGCGCATCGCCACGTACCGTTTCTGACGACGTACGACGCGTCGCTTCACGGCGACGTTGCCGTACCGTGCACGTCACGTCTATGCACCGCGCCGCGGCACCGCATCGATCCACGTTGACGACGTCCTGACGTGGTGATGGGGACAAGCCCTCACTGGGTAACACAATACTCGTTGGCAAGATTCAAAGATCTACAAGTGTCAGTATGACCAAAGGCAAACTAAGACCAAAGACAAATGGCAACTTTAATGAAGAATATTGAACAAAAATACGGTAGAGTTTCCACTTTCCAGTGGGTATAAAAAGTTTCTTCATCCAATACACCACACATGATATAATTCTGCAGCACCCACACCTAACGGAAAACTTAAGATACATAGTATGTTTTCCTTTAATTCCGAGATCAGTCTCGAAACACCTCACGACTTTCCACTATCCGGGTTAGAACAATTTGATCATGAAATTACTTTTAGTTTCAGTAACAACTTGTTTTTTCTTCTTTAAAAGGAAAATATGAGTTAAAGTTGTCAAAAAATAAAAAGCCCGTTTTGACAGCTATAAAACTACTTAATAATAATTAAACTTGATGCTTGCGAATGATACTCGTTGTTATAGTGTATGGGTAAAATAGTTATTAATTAAGATTATTATGAATTTGATTTTTAAATATCTTACGTAGAAAGTTATCGCGGTATCTAAAATGAGAAACGTCAATGGACTTCTTAGATTGTTACGACTTTAGTCAGGTTTATATATAAAATTGTTATTTATTTCGTTTCTGCATTGCTGGTTTTGGACTATGGGGAACATAAGGGAATTAGTTATTCGTGTTTTAGGAGAGAATTATATAATTTATTAAACCTAAGCTGAGAATATAATGGCATGTGGATGCATTTTGCTGTTTTCGAAGAAAGTATAAAAGTTTGTCGCATAAGAAGGCAGTCTTATAAAAACTGGTCGCAAAACGCGAGTATTTTTAAAGAATAATCTACCTAAAATGTTTTTTAATTTCATGTGATGAAGTTAAAACAAAACTTGTTTTAACTTCATCAGCTTAATCTATGTTTCATCATTCATTATATTCAGTATTCTATACCTAGTTGATTTAGACATAAACTTATGAATCACACAATTCTAAGATATTTATTTTCTTAATTTATATTTCCTATCTAGTTAGACCATTGTAGCTGGCAGTAAACACAAATAAAAGCTTAAATAGCAGAAATAGCCTTTACTATCATCAGGAACAAAGAAATGTCACATTGGATGCTTTTGCAAACAAAATCCATAGACAAAAAAATTTTTATTTGTCATAGTGGCACATGTATTTTTTCAATATGGGAAGCTGACATGATCGAACGATATTCCGGATCCGTTAAAACAACGGATCAGAGACTATATCTATACAGACCGCCATTGGCAAATAAAGATTATATTGTAAAAACAGCAGTGTCTCTAATAAAAACACGATTATTGTATCCAATATCCGTTTAGAACTGTGATTTACTTTTAAATTTTTATTGAAAGTCTACTTTGATATTTGGTTTTTTTGGGCAAGTCCTCCTAGGTCGTTATTAAAATATTCGTCAAACAAAGGGACTTTATAAAATATCGGGCTTCTAGCGATTAGTTATTAGTCTCCAGCCCAGTTACTTATAATTAGATTTTTAATTTTTTACTTTTTTGTTTTGATACGGCATTATTAAGGATAACTTAATAACTACTCGTCAGATCTTGATAAAATTAAGCACCAGCTTTCAAATAAAAATGAACATCAAAATTGGATTATAATAGGCAGAGTAATCGCGTAAAAACACACAAAAAATAACTTACAATCGAAATGAGAACCACCTCCTTTTTGAATTCGGTTGAAAATAAATATGTTGGGGGTAAACTACACAAAAAGTAATCAGGAATTAATAATTAAAATCGTATTTGCAAAATGCATCGGCCGTTAAGTTTGAATGATGAATAAAAAATAGCGCAGTGCATGATTAATCCGAAATGAATGGTTCTTTAATTAGTGTTCGTTTGCAGATATATTAATTTTTGAATAAAATTGGAGAAATCGGAATAACATATATAATATGGCCTCAATTATTACGAGAAAAGTAGGCTCATGCTAATTGTAGCGAAAGGACTGTGCTATAATGATATTATTATATCAACATTTTATTATGGTTGCCATTAAAGTCATTAAATAGACATACAAAATGAGTCAATCCCACCGCACCATTCCCAAACCACTGCAATTCCTGAACGTCAGAATAAACAGTCGCGATCACCAGAAAAGCGCCTAGGCAATGAAACTCGACGAAGTCCCGGAGAATGAAATAAACTGTCTTGGAACCCGCAATGAAATAAATCAGAAAAGAATAATAGGAGAATAGAGGAGTAGGAAAAATACAAATTTCCACTTCCCTCCATATCAAGCAGGAGACAGAAAAATCAAGGCCAAATGGTTGTTTACAACTGGGATAGGCCCAGTTCACAGAATGAATCAGCGACTGTTGGTATTTTGACACACTTTATTCTACAAAGGCTTAGACGATCTAAGTACCCCCACATATCGTCAGTTCTGTTTAAAGCCCCATGTTATTAGGGGTGAGTATATTGCCATGGAGAAATTCCAGATGGTAACACCTAACACTTCCCGACCCGGTTATCGAATCCTGGATAACATACTCAGCAGTTGCGATTGCGACGGGTACTGCCATCGAGGCAGTCTTTTTGATTTATCATCATCATCATATCATAAAAAGACGTCCACTGCTGGACATAGGCCTCCCCCAAGCATCACCACATTGACCGGTCTTGTGCGTCTCGCATCCAGCGGATCCATACAACCTTCACCAGGTCATCGGTCCAACTAGTGGGTGCCTTCCGGTTCGCGCTCGCCTCTTCAGAACTTTTCTGCTCTACCGGCCATCCGTTATGTAAGCAATGTGCCCCGCCCACTCCCACTTAAGTTCGCAATTCTTTGGGCTAGGTCGGTAACCTTGGTTTTGTTGCGGATCCCCACATTTCTGATTCGATCACGCAAGGAAACTCCGAGCGTTGCCCTCTCCATTGCCCTTTGGGTGACTGTAAGCTTTCTGATGAGGCCCATTGTGAGCGACCACGTGCCACGACCACTGGCAACACACACACACAATTTTGGATTATAGTAGGTCCAAAATTCCAAAATACGACTTGTAGGAACAATGGCTGTTCTGGACCTCTTTCCAAACAAAACGCATTACAATAATATGCAAAAACTGCTTGATACCACAACAAAGAACACGTTATTTTTCATTTTCCAGAATTCTTCAGAAAATCCTTTTCATCCCACGGTAACATAACAAAATAGGTCAAATGAATGTAGAACAGTAACTTTTAAAACAGCTCCGAGATAGCATGTACTAACTTTTATATGAATAACTTTGTTTTGTTGATGACACAAAGGATTGTCGGGCCACTGCGCCTGACAAACTAATTTACCCATTTCTGTCATATGCATGGATATAATGTTGCATAGATGTGGTAGTTTTGTGAACTCTTTTAGGTATAGATTTTTATTCAGACGTAGGTTGGGGGTTTTAACTTTTTTTTGTGGGGAACGGAGGAATAATTTGGACTTTAACCGACTAACATCCCACAGTTTCTACCGATATTATGAGTTGTGGTCCCAGGATACAATTAAATTCACGCGCACCCCTGCCCGACTGCATCGGCCCGCCAATTCTTGCGGCCAGCGGGCCTGATCAGCTATTCCAATCCAACAACCGCATATCGTCCCATTTAGGCTTAGGCAGGCGTTTTAGTTGGAGTAAATTATTTCATCATCACTGCTCTCAAAATGGTCAAAACAAAAAAATAAAACCAAAATCTTTAAACCGAAAAATCCCAGGTTTTGACTTTACGAATCTATACTAGGCCTGCGTCGTGTATTACAGCCCATTCTCTCTTACAGAGAGGAGGCCTTTGTCCCAACAATGGGATCATTATAGACTAATGATTACATTATCCGTTGGAGTTATGGAGTAAATAATATAATGATTAAGAATTCTCAAATCTGACAGCAGATAGGCAGCGCCCTACGTTTAACAAGCTTTATCTCATATACGATTAGCTACAGTTGACTAGTTATAATGTATGTTTACTATTATGGACGGGATTTTGAAATGGATAATTAATACAGAAATAGATTACCGATTTTTAAGTATTGCACATATCCGATGTTTATTAATAAATTCATAGATATAGAGTTTTTGGAAGGGCCATTATATTCCTTTCAAACATCAACATTCATTTGATGAATGAAATTTTATTTAATAAAGAATTTTTTGAAATTTGATTGTTTTTTCGTTTATTTCCAGCTTGCTGCAGCAATAAGATAATGGGTAATCCTTACCCATTAAAACACCTTAGAAAAGGAAGTAACCAGTTAGTAACACTGCCCATAAAAAGGTACCAAATTGCACATAAAAAAGAAGAAAAAAAATTAAAAGTAATTTTAAATACAATGGCCCGATGCATCTCTCACAAACTCTTTGCACAAAACAAGTAGAATAAAGGCTGCAGGAACCAAAAAACCACCGAACTGTAACTGCTGCTGATTCAAAAATAAAAAAGCTATTATCTCAGCGAATGAAAGGTTTCTGGGGCATATCCCCTTTCGTACCTATACTTTTTTGTATGTATTCTGCAAATGATGGCAAAAACGAAACAATGTAGATGTTTTTTTTGGAAGCATTGTTACCCCATCTAGGCGAGCGGTGATTGTTTGTGGCTCAATGAATACTGTTTTTATGACATTAGAGCTTGTAATGTTTTTATTGAAACAAGCCAATTATGTTGAGACACAGACAGTGAGAGAGCTTCAAAAGAGGATTAAGTTCAAGGAACACGTGGAATCTGAATCCTACTGGAGTGTAGGCATAAAGTTTTTCATTGAAATCTTAACAAAACAAGTTTAGCATTCCTTGGTCCGTCTTGTTCCGTATGGTGCCGGACGTTAAGAATTTCACCATCCCATGTCTTCCCGTGGGTGTCGTAAGAGGCGACTAAGGGACAAACCAGAGAATGGGCAGCAGCGTTCTCTGTGCTTCTGTAACAACCATACTGCGATCGCCAACCCGCCTGCCAAGCGTGGCGATTATGGCAAAACCCCCCCAATGAAAAGCACAAATAAAAAATGGCCCCTAGTACCCGGCAGCCTGCCTACCCTCGACTACGGTAGCGGTCGAGGTTACGGCATGGCAAGGGGTGCAAAGAATCTCCGGACGAGATCCGGCTACCCCAACAATCACCGACGACTGGACCTGGCAACGTACAACACGCGCACACTTCGGACCGACGAGAAGATCACCGAACTCGAAGAGGAATTGAGCAGGTTGCGATGGAGTATTATAGGGTTATCTGAAGTCCGAAGAGAGGGGGAGGACTCGATAATCCTCAAATCCGGTAACCTGCTCTATTTCCGAGAGGGTGACCGGCAGTCCCAGGGTGGTGTCGGGTTTATCGTCCACAAGTCCCTTGTGAATAACGTGGTGAAGATCGAGAGTGTGTCGACCAGGGTGGCGTACCTTATACTCAGAATATCCTCAAGATATTCGCTGAAGGTCATACAGGTCTACGCCCCAACCTCGGCACACCCCGACGACGAGGTAGAGACCATGTATGAGGATATCTCCAGAGCCATGCATGGTTTCAAAACTCACTTCACCGTTGTCATGGGGGACTTCAACGCGAAACTGGGCAAACGAGACGAGGATGAGCTCTAAGTGGGGCAATTTGGAGTTGGACGTCGGAACCACCGGGGTCACCTACTGGCCAGTTTTATGGAGAAGGAGGGCCTCTATATGATGAACTCCTTCTTCAAAAAGCGTGAACACAGGAAGTGGACCTGGCAGAGCCCCGATGGTGCAACAAAAAATGAGATTGACTTCATCATGTCAACCAGGAAGCAAATGTTCAATGATGTCTCTGTGATCAATTCGGTAAAAACCGGGAGCGATCACCGCATGGTAAGAGGCACATTGAACATTAATATTAAGCTTGAAAGGTCTCGACTGATGAAGTCCACGCTCCGTCCAGCACAGATCCAGGTCCAAAACCCCGAGAGCTTTCAGCTCGAACTCCAGAATCGTTTCGAGTGCCTAGGTAGCTCAGTGGACGAATATAGCGACGGGTTCGTGGAAGCTGTCCATACGGTCGGGTCTAAGTTTTTCAAGACCCGTCGTACAGATAGAAACAAAAAGATCTCTGATCCTACCCTCAAGCTTATGAAGGAGAGGCGTGAGATGATCCTGCAGTCTTCAGATGAGGCGTGCAAATACCGGCAGCTCAATAGACAGATCTCTAAATCCTTGAAAAGAGACCTCCGCCGCTTTAATACCGAGCGTATTAAAGACGCGATTGAGCGAAATAAAGGCTCCAAGGTTTTTTCAAGGCATCTGGCTATTGGGCAGAGCCAGCTCACGAAACTGAAGACCGACGATGGCAGGACCGTATCCGCCAAACCGGAGCTTCTGAGGGAGATCGAGACATTCTATGGGCAGTTGTACACATCAGTCAGCAAGCCCGTTGCGAGTCTAGCAAACGACCCAAGAGCTAGATTGACCCGTCACTATACCGAAGATATCCCGGATGTCAGCCTGTACGAGATTAGGATGGCTCTGAAACAGCTTAAAAACAACAAGGCGCCGGGTGATGACGGAATCACGGCTGAACTCCTGAAGGCGGGTGGAAAACCGGTCCTTAAGGCCCTTCAGAAGCTGTTTGATTCCGTCATACTCGAGGGCAAAACGCCACAGGCATGGTGCAGGGGTGTGGTGGTACTTTTCTTCAAGAAGGGCGACAATGCCCGGCTGAAGAACTATAGACCCATCTCACTTCTTAGCCATGTCTACAAGTTGTTTTCAAGAGTCATCACGAATCGTCTCGCGCGCAGGTTTGATGATTTCCAGCCTCCCGAACAAGCCGGATTCCGAAAAGGCTTTAGCACCGTAGACCACATACACACGCTGCGGCAGGTTATACAGAAGACCGAAGAGTATAACCTGCCTCTCTGTTTAGCGTTTGTGGACTACGAGAAAGCCTTCGATTCGATCGAGACTTGGGCTGTACTGCAGTCTCTCCAACGGTGCCAGATCGACTACCGGTACATTGAGGTGTTGAAGTGTTTGTACAAAAACGCCACCATGTCAGTCCGTCTTCAGGATCAGACCTCGAAACCAATCCTTCTCCAGCGTGGCGTGAGACAGGGAGACGTCATTTCTCCGAAACTGTTCACTGCTGCGCTGGAGGATGTATTCAAGGTTCTGGACTGGAGGGGCCTAGGCATCAACGTTAATGGCGAGTACATCACTCACCTTCGGTTTGCCGACGACATAGTGGTCATGGCTGAGACCATGGAAAGCCTCAGTAAAATGCTCGATGACCTCAGTAAAGCTTCCGAAAGAGTGGGTCTTAAAATGAACATGGACAAAACCAAGATCATGGTGAACGCCCATGTAGCACCCACTCCTATCAAGATCGGAGACTCTACACTCGAAGTTGTAGACGATTATGTCTACCTGGGACAAACGATCCAGTTGGGTAGGTCCAACTTCGAGAAAGAGGTCAACCGTCGAATCCGACTCGGCTGGGCGGCGTTCGGGAAGTTGCGTGGTATCTTCTCGTCCAATTTACCGCAGTGTCTCAAGACAAAAGTCTTTGACCAGTGTGTGTTGCCAGTGATCACCTATGGGACCGAGACATGGTCGCTCACAATGGGCCTTATCAGAAAGCTTAAAGTCACCCAAAGGGCAATGGAGAGGGCTATGCTCGGAATTTCCTTGCGTGATCACGTCAGAAATGATGATATCCGCAGGAGAACTAAAGTTACTAACATAGCCCGGAGAATTGCTAAACTTAAGTGGCAGTGGGCAGGGCACATTGCTCGCAGAACGGATGGCCGATGGGGCCGAAAAGTTCTGGAATGGCGACCGCGAACCGGAAGACGATACGTTGGAAGGCCTCCCACTAGGTGGACCGATGACCTGGTTAAGGTTGCGGGAAGGCGCTGGATGCGAGACGCACGGGATCGGTCAATGTGGCGACGCCTGGGGGAGGCCTATGTCCAGCAGTGGACGTCTTTCGGCTGAAATGATGATGATGATGATTCCTTGGTCCATTGATATTTCTTTGGAAACACTTTAATCATTTCTAAAGTCTCTCACTGACTCCGTTACGACGAACATTATTTCATGTAAAATGATCGTTACATCGATGTCATATCGTCACTTTGCGGCTGTAGGTGGAAACCTTAAAACTATAAAGTTTTTCATAGATAATTTCCACTCACAATATCATATATAAACGTGGAATAATTTTAAATTCTTAATACAACAATTTCATTAGCACACTACAATAGACAGACACTGAGCTAACACAACCGCACATAGATGAATATGAACGATTATTTAACAGAAAATGTTCCAAAGATTGCGACAAGAAACAGTGACGTGAGTGATTGACTGATCAAGGGGGGTCTATTACGAACAATGATGGCTGATTGAAGAGAATAAATACAGTGGAGTCTATACCAGACACCTTATCGACTCTGGTGAGTGGCAACTGAGAGGAAAGTTTTCCATTCCATGTTAATTGATCGGGTTAACACCATTTCAAATAGTAAAGGTATGGCCGCCTAAAGAAATGCAGATTTTATTGATGGGATCTTAAGCTAAAACGTTGATTTAGCTTAAGATCCCATCAATAAAATCTGCATTTCTATTTTTGTAATTCGTAGTTTTTATGAAGTATTGATATGAAAATAGATGCCGCAGGATTGCTAGCCGTAATTATGACAATAGGGTGCAATCATACCGTGTCGAACAATGAATATTGTTAGATGTTTTGATGGCATTACAATGTTTGAGTTCGTAAACTATCGTGTTAGTATAGAAAATGTGTCAAAAAACTTTCGAGAGTTATAAAAGATTTTGATCGACGTCGAAAAGGAGTGGTTTGGTTGTTTGTGTTAGAATCATGAATGGAACTCTGTATAAAAGTATTGATATCTACCAAGATAGCAAGCTTTGAATGTCAAGATGGTTGTTGGTTATTTACTGTGTATCAGAATTCCAATTTATGTGGTGTGTAAAACCTGCCCGTTTTATGAATGAAAGCACAGAAAGACAAGACTAGGTATTTATTTAAATAAGGCTTGTTAATTATTTCATATTGAGAAGGCTCAGTGAGCTTACCACCCTTTCGCTAAACTAGTTCTCGTAGAGAAGAACAAACAACAAACTCCACGGAAGCTCTTTCATAGTATTTATCGATTACTTTTACAACCACATAAAGTATTCACAATATTATAGTATCAAAATAACAAGGATAAGACAAAGAACATAGATTAGCCCTTAAATCAATATAACATATTAGGAATAAAGGCCATAATATGATATAGATACAGTTTCAAAACAACAATTAGCAATAATAAAGTTATAATATCTGTAGGCGTCTCCTGCACAGAGTTTTTAATTACGGAACACACTGGCCGGCTAAGGCGCGCGCAACCGTCTGGTTGCTAAGAGACACAAAAAAAAGATAATTTTCAAGTTTCTTTTGAACGGTAAAGAAGTGACCGTGTCTATCGATCGCCTTAAACCGGCCTTCACACTTCATGTCGCGCGTGGAGACCCTGACGACACTTTCGAACCGCAAAATCTCGTAACGCGTTCCAGTCGTCAAGTCAGACTGCCCGACCGATACCGCCGTTGACGGTCTCTGTAGGTGGTGTAGGCGACGGGGTGGTGTAGGCTTCTACAGCAAGGCGTTTTTAATTACGGAACACTCTGGCCGGCTAATGCACGCGCAACCGTTAGGTTGCTATCATTCATCATCATTTCAGTCGAAAGAAGTCCGCTGCTGGACATAAACCACCACCAGGCGTCGCCACATTGACCGATCCTGTGCGTCTCGCATCCAGCACCTTCCCGCAACCTTAACCAGATCATCGTTTCACCAAGTGGGAGGCCTTCCAACGTTTCGTCTTCCGGTTTGCAGTCGCAATTCCAGAACTTTTCGGCCCCATCAGCCATCCGTTCTGCGAGCAAAGTGCCTTGCCCACTGCCACGAATTGTCACTTAAGTTTGGCAATTCGCCGGGCTATGTTGGTAACTTTGGTTCTCCTGTGGATATCCTCATTTCTGACGTGATCACGCAAGGAAATTCCGAGCATAGCCCTCTCCATTGCCCTTTGGGTGACTGTAAGCTTTCTGATCAACCCACTCCTATCAAGATCGGAGACTCAGACCTGGGACAAACGGTCCAGTTGGGTAGGTCCAACTTCGAGAAAGAGGTCAACCGTCGAATCCGACGCGGCTGGGTGGCGTTCGGAAAATTGCGTGGTATCTTCTCGTCCAATTTACCGCAGTGTCTCAAAACAAAAGTCTATGACCAGTGTGTGTTGCCAGTGATCACCTATGGGACCGAGACGTGGTCGCTCACAATGGGCCTTTTCAGAAAGCAGGTTGCTAAAAGACACAAAAATCAGATACATCAGACTGAAAAAAATGTAATCAAGTAATCCACATTTTTACTAAATAGTTTCCTTTGTATCGTGTTGTGAACCCTTTAATATTGTGTCTGTTACCTGTTCTCCTTATGAACAATTATATGTGTAACTTGTTTGTGTGTATTCGGTCAATACAAATCGCTAGTACCCATATTGACTTTTATTGTAAAACCCCACCTACACCATCTCACATACCAAAATATCAAATAACTTACGTTAGCCTTGTGTAGTCGAGCTTTCGCAAAGTATTCATAATGATATATCTGACCTATACTGGTTTGTAGTTCACAGAAAAGTAAGTCAGCTTTTCAATTATAAAATATTTGATATTATCGGGTCTTTCTGTGTCTCAATAAGTCCAATATGAGAAAATGGCGCGGTATCCGCCATTTTTCAATTTGTTTTGAATAATTTCACAATAAATTGAACAATAATAAATTCTTATGTAGTGAACTGTTTAAAAACGTATCAAGACAATTAAGGAATTTAATATTGCCTATTTAGTAATTCTTAATCAATATTTGAAAGAATATTGATACTAACAGACAGTATTGTACTAATTATTTCAAACTGGACTTATAATACTAAAATAGAAATATGAATTTGTAATGATCATTACAAATTACGTAATAATTTATGGGAATATCATCAATGTGGTTTAAATATAAGTTTAGGTGGGTACTCTTTTAGATTTGTAGGTAGTTGACAACACAATAATAATTTAGGTAGGTATTTAGACATTTTGTGGTAGATGATTAATAAATATGATAGGTATGTATTATGTAGCAAACCATTGTGACTTGATAAATGAAAATTCATAATTTAATAACGTCACACATACTTCAAATTCTAACAAGTTTCGTGCCTCGATATTTGGTCATTGATTTTAACTGGTAGAAACTAATATTCTCATGTATATGCTAATATAGCGCATCGTTCCGTATTACAATCATCGGCACGGTTCTTGAGCGCTGAGCTTCACGTGCGCAAAAGTGAATTATTGGGTCCCTCTGGTGGTATGAAGTGAGGCGCGGGGGCGCGTCATAGCCGTCAGTCGTGATTCGTTCTTTACTCTTGTTGCACGTATCTGTCCTGTTCATATAACATACTCTGTGGTGGTCCTACTGTTGGATTACGTCTGCGAAGAAATGCTAAACTTTTATTTTGATAAATATTTTTATTTTACTGTTAAATCTCGCTAAATACTCTCCAGCGTTTGATGGTCTATTAACAGTTCGCACGTGTTATTGGCAAAATTGTGGTGTCCCTTCCACAAATGCCATTTAATAAGAGTTGAAGTTGAAGCTTGTTGCACGTACCTCACGACGACGAGTACAATTCCGGCCAATTTAATTGCTACAAATTTTTAAACTGCTTCATTTTAAATTATCTGGTAAGTTAGAACTCAAATATGTTATGTGATTTTTTTATTAATTAGACCTTTGTTATAATAATAAAAGGTGATATTTATCGAAAATAATTATGTGGGAAAATGCAGGAAAAAAAATTATGTCAGTTTGTAATTATAGCAAAACTATTATTTTTCATTACTAACTATACTACTATACTTACAAACTATAATGTTTTTCATTTCATTAATGAACAAATGAAATTAGAGGTCAAAAATGTTAACAAAAAAAAGTATGTAGGTACGTTGTAGATTTTTTAGTAATTTTTGACAAACTATAAGAAATAAGTTATAATTTTAAATTAGAAATACTTTTGTTAGTTACCTTTTTTTTATCTCAATTTCCATTTCTCAATTTAATAAATCATTATTTCAGCTTATAAGTAAGAAATTACGTAGACCGTAACTTAGAAAAAATAAATAATAAACGGGTGTGCGTTTCATTTGTCATAAGTGTACGATGCGCAAAGCGATCCCCACTCTTCCGCCGAGCGCTCAAGAACCGTGCCGGTATCTGTAAGTAGCTATGAGAACTTTTTCAAAGAGGTTAGGGGGTCATCGTTTAAAACAGTTTATTTTTTCAGTTTTTAAACGCTGATGGAATGCCAAACTGAATTAGGTTTCACGTAGAAACCCTCCTATTTTAAGGCCTTTACCAGCAAACCCCTTATTTTTTAAAAGAGATTTATGAAGGCACTTCGGTATTAATTAATATAAGAAAATAAGGTTAAAGTTTTCCGAATTGATTAAAGGGCATTACTCATTTTAACCCGACTAAGGGCTTTTTTTTTGCTTTGGCCATGATTAACGAATCGATTGGCACCTTATTCATCAAAATCGGATGAATAGTTTAGGCGCTATGGAGGAACATATGTAAATAAAGTAGGAGAATTTCTAATGCAATTCCTAAGTTGCAGTATGGTGACGTCACGGCGAGTAGTGGTGAGGATATCAGCAATTTATTTGCGGCGTACTGTCACTCCACTTTCCAAGAACCTGTGCCAGTCCCTGGTACATCTTCGCAGACTTATAGTGGTGTTAGTAGTGTCGATAGTGTTACATTTATCAGTACATTAGAAATATCGCATTCTAGATTACTGAAATTGCTCAAGTCCTTGGACCTTTCTAAATCAGGTGGCTCGGATCCAATACCCCCGGAGTTAATAGTACAATGTGCTGCTAGTTTAGTGATCCCATTGTGTATCCTATTCAATCGATCTATTTCTAAGGTTCCTAAAATCTGATATCAGCATTCATCATCCCTGTTCATGTTCATAAGAAAGGTAACAAATCTGAAGTTACGAACTATCGCCCGATATCTAAGTTATGTCTATTTTCATAGATCTTTGAGCGTATAGTGTAAAGCGATGTTTATGCGGCTATGGAAAGTAACTTCGGGGAACAACAACATGGCTTCCTCAAAAAGCGATCCTCTGCGACTAACTTGGTAATATCGCATGAGTTTATATCAGGTGGTATGAATCAACGCGCGCAGGTGGATGTCATTTATACCGACCACAGCAAGTGCTTCGACCGTATCGACCATCGTTTGCTGCATACACGATGCCGGTATACACGGAGACCTTTAAATATGGTTTTAGTCTTATATTGAGAATCGGAGTCAGGCTGTGGTTCTCCAAGGTTACACTTCGGGTTGGACATCGGTCCCCTCGGGTGTGCCATAGGGTTCAGTTTTGGGGACCTTGCTCTTCACTCTGTTTATTGGTGATGTTGTAAACTGCTTCAAGCACTCTTACGTGTTGCTATATGCTGATGACATGAAGGTTCTCAAGAGGATACGTGATATCTCGGATACTTATCAGTTACAAGCTGATCTGAATAGATTTGAAGAATATTGCAAACATAATTTGCTCCAATTGAATGTCTCTAAATGTTTTAGAAATGACCTTCAATTCAATTCAATCTATAGTCTCAACCGACTTACCTTGGGCAAAGTTAACAGCATAAGGGATTTAGGTATTATACAAGATAGCAAATTTCTGTTTGACCAACACATTGACGGTATGGTGAGCAAAGTTTTATACTGTTCGTTCGTGCGCAGCCACTTGTAGTATGCAACGCAAGTCTAGAACCCTCAAATGTGGGATCCGCACGACGCAAAGTCACGCATTGAGGGCATCCAGAAAAAGTTTCTGAGATAACTAGGTTATAGAGCGCACCAAGTATCTATAGATTACAGTCACCGTTGTGAGAGGTACCATTTCTTGCCATTGGATCGTAGGCGGCTCATTAATGATGTATGTTTCATGATTAATATAGCAAATGGCTCGATTGACTGCTCTGAACTACTAGAAAAGATAGCATTTTGCACTAACTCTATTGGATTGCGTAAAAGGCCACTTCTAGGGGTGCCTTCTACCACAACTAATTAAAGACGTAATGCTTTTCTTATAAGAAGCGCTCGTAGCTTCAATGATGTGTCTTTTGAGCACGATGTTGACTTATTTTGCACTAAGACGAGCACAACAAGGACGCTTTTAGCCAAATCATTTTCGGCTAGTCGTTCTTTAACTAAAATGTAGCAACATAAATAAATCAAATAAATAGGAATAACCTACTTACTTAAGTACACATTGAACATTAACTGTTAGGCTTGAATTAATCGATATGTCATATATCTGTGGAGGCTTGTTATTAGCAACTTGATTATGTGTTGTAGTTACCTATTTTTATTTGTAATTAGACTGTAAGCCTTCTTAAAAGTAATAAAATAAATACATACATACATAGACTGTAAAAACCAAACCGTTCCTTTTGGCTTCGCCGTAGATGGGTAAAAAGGTGTCACATGAAATCACAAAACTAAAAAAACGTCACACAGAAACCTTCAGATAAACAATCAAGTACAGACTAGTAATTCCAACTCCAAGTCATAACTCGCACCATCTGCTCCAAGTAAACAGTCACAGTGCAAAAGTCTTGGCAATATAATTTTACTTGAGCCACAGAATAAAAACTGCAGCGCGGTGGCAATACGTGCTTCCTTCATCCGTTGATTTTAAAAATTAAGTCTGCACCTTTGTCGAGCGATTTGCTGAACTCGCTTTTGTTCGGCGCTCCATTTGTCGGGATTACGTAGAATATTTTTTTCAATTGTTTTTTGGTGTTTTAAATATTGTGTTTTTGGGTATTGTGTGATATTTTTGTGTATAATTTAACAACAATTTATTGTAAGTTGTCGTTAAATTTTAGAGAGTCGTTACTCTCTGCAAGTCTCTGCTAGGGCTTTTAATTTGAATGCATTGCATGCCTACATACTTAATCTATAATATAATATTATAAAGCTGAAGAGTTTGTTTGTTTGAAGGCGCCAATCGCAGGAACTACTGGTTAGAATTGAAAAATTGTTTTTGTGTTGGATAGTCCATTTCTCGAGGAAAGTTATAGGCTATATAACATCACGCTACGATCAATACGAGCGGAGCATAAATGAAATATGTTGCAAAATTATTCTTTTTGAGAGCTTTCGTTGCGTGCGCTGCGTAAGCGATTAAAGTTACGCAACATTCATGTATGTAGAGTAGGGCCAGTTGACGCGAGCGAAGCCGCATGGGACAGCTAGTGATATTATAAAACGAATGTCGGTCCATCTGTTTATTCCTCTCTGTCTCCCCTAGTGATTATCATTCTAGAGCCTTTTACGTGTCTTTAACAGCCACTAATGTGTACGTGTGTATCATGATTGTGATTTGTCCTCTGTCAATGTTCTATACGTATCATATACACTGCAGGCAAGTCGACTATACGTTTTGCTACAATTAAACACTTAAGGCTCGTGCAAACGCTGGTACTTTAAGGTAAGTATTCGTCACATCACATAGTCTTACCTTCATACGGCAGCCAGAATGGCAAATACTGCACCTTCCAGGGACAGGCAGATCATATTAAAGTTTCACCAGCTAATTCAGCTCAGTGGTTTAACCATAAGTGTTAAATGCCTTTGTAACTTCATTTCACAGAAAATAATAAACAAAAATTGAATTTCAAACCAATAATTTCATGTTTCTAAATTACATTTTCCAATACTTCTAAATCAAATGTGGGAACACATTCCTCATACATTATTCAATATTGGAGTATTATGATATACCAATAAAAAATTCTAGGTATACATAAGTAAACTAGCTGTTGCTCGTGACATCGTCTGCGAAGCACTTTGAATGGCCAATTTTGTATATTTGAGGGCCGCCTTACTTGAGAAATTATTAGTTCTCCATACAAACTTCCACCCCCCTTTTCACCCTCTTAAGGATGATTTCCGGCATAAAAACTATCCTATATCTTTCCTAATGTCTCAAACCATCTCCATACCAAATATCATCTAAATCGGTTTAGTGGATCAAGTGTGAAAGGTAACAGACAGACGGACAGAGATACTTTCGCATTTATAATATTATATCATATAATATAAATAGCATCTGCCAGCGGGTTCGCCCGCTTGAAAGTCGAAAATTATACCGAGGGAACATATTCTCGGGAAATCCTATGTGCTATTCCTGACAATAATCTATCTCTGTGTATTTCATCTAGATCCAATCAGCCGTTCTGGCGTGATTGAAAACAACCATATACACATCCATACATCCACACTATCGATTTTTTTTTTACATTATAAGTTTAAGTAGATATTTTAAATTGGGTCTGTATAGCTGACTGTTTGTATTGCAAAACAGATTTGTGGAACACGGATAACCGTAGGTACTACGATCTTTTGATATATATGAGAATTGAATTGTATTCTGTTCAATTCCATTCAGACATTCTTTTTGGGGACACTTTTACTATGCGTACAGCTAAGTAGTGCAATTCCCTGCCGAAGTCTGTGATTCCCGATAGATACAATCTAAGGGTCTTTAAGTCAAGAGTGAATAGGTTACTTCTAGGCCAGCGTGCTTCATCGTCGACCACATCGTCGCTTACCATCAGGTGAGATAGTGGTCAAGCGCGAGCCTCTTGATAAAAAAAAAGAAGATTATGCGCTTTCCAATTAGATTGGGTACTGTTGCGAAATAATTGTGAGTTTACTATTCTTCTAAACAATGGTTATTGAACTTGGTTAGCGAATTTGTTCACAGAAAAAATAATAATATAGGGATTCAAAAGTACAATGATTCAGATATATGGTCATTATGTTTCTAATAACAAAATTGATTAGTTTCTGGTTATTTGCGTGATCTTTAAAGGCTCTCACAGATAGCCGCAATGCGACAATGTTTGAGTGCGTATTCGTACACAATTTTCTACGGAAATAATAACCTTAGAACAATATCTATGAAAACACATATATCACAACGTTGTCGTACTACCATGAAGCCAATCTTTTGGAGCCTTAAAAAATACCATGAATTTTAACACATATTTGGACATATTTCTCCTAAAATAAATATTTTGGTTCATCTACATGAAACATAAATAGTTTTTCTGTAAGTAGTTAAATAAAACCTACTGAATGAGTAGGTTTCAATACCTTGTTTCATTCAATACCTTGTTTCCCATATGATAATATAATTAATAATATCATATTCTCACAAACAATACAAAATGCAGTTCATTTTATTCAGCTGCAATGTATTATTATATGATTAACGTTACCAAAAGGAGCTTATTAATACTGCACAGACAGACACATTGGTTACTTTTAATTAAACAAAACACACAATTTTATTCACAGAATTACGGTTAAATTATGAAAGTTTAATAAATTATCTCATATGGACAGAAAAGAAGAAAAATCAAAACTGATTTCTGTAACAATTCGTTTTTCTTTCGAATTCTTACCGTTATATTTTAACGTTTGTACATAATCCTATTATTATCAATTTGGTTTAGTAATTTATTATTTATTAGTCCGTATTGTAATAACGTTCTATTGTTAATTTTTATTTTCTTCTTTTAAACTCAATGGCTTCTTATAAACTTTTTCATCTGGAAGGAAGCGAAGGAAAGTTACAAAGACCTCAAAAAAAAGAAACCTTCTACCAATACGTATAATGAAGCTGTTAATCTAAATGTTTAAAATGTATCCTGTCTATCAGAAGCTACTTGAGTCTTTTGACTATTAATTAGGTGATAAGCACTGTAATGTTCGTAAGCTTCCAGAAAAATAGAGGTTCTAATTGAATTATAGCGAGAAAAATATGATTTACACACACTACTATATTTAATTTTAAATTGCATGTTCTTTAGTTTAATAGGTATCATCATCATATCAGATGAAAGACGTTCAATGCTGGATATAGGCCTCTTCGAAGCGGCGCCTTGTTGACCGGACCCATGGTAGGTAATAGGTATCTACATAGTAAATTGCTTTCCTCATGTTGTTTAAATAGTAATAAGTAAATTCGCACCCCAAAAAGATATCAATCATTCTACAAGTATGCAGACCGTACTATATATGGTCCTTCCAGCCGGATATAAATGGTTGAAGAGTTTACATCCCACATGTTGACCAAATCGTAGGTACCTCACAAACCAAGTCAATGATATATGCTGGATTTTTTTATTATACACAGCTTTCTAATGATTCTTCAACATAAAACTATATAACGACATTATTATAACTTTATTCGTGATAAGTGCCCACTTACGCAATCTATAAATAATAAATTCGGTAGAATATTTTATGAATGTTAATCACCTCTTGTTATGGTTGAATGATTGTTTACTTTGATTGTTTTCTTTTCCAATATTATTAGTAGGTTATTTATAAAACCTAAAAGCGTTTGTGGATAAAGGGTTGCGGACAATCTTATCATCCATATGTACTAGCTGCCGTCCGCGGCTCCGCCCGCGTGGTACTAATAGTACGCCCAATGTCTGTATAAATTATACCTAGTCTATTCTGTTGTATAAGCAATATTTCTGTACGGTTTCATCAAAATCCGTTTCGTAGTTTTTGCGTGAAAGAGTAACAAACATCCATCCTTCGAACCATCCTCACAAACTTTCACTTTTATAATAGTAGTAGGATCAGCTTGGTTTAACTTTAAGCCTACGCCTTGCTTTTCTTTTACTTAGAGTTTAATGTACTTAGAAATTCAAAATAAAAAAATAGTTTCTAGGTTTTGAGGATGGGAAAATGGTATTCTTATATTTATATGTAGAGTCTGATAGTCTTAAATTTATACCCTCACAGCTTCGTAGGTCTCGCGGTCGCAAGTGTAACTGCTAAGCGTGAAGTTTCTGGTTCGATTTCCAGGTCGGGTAAAATAATTATTATTAGGTTTTTCCATTAGGAATTTCTCAGTAGCAGCCTAGAGTTTGGAAGTTGGCGGTGTGAAACCCCCGTGCCTCGGAAAGTACGTCAAGTCGTTGGTTCTACGCCTGATCTCTGGTCATCATCATCATCATCATCATTACAGCCGAAAAACGTCCACTGCTGGACATAGATCTCACCCAGGCGTCGCCACATTAACCGCTCCCGTGCCTCCCACATCCAGCGCATTCCCGCAACCTTGGGTTGCAATATGTATCAAGAATGTAACTATGTAAGTTTGGTTGTATTCATAGTTTTTGGTAATAAAGTTTTTATTAAGTGTTATAATGAGGGAATAATAGAGAATACTAGAATACTTGTGCACTGTTATATCTCCCGCACCAATGGCTAGACTCCGCTGAGATTGGCCACCGTGGCCGAAATTCAGTTTGGCCTTAATGACGGGTTCTCCTCCCAAAAATAATATTAGGTTTAATACTAAATCACAACACTAAATTACTTACTAACCACCAAATACTCCATTGCAAAGACACAGGAACCCAGTAAAACAAATTTTCTTATAAATTTCCGTACCTATAAAACTTCGGAGAAAAATATCGGTAGCGTCACGATAAAAGTTTTTCAATACATTATGGAGACATTAAGTCATAGTCTGGAAGTGGCTATCGATTTTTCGTAAGCTACCAAGTAGGTCAGTACATACACCTGCCGATACAAAATACGACACAGCTGTTGTTTCAAAATTCAAGTATCGTTTGCTCTTTGTATTTTTTTTTAAGTTTGTACGTAGAAGGTTTTGTTAAATGTTCTGGAAATTCTCTTTGGAGCATATTAGAAGAAAGAAAAAAATAAAAAGAGTTTATTTGTGCCAGGTATGACGCATACCATTAAAAAAAAAAGCAAATTTTGGAGTTCGATCAGTTTGATGGTATCATTTTCATCAATAAGTACCATTTATTTAGAAGTATTTGCATAACCTGACACACTTAGCATTGGGGAGTTGCAGTGGCCATCTGTGGTCTCCTTCATCAGTTCCATTTCAGCAAATGATACCTTCTGAGTGCAAATGATGACATTGTTGATGAAAATACCAAAATCGCTATAAGTATGCCTTAATATTTGAGGAGTTCCCTCAATTTCTCCAGGATCCCATACTAAAATCCTGACTTGATGACCATGGGACCACCTAGTAAATATACCCTTTCAAACGAAAGAAGAATTTTCCAAATCGGTCTAGGCGTTTTTGAGAAATCTGGGTAAATGCATAAAACAAAAATCCGACGAACTGAGAACCTCCTCTTTTTTTTGAAGTAGGTTAAAAAAGGTTTTATTTTCACTTTTTTTGCTGTAGTACTTAATGAGCAAGTTCTAGGTATAGTACGGTGCATATAATTCTCAAAGTCATGCCAGAATAGTTTACCCGAATAACATAAAACTTGAATATAGCCGCTGAAATGAGAATTTACCAGGGTGAACTGTACACATCTGCGTTCCCCTTTATAGCGTACCGGCCTGATGTGATATTATAAAATGGCCTAAATAACATTACAGACTTACTATTGCAGCAATTCTGAGAGATTTTCCGTTGTTTATTGAAGAATTATTTCGTATATCTCCGAAGTTCTTCATCAGATCTTCACCAAATTTAAATGGGACCAAATGAAAAGCACCAGCGTTCAAATTAAAAAATAATCATCAATATCGGTATACCTAGTAAAAAAAATTGATTTTACACACAAAAAAATACACAGGAATTGAGAACCTCCTCCCTTTTTAGATCGGTTAAAAAATAACATATTGTGAAAACAATAATAGGGAAAGGATGCGTCACCTGACGCGATACGTGGCGATGCGCTCGCTCAGTTGATGTTTAATTGTATTAGCGATTAGTGGTGCAAAAAAAATATCTATAATATCTTAGAAATTTTTGATTCTGATTTATCACTTGTTGAGGAGCCACTAAAAAGGGATAGCTATTTCACAGGTTCGTGAGAGAAAAATTTACTGGAATTATACAAGACACGACATTGTGTAACACTGCGGCCTCGTGATGTCGTCATCTCTACGGCAAACTTACGAATCTGCAGTTTTTGTAAATTTGACATTTCCATTAAAAACTACACCTTATGTTGTCCTACACATGGTGTAAAATTTTCAAAATTCTGTCTCTAACGGTTACAGAAATGTCATAGTGCGAATCTAACTTTTTTGTTGATACACCCATACTAAACTTACGAAACTGATATCAGTTGTTTTGGCGTAGTTGAAAACGTGAAGTCCGAAAAAAATGCACCACGGTCAACCTACGAATCTGTCATATTCGTGAGTTGAGATCATAGCACACTTTAATAAATCGATCTAGCGACACACAGCAAACATACGAATATGTAAGATTCGTAAGTTCACATTGGTAGAATATATTCTTTAAGAGACTCAAGTAACCCATAGCAAACTTACGAATCGAGCAGTTTTTTGCTGTATGTTGCTCCACTTGGTAACGAATCATTCCACAGTAAACATAATTGATCATGTTTTCTATGAGTCTGGACATAGTCACATGGAGTGTGATTCTATTCACTCGAAAATAGAACAGAAATGTAAAAATACAGCAATTTACACTCCGGATGGGTGGATACAGGTGATGAGAGTAGCCAGAACTAATCCTCGGCCATTTAATGTGAATGTCTTAGTTCATGACGATTTTTTAGATTTCAACCCCAATCAGTGTCAGTTCGTGGAAGCGAGAAAACAAAGTTCGAAGAAGAAATGCTCAAATAAAGTTAAAAGAAATAATGAACAAGAAGACAATGGAGCACTAGAGGAGACAAGACCCAAAGTGAAGATAAATTTCCAAGATGCTGTGTGGATTCAATACCGTAAAGACAACCCTAAATCAATATTTATTAAAACTGACTACAATGACGAGACCTTTAAAGAATTTAATATAAAACCAAAAAGAGGAAAAAGTACGTGCATAGTACCAAAAAATATTTACACAGAAAGAATACCCATTTCCAAACAAAAAAAAAGAGATCTCTTAAAACTCTGTACCGATAACCAAATCCCAAAATATTACCATTCTTTTTACAAAAACCTCCCAGATTCGGAAGCTATTGAAGATCGCTTGCCTGATCCAGATGCTGAAGAAGATGAGAAACTGTAGGAGTACCTACAGTTCCTCTTTATCTTCAGCATCTTACACAATCTTTAAATACTTTTTTCTACGATTTCCTCTTACTTTGATTGTTTTGTGAAAGTCGCGACTATATTGTTTTTGTCTTAAATAAATAGTTAGGATTATTTGTATAGGTACGTATTTTATTATCTTAATATATATAAATCTCGTGTCACAATGTTTGTCCTCAATGGACTCCTAAACCACTTAACCGATTATAATAAAATTCGCACACCATGTGCAGTTCGATCCAACTTGAGAGATAGGATAGTTTAAAAGGGTAGGGTAGGTAGGGTTAGGTAGGGTAGGGTAGGGTAGGGTAGCGTAGGGTAGGTAGGGTAGGTAGGGTAGGGTAGGGTAGGGTAGGTAGGGTAGGGTAGGTAGGGTAGGGTAGGGTAGGTAGGGTAGGGTAAGGTAGGGTAGGTAGGGTAGGGTAGGGTAGGGTAGGTAGTGTAGGGTAGGGTAGGGAGGGTAGGGTAGGGTAGGGTAGGGTAGGTAGGGTAGGGTAGGGTAGGTAGGGTAGGTAGGGTAGGGTAGGTAGTGTAGGTAGGTAAGTAGCCAATTGACGGGAGCGAAGCACCGGGGGTCAGCTAGTTACTCTAATAATACTCCAAACATAATTATATGAATTCACTTGTTTTTTTTCTGAAACGTGTTATTACTATTATTTATCTTATGAGATAAATCACGTCTTTTAAAGGAATAATTAGTATAATTATAATATCGTGAATATATTATTCTAATACTACAAGAATAACAAATAAATGCATTTTCATTACTTTACACCTTCATACATTAGAGTTCAAATGTATTATATTACGCTTTAGCAAATTTACGAAATTGGCACTTTCGTAAGTTTACCAAAATATTTATTCAATAGTTTTCTTATGAAATTACGAAACTACCACTTTCGTAAGTTTGCTAAAGCGTAATATAATACCTTTGAACTCTCGTGTATGAAGGTGTAAAGTAACGAATATGCATTTATTTGTGATGCGTGTTATATATGTAGAATCCATTCATGGTAAATAAAAACAGGCGGATTTTGAAACTGAAATTTATCGCAGAATTTATTACATCCCTTTCCTAAAAATAAATATCGTCAATCTAAAGTTTCAAAACGCTCCCCTGTAAAATTTGGTTTTTGCAGTTTCGTAAGTTTACCATAAAGGTGACGATGTGCATTTTTAGGACGAACGGTCAAAGTGACGCGCCGCGACACCGCACTGTTCCACGTTTAAGGCGATATATACTCCCCAATGTTAACGCAGTTCTGGCCGTGCGACCGCTCGGAGCCAAAATATCAATATTGAACCTCCTTTTGAACAGTTTTTTTTTGCAAAATATTATTTGATTTACATATGCTATTTCAGTTATGAAGAAATTCCAGCCATCAATTTTTCTGTGTAAAATATTTTTAAACATCCAAGTCGGTTTGGAGGAGTATCTAAAAGTTGCGAAAAATATCGTGCTACAATTATTTTTTTAAAGCAAAACTATTTGTTATATGATAAAAACATGTTTCTAAAATAATGTACATGAAACAATAATAAATATATATTATTTTCAAACCTTTTAACCTAGCTGTTACAAAGGAGTATTCAAAAGTTGTCGTTTTACGACACTAAAGCGGATGTAGGCCCTTAAGACGTCGTGACGTGGTGATGGGGGCAAGCCCTTAAACATAAGTAGCTAAATTTGTGTGAAATATAGATAGGGACATCTCTGGGAATTATTTACATGTTATATATTTTTTGAATGTTTGTATTGTCAGTGTATTTTGGATGTAGTTAAAATGTTGTAATGTGTTTCTTAGGCCTCTTGTAATAAGGGCGACCGCGTACAGATCCAAGCTGCTGCTGTTGACAAGACCAAAGAGACAGTCTTATTTACAAACGACATATACTCTAACAGCCCCAATCAACTTGACGCTATCCCTTAAGGCACATCCTACAAAGCTCAACCTCCACAAAGGTCATGTATGCAATAAAACCGGACATCTAATAACTCGCAGACCTTTTATAATACTTTTAATTGCTCCATGTAAACTTGCTTACAGTCAGAGGTCCCGTACATTGCCCGCACATTGCTCCCTAGTGGACCGTAACTGAATTATAGCCCCCTTGACGACAGTCGGGATGACCGCCGCAAGTTGCCTGAAGTTTGTGAAAGATGGTAACTATAGTTACGTTGAAATTGTTGAAGTTCGTATTGAATTTTCAAGTGGTTGGGTCAACCATTTTGGAAGTGTGGTTTTGAAATAATAGTTATATGGAAGTGGAATAATTTTATAGAAAGTGCTCTTGGCTCGCATATTGCTTTAGCTAAATCCATTTTATTACAGAGCTCTGACAAGTCTCGGTGATCACTGCCACTGCCAAAACTTTCCATAAAAACCAAGCGTGTCGGTGAGTGTCACTGTTAACTCATAAAGAGTGACTGCCGATGGCTATATTACACTATCATACATAGGATCCTATCTCTTATCCCATATATATGACCTCTAGAATCTCTAGAATATATGTGTATTACATTATCACAATCCCATTTTTTCATATTTGGTTGCAATGGACAAGTTGGTTGTGTGCAGTATTACTACTTCGGCAGTGTATACAGCAGTGTTCCCAAAAATAATTTTAGGATTCCACATTCACTAAGCATAATTATTGTGATCATACGCCAAAATTACGTAGTAGTGTACTCCGTCAATAAAACCGTCACAATAATTAATTGCCTTCGACTTAAGGATACGTCAGTACCAAAACTGAAAAGGCAAAATCACATAATTTCGTGAACGGATTTTGTATCTGGAAATTATGAAAATAAATTTGACAATTTAATACAGAAAGATTCAATAAAGCAAGACCAGGGGCTTTATACCATCATGGTATAAAGCCCCTGGTCTTGCTTTATTGAATATTTACCATGTTAAAACTATCATAGTGCGACAGTGAAAAACGGACAGGGCTATTTGTCTTTTATAGCTCCGTGTTGCTCCTGTTTCTGTGATCATATCTTTTCTTTTTTGAATTGGCTCGCGCTTTACCACTATCTCACCAGATGGTAAGCGATGATGTGGTCGACGGTGAAGCACGCTTGCCTAGAAGTAACCTATTCACTCTTGACTTAAGATTGTAGCTATCGAAAAGCACAGACTACGGCAGGGAATTCCACTCCTTAGCTGCACGCATAATACAAGTATTTTCAAAACGTTTAGTGCGTATGGGTGGGATGTCCACCATGTACCGATGGCGCATCGCCGTATGTCTGGTAGTCCGATGATGAAACGGGCTAGATGGAATTAGGTCATGCAATCCCATCGCACACTCCCCGAAATGTAAAAAACCGACAAGTTAGCAACTCGGCGATGATGTTCAAGGCTCTGGATTTTGACTTAAAAAGTGCCTCATCGCTGATGAGTTTCTTGGCCCGCTTTTCAATCGACTCTAGATCGAAAAGCGATCGATCGCTTCGATCTGCTCTCTCTATACCTAAGATCCTAGATTTATGATAGTGTAATACCCCCTTAAAATACTGAAACTTGTGCCCTTTTAAGATACCTAATGTCAATACAGGTGCCTATAACTTGCACAAAAGTCATATACTCTAACAGTCGCCTTTACTTAAATTATTGACATGTGTACAAATTTTGATAAATAGATGTGCCGTACAAATATTGATAAATAGATGTGCCGTACAAATGTTGATAAATAGATGTGCCGTATAAATACTGTTGATCAATTTGATACAACATGGTTATTTCAGCGCGCTTTTTTTAAAGTTTTATCCAGACTAGATATAAAAAGGTCTAGGTAATTAGACATAGGCACTGGATGAGGTGAGTCGTTGAAGTCTGTAGCACTCAGATTAATGGGCTAACGACTGCTCTCATTTATCAGGCTTTAGACGTAGGCCAGTTAAGAGTTCAGGGTTCAGTGAGTGAAAACTAATCAATGGGATTTATATATATTTTTTGAAAAGCATAAAACTGCGTTTGGGTTGATTGCAACTTTTTCTATCTCTGAAATTATTAATTAGAAAATGACAAAGATGTATTATCTGGAACAGTTATTCAAAATGATTGAAATAATATATAAAATACACAGTTACGATATTACAAAACTCTAGAAGAGAGAGAAACTTTATTATAGGCCACATCATAGCTTACCATCAGGTGAGATATTTTCTAGACATTAGAAATTGATTAAAAAAGTGTGATTCTTAAATATTCACCTCAAAGTACCTGTATATAAAACAAGCTGTTACCCGCGACTTCGTCCGCGTGGTTATGAAGATATAAAGTTTATTGATGTTTAACGCAAATAATTATTATATTTCAGAAACAGAAAATGCCTGTCACACTAAGCAACATTTTTTAAGGCAGCAATTAGAAAAAAAATATATAGAGGTTTTTATTTTTGTAAAACCCTTTTTATACAACACATTTTTAAAATCTTTGAAATAGTTATTATTTTGGTGCATCAATTTTTGTAAATCACAGCGAACCAAAAAAAACAACAACGAAACTACACACACATGTGTGTTATTAATTTTGTTGTATTTTCTGTTTGTCGTATTATAATATAAGTCATCAAAAAATGTTTGTTGACAACATATAGGGTTGCGGAAGCGATTATATATATTCCCTTAAACCGGCCCTGACGTAAAATCTGTTCCTATCTGACATGTCTTAACTATAAAGACCACCGTGTGGAATTTTAACTGGTGTTAAGCCTGAGTTGATCACCGATTTACAAAAACTGCTGCACCAAAATAATAACAACGAAAGTACGACAACATGGAAAGACACCACTGCTGTGGCATTTTCAATGAGTTAAATCTCATAGATTTTTTTTATTTTCGCTGTTGTTTTTCCAGGGGAAAATACAAAAAAAATATTTGAGCAATAACTTGATGAAACTACTTAGCTACGTAAAAGTTATTTTAAAAACATATAAATACTTATCTTCGTTTGAATTAATTTTGTTGTATTTTCTGTTTGTTGTATTATATATAAGCCATCAATAAATGTTTGTTGGATACATAGGGTTGCGAAAGCCAAATTTCAAGTTTGTAGCACATGGAATGAAGAACTTTCATACAAACTTGCGTGAGTCCTTAAACCTCCTTAATCCGGTCCTGTCGCAAAATCCGTTCTTAATGGATGTTTACTAACTTTAAACTACTTCTCTGCCAAATTTTAAGTTTGTAGCTAAAAAATGAAGGACTCTCGCAAGTTTGTATTAAAATACAAACTTGCGAGAGCCCTCAGACCCCTAAATCCGGCCCTGTCGCAAAATCTGTTCTTATAAGACGCCTACTAACCATAAACTACCTCCATGCTAAATTTTATCTTTATACGTCAAGCAGTTTTCGATATTTAGTGATAAGTGAATGAGTGACCTTTCGCTTTTATATATATAGATAAATCTGTACGAAACCCCGTTCCAAACAAATTAGCCACGAACAATCAAGCCTTTCCGCCCACAATAAATTACTGGCTGCATAGAAACACTAGATTCCGCTTAGACTAGAATAGAGACAATGAGAACCAAAGGTACAATAGAGATGCACATTTGACCAACTTTTAATATCAGTAGAGCGGAATAAAAGCGGGCACCCACCTCCGGCGAGCTCATTTAGACAAATTATGCACGTGGAGTCTGAAAAATATAAAGGTACGGAACCAACTAGGGATGTACAGTTGGCAGAGCCGTCCTTTTTTAAGAAAGCCAATTTTATGTTATGGAACTACAATTATTTTTGGGAGCTATGAAGTTGAATATTTGTGTGTGTGCAATAATTGTAGTAGCTGTGTTGACGAATAACTTTTGTGAAATATAAAAAAAAAAAAAAAATACTTGGCTGGTGGCTTGGATGAAAAAACTGGTGATGACGTTTGGCAGAAAAAGACAACACATATTTAAAAACGTGTTGGCGAAAAAAAAAAATGTGATAAATGGCAAGATCATAATTATAATTAATTTTTTAACAAAACTGTTCTTAGTTTTTTTCGTTATATTTAAACAGTTATATCAAATTGCAAATAAATTTTTGAATTCTGTACCGAAAACATGCCGACAGTTCCCGAACAAACCCGAGCGAGTGTGACGTCACACTGTTTACTTTAAAGATTTTATGCATAAGTAAATGATTAAATATAAAGGCTTCACAGATTTCAGCCTGTATAATATTTAGAGGTCATGAAGTTTTTTTTTGCGCCAATCGTGTTTGTTTACTTTTTTATTTTACACCAATATCACCTACCTTATGTAAAAACGATTACAAATAATTATGACAATTATGTTTCTAAATGTATTAAACAACTAGAAAAAGCCCAGATCTAAACGTAATTAAGAAACACCGTTACAATAACACGTTCATTAGTAGTGATACTGTATTATTATGCTCTAAACTTTCAAATCGACCACAGGTATAATATCAAAATTAGCCTTTATGCCCAGTTAAATAAAATTAGCTTTTATAAATAATATTTTTTACACTAAATTTCGGATATTTGTATTCAATTTAAGTGTAGGCGCCGGCGCCGTTGCAACAGTACTCTCTTGAAATTCCTTAAACATTATGACGTCACAAATATCAAATATGGTGAACGTAATCGTGACGATGGTGGCGCTTTCGTATACACGTGGTACTTTTTAAAATTGTATCGCTGTTCATAATAAATTTATCGATGCTACTTAATAGAAAACAAAAAAACATGTATAAGAGTTTTTCGTAACGACAATATAATTTATGATATGTAAAGTTCAATAATAAATAAGAAAAATGTTTTTTTAACCGCTTGAAAATCCATTCAGTAGTTTTTGAGTTTATCGTGAACAGACAGACAGACGTGGCGGGATACTTTGTTTTATAATATGTAGTGATGATAGATACAACGCATTGTGTAATAAAGACTATATAAGAAATGTATTTCTTTATTTATGCTAGTCATAGTGACGTACAATTTTAATATTATCTGATAGGCACTATTACGTAGTCATAAGTAATATTCTGGATCTAAATACAATATTGCATATTTTCCAAAGTAAGACAGACTACAAAATCCAACCCACACATGAAAATCAAATAAACACGAATACCTGATGCTTTACCATTCTCCCATCCTTGCTAATGTGTCTAATGTATGACGTAACACACGATGTGCGGCGCCTGTGTATACGCTTCTTAAGGTCGCTTTCGTAGATTTGTTCTTGTTTGTGAATGCATTTGTTAAAGGGGAAAGGGGAGTATAAAACAATGGCGTTATTTTCCAGGAGAACAATAAAAGTATCTTGTTCCTTGCTGAGTAAGTAAAGATTAATCTCAGCTACGCTCGCAGGTAATATGCGATATATTCATCTCGCTTCGTGCATTATAATGCTAAGACAATGTCTGGTTCTTTTCTTGTATTCTTTCATTATGTTTGGTCTTAAAGGATCTGAGTGGACGTTTATTTTAAAACGCATGGTCTGTTTCTTTACCTATTACGAAGTAGTAAAAGATGCATTCTGACTTCTGTAATGCATTTTTGCAGGGTCTTCTTATCTACAGAATTTCGGAAAAATAATAAGGTATCAAGACATCATAGCTTAGAAACATCTTATGGCACCTCCCCGAGCAAAACGCCGTGCTAGCCGTTTTTGTGCAGTATTTAAGAACTATCTACTCGTTATTTAAAAAGAAATATCAATTAATAAAAATACATTCAATTTCTAGATAAAATTGATTCCAAAATGGCAGTATACTTTTTTTTTAAAGAAGTATATGTTTCACTAATCTCCTTCCAACAAAACTATAAAAGTGAGAAATAATGGTTGATAGCCTCGTAAAGTGTATATTAATTAATTTTTGTACTTAACTAATGGATGGACAATTTGATAACGAATATTTTGTACCTTTTTGTTCTTTAAAAATACCAATATTCGATTTTATAAAATAAAAAAACTAAATCTGGGCGTTTTAACTACTGTAAATTCATGCGCCACCAGTATGCCGCTAGGGCACTAGGAAAGCTCAAGAATTTTTGGTCAGGGTACGGCCTTAATATCTTCTTTATGGAGAACCTATCTACTCTTATCCGACTGGCAATGAAGGCAGGATAATTCCATCAAGGGCCGACACATCCACTAGTTATTTCGATCCGTTCGTGAGCGGCTGGCCAGAATGTGGCTAGAGGTGGGTCACTGTGTTGCCCAATTTCTCACAGAACAAAGTAATTATTCTTCTTCAAACTTGTTGCCTCGCTTTTATGTCAATGTTCTGCATCTGACAACGAATATATACAATCTCCATATCATGTCTTATGGGAGTGTATTCTTTGGCAGATAGATCGCAATATTATGTTGGATAATGTACAGACTGCATCAAGAGTTGTTTACTATTACGGACCTTGTAGAAACTTAAACAAATTTCATATCTATTATTGGAATCAAATATATAATATATAACTGCTCATAATGTAAGGACATGGTAAGGACCCATTAATATTAGTGATAATTTTTATCCGTGGTGCGAGGCAACTGTGCTTATCCGAGTTGTAAACGATCCTTTATGCCTATTGGCTATGTTTGTTCTGTCTCCTGCTTGATATGGAGGGAAGTGTTTTTTTTCCTTTTCCTCCGTTATTCTTTTCAGATTAATTGCCAACACAATTCAATTTATTCGCCGGAACTTCATCGAGCTTGTTGATTCTGGATTTCACGAATTGCAGTGGTTTGAGAGTTAATTAGTTAGTTTTTTTAAGTGTTTGTTTTGCGGTGAGTTAGTTATCTACTCGTAAGTAAAAAAATGGTCAGCGAATGAAATCATACTAATATTATAAATGTGAATGTAAGTTTGTTTGTTACGCTTTCACGCAAAAACTACTGAACATCATGAAACTTTGTACATATATTCTTGGAGGTATAAGAAGTAACATAGGATACATTTAATAAAAAAAAAAAAAAATACTGACTTCACTGCGAGCGAAGCCGCGGGTAAAAGCTAGTATAGAATAAATAGCAAAACCATTATTTTTGATGCCCACCGTACAAACTGCAATTACTGAAGAAACTCAAAGAGTGACTCCACAAACATTTAATTTTTACTCTCGCAGTCATTAATTTAACTTACGGTAAGATTCCTTTTCATTTAAAACGTTGAAGTGTGAATTTCAATATCAATTATATTTTAACAGCTGGTTACTTTGTTGAAAGATCTACTTTTTTGGTTAAATTATGCGTCATAATTGTAGAGTAATTTCTTTTTAACTGGCGATTCAAAACTTATGCTTTTATGATGGACGGCATCTTTCTATCAGCCGCGTTACCTAGCATAGTCATTAACATAATTGATTCTTTTGGTGGCCCATTACTAATTTTCTTTTTGTTTTACCAAGTATTTACCAAAAAAGACATCATGGCCTCGCTAAGAGCTCGTCTCTCGTGATTGAGGTCGTGGGTCAAATCTGGGCAAGTATCCATGTTAATTTACAAATTCATAATGTTCCTTCCAACTTTATCATCGCCATCGGTGACAACGGTGAAGGAAAATATCGTGAGAAATTTTGAAATCGCCAAGCCGTCTTAAGACGTGGTCGTTCACAATGGGCCTTACCAGAAAGCTTAAAGTAACCAAAAGGGCAATGGAGAGGGCTATGTTCAGAGTTTCCTTGCGTGATCGCATCAGAAATGATGATATCAGTAGGAAAACCAATGTTACCGACATAGCCCGAAGAATTGCGAAACTTAAGGATGATGATAAGGATGGCCAATGGGGCCGAAAAGTTCTGGAATGGCGACCGCGAACCGGAAGGCCATACGTTGGAAGGCCTCCCACCAAGAGGTCCGATGACCTCGTTAAGGTGGCGGGAATGCGCTGGATGCGAGACGCACGGTCAGTGTGGCGACGCCCGTGGGAGGTATATGTCCAGCAGAGATGAAGAAGCCGTCTTGAACAAGTGTCGTGATCCATGCTCGGTCTTTCTCTGTATGAGAAGAGGTCCTTGCCCTGCAGTGGGACAGTTTCAGGCTGATATTGGTTCACCAAGTAATCCGGGATTCTTTTGAACTGATGCTCTTTTAGAAAAATCGTGTTATTTTTCATTTTTTATGGAATAGAAAATGTAGAAGGATGTTGGGGCAACAAGTATGCGTATACACACTGCATATTTTCTACGTTTAAGTAGAGTGCTTGCATTATATGTAAGATCACCATAATATTGTTTTTTTTGCTCGTTTGTTGTCCTTTATTTTTACCAAACTTATTTATATACGATGCGTACTAGGATTAAATATGGTTCAACCCTAGATTTAAATTTTGCGTAACTACTTACAGTTTTTTTAAACATGGGGTAGCAGGGAATTTAATTTTTCCCGAAATGTAAAATGACCCTGTCAGTTGTAAACTTTGTGAAAAACAAAGCCATACGATTTCACAAAATAACTACCTACTTGTAACTCACCCGCCTTTCTCTGTCATACCAAAGCAGATACTCTTTCCCTTTGCCATCCGAGATTCCAAGACCAACCTCACAAAACTCGGCACATTTTCTTTGACACCGTTCGTCTTCCATTACTATATAACTGGGAGGCGTCCTGAACGAAAATGTTTGCACTTTGGCGTATTCCCACAGCTCTCCGGCAGAGAATATAGACAGCCCGGCTCCCCGTCATATCGTAAATTAAATTTAACACTTCGGACGAGACGCTTATGTCATCCATTTGCGTTTGAAACTTATACTTGCAAGATGTTCGGAGACACTGTGGTGTTTTAAAGATGGACTTGGATGGTAAACAAATAGTGTGAGTCTGACACCGACGTTAAGAAGAAGCCATGGATTCAGTACATGATTCTGGATCCCCTCTGTGTTGGACTTTTTCATAGGTTTTTTCCTATTAAAAAAAACATATTTAATAAAACCTGTAGGTCCAGAATCATGTACTTAACTAAATCCGTGCTTTTTTTTCGCGTTGACGCCGTCAGACACACTCCTTATATGGTAACTATTATACAGTATGATGTTTTTTGAAGTTACTTAGCTTTGAGACTGTCTGAAGAGACTACAGCGTAATGCACCCGCCCTTTGAGTTCCTGTGTCGTGTTTTATTTCTAAATTCAGTATTTGTAATAAGGTAAGGTACATCGGACAAGTTAACTTAGTGTAGTCTTTTTCCATTTGTTTTTCTTTTATAAAAACTTTCTAACAAATAAATACAACTGACTGCCCAATAAAAACACTAATAAGTGAAAAATAACTTCAATTTCGGATGTTGGTGATTCTGGTTTCGTTTCTTCGACACCGAATTCCGAAATTGAAGTTATTTTTCATTTTGTATTTTTTTGTAAAAAGTTTTATAAAAATCAGTCCGTAATTAACGGAGAAATCGGTGAACATAAAGAAAAAAAAACAAAGATACAGTCGAACAGGAGATCTCATATCGTATTTTTTAATTTGTTTAATATCTAGAAAGAGACAGGGTTTACAGGTGAAAACTGTCAATTCAAGTTGAACTAAAGTTTCTTTATAAACATAGTAAACATTTCAGATTGCATCGATTAAAAACATGGCGAATTTGTACTCATTTGTTTCTGTCACCGCCTTTTTTTAGATGGCTGCAAAAGTAGAAACGATAACATTTCCGAAAATTTTTGTTCGAATTTAATTTTCCCGAAAGCTATAGACTGACGTCTTTTTTGCTATATATGCATTATTTGACATATTTTCAGATCATCGAAGTATCATGTAGTTTATATATTATTTTACCAAACTGCATTTCGCCGATTTACAAAGTAACTTTTTGCTTTTGACCGAATGAAAAACGTTCAAAAGAGGGTTTCTTTTGAACTTTTTTCATTTACCATATTTTCACCACACCGAAACAACATTTTACGGAATATAACAAATATATAGCCGGTTACTTCGTAGCATTTTCAATTTAAAATTGAAATAGTGTCATAAAAAGTCAATCTGTTGTGCTACAAAATTTAGTGACAGAAACGTATCGCTGCAAAACCGACTTCACACAGTCTTGTCTGTGTTTACGTATTTATTTTGAATTTTCATGCAAATGATTTATTAATAGCTGTCATACATTAGACATTTTGATCATATATTATTTCAAAGAATTAGTCCAAGAGCGAGCGAAGCGAGCTCGGGAATTTAGGGCACCATGTCATCTCCTTCATGTTAGGTTACTTTAGACACTGCAAACAGAAATAGGCTCCATCGACTATATTTTTTTTTCAATTCTCTGTTTTTAACATTTTTATTCGCCCCGTGTCTCTCTCGCTTAGTATTTTGATATGCGTATAAAAATACATACTTCGAACAAATGTTATAACGGCTAAGTGTAACTTCGGCAAAAAGTTTTTGACTAAACGAAACGCCGGAGTAGCGAAAAAATTGAAATGATAATAGGTCAACTGAGACAGTGGCAGACGTGACTTCGATGAAATAAAAAAAACGAAACGATAATAGTTGAAAAGTTTTAGATAAAATGAAAGTCGGTCAAATATTTTTCGAACTTATTATAGGTAACCCTGCAAAAGGTAGGAGCATTACTCCATTTTTTTTTTAATTAATAAAATCATGCCACCTAATTTACTTTAACCACACTTTTTTTAGGCTTGTGCGCGCCCTCCAGCAGCACGCGCAGGGTGCGCACGCGGAACACGAGGGCCCACAACTCATGGTAGCGCTCCACCAGCCGTCCTATCGCACCGTACCACGCCACCCTGGTCTACGGTTGCCCCTTCGCCAACATGGAAAAGGCAGGCGGCAACGGCCGTAGCTGAACCCTCAGTCAGTCGTTTTGCGCGGGTTGACACGCTTCAATCGACAATCTATCGAACACGTAATTATGACACGATGGCTTGCAAAAATACCCCGATTAAAAAAATAAACACCCATAACTTTTGAACGGGTAAACCGATTTTCATCAAACATAGCTATGCACACTGTCGATAAAGTCACCTTTCAAAAAAATAAATAACGAAAATTGATTTATCCGTTTAGTAGCGATGAAGCCACAGACAGATACACAAACAGATAAATACACAGTTACATACGTCAAACATATAACACTGCTCTTTTTCCGTCAACAATGAAAGCATTAAAATTAAAACATGGCACGCCCATGGGTGTTAATTCGATGCATCGTTTCCATATTGGAAACTGCTTAATCAATTCAACGATGTAATCATTGGACTACTTTTATATATATATGGAGATATCCCTGCCTATAAAACCTGTTGTATAGTATTATTGTAGGAAATTAAATAATAATTGGGTCTGACAATGTTTTCAAGTGCGTTAGACATTAAAATTGTGAGTATACTAAATTGTTATTATATTATAAGATTGATTTTTGTTTATGAAGATTCTCTGGAGGTACTTATCTGAACACGAAAATTTATTCAGTGTTTTGTTCCTTCTCTTCAATTCCCAGTGTCACTTGTAGGTCACAGAAGTTTAATATTTTTTCTACCATAGGGTAATATATATTTTTTTAATTCCATTAACATTTTTGCAAAACCAATAAGACAAACTATACACATAGAAAAAAAAAAACGATATTTCGCACGAAATTCGAGCAGTCTGTGTATGTCTTATCTCTTGCGATAAAAAGTAAAATAAAAATACCAAGACCGTAAGTATTGTTATTTTTTATTAATGCATTAAATTAATGAATAAATAAGCTATTCTACAAATGTTTCTAGTGGAAAATAGTAGATTATTAACCAAGGGCTGTATGACATCAATTGCATACGAGGTTTTTGGCGCCTGAGCGTAGCGAAGGCGCTAATTAACCCGAGTATGCAATTGATGCTTACGCCCGAGATCAATACTCTGCTTTACATATCGATTGTGAGGTAAGTAAACAACAAGACAGCAGGTTTCAATGAACATTTATTAAGAAGAAAAAAATGTGTATTTAATTAAAATTAATAGTAAAATTATTACAATTTGTAAGAGATATGGTCACGTTCTTTTTAGGAATATTTATAGTTTGAATATGAGTTTGTGATGATAAGATTTGAGTTTGAGTGACTTGAGGTTCTTGCATCGTAAATGGCGGCAGTTGACTGGTACTATTTTCTTCATTAAAAAATGGCTCAGATGATGTGCTTTGACGTGGTGATTTTAAGTTTATAATTTCTGTTATTTTAGAAGTAATTTTGCTTTTGTTTGCCATCGAATCTTCGATATAACCTTCGGCCACTTTGCTGGACTTCCAGCTGCCGTGCCTTTTTAACAGAGTGAGGTTGGCTCCCGAATCAGCCAATAGAGTCGCTGATGTTCTGCGAAAGCAATGCCCGGTGTATAACTCTACGTTACTCAGTTTTAAATATGTGGCTATTTGCTTTGGCATGCCTGTAAATTTGTTTTTTCCTATTACTTGTCTGTGGCATTTTCCTTTACTGTAATTAAGAAAAAAACGATTTGTATCCACGTTTTCAGGCCGAAGAGCTTGATATTTTTCAACATAATTTGCAAATTCTTCATGCACAACAAATGACCGGTCAATTTTAGTTTTCGTGTTAGGCAGTTTTATGAGTAGTAATTTGTTATGTTTTTCTACATTTTCTATTGTCAAGTTTGTCAATTCCACGGTTCTGTAGGCTCCCGATATCCCAAAAATTAGAACAACCTGTAAAAAAGACATAAGTTTTATTAAAGGCACCAAATTCGCATAGTATTTTTGTGAAATATTTTGGTAACTTATTAAAAAGGGCAAGTAAATACGTAGGTACCTTTATTGCTAAATAAATTTCATCCGGAGCTTCATTTAAGAATTTCTGTACTTCTTCTGCAGTAAATACCTTCGATTTCTTGCTTTTAAAGCCGTCAGACTGCCTTTTCAAGAAAGCAGTAAGTTTAGAAAATCTTTCAAATTCACGTCATGTTTTGTCATCATTGTAGATTTTAACATGGAATAAAAGCACCATAAACTAGAAGGTTGTAGCCTCTTAGATAATTCATCAAAATATGATATAAAACACTTTCAGAAAGAGATTTCACTTTTTTTTCTGACCGCCATTTCATAAATTCGTCGTATGCCTTTACATATCTTTCTTTCGAGTTCGGCGGTAATATATTTTCGACAACTGTTTTTGCCTTTTCTTTAATAAAATCGGGCGTTAGATCTATGTCTTCGTCACTAGACATGTTTAAAACTTTTGAAAAAGAACTCAAACAAGAAAATTAATTATTTTCGCGATGCTTTCGCGCCTACTCTACTAGTAGACTGCCTTTTTTTTTTTCACGCACGCAAGCGCGTCAAATCTTGCTGGCCAGTTTGATTTTTAAATCGATTCCATCTAACATACGATGTGGAAACAAATAGTTCCATATTTAAAATAAAATCTTTATAAAATAAATTGTCTAGATTCCGATTCGAGTAATTAATCGATACCGAGAAAAAAATATTAACTTTTTAAAAATATTCTTCGTGCAGTATGAGTATGACAGTCCTTTTTTCAAATTCCAAAACCTATGCTGTAATGATAGTCATACACCCCGGCATTCAGGGGTGTAAGGGTGTACTTACAGAGCAAGAGATATGTAAAATAATTTAATTTAATTTTGAACATGTTTGTTACGACGTTGGAAATATGCCGTGGCACCTGCGGATGACACTGGGCATTACAATAGCTCTATTGTTCTGAATTCCTTCTAAGTAATAACAAGACTTTTTTTAACATTTTGGGCTTTTATCTATATCGTGATGGTATTTTAGAGCTTATTTACGTTGTGGCCAATCGGAGACTCGGAAAAGGTAGAAGGAGTAAAAATGCAAGCCTTCAGTAGAAACTGGAATGCACGAGAAAGCGTAGCATCTGATGGTTGCCCGTAGGACATAAAACAAACCTGACTGATCTCAATTGCGGTCGGGAGCAACTGAAAACTGCGCAAAGCGCTGCACGCAGCGTGTGCGGCAGTACCCTTCCCGCGCCCCGCCAACCCTTCAATGACTACGAACAGTACCAAATGCCTCCATATTTATTTCCAAAAAAATAAACTCAAAATTACAAAATATCATCATCATCATCATCATTTCAGCCGAAAGACGTCCACTGCTGGACATAGGCCTCCCCTAGGCATCGCCACATTGACCGATCCCGTGCGTCTCGCATCCAGCGCCTTCACGCAACCTTTACCAGGTCGTCGGTCCAACTAGTGGGAGGCCTTCCATCGGATATCATCATTTCTGATGTGATCACGCAAGGAAATGCCGAGCGTAGCCCTCTCCATTGTCCTTTGGGTGTCTTTAAGCTTTCTGATAAGACCCATTTTGAGCGACCACGTCTCGGTCCCATAGGTGATCACTGGCAACACACACTGGTCATAGACTTTTGTCTTGAGACACTACGGTAAATTGGACGAGCAGATACCACGACGCCCAGCCGAGTCGGCTTCGACGACTGACCTCTTTCTCGAAGTTGGACTTACCCAACTGGACCGTTTGTCCCAGGTAGACATAATCATCTACAACTTCGAGACAATATATCTTTCACATATTAAACAGAGGTACAATTAAGGTTTTATTTTTACCAATATTCAAAACAATCATCACAATTTATACTTGCAATAGGCAAAGTAAGTTCCCATCGCTGACATACGTATTACATGTTGGCCTTGAGATTGCCGAGTAGTTGTAGGTCCTGGTGGACCCACGTGATATCATTTTAGTTCCTCCTAATGATGGTGTGGTGACGAAGATAATGGATTCGAAAACGAAGCTAATATTCTTCATCTTCCCAGTCACATGCTTCGATCACACGAGGAAGTAAAATAAATCAACCTCATCAGTATCATCATCATTTCAGCCGAAAGACGTCCACAGCTGGACATAAGCCTCCCCCAAGCGTCACTCTCTAATCGATCCTGTTCGTTTTGCATCCACCAGACTCCCACAGCCTTGGTCAGGTCGTCGCTCCACCTAGAGGAAGGCATTCCAACGCTGCGTCTTCCGGTAAGCGGTCGCCACTCTAGAACTTTTCAGGCTCAACAGCCATCCGTTCTAATAAACCACATGCTTCTGGCGAATTACGTGGATTGGAACAGGAAGTAGAAGAAAACGATGTACTTGTACCGAAAAAGGAAAAAGAGAACACTGTATAGTAAGGTATTGTCAGCACTACTTTTAATTCTTGCGGTAAAGGAGATTGTGATGAAGAAGTTTGCACTTACACTCAGGAGGAACTGTCTGCAGTGCAATGTTTTGAATTGGTTTACAGCGACGACATAATACAATTGGACCTACTGTGCCACGAGTACTGACCTATTGTGTACTATATAGCTGCAAAAATATGGCAGGCCTCAAACCCGCGATTCAGCTTGTGGCGTACCTATGAACAGAGTGCCTACCGAGGTTAGGAGTGCAGGAAGTGCTGACGACCACTCGCAAATCGACTGCTATTAAAAAATATGCGGATATTTTCACCAACGCACTAGAAAAATGTGTGGCAAGTGCCTTAATGGTTTGCATCTAAAGTGTTGGTACAGGTTTCACAATAATTAAGTGTTATTTTTACTCAACTATTTTTACTATAAAGAAATTGGTATATCAAAATATTAAATAAATGTTATTATAAACTCTGACGTTTTATGCCTACCGGAACAAAAACAAACAATCTGTGTCTCCTTCATAATATTCCTAATTTCACAATGCCCATTGTCACCTGTAGATGACAATCCCATCATAAATTGGGGTAGTCTATTTTTTAACCGACTTACAAAAAAGGAGGAGGTTCTATGTTCGAGTTCTTGTATGTTTTTTTTTTGTGTATGTTCACCGATATCTCCGTCAATTGTGGACCGATTTTGAAAATTCTGTTTTTGTTTGTTAGAGTATGTTTCGAAATTGGCCCCATTTTAATTTGGTGAAGATCTGATGAAGAACTTCGGAAATATACAGCAGAACTCTTCAATAAATGACGGCAAATTTCTCGGGATTGCTGCAACCGCATGCCTGTTTATTGTTTATACCATTTCATAACATAACATCACGCCAGTACGCTCTAAAGGGGTACGCAGATGTGTACAGTTCACCTTGATACACTCTCATTTCACCGGTTATGATCAAGTTTCATGGCATTCGGATAATCTATTCTGGCAGTATAAGTACCTCACTAAAGGCAAGTTGCTTAATAGGTACAACTAAAAAGTGAAAAATAAAAAATCTTTTTTACAAAAAAAATACTACCGACTTCCAACTAAAAACACTACAAAGTGAAAAATAACTTTCTTTTTCGAAGTCGGTGTCCATAACGAAAAAAATTGGTACCTACCAAAGACACCGACTTGAAAAAGAAAGTTATTTTTCACTTTGTAGTGTTTTTAGTTGGAAGTCGGTAGTATTTTTTTTGTATAACGTTTTTTATTATATATATTTTTTGTCATAACTAAATGTGTAAAAGATATTTTATTTAAAAAGAAACCAATAAATCTTTATTATCTTCGACATGGGAATTGAAGAGTCGTGAAAACTTGTTGTGTTCTTCCTAGATTGTGCAAAATCCATTTATTTTCTTACTTTCTATACTATTATACGGGTCCAGTGGACCAGAAGAATGAAGTCATAGGAAAAAGCAGATATAAAACATATTTAGACATAATTTATAAATGTCATATTAGGAACGCTATATGACATGAGGAAGATGCTACATAAATTATATATTTTTATTTTACTGCGTTTGTATTTAATTTTTTCTATGGATTCATAAAGTGCATTGTGGCAGTATTACTCTCTTTATCTCATTTACATACCTTTAGGATGTTTATTAAAACATCCTAAGGCTGCTCCCTATGAATAAATCACCTCGTAAGTAACCTGTGCATTATGTAACTGTCTTGACTATAAATCAAATTAAATGATTTGTGGCAGATTTACCAAGAGATTTATTAGATGGTATGAAATTATAGTAATGAATAGACTTGATGAATTTCTCTGTAAAAATTCGAAGGTTTTATACTTATTTTGTACTCAAACATAGTCTTATCTCCAACTGCACGTGCGGAATCAACATTAACAAAATGATAATGCTTGACAAAAACTATGGGCAATTTCTCACGTTGATATTACGGTAGGTTCCAAATAAAATGTAAAATTATTGACATTATTGACATTATATAACATATTAAATTGTTAGAAGAGTGTTCAAAGGCTGAAATATAGAGAATTATCAATTGATTGAATTATATTATTTTTGCGATAAACGGCATAATTCTGGTTTATTTTCAGATATCTTTGATGTAGAGTTGTAGTTATATATGTACAACTCAGCCGGCCGGCTACAGCCTTTCGGGAAAAATCCTGTTATTAGTGTGTTATGTGTATTTTTTCGGAGTGGATAAGGATCTCTTTTGTGAATGCAGACTCTATTGGGCGATTTTTATTAATAATTCTAACCCCTTGCCTTTTGCACCGCCAAAATCAACATTGGAAAAAAGAATAATTAATAACATAACATACACTCCACGGTTCCTACGTCTCGTCAGTGCTCCAACCGAAATAATTAAAAATGTACGTGTTTTATTAAAAGAATGTAACTCGCAACAATTCTCCATTCCCTCGCGTATCCACTCCAATTAATAATACGCCTATATTTATTCATTTTTGGTATGAAACTGACGGCTATTCTCGCACTTTTCAAGCTGATACCAATTTTGAATGAAAGTCGAACTGCAACTGATGTGCAATAACGATCAATTGGATTGTTCATAAGTATGTGGAATGCTTTTTGTAACAAAATTGCTGGTCATGGGAAATGTAGGCATTTTTTTTAAATTAAAATTTTCTCTTTTGCTTACCCCGATCCCGTTACATGGGATCTCCTCACTTTCCTGCGCCAGGTTATTCTGTCTTGGGCAGTCTGTTCCAGCAATTGGGCTGGCTTGAGGTCTATTTCTACACTGGACCACCAGGTCAATGGCGGGCGGCCTCTATCTCTCTTTTGTTCTAGAAGGTTCTGCGCAATTTGTACCACATGGTGCTCACGACGTGTCATAACGTGCCCATACCAACGAAGGTGGTTTCGGTCACTTTGTCGGTGATAAGTGTGACTTTGAAATTTTCTTAATAAAAAACTTAACTGCAATAAATGCTATACCCTCATTTTCATTATAACAAACTATCTGATAAGTCCAAAAACATTTTCTGATGCGAAAAAAAAAATCTATTGAAAGGACTTTTTTAATACAGGGTTTTTAATTTATTAATTATTTTGGGGTGGTGAAGGTACACATGAATATTACAAACTTTTACTAAGGGATCAGCTCTTCAATATGAAATAATTTTTTTTATTTACTTTTTTTAAATAACCGACAAAAACTTCTAAAATGCAAAAAATAAGCCTCGTACTCGCGTCGTGGAACCGCCAACGTGTACAGCAGTTTATTTTATTTACTTAGTGGTTCCCCGACGTGCGTGATTTTTTGATTTTTAGGAGTTTTTTGTCGGGGGTTTTTAAATCTTTAAATTACATTTCTAATATACCTAGTAGTACACACGCTTAAATCGTCAATATATCGAAACACGTAATAAGACTCGATATCTTGCGAAAAAACCCAGATTCAAAGAGTAAAATGCGGATAACTTTTGAATGGCTGAACCGATTTTAATCAAACAGCTAAGAACACTCTCGACAAAGTCACTTTTCAAACAACAAAAATCAAAATCGGTTCATCCCTTAAGGAGCTATGATGCCACAGATAGACACAGATACACAGCAACACACGTGAAACTTATAAACCCCCTCTTTTTCCATTGGGGGTTAAAAACGCACTACATTTTGTCGAGTTAAATGTACTGGAGAACACTGTATTTTTTTCATTGTGTGTAAAAAACAACAACAAAGTTCCTGCGGGTTTTCTACGAAACCAAAATTAATTTCAGCAAAGATCATACTACATTTCAGTATAAAACATTACACCACTATCAATCTTTCGCCAGAACCTTTTACCATCATATGACAGAGCAGCAAGCATGCGTGTAGCTACCTCTAAATTGGACAAATTGAAGAGCATATTGAGCGATGGGACCGTGACAAGGGAAGTGCATTAGTCAGTGTTTGTCCTAACACAGATGAATGATCTGGTAATACAAGTACGGGAGTGCAGGTCCTATGATTAGGTAGGTAAGTAGCATCTACTTGGTGGAGGTGCTATTCGGGATATATTTTTGGGATTTTTTTTTGGGATTAATGAGTGTGTTCTTTTTTGAATAACGAACTTACAATGGACATTACAAAGAATGAGGACGAGAGTGCAGGTGTACCTAGTAGAAAATAGGTAAGTAGCTGGCCACATGTAATTATGAAGATGCCATTTAGGATTACTATCTGTGATCAGTCAAATGTGTGTATTCTTTTTTTAATTACGAAGTTACTATTGATAAATTTTCTGGTAATACAAGGACGGGAGTGAGTGACCTCTGAGTAGGTAGGTAAGTAGCTTGAACAATGGTGGCTCAGTGGTATCAGCCGCGACTTACAAGTTGTAGGTCGTGGGTTCGAGCCCAGGCAGGCGCTTTACTTTGTGTAAATTATTTACATCACCACTGCTCTCAAAACGGTGAAGGAAAACATCGCGAGGAAACCGGCATGTCCCAGAACCAAAAATTCAAAGACATGTGACATCCACCAACCCGCGTGGTGGATTACGGCCCATTCCCTCTCACAGAGAGGTGGCCTGTGTTTTATCAGTGGGAACATTAATAGGCTGATGATGTGATGTGAGAGGGCAATAAGTATTTTAAAACTTAGGGCCCATTTTTGACACGGTGTTTTCCAAAATGTTTTATTTCTGAAACGTCGCATTTTTTCCTTACAAGTTACTCCATTACCTTTTTAAAATAAATGGCTATTAAGTTCATTCTTGAGTTTTGGTAACGTCTATCACAAACAAACCATTTGAAATCAAATCTAGAATTCTTGCTTCTGATTTAGTTTTGACGAAGATTCATTGTTTAAAGTTCTGACTTAGCGGTTTTGACGAAAGAGCGCGTAGAATTTGGAACTGGGCCAAGTAAAGATTAGACACTTTGGAATGTACAAAGTTTCAATTTGTACCCGAGGAAGGCACCAATTTTAAATCTGATTGTAAGTTTAATTCAATTCAAATGAACCGTCTTGTGATTTAAACCAATATTATCAAGAGCTTTTTAGATTCTTTGAAAGAAGTTATTCGATTTTAAACATTATTCCACTGATAGTAAGCTAGCTATAAGTGAGTATACTATTTTTGAATGCCATAGGCTACTTTTTGGCAATAAAAAGAATCAGCGGAAAAAAAATAGTATCATGTACACAGACACAGAAAAAGAAACATTGTTATGAATTTAAAGTAACTTCACCCACGTGAATGTCGAAAATTATCGCAAGGGAATAACATATTCGAGGGATAAAAGTATCCTATGTGCTATTCCGGACTATAATCTATCTCTGTGCCAAATTTCATCCAGGCCAGCTGAACCGTTCTAGTGTGCTTGAGTAACAAACATACATCCACACATCCAAATTTTTTCATTTACTTGTTTTTTATTATACTAGCTTCTGCCAGCGGCTTCACCCGCGTGAATTGAGAATTATCCCAAAAGTATCCTATGTGCTATTCCATACTATAATCTATCTCTGTGCCAATCTCATTCAGATCCGTTGAGCCATTTGAGCGTGAAGAAATAACAAACACCCACACTCACACTTGCAAAATTTAATAATTTTGTTTGATATGTAATATATATGTGAAGTAAGATATACATAGTAAGATAAAAATAATTATAACCAAAACCATTTTACTTGATATGGAGATTGCATGTTTTGTCTTGGAGGTTGCTTGATATGGAGTGTGCTAATTGATCTTGTTGGCTCATCTGATCAAATTACGTATTAAATTCCGAACCTGTAATGCTATATGCATATACACATAAATAAACCGTCTACGAAATGTAAGAATGAATAACCTTTTATTTTAGAATGCAGGTGCATTATAATCTTCGTCACAGTTGAAAGGTTTTAAACCCACAAGAACATACAACTTTCGGAACAAGCCATCACATCACTTTTCTAAAAATTATCCTAAAACCGAACAAGTTTCGAGAGTAACTTTGATAGAAATTTCTCTGTTATATAAAACTATGAATAGCTACAGCTGCTCCTTTGACTTGCAGCACCGCATTCATCCATTTACTTTATATTTGACTGAGTAAGTTTGTGCTGAATATCAAGATGGGTCTCTGTAGTTTTTCTTGTGACTAATTTTAGATGATTTGAAAGCTTGAAAGGAATTTTTGAGGAAAAGTTAGTGTTTTAAACCTGTATATTATTATTTTCCTTGTTTGGGTTTTGGGTAGAAATTAAAGGTTCATTTCCAGAAAGCTTTTCACCTGTGCTCATTGAAAAGAGATTTTAAGTTGATATTCGTAAGTTGTGAAACGTGAAATGATAAGCCTTTCAAACTAACTGGCCCTCAACCGACAAATCTCTTAGGAATTCTCGAGGTTACATACATAAACCATGTGGCTAAGTAAAAATCCCACATTAACACGGTCTCCTGGAAAGTTGATTATATTATTCATATACCCCCCAGGTACCGATCTTTCATGTACAGTGAGTTTTGTCTGGGAATCCCCCACTTGGCATATTTTTTTAGGCATATTGTTGTTTGGCATAACGTTTTCGGATAACTTTTATCAGCATAATAATACTGCGGCATAATAATACTTTGGCATGATGCAAATGTTAGCATAACTGTCATTTGGTCTTATTTCTTTTTCCATAATTTGTAGTTGAATAAATATTATGGCATTATATTTATTCGCCTTAATAGTTGTATGGGTACATATTTGAACGTCGAAAATATTGAAAATTTTAATATCGATTTGAATCGATCGAAAATTGTTTTACCTAAGCTTAAAATGTCTTATAAAATACATTTTATATAGGCACTCAAATTAATTAGGTTAAAATGCGGCGGGGTGGCCCTTGGGTCACCCTTGAGTAGCGAACATGTTTGTTTTATTCCAAAGAACATTATGTGTAAATATCATTATGCGCTTTTATCATTATGCTTTATAAGATTATGCATCATTATTATTAAGCCAACAGTATTTATGGCAATACATTATGGCAAAGCATTTATGCCTATTGACATTATGCGTAATGATCATTATGCTGAATTTCGTTATGCAAATGTAAATGATGGGAATTTAATTAATTTATTAGTTTATCCTCGCACTGGAACGCCTTGCAGCAATTACACAAATGGAGCACAATCTTATAATAAACTCACTATAAGTCCAGGTTTCCTCACGATGTTTTCCTTCAACGTTTTCAACGATGTCCAAGATTAACTTAGAAAGTACCTATGAATTGATAAATACACATTGGTACTTGCCCGGATTCGAACCCACGACCTCAATCACGAGAGGCGAGGTCTTAGCCACTACATACTCGTAAAGAAATATATTTTATGCTTATCATTAGTAACCCGTTTTTCTTACGTGTTCTTTTTGGCAAACAAACAACGCGCAGTGCGGTCTTCTGTACCAAAAATGCCTTAACTGGTTCAATCACACACGATAGTGATCTTTTAGCTGTGTTGCTATCCAAACCAAAAGAGAGAAATAGTCGCCTTCCATCTAAGTTATCTTTAATTTACTTTAACTCAAATATATTTAACTAGTGGATTTAACTGTGACGTGTTTATTTCCGACTAAGTAACGGCGATCCAGTGTACGGAGTTACGACCCGTACGTTAAATGCTAGATTTTCATCATAAAGGTCAGATGCGTATTATTTATAATGCAGGTTTTCAAGAATCTTTCGTAGCGGGTTGCGTTCTAGCTAACCTCATTGGAAAAAGATATCAGTTTATATATTTACTAGCTGTCCCACGCGGCTTCGCTCCCATCAACTGGCTTCCTACCTACCCATTTACCCTACATATATGATTGTTGCGTAACTTTAACCGCTGACGCAGCTTACGCAACGGAAGCTCTCAAAAAGGAATATTTTTTCCGCTCCGCTCCTATTAGTCGTTGCGTGAAGTTGTCTACCCTATAACCTTCCTCGATAAAAGGACTATCCAACACAAAAAGAATTTTTCAATTCCAACCAGTAGTTCCTGAGATTAGCGCGTTCAAACAAACAAACAAACAAACTCTTCAGCTTTATAATATTAGTATAGATGTACACTATTGTACATATGTCCAGATATAAGCAGGTAATCTTTAGAAAGATCTGGTGCATATTACTTACAACAAAAGTGTGAAAAAAAAAATATCACGTGACTTTAACGCGATGACTTCGATTGTTTATTTACCTATTTAACCCGTCTTGTCGGCCGTGTTGCAACGATCGTGGTCCCGTGTAGACTGGTGTCTCAATGTACTGATCCATTGGGGAATAACATTCTTCCTCTACCCTCACATTTCTACACACAACACTGACCGTGTCCTTATTCTGTAAGTTCGCCGGCTTTAAAACACGAGGTAATGTTTTTTGAATCACCGGATAATTTGTAACCGTCATCCCGATTGAACGTTTTGTGTTTTATCATCGCGTCCAATTTCCGAGATATATTGTTTTTCAAATATGAAACGCGAAAGTTTTAAAGTTAATATAACAGAAGTGCGAAAAAATTTTACGTAGCAAGTAGCGTCCTGCCACCGCCACTGTAAAAAAAAACATCAGTTTTTGTATTTATGCCCATATTTAAAGACATAAGCAAAATAACACTAAGAAAACTACAAATAAACCACTCAACACATTAGTGTTCTTAGTTCCCCATATTTGTTTACAAAATAACACAAGTAAGGAAAATATACTTTACCTACGTACACCGTTTGAAGCCCAGGTGTACCGTGAGAGGGACAACTCATAAGTTACGGGGACTTACCAGGGTAACATAAAATACTTGTGTGCATTATCAGGCTTTGATTCTGAAGGTCTTAATGTTGGGAAGATATAAATTGTGTGTATGATAAATTTCTGATTATACAAAGCTGGTTATGGAATTCGCAACTCACAAACTAAGCGATACTGACTTAAAAGTAATGCTTTAAAAGTAATTTTTTTACCAGTGTGTAGTGCAAAGACAGTGACTCATTATTTAGTAGCAGGTAGTTAGTAAGTTTAGTAGTATTATTGACAGTTTCTGTGCTTTTGGGTGGCGATGGGCTGGCCATGTTAACCAGAAGTCCAGAACCCCCACGCATAACGGACCAAATGATAGTCTAAAGATCGTAGCCGACTTATATTTTTATTTAATTTATTCGGGAAAACCAAACAATATACAAATTATATGATACTGCTCCCACAAAACTAATATTCACTGAAATGTGAACTTTAGGGCGTCCTCTGTAGACTTTTTTTATATTGACAACACAAATAAGCAGACAGCTCGCTGTAAGCTAGCTTACGGACATCATACCACTCGATAGTTGACGTCTCACTTACCGCAAGCTTACCACGCGCTTCAAGCGGGTGACCCGTGCGATGTACGTAAGCAGATAGCTCCCTTGAAGCACGTTGCCAACTTGTTGATCCGCAACAAAGCGCGTGGACAGTGTAGTTGACTGCTGGATGTAAGCGCGTAACCAGCTAGTCGATTAACAGCTATAAGCGCGTAGATAACTGGTTGCCTACAGCTGGATGTTGCATGGATAGCGAGCGACATCTTGCTTAAGGCGGCGTTGTGCGGTCGTTTAAGTGAGCTACGACCTTTAGTGCGGCAAAGGGTAGTTCCACTATCTATCTAGTGTTATTGAAAAGGAACAGTATTTATTTATCAGATGGTGAAAAGCCCATCCGTAAACTATTATTAACTAGCCTTTGCAACCGGTTTCGCCAACGTGAAATGCGAAAATTTTCCGAAAAGGCCCAATACCCAGATAAAGTGGATTCTATATGTTAATCCAGGTTATAAACTATCTGTGTGCTAAATTTCATTCAATGCCGTTCAGTAGTTTTTGCGTAAAAAGTAACAAACATCCATCCATTCAAACTACATGCAAGTAGGATTTAGAACCAAGAAAAGTCATATTTTTCCTACTCGAGTTTACCAAATAGTATTTATAAACCCAATAGTGCCTGTATTGCTATCCGGAAAATATCCATAAGCCTCTTTTTGCCAGCAACTGTAGCCCTCTTCAATCCACTCTATGTGAACGGTCTGCAAACTCACGTCATCACAAAGTACAGTCAACAAAACGAGTTTAGTGTATAGGCTAAAATGTTGAAATGCGCTTGCGGTAGGAGTTGCCAGGTAGAAATCTTCACGTAACGAAAAATCTCTCGAGACTTTCGGTTCCGTCCGGCGTAGTTCGGATATTATCAAGAAAACCTGGCCGCCATACTTATTTACATCATGATTGTGTTAGTTGAATGTGTTTTTGTCACCACATCGACTAGTACTGTGCTTCATGATTGCAGTGGTTCCCCCAGACTTAACTAGGTTATCAGTCCGCCAAGTGGGAGGTCACAAAACGCCTTCCGGTATTTTGTCACCACTCCCAAAGTTTTCAGCTCCGCGCAATGTGCCATGCCACTTAAGATTGATAATTCTTGGTTTGGGACAATAAGAGTATAAAATATCTACTCACCCACTTCAAATATCATTCAAAAGTATTGCAAGTTACCTACCTGTATACCAATTTTTTTATCTGGCTGTACGTGCGCTCGACACAAGGATTACCGCAATACAAAATGCGGTGAACCATTTTCATGCACTTCAGTGCGATATATTTCTGAAGGTGAAGAGACTTAGAATTTTAGTTTTTGATAAACAACAAATGTGGTTATTGCTGCAGTCTAGTGCAGATTTGTGGGTAATGTTTGACGAATGCGACTTTATATTATTCTTTCAAAATAGTTGCATTATTCCCGAAACGAAAACTGATTATTTTAGTCATGAACGTACAGAAACAGTTTTACAACCAGAAGTCATACCACAAACTTCTTTTTTATTATTTTCAGTTTGCGATTAAAATCGATCAGTTCTTATTTATTTAATTTTAAATACAATATTTTATTTCATTAAAATATGAACAAAAAAAATAACTGTACTATCACAAAAAGTATACAAAAGTGCAAAATTATAAAAATCTGCAGACCACCGTATCATTTTGTAACTATTTAAATTTTAATAATATTTAAAAATAATACTGATTATATCGATAATCACTATCATTTTTGTGTTGCGATGTTTTCTGATGATCGTACGAAATTTTAAAAACATATCAATCAACGTAAAATAGACAATAATGGCCAGAATCTCAAAATAATTCCTAAAAATATCTTCTACAGTCCATTACTGGCTACAGTCAACAACAGACCAAGATAAAAATTACAGTGCAACAAAACTTCACGACTTCTTCAATAGAACATAACACGTACGTTTGAGTACTTCTCAAGTACTAGCAATAGAAGAGATGTTTCCTATAATAAAAACATTTACAAGTACGTACAAAGTTATTGCCAAACTCAGTGTTGCAGTTGAAGTACTGAGACGTGACCTGTAATTGTTAGACTGTATGCACCAAGGAAAGAATTTCTATAACAGTCAATACTAACAGCATCATAAACATTCTATCAGCCGAAAGTCGTCCACTAATGGACATAGGCATTCCCCAAACGTCGCTGTATGGTCCAGTCCTGAGCGTCTCGCATCAAGCATATGCCCGCACCATGTCAAACATTACGTCTATCATTAAGTAACATAATATCTGATTTCTCTGAATAAAATATTTTTATAGTCAAAGTTGACAAATGTTTTGCGGCACTGAGTGATACGAGATAAAATGGTCTGTCCGTCACAGGAATAACGGTTTGCTGTCCTAGTTTGCGTACTATTAAACAGTTGTTCTTTTTTTATTTGAAGTATCTTGAGTATAGTTTAAGTGAGAGACATTATCATTAACTAGCTTTTGCTTCGAGCCTTGCTTACGTGAAACTTGAAAATTATCCCATGGGGACGTACGGCCGGGGTAAAAAGTATCTAACGTCTTTATTCAGATCACGCTGTACCCGTATTCCAAAATCCCATCCAAATCCATTTATGAGTTGAGACGATTGAGAGATTACTCAACAAACATCCATATTTTCACTATGATTAATATCAATTGTACTAATTCAAACTTAATAGCATCATATTTTAAGAATGTTTCATATTGAACTACTAAAAATTTCTTAAAATATTACCAAATGATTTTTTTTTTAAGATACCTATCGAATTGAACAAACCGAAACAGTTTTACACCAAGCTATTTAAATGCGACACAGAAAGGTTCCAACATCAATACCCAAGGTGGTTTCCATAATAAAAGCGTCTCCATAAAACCTTATCGGCCACAGCGACAAATTCGTTGTCGTAGACATTCGTAGCGTCGTAGCCGCGTAGCATCGTAGCACCGTAGCGGTGCTACGAGACGTGACTGGTATACAGGCGATCTTCGATGAGATCACAGTGCAGCTCTGTGACAAACGAAACTACGGATTTCAGGAAGGCGACTTATTTCGGAGGAGATTTGAACTGGAGGATAAAAGATTTTGCGTGTACGAGTATTTGAAAATGTTTGAGCTGACGGAATTTAAGTCTTTTGTTGCAAAATTCATGCGTAATATTGGAAACCGGTTTTTTTTGTGAAACTTGGTCGAAATGGTAGTTATATTTACCACAGCATATTAATCTGATGCATACATCTTGTCTTACATACACACACGCCTGTTATTTATCTAATGCGAAAAAATCATGCATTTTTGAATGACGGTGGTTTAATACCTTACCTAAAGGGCGCAAAATTAAAATTATACTCACAATCTTACAATAGGACTAATTTTTTTTCTTTATCAACGAGCGCAGATTTTCACTTTGTTTAAAAAGACATCGCTACGTTGTCTGAAGTCTCGAACGTGACCGGTATAAATCCGATCTCAGATGTACGGCTCTTTTTGTCAATCGAGACTAAGGACTTGAAGAAAAGAAGAATTAGCGTCTTCCAGCTCGCGGTCGTCACACCAGACCACCAGTTTGATGATTAATGTTTTCTAAGAATTAAATTATAACCACATGATAGATGTTCTGAACGATGAGCAGGTATTGATGAGTTTTAATCGGCCTAACAATTGAAATGAAAGGCATGGATTCTAGTGAAACAAGAAGCATAAAACTGGTTTCTCTGCTAATATGATTTGATGCTTTTTTAAACTACTTATCTTATAGTAGAAAACAACAATAGACAATCAATCGAACACGTAATTATGATACAGTATCTTGAAAGTAACCCGACTCAATCAGTAAAGCGCACAGAACAACACAAGAACACTCTGGATAAAATCACCTTTCAAACAAAAAAAAAAACGATATCAAAATCGGTTCATCCGTTTAGGAGCTATGATGCCACAGACAGACACACACGTCAAACTTATAACACCTCTCTTTTTATGTCGGGGGTTCTAAACAAAATAATATACCATAAAATTGCTCTAGGCTAATTTCTATCATGATAAAATTGTTTTGGAAGACGGGTTATTTTAATTTTTTTGTCTCTTTTTATTTTAGTGCCTTATTTATTACCATGAATTAACGCATTTTTAAGGATAACTTAAATACTACTAGTCAAATCTTGATTAAATGAGACCACATAACAAGCACCAGCTTTCGAATAAAAAAATAATCATCGAAAGCGGTTCACCTGGTAATAAGTTATGAGAAACATAAAAAAATACGGTCGTATTGATAACCGTCTTATTTTTGAAGTCGGTTAAAAAGTTATAACTGGTCACAAAAAATAGTTCGTCACCATTGAAACCTCCCCCCAGTCTTTGACCCTTCGTCAAACAACCAGGAACTTGGTGACTTTTGGTCAAACGTGACCATTGACTCGTGGATTGCTCCTTTGTTAGATTTCAAAGAACCGCAGTGGAAAATTTTCATTGTTTTCGAACGTGAGTTGAATATGACTACGTTTGTTAACGCGAGTGAAGGTAACTTGGCACTTGTGGAATATAATGCTGGGTTGCGGGATTTAGTCTCATATTCCATATTCTTCTTTTTAAATTTGATTTATTGAGAAGTCTAGAACTTGAAACTTTAACCTAAAAAAAGTGCGCCTCCGCCGTGAGTTGGAAATAAAAAGGACAATCCGTCTAGTATTTGCATTAAATATAAAGGCGAAAGTTTGTGAAAAACGTCCACTGCTGGACATAGGCCTCACCTAGGCGTCGCCACAATGACCGATTCCATGCGTTTCGCATCCAGCGGATTCCCGCAACCTTAACCAGGTTATTGATCCATCGCAACGTCTTCTGGTTCGCGGTCGCCATGCCAGAACTTCACATCGACCATCCGTTCTGCGAGCAATGTGCCCAGCCCACTGCTGCCGCGTTTTTGTGAGTGTGTGTGTGTGTGTTTGTATGTTTGTTACTTCTTGGCGCTCAAATGGCTGGACTGATCTGGATGAAATTTTGCACAGAGATAGATTATAGTCAGGAATAGCATATAGGATACTTTTTAACACGGGAATATGTTCCTTTGGGATTATTTTTAACATTCACGCGGGCGAAGTTGCTCGCAGAAGCTATTAATATTATAAATGTGTCGGCACTTCTAAAGATTTCGTTTCGAAGAGAGATAAGGTTTTTAATGTCTCTGACAGATGTCAACTTGACATAACACTAAGCACTAGTTTTTGGCGCGGACAAGAGACAATTAGATATTAGACCGAGGAAAAAGATGGCGGATTTGATTGAGTTGTAAATTGGTGATAAAACTTAAGGAGAAATACAGTGAGAGATACCGATTGTTCGTGTAGATCAAATTACGTGCTTAGTGGAATGTCTTTTATATAATTCTACAATACATAACGTGATTAGTTACATTGTGACGCTACATACAAGCAAAGGAGTTTATTTGCCCGAAAAGGACCCGTGCAGAAGTAATTGTCAGAAAAAGACATTGAAGCTTTTTCTGACAAGTACACAGTCTTCCATACAAATGCGTGAGTTTGGATGGATGTGAGTGTGATGTGTGGATGTATGTTTGTTACTTAATCACGCTAAAACGGCTGAACGGATGAAATTTGGCACGGAGATAGAAATTTGTCTGGAATAACGGCACATCATTGCGTGCTAACAGGTGAGATAGTTCACTATGCGCCCCGAGGTGCCTGTTCGCGGCTCCACCCTCGCGTACCCTGATTGCTCGTCATGCTCCTATAGCCCAGGCACTCAATTTGCTGAACGTCCTAATTGCTCAGGAACCTGGCTTCGACATATTTATGCTCACCGTCAAAACTATGTTGAATGTTCGTATAAAGTTTTTTAGTTTATAAGTGTTATCATATGCGTAGTGTTGGCTTGCTGTACGCTTTGGTACAAACTGTAAGTACAGTAAGTAATTGTTATAAAAATAAATAAACAAAAAAAAATGTCAAGCGCGAGCCTATAAAATATATAAAAAAAAAAACACGTAGATTACTTTTTAGGTCACTTTTCACGCAGCCAAAGCTGCTGGCAGAAGCTAGTCCTACTATCCTACTAATGTTATAAAGGTGAAAGCTTGTGTGCGTGAAGTGCGTTTGTATGTTTTTTTTGCAAAAACTACTGAACGTATCTGGATGAAGTTTGGCACATAGATAGATTAAAGTCTGGAATAGCACATATAATACTTTTCTTCCCGGAAATATGTTCCCTTTGGATAATTTTTGACATTCACGCGGGCGAAGAAGTGTAATAAATGTGTCATATGACAAATGACGTTGGATACGAGATGTGCAGGTCGACACTGTGGAGTGGAACAACAACAACAACAGGCTTTAGAAAAAGTGTTATGACTCTAGAAATGTTCGAAATGACAAAATGTAAGAGATCGATCACGTGACATTTCGATAACGCCGTATCATCATATCAGCCGAAAGACGTCCACTGCTGGACATAGGCCTCACCCAAGCGTCGCCACATTGATCGCTCTCGCATCCAACGGATCCCCGCAATCTTCATCAGGTTATCGGTTCACCTGATGGGAGGCCTTCCAACGCAACGTCTTCCAGTTCGTGGTCGCCACTCCAGAACCTTTTTGCCCAATCGGCCATTCGTTCTGCGAGCAATGTGCCCTACCCACTGCCACTTAAGTTTGGCAATTCTTCGGGCCATGTCGGTAACCCTAGTAGCGCCGTATATGCCCGTACATTTACGATTTTTATTTGTAGAAGTTCACTGGTCAAGTGCCCCAGTTATGCTTTATCTCCTCCGTCTTGTGCGAAATTCGAAACTATAAAGGGATGTTGCCTGGGTAAAAAAATGATAATCTTATAAAGTCCGTCGGTGAGATTATCAAATTATATTGGACACGTATTTTTTGCTGTATCAAATAAATAAAAATAGACAAAGTTAAAGCGTATCAAAGTTCAGGAGTGGGGGCTTGTGACGACACTTTGACAGTAAAAAGTGTACACCGTGACGTCACACAATTTTCAACGCGCTGTATCGTCGTAATTTTCTGTTAACGTAGCAAACGTTAATAGAAAATCGTTAACGTTTAGAATCCATCTTCGACTTTGTCTCTGTCACCTCTGACATAGACTAGAGTCAAGAGCAAACTCATTATATACATAAAAAAAAACCTGTCCTACATTTTTAGGTTATCTAACTGACGGGCTAAATAGATATTATTTATCAACTACCCTATTGAATTGATATGGTTCTACCCAAATTAACCTTAAACCTGAACCGTTTGCGCATTCGTTGGCTTCAGTTATCCATTATTTTAGACCAATTTACGTCCAGTAGTGATCTTTAAACCTAACACGTTACTGCAGTGCGTGACTTTGAATGGCATTACACAAACTATACGTTGGAATACCAATGCATTCTGTGTTTTGTGTCGAAGCTTGTTGGTCAAGTGGCGACGTACTTTAGTAAATTAGCAGTTTAAAGAATTTTGTTTTTTAGGGATCTATGTTTTGTTATACAATAAATGTGAAAAGGAGATGCTTATTTCTAAAGAAATCTCTACCAGCATGCCTTTATTATTTTATTTTTTTTGGGTGGGAAATCATCCAATGACTTCTCCCACTCTGGGTGAAGCAGGAGGGCGTGTTAGTCTTTTCTGACTAAAACCCACTCATGTTCCTTCAGTTGCTTGAGCCAGGGACGCAGTATTTTTTTTTTCAAATTTTTCCGCGATCCTTGCTAGGAGGAGGTTATCGTTTATTTATCTATTTGGACAAAAAGGTATTGGAATCTCTTGTAACGATTGATGTATTGTATTGTTCCGTTTTATACGTAAGTTTAAACATCGCCTTGGAGCCTGGAGGTCTCTTTAGATATGTTATTATAATTAACTAGCAGTCCCACGCGGCTTCGCTCCCGTCAACTGGCTACCTGCCTACCCTACATACATGAATGTCGCGTAAGCGGAGTTGAGAAAAAAGGAGTCATTTTGTCCGTTTTTTGCAACATTTTTCATTTATGCGCCGCTCCTACGGTCGTAGCAAAATGTTATATATCCTATAACTTTCCTCGATAAATGGACTATCCAACACAAAAAAATTTCAATACTAACCAGTAGTTCCTAAGATTAGCGCGTTCAAACAAACAAACAAACTCATCAGCTTGATAATATTAGTATAGATGAGTAAATAAATAAAAATCGAATGTATGATGAAATGAAAGCGCATCACTTCAAAACGGCTGCATTTATTTCACGAATTCTATATTGTTGCGTTTGTCAGGACAAGGTTTGTATGAAAAAAAAGTAATAAACAAATATTATTTTCAGTAATAGACCCGGAAAAGCCAGGGCAGGTAGCTAGGTAGGTACTAAATATTTTACCATTCAGAGGATGACGGTATAAACAAATTTTAGTATGGAATTAACTGTGAAGTATTAAATATGAAAATATATTAAAAAAAAACACGTAGATTAGTTTTTAGGTCACTTTTCACACAGGCAAAGCCACTGGCAGAAGCTAGTCCTACTATCCTACTAATGTTATGTGAAAGCTTGTGTGCGTGAAGTGTTTTATTTTTATTATATTGGACGCGCAGGTCGCTGTATGAAACTGACCGACAGACTGCAGGCTGCAGTCTATCCGTATTAGTATATTAGTATGGATATAGGTATATATATATATATCTTCATACTAATATCACAAGCACAAGATGACGACTATATTACTTAAAGGGTTAAGCAGAGATGCACCTTTAGTAAACCCTGAAAAGGTGCATCTCTGCCTAACTCTTTCGGTAATATAGTCGTGACCTTTTTTTTTTGTTATAGGCTCGCGCTTGACCACTATCTCACCTGATGGTAAGCGATGATGTGGTCGACGGTGGAGCACGCTTGCCTAGAAGTAACCTATTCACTCTTGACTTAAAGACCCCTAGACTATCGGGAAACACAGACGCTGGCAGGGAATTCCACTCCTTAGCTGAACGTATAATAAAAGTATTCTCAAAACGTTTAGTGCGTATGGGTGGGATGTCCACCATGTATCGATGGCGCATCGCCGTACGTCTGGTAGTCCGATGATGAAACGGGCTGGGCGGAATTAGCTCATGCAATTCCATCGCACACTCCCCAAAATGTAATCGATAAAAAACCGACAAGCTGGCAACTCGGCGACGATGTTCAAGGCTCTGGAGCTTTGACTTAACCAGTGCCTCATCGCCGAGGAGAGCTCAAACTAACTCTAACTTAGCTCTCTTGTGCTAAGTTACTGAAAATGGAACCAAAGAGATTCAGAATAGAATACGTGAAAAATGGCGGGAAAAGAAAATGTTGCGGGTTACAAGCAACTTAAAAGATAAGCATTATATCGATTTATTGAGAATTGCTGCCACAAACTTTATAACAGGTGTTTCTTGCGAAGTGCGGAGTGATTCTGTTTATGATTAAACAGTGTTATGTTTTCAAAGAAGATGTAGTGAAACTGTAGATTTCACCATCCCATATTTTCCCGTGGGTGTCGTCAGAGGTGACTAAGGGTCACACCAGAGAATGGGCAGCAGCATTCTATGTGCACTCTAACAACAAACTGCGATCACCAACCCGCCTGCCAAACGTGGCGATTACGGCAAACCCCCACATTTGGGGGAGGCCTATGTCCAGCAGTGAACGTCTTTCGGCTGATACGATGATGATATAGTGAAACAAATTAAAACAGTAAGCTAGGAAGGTTTAGTCCCCCCCCCCTCGGTGGGTTTCCGCATTGTCGAGGCGGGGGGCTCAGTAACCGTGGCTTGATCAACCACGATGAAGCGAAGAGAAACCCGAGGAGGGGTCACTCGTCAGGGCTTTTGTCGATAAGCCAACGACGTAGCAGCCAAAATGTAGGTTGCGGACATGCCTGGGCGGCATCGCAACTGAGTGGTCTGGTGCGCCGGTGGTGGGGGGTACTCCCCATCGAAGGTTCCAGTGACGGTCAGCCGCGGCGGGTTCACGGTGATTGCTAACGCGTACCCGTGTTGCCGCCAGAAGCGGCACAGGAGGACACCTTGGAGTTTTAGTGGCTTGAAGTCCCACATAACTGCGCTATCTCCCCAGTACATTTGTCTTTCGAGCACGTCCCCACAGCTGGGAGGGGACGTGCTTGAAAGACAGATGTATGAAAGTAAACGAAGCAAAAGGCGTGTTTACGTATCAAAGCCGACGGTGTTCTGTTGTTTCTGCCTACCTTCGCGTGAAAAGGCGTAGGTTTATGTATTTTTATTTTATAATTAATGTACAAACAGTATAATAAATACAGAAAACCACATCAAGACAAAAGAGTACAAAGGTACTGCTTATTACTTAAGAAATTTCTACCATCAGACAGACCCGCGAAAAAAGAAAAAATTAAAAAGAAATGTAGACAAATAGTGTGTGAAAACAGGCAGACAAGAAAAAATAACGACTTAACTAATATAATAAAACATATACTTAAGGTTTATGTGAAATATACTTAACTAATTACATAATTCTAAAATGTATAGATATATGATACTTATGCTTAAAAAGATCAGATTTGGAAGCGTTTTTTAAAAAGCCAGATAGTGTGTGTGTACCTCAATTCCTAGTGCCATACATGGCTGAACTTGGCCATAAGACCAACAACCCTGCAGACTTAAGATTCTGCGGCAAACATACCAAAAGATTGGTGAACAATGTTGCCTATAGATAGTATGGTTGTATTTATGTATTGATAACGTCATCCTTTAAGATAGAACACTATAAATCGTAAATTAATGAACCTATCATCAATCAATCCAAAATAATATCATAATCTAAAAGGCCTTTTTCCCTAAGTTCAATGTTCGCAGTACCTACTCTCTAATTAAAATGTACCCTCAGAAAAGATGGTGATAAAACACAAATGTTACCACGTCAATCCTAAGCATAGATTAACGAAGTCGTCTAGAGACGGCAAATCCTGCTTAGAGTTTTTAATCATTTACCTAAGTTTGCAATATTTGTAAGTTTGAGGACCATATTCCTATCTACTAAATGAACGAATTTACCTGTTAGTGCTTATAAAATTTAAATAACTATACGTTGTATATTAGTGTTACACTAGGTGCATTGCTGTCACGTACATGAATTAATGTAGATATTTATGTAAATTTTGTAAATAACTTCTTTTTTTAAAGATAATATGGAGTTTTTGTCCGTTATTCTCCATAATAAACTATTTTTGCAAATGGACAGCCGTCCACTTGCAAAACAAATTCAAATTTTCGACGTTCGAAAATTGAAATAAGCAGATTTACCTTATTACCAATTCACTTAGAGTAACTTCTTATAAGAGAGCTACCATGAGCTCTTAGAGCAAGTAAGGTTATTTCCATTGTGCATAAGGAACCATACATAAAAGTCATATACATCTGTCATACAACACACTGCAAATAACTTTACTCTAAGAGCTCATGGTATCCTGGGCTACACTACACAGTTAAGGGTAATAATAACGATATCCAAACGTTCGTTTCGGTTAAGACAGGTGGTTATACTTTCGGGCTTCTGGATACCCGTAAAAATATCTATAAATGACAGCGGGGACTAACGGCTTAAGGTGCTTTCCGAGGTACGGGGAGTCTCGATTGAAAACCCATTGACAAAACTCGGCAAGCATTGCTTAGCATCTTAACTATCAGACGAGACACTATATAAAATGTATTGTTTGTCGGTCACCTGGCAGTTAAGGTATTAACCAAGAAGACCGAACCTTAAGGCTTTTATTACCTAGCTGACTACGGCGAAGCCAAAGGAAGGGTTATGATTTTAGCTGTCCTTGTATGTATGTTTGTATTAACGTATGTGCCTCCGTAACGCTTAAACTAGTCATCCGATTTTGATGAATAAGGTGTCAATCGATTCGCTATTATGGCCCGGGTAACGTCATAGGCTAAAAAAACCGTAATCGTACAGGTTTTATTAAACTTTTTTACTAAGCAGCGAGTCTGTTTCTCGTCTAGATACAACAATATTCATAAAATTCGAGTCGTCGATAGTGCTTTGAGCACACATTAGGGTAGTTGACAAAAATATTAATTGAGTCCGTCAGTTAGGTAACCTAAAAATACTGGACACGTATTTTTTATTTTACAAAAAATTACGATGATACAGTGCGTTGAAATATCGTGTGACGTCACGGTGTGCTACACTTTATAATGACAAAGAGACGTCACAAGCCCCCACTCCTGAACTTTGATGCGTTTTATCTTTGTCAATTTTGTTATATTTATTTGATAAAGCAAAAAGTACGGGTCCAATATTATTAGATAATCTCACTGACGGACTAAATAGAATTATAATTTTTCGACACAGGAAACATCCATATTTCTATCATATTCACCGTTCGAAGCCGTCAGTTTCTTTCTCTATACATAATTACGCACGATGATATTTAATGAGTATCGTAGTGCGACTAAATGGTTTCACCGTTTTATGTAGAAAATGCTGACTGCCTCAATGGTATAGTGATCGTACTCCCTACTGCTGACCATGAGATCTTGGGTCCGATTCCGAGGTAGGGCGAAGTGTTTTTGGGTTTTCCATCTAGAATTTCTCAGTAGTCTGGAGCCTGGAATCTGGATTCATGCTCTTTTTTTTATTTACATATTTCATCTTTATTACATGTACCATTGCGAAGTGCAGGGCGTTGGCGGTGAGGAGTAATATGTTTGCCCGTGAGTTTGCTCGCTGCACGGCAGACGACAAAGTGAGTTTATTTAAGGCGTTCTGTCAGTCCTTTTACACGAGCGGCCTGTTGGTGTCATATACGGTCTGGGCCTACAACGTCCTGCGCGTACAATATAACAACGCCAGGAAGCTGTTGCGGTTGACGCAACGTTGCAGTGCATCGGGCATGTTTGCTACAGCTCGTACGGATGGCTTTCAAGCCATTATGAGTAAGAAAGCGGCTTCCTTACTGCAACGCTTGCGTAGCACTCGGAACGGCATGCTGAAAATGATTGTTCGCAGAATGGATTGCATCATCCAAAGAAACTGGGGAAAAACAAATATAGGTTTATTTTAAATCGAATTAAGTTAATTAAAAATTAATCGACTCTTTCTCTGTCACCTCTGACCTAGACTAGAGTCAAAAGCAATCCCATCTCAAATAAAACAGTAAATACTAATAACACTAACATAGCATATAAGCACAATCTATTACTAACCACTTACAACTTATGGAGTGATGTAGTTCTGAAATGAAGATATTATTTTTGTTTATTTCATTACTCCCCAATGCGATAATTGCGTTCATCCTAACCTAAGTTTCCTAGACACAAAACAAATTATATCCCCATAATCCGCATCTATAGCAAATATTACACAATGCGCTCCTTGTGAATTCACCCAGAGTACAACAGAATAGGTCCGTCTTGTTAGCTATCAATTTGAGCGTGCGGAGGGTTGATGGCATTAGATTCGCCCAAATACATGCGACTTAAAAACAACTGGCGGAATATGGGTATACTTAGATGCATTTCTGCACAACCCTACGGGGAAAAGGGGCGGGATGTTATGTTTTTAGGGTTCCGTACCAAAATGGTAAAAAAATAAAGAACCCTTATGATGCGACTCACACTTTTTTGCACAACCATTTTGCAAAAAAGGTATATTGTTTTTTTTTTAAACTTTTACTGAAAGGGGGTCTTCAAAATTTAAAGTGGGGCTACTAGGGCACGTGGGGTATCATATGAAAGATGTTCTTTTTTTTTTCAGTTTGCTTTGTTTTCAACTTTAACAAAAAACTAAATAAAAAAAGTTACCGTTCCCAGCCGCTCCCTTATTGCCGAAGTTAGCATAAAGAAAAATCTGGAATTGTTATATGTAATAGGACAGTATAGTATGGTAGTAGTAAAGACTACAGGCAAAATAAAACGATATCTCTTAATAGCACACTTTTTCAGAAATCATCAACAAAAATTACATTAGTTCCACTATCGGTCAAGAGATGGCGCTGACCTAAAACTGCAATATTCTAAACCGCAGTTAAAGTAACACGTCCAAAATATTTAAATATGATGCAATATAACCCTCGGTAGCGAGTCCGACTCGCTCTTGACCGGTTCTGTTTTTTGTGATGACACTGCCACCTCTAACAGCGTCCGTCTCCATGCTCTACGATCCTAAGGCTGATTTATGAAAGGTTTTCATTTGCACGAATGTAACAAATTAGTTTATTGCAATTTGTATTTCGGATACGGACTTGTATATTTTGTTTGGAAATGTACGGGGATTTGTGCTTTGCGGAGCAGTAATTGGGAGGGTTTAAATGGACGGTTGGTTATTAGTTGTTAGTTTGTTTAGGGTTAATTTTTCAATAGTTGGACTTTGGCAGAATGAACGCAATATTATGTTGGAAAATAAACAGGCTGCATCTAGAGTTATTTACTATACGAACCTTGTAGAAACGAGAACTTATTTCCATGCGTTCATGCGTTTTTACCATACCTTTTATTGGAATCAAATATAACTCACAATGTTGGGACCCACTAATATCAATAGTTTTTATCCTTGGTACCAGGTTACTGGGCTAATCCCAGTTGTAAACGACCCTTTGTGCCTATTGGCCTTGTTTGTTCTGTCTGCTGCTTGATATGGAGTGAAGTGGAAATCATGTTTTATTTTCTTTTCCTCCGTTATGCTTTTCTGATTAATTTCGGTCCGAGATAGTTAAGTTCATTCTCCGCGACTTCGTCGAGCTTCATTGCCTCGGCTCTTTTCTGGTGGTTACCACTGTTGATACCGGATTTCAAGAGTTGCAGCGGTTTGAGAATTGTGCGATGGGACAGTGACAATAAAAAAATATATAGTCGGATTTTTACTTTTATCTGAGGAATAAATATTGTGTTTTGACATTTTTTTTTAAGGGAACTTACTACCAAAATCCGCTCCGCCAACAGCTGATTCTTTTACAAAATTTATGTTATTAAAATAAACCACGGTAATTTTTTTGATAGGCGGTTACCTATGAACCAGAGAGCAGTAGTATGGCCCAGTGGTATCGGCCGCGACTTACAAGTTGCAGGTCATGGGTTCGCACCCAGGTAGGTGCTTTACTTTGTGTAAATTATTTCATCGCCACTGCTCTAAAAACGGTGAAAGAAATCATCGTGAGGAAACTGGTATGTCCTAGAACCAAAAATCGAAAACTTGTGACATCGACAAACACGCACTGGGCCTGCGTGGTGGATTACGGCCCATTCCCTCTCTGTGAGAGAGGAGGCCTGTTTCCCAGCAGTGGGAACATTAAAAGGCTGATTATGATGATGATAATGACTTTCCATTTGAAGCTAAATTGCGGCACACCCGTATTATCATTTCAGATCGTCAACATGGCCGATCGTAAGCTAAACGCTTCGTTTGTACTCGTATTTCTCTAACCAGTCGTGCGTACAATTGCCTTCATTTATATGTTCAACGTATCCCTAAATTACTAACGACTTGGTTATTCGTTAACCCACTTTGTGATTTATTCAATATTATTAATATGATAAATAAATGGGACCTCATCATGGGGCTTACGTAACAATGTGAAGAGGTTATTTGAAGTGTGCTCTTCAATTGTAAATTCGTCGAATGAAGGGCTAGGTAAGGGGTGTTTATAATATATTGTTGATATATTACATAGCATTACACCACTATTCTCCAACGGGTAAGCAGAGCGCTTACAAATCCGCTTACAAATCAAATGAATAGTCAAATAGTGTATGAAAGTTAATCTCCAGACCTACTGAGTACTAATTCGGTTACGAAAATCGTTTCACTGATCATTGATTAATTTTTAACACCCGACGAAAAAATAAAGGTGTTATTAATTTGACGTGTGTACCTGACACGTGTCTGTGTGTATTTATGTATCTTTCTGTGGCATCATAGCTCCTAAACGGATTAATAAATTTTGATTTAGTATTATTTGTTTGAAAAGGGCCATTATTGGGAGTGCTCTTATCTATGAATGATGAAAATCGGCTCAGCTGTTAAAAAGAAATGGGTGTTTTACTGTTTAAATCGGGGTATTTCCGCAAAATATCGTGTCGTGGTGTTTTAAATTTTATGAAAAATTAATTTTAAACGACGAAGTCCTTTAATAGAGACCAGGAGGACGTAGCCGCAGAAAAAAGTTAGTTTTCCGACACACTGTTACCTAAAGAATAGTGTTTAAGGTCATACTTTCTAGGTCACCTTAGGAATACTATCAAAATGTCTTATCTAGCACATTCGATCTGCTTTTTATGCGAACATTCAGAAACTCCCTCGGGATATAGATTGAAATATCGACGCTCTTTGTAACTCAAACGTGTCTCAAGGCAACTCGGCCTAAATTTCTAGTCTAGAGGGATTTGTAGAAAAGATGAGTTTTATTTGTAGAACTCATTTCTTAGTAAACTATAGGAACAATGAACTGTGTTCTCTTAATGTCTACTAAGCTTAGTTGTTTTGACAAAGGGCTCTTGCTCTGTCCTTCCCATACTTCTGTATTTTTTCATTCTTCTTTTCATACTCGTATTCAATCCATTCTTCTCTGGAATGCGCTTCCTCTCGATATCAGGACGGCTACCAGTCAATATGGATTTAAGTGGAAGTTGCTGCATTATTTTCTTAACGAATAGCAGAGTCGTCTCAATATGCGCCTTTCTATATATTATTTATATCTTATATATAAAATTCTCGTGTCACAATGTTAGTTACCGTACTCCTCCGAAACGGCTTTACTGATGTTTACCAAATTTTAAACGCATATTCAGAAGGTCTGAGAATCGGCTACTATCTATTTTTCATACCCCTAGGTAGGGTAGGGTAGGTAGGGTAGGGTAGGGGAGGGTAGATAGGGTAGAGTAGGTAGGGTAGGGTAGGGTAGGGTGGAGTAGGGTAGGTGGGGTAGGGTTGGTAGGGTAGGGTAGGTATGGTAGGGTAGGTAGGGTAGGGTAGGTAGGGTAGGGTAGGTAGGGTAGAGTAGGGTAGGTAGGGTAGGGTAGGTAGGGTAGGGTAGGGTAGGTAGTGTAGGTAGGTAAGTAGCCAATTGACGGGAGCGAAGCCCCGGGGGTCAGCTAGTATTAAATAAATAAATATATTTTTTTATTTTTTATATACCCATATATTATTTTATATATAGTATTTATTATAGAACATATTTAAGTATGTTTATTATTACTATATGCTAATATTATTATTTCATTTTTTATGCTCCTGCCATGCTATCTCTTCTCCGCCCTGGTTGACTGGTAGAGAATGCCTCAGGCATTAAGTCTGCCTATGTACTTTTATGTTGCGTGAAGTTTCAATAAATAAATAATGCAACTTTTGCTATATATAGGTGGCATTATTTTCTTCTTTTCGCCAAAAGTGAAACCTAGGGCATATGTTTGAGAACTATATGAGAAACCAATACTAAAAAGAACTACGTGTACCAACCGTAACCAAATATCACATATGATTGTTTTTTCATTTAATTATAATATTAGAAAAATTGGTAACGCCAGACAAAAAGATACTAGCAATAATTCCCTATTTATCTTCATTCGGTTACGGTTGATAGTACTGCAGACTTATTGCGTAATAAATTCGGCAAGGCAACGGATAAAGAATATTAGCAATCGACCAATCACATAGACGGAAATCCACATCGCGTCTTTTATCTCACATGTGATTGGTCGATTGTTCATCTCTTTGCCTTTTGCCTTGCTGAATTCATTACACAATAAGGTTGCTTGTTCTTTTTGCTATTGATTTATCTTATTGTCCTCTAAAATTACAATCTTGGTTTAATTTCTGGCGAAAGAAAAAATGTAAATCATGCCAATCGTTTGCATTAGATTTTCTTTTACACGCTTTTATTTAACTTGCCTTGATATTTAGTTTGTTAGTTAGTATGTTGGTATGGGTTAAATAATGCAACTAAATTTCAAAACAGGTAACCCCATCTGATTGAGCTGAAATTTTTCATACACTTTTGATTTGGGTAACAGTGCACAATAGAATAATGAAATTTAAAAAGCATTGTAACGCTTCTTATCGTTTGACTTAGCGTTAGTTTATTTATTCTCAGGATTTTGTGTCTTTGAGAACAAATACCCAGTAAATGAATATATGTAAAAGTCACCATACGGTTTCTGATTAAAGGTACCGAAGATAACACGAACTACTAAGAAATGTGTTAATTTCATAGCTATACAACCTAAACACATTAAGAATCTTACGAGTACCGACGACAACGGAAACCCTGGCGCTAATTGACATTCTTATCACGGGAAAATATGCCTTAACATGTTAAAGCCAAAGATGAAAATGCTCTATCATATTTGGGTAAAAGTAAATTTAGCCAAGTGTACAAAACATCTGCTACACTCCTTATAAATCCCGCTTTCTGCTGAAGTAAGACGTAGGATTAAATGCCTTGAACGGATGCTTGTACGCACAGAAAACGTTATGTCTATTATATTCACAAGCACCTTGTCTGTTAGCAAGTATATGAAAGTAGGTAACGACTTGTAGGTTTCTTATTAAATGTATGTTTTATTAAGCTGATAAAATTTGTTCTGAAATAGTCCTTTAGTGCTCATATGTTAAAGATTTCTTTATAACAGGATTTAAAAGGCTATCAGAAACGAGTTCACGAATTTAAATAGTCATGTCTTTATACCTGTGCCAATTTGAATTCGTGAACATCTCAAAGTTCCTCCCTCAAAGTTGGTTTCGTGTATTAGATCCAAATACCAACTTAGGAAAATATTAAAAAATAATTATCTGTCACTCCGTCCCTAGCCATGTTTTGTAACAGGCCTCGCATTCTGCAGCCTTGGGCAATACAAGTTGATCATGGGTGAGGAATGTGGGATTGTCTGATCCCGATGGAATTTAATTGTTTTGCATAATCAAGCATTTAAGTTACTGTTTAAACATTATTTGTAATGTATTGTGATACGAGAGCAACTGCCGACACACTGTTTTACACTTTGGCAGATTTTTTGAATGTTATAGTGTAAACATATTTTTAACAAATAAATAAAATAAAAATTACAAAAAAATCTTCGTCTTCGCCTTGTGGCTTAGGCATCAAAGCGATAGATCTAGACGAAGATGGATGGACAAACACGACTTTTACAGAAAAGACTGTTCTGCATTGGCAGACGACAAACCTGTATAGAAAAGGGAAAGGAAGGCCGTTGTCCAACAATGGGCAATAATATATGCTAACTAGATTAGATATGAATGACGTATCGTATTTTTTTTTTGTAAATTACTAATTGCTAATCAAGCAATCAAAAAACTAAGTATGTTCTTTAAAGTGAAATAAAACGGAGATATTATTCTTTTTATTTATTTATTTATTAAAACTTCATGCAACATACACATAGGCGGACTTAATGCCTGAGGCATTCTCTACCAGTCAACCAAGGATGTTGATGATGTAGTGTTGTGATGTGTTTTATTGTGTTTTTTCACCAATTTCTCCGTCAATAGGGGACCGATTTTGAATATTATTTTTTTCGTTTGAAAAAATTTGTTCCGAAATTGGTCCCATTTCAATTTGGTAAAGATTTGATGACAAACTTCGGAGATATACAACATAACTCTTAAAAAAAGCGGAAGATCTCTCGGGACTGCTGCAATAGCATGTCTGTTTACTATTTACACCATTTAATAACATAACATCACGCCAGTGCGTTCTAAAGGATTACGCAGATGTGTACAGATCACCTTTGTACACTCATTTCACCAGTTATGTTCAAGTTTCATGACATTTGGATAATCTATTCTGGCTTTATTAGGTACCTTGCTTAACAACTTGCCTATTAGGTAGGTGCAACTAAAAACGAAAAATAAAAAAACTTTTTTTGAAAAAAATCCTACCGACTTCCAAATAAAAAAACTAAAAAGGGAAAAATAACTTTCCTTTTGGAAGTCGGTGTCTTTTGTAAATACAATTTTTTGTGTTATGGACAAAAAATTTTTTTTTTATAAAATTAAGGAATTTTATTTTAAGACAATAAAACTAAGCTCTTGATTGTAATAAATGGCTTAAATGTTCAGAAAACAAAATAATAATCCAAAAGCAAAGAATATAATTTCAAAGAGCATTTTGTTAGTACTGCAGCTAGAGATCTATTTTATTGGCCAGTTACTTATTGACTGCATCCATAAAAAAGACACGTTATTATGATAATTTCTCATATAAAGTTTTTATACAGGATGTTTAACATCTGTTGTTTGCAATGAAAGTAAATAAAGTTATTTTCCAGGTTTTTTCCCCTTTCCTGCTTTCCCGTGCGCTAATTAAACTACAGCTCTCTCCATCATTCGATTATGCATCGGATAGCGGCGGATCACGACTTCCCTTCAAGCTTTTCATTTAAAATTATTTTATTTTATTTTTAGAGTTCCGTACCCAAAGGGTAAAAACGGGACCCTATAACTAAGACTACGCGATCCGTCTGTCTGTCTGTCACCAGACTGTATCTCATGAACCGTGATAGCTAGACAGTTGAAATTTTCACAGATGATTTATTTCTGTTGCCGCTAGAAAAACAGAATAAAATAAATATTTAAGTGGGGCTCCCATACAACAAACGTGATTTTTTTGCCGTTTTTTGCGATAATGGTACGGAACACGTGAATATTGGCTATTGCATGATTGTATTTTTTGCATTAGAATTAGAAGAGGTTAAAGCTGTAGGAGGAATTAATGAGCAAGCCAATTTATTCAAACTGTATAAAAGATGAATTATGTTGTGTGAATGATTAACAACAAAAATAACTATTTATTTACCGGAACATATCTTTGCGTTGTCGCATTGTTGCTTTGCGCCTGTGTCCCTGAGCCTTAACTTATAATCGACTAGCTTCTGCCAGCGGCTTCGCCTGCGTGAAAGTAAATAGTTGTCTCATGGGAACCGAACCATTTTTCGGCATAAAAAGTAGCGTGTTATTCCAGACTTATAATCTTTCTCTGTGCCAAATTTTCTCCAGATCCGCTCTACCGTTCTTGAGTAATTGATTAACACACAGTGATAGTAGTGATTTTTAATAACTAAGTAACTTAAGTAACTCCAATTTAATTTATATTTTGATATTGTAATTCCAATTTAATGTAAATTTTGACATTGTAATTCCAATTTAATTTAAATTTTGATATTGTCTTTTTTGTATTGTGTAACTAATTTTGTACGCCATAAATGGCAAAACATGAAGCCAACAGCTCAAATTAATATAAGACCTTCATACTGTACTCATGTTTTATAAAATAAATATATCTTATCTTTATCCTAACATTATCCATCCAAACTTTTGCTTAAGTAATATTCGTCATCATTATCAGCCTTTGTAATGTTTCCACTGCTGGGACACAAGCCTCCTCTCTGTGAGAGGGAATGGACCGTAATCCACCACGCGGGCCCAGTGCGGGTTGGTGGATGTATTATCATCATTTATGGATGTATTAGTATCATTTATTCGATTTTTTGTTTCTAGGATATGCCGGTTTCCTCAAGATATTTTCCTTCACCGTTTTGAGAGCAGTGGTGGTGAAATAATTTACACAAAGTAAAGCGCCTGCCTGGGTTTGAACCTACGACCTACAACTTATAAGTTGCGGCCGATACCACTAAGCCACCACTGTACTCATAATTCATTGCATTTATAATATTAGTTAGATTAAAATAAATATTGAACAAACACCTTTCGTTATCTTTCTACTAACTTAATTAATTCCAAACGACACAAAGAATCTTAATCTTACTTCTAAACGTATACTATCCTCTTAAAAACTTTAGAATCCCCAAAAACTACTCACGAACTTTCACCTAATTCAGGAACCCATTTTAATATCGCGTGTTATTCCGACATTTAATGGCTATAATAAAACAAAGTTAGTTTTAATAAAGCCTATTATTTGCGTCGAAGGCAGTAAATACGACTAATAAAATTATGTTAATTGATTGCCTAAATATTCAACAGAGCGTTGTTACTTACGTAGTCCTGGTTAGGCCCTTTCCACACTGGCTCGGTGAGTTTTCTTTTCTGTAATGAATCTGTAAAGAATCACGTGCTCACTCAAGAATCTGCACCAAAAGTATTCAGTCAGGATGGCGCCTGAATCGTTTCAAAACAGATTCTTTAACGAGCGTGTGATTCTTTACAAATTCGGTACAGAAACGAAAACCGACCTCCCGATGGATCGACTTGAGTAGATTTTGGCGTTCATATGGACGCAATGCGATGCAATGGGGGCTACCATTTTATTGCTCACCATTTGGCACCACTGGCGAGTGAGGTCCTTAAATATAGCTGTGAAACGTGTTTATAACGCGCACGGAGAGAAAATTCGAATCAAAATTAATTTCAAATGCCGTAGAAGTGCTATTAAATATAAAAAGAGGAGGACACCATTTTCTGTTACATAGAGCTCTATTAAAGCAGTGGTTGGCAAAACTGTACTTTAAGTTAATTAAGAGAGAAAATATTATCAACCATATTTGGAAAATTTTCAAAATTTTAATAAAAAATCGGCAAAATGAATGTTGGACTTCGCACATTTAGGGTGCCGTACAAAAGAAAAAATCTGTTGTTCTTTTTTGTACTTATTAGTAAAATATACGTATTAATAAACATTATCACCAAATTTCAAGTGCCTAAGTACTCTAAGAATAAGTCAATGGGCAGTTCAAAAATTCTTCGGAACAAAATCGGACAGTCAGACATGTGAGTGACAGCAGGGCTCCGTTTGGACCCTTCGGGTACGAAACCCTAAAAAATATGAAATAAACTTGCGCTAATAACCAAAGAACTACACACCTACACCAGCGGCAAATTCAAACGCGGTAGCCCTCATTCGACCGATTTACACTTGAAATTTTCTTAGAAAATAACCCTTCCCATCCCTTTGGATACTTTTCCACCAAAGATGTGCGAGGTAATGAGGCTGGGCGAATGCTGGTTTGTAGCTATTCTTGAATTGTATTTATATTGCGACAATCATGATTGATATAAAGGTCACGTTATGAATATTACAAACCCGTTAATTTTAGAATCTTCCATGCCGTAAAAAATGTGTGTTAAAAATATACCACCCCTTATCGTTATTTTTTTTCTTGTTTCACATTGCTGGGCAAAAAATGGGTAAAAAGAGATTGCATGTACCAGAGATGAGAATGTTGAGATGGATGTGCGGAGTGACTAGAATGGATTAAATGTGGTATGATGAGTATATTAGAGGAAGTTTGAAAGTGGTGCCAATAACAAAAAAGTTGAAAGGAAACCGTTTGTCCTGGTATGGTCCTGTGATGAGGAAGGATGAAACGCATGTTATTAAAAGAGTTATGAATACAAATGTGAATGGATGAAGAGGGAGGGGACGGCCAAAGAATAGATAGATAGACTGTGTGAGGAGTGATATGAAAGAAAAGGGAGTCAGTGATAGCGTGACGGGGGACAGGACGGTATGGAAGAAGAAAACGTGTTGCGCCGACCCCAATTAACATGGGACAAGGGCAGAAAGACGATGATTTCTGCGCAAGGGCCGGTCCCAGACTCATCCAGGAACACTTTTTCTCCGCTACCACGTAGTGTCGGCTGAGTGGTGGTGGCTTGAGGATTGGTATGAACCAAACCTCAATATAGGCGTCCAGAGGCTTTAGGCAAAATGTCATCCTATCAGCTATGGTGTTTGTTGAAATGTCAAAATGTAAGGGATTGATCATGTTACATTTCGCTTGGCAATCCGGAAAGTGTCAAATTTCCGTGCGATCAAGCGGTTTTGCCTTACCTATTTTGGCATCAAATATAACAGCTCACAATGTTAGGATCCATTAATATTAATGATAATTTTTATCCGTGGTGCTAGGCAACTGTGCTTATTCCAGTTGTAAACGACCCTTTGTGCCTATTGGCCTTGTTTGTTCTGTCTCCAGCTTGGTATGGAAGGAAGTGGAAATTTTTGATTTATTCCTATTCCTCCGTTATTCTTTTCTGATTAATTTCGTTGTAGGATCTATGACAGTTAAAATCATTCTCCGGGATTTTGTCGAGCTTCATTGCCTCGGCGCTTTTCTGGTGTATGCCACTGTTTATTCTGGCTTTCAGGAGTTGCAGTGGTTTGGGTATAGTGCGGTGAGATTTTCCCAAAAACAAAAAAAAAGAAACCGGCAAGCGTCGGGTTAGCGAGTGGTAAATTTTCTTAAGTGTATGTTAGACAATTTAACAATAGCTATTGCAAAGCTTTAGTTGGTAGAATGTCACTTGTTTAAACCCTCAGGTCGTCTCACCAAATCTTTCGTTACTCATGTAAAAAGTTACAAAAACTAAAAGTACTTGTCATTCTAACATAAAAAATCAAGCTTTGTTCCTGTATAAATTGTCGCTTTCTCCGTCATTTTGAACATTTTAATGTTTCCATTTAAATCCGAATCAGTTCAATCAATCAGAATTGATTGAGTGAACAGATGGAAGTAAAAGTCATTCAAGTGATTACCTTGAACATTTCAATTTGAATTTTTATTTTTAGAATCAATTTAATGGATTTTAGTATCTTTTCGTTTAGTGGTTAAAGAGATAACTGACTTTTCACGTCTCAATACTTCCAGTACATTTGTATGAAAAAAGGTTTTGTCTGCTACTTTTCTCTTAAGTTTTTGTAACTTTTTACATTTAACTATTCGAGATATCTTATACCCAAAACGCACTTATTGAGAAGTTCCAGTTCTTTCAGTAGCTATACAGATGGCTACAGTCTTCTTCATAAATTCCAATTCGCCAAATGATACTTTTTGCTTGCCACGTTGATGCAAATACCAAAATCACTATATGAAGTGTAAGTCCTATAAAATTTAAGCAGGTACCTCAATTGATACCTGACTTGGTGACAAATGGACCACCTCCAGAACCACTTAACCTCCCTTTGAAACAAAAAAAAGTATTTTCAAAATGGGTCCATAATTGCCAGAGTAATCGCGTAGCAACAAAAGAACATACAAACGAACTGAAGCCTTTTTTGAAGTCGGTTGAAAAAACCGACATTTTTAATTTATCTTATGACAAATCTACACAGTACAAATTCAGACATCGAGAAACCACTCACACGTTTATTTTCATGCATGCTCAAATTTTTATGACGATTGATGCAATAGATATAAAAGTATCTTTAAAATTTTCACGAGTTGGAGTAAACTTGAAAAACAATAAATAATCGAATTTAATTGTTATTTTCGATTATGTTTTGCCGCATAGTTCAAATAAAAATAAAATAAATTTACGTTACCTGGCCTTTATTTTATTGCTTGTACATTATTATGTCAAAGAAATATAATTGTTATACAATAAATAATCAGATCTATGATAATTACGGTACCTTAATTTTGTTAATTTATAAAAGCAACTAACTTCTGCCAGCGGCTTCGCCCGCGTTAATGTCGAAAATAATCCCAAGGGAACATATTCCCGGCATAAAAAGTACCGTAACCTATGTGCTATTCCTGACTATCACCTTACTCTGTGCCAAATTTCATCCAGATCAGTCTAGCTGTTTGAGCGTGAAGAAGTAACAAACATACAAACACATACATTAGTGTGATTTACTGTTACGATTTTATCAACACAAATACTAGGTATGGACTCAACAAACCAATCCTTCCCTACAAATATTAAACATTCTACAGTACAACAAAAGAAAACGAACAAATAACCCAATCCACAATATATTCCCGTAGTAACAAACCCGAACATCCAACTAACAAGCTAATAAAAAGAGACAACAAAACTAATTAATAACTCAGTCTAAAATCCGTACCGCAAACTTGGAGGGAGCATGACGTAAAAAAAGCTTCGATCCCCCGGTGGAAGTTTAGCTGGGGTGTCAGTATAAAAACAATAAAACAACAATATGGACCAAACTCATATAACTGTGAGCTAACTTCATTAATTAAGACTTCAGGACTGAAGGCTTGGGGCTCGGAGTAAAGGCTAATAATGGATCCTACAGTGCTGGAGTAGCCTTTAGTAGTGGAGATACTTAAATATAGATACCTTGATGGATGGATGGAATACGCTTTTTAATTTTGTAAGGCACTGGGTTTGTTATATAGAGAAGTAGTTTTTTTTTTTGAAATCTTTGTTTGCGTTTAGCGATTTTTGATAGGGGCAAAAGTTAAGGATTCACGTTTGCGCAATAACTGAGTTTTAAGTTTACGCTTCCATCGGCAGTGCCCATGTTCCAAAAAGGATATGTTAGTATGTTTTTTTTTTCTTGTTTTTTTTCACCGATTTCTCTGTCAATTGTGGACCGATTTTGAAAATTATTGTTTTGTTTGGAAGAGTATTATAGAATAGAATATGCTTTATTGTATATCATAAAAGTTATACACATTTACAAGGCAAACTTACTATACTTAATTTATACTAATATTATAAAGCTGAAGAGTTTGTTTGCTTGTTTGTATGAACGAGCTAATCTCAGGAACTACTGGTTGGAATTGAAAAATTCTTTTTGTGTTGGATAGTCCATTTATCGAGGAAGGTTGTAGGCTATATAACATCAGGCTACGACCAAAAGCAGCAGAGCATAAATGGAATATGTTGCAAAAACGGGCAAAATTATTACTTTTTGAGAGCTGCCGATGCGTGCGCTGCGTAAATGGTTTAAGTTACGCAACAATCACGTATATAGGGTAGGTTGGGTAGAGTAGATAGGGTACATGGGTAGGTAGCCAGTTGACGAGAGCGAAGCCGCGTGGGACAGCTAGTATACTTATATTTTTGAGTATGTTCCTAAATTGGTGCCATTAAGAACTTGCCTATTAGGGATGAAAATGGGCGTTTTACTGTTTGAATCAGAGTTTTTTCGCAAGATATCGTATTAAAATCATATGTTCAATAGATTATCGATCGAAGCGTAATTATCTACTACTAAATAAATTATGTTGCATGAAATAAAAATGCGTCGGGGGTTTTTTAAATTTTACTTGTTTGAATTTTTAAATTTTTCTTTCAATTGTTATATCGATTATTTTTCGAATGGGTTTGTGTGTTGCTTAGTTATCTTAGTATAATAGAGATAGACATCAGGACTTGAGGACACTATGGTCTAAATTTTAAAGCACACTGGTAATAATTGTAAGAATAAACAATTATGAATCACTAAACTGAGACAACGTATATTCAAATTTAGATAAAATTGACTTATTTATTTTAAAAGATTAAGAAAGTTAATTATGTTTGGATTTTAAACAATACAGCAAATATCCATGTCAGAATTATTATTTAATTACTAAAAATAAAGAGTTAAAAACAAAAATAATACCTAACAATAGTATCATAACACAAAGAAAGTTGAAAATTAACAATTACTAAAAACACTAGGTTTTTTATTGGAACAACCTGTTTCAACTTAAAAACGACGGAAGGCCGGAGTGGTCACTGATGTGCACTTTTTAGTATTAATTAATATTTCGCATATACCCGATGAAGTTTTTATTCTTTTTGTTGTTACTTTTTACCTAAGTACCTACTAAAGTGGTATTTTTTTCTATATTATGTAGTCGATGTTTTTGGTGCACGGTAAAACTAATGAGTTTATGTTGGCGTCAACTTAAATATACTAAAATGTATGTGCCACTGAATAAATAATAATAATAGCTTTCGACATTCACGCTACCGAAGCCGGGGGCAAAAGGACTAGTACACATTTATTGTGTTTGTTCATATTTCAAACAATAAAGAAGAAATGTCATGTCAATGTTTATCTTTATACAACACGCCACAAAGTTCTTCACAAAACGCCTTAATTATTTTGTCAAGACAGCCATTCTTAATCAGTACATGATTGATGATGTGCCGACATATTCGATAATGTACACACTTGTGTAGTTATGTGTTTACTACTGTGTTTGGCAACTGATTGACATTTAAAGGGCGTTGAACACTAAATCAATATGCTACGACTTGAATATTCTATAAGTTTGTTATTTGTTATGGTTTTTATTAAGCTGTTATATGCCGTAAGGAAATTTTCGAGTATCAAGGATATATGATTAGAGGGGAATCAAAAAGATAGATGTATGGTGAGGAAGATATGTGTTGGATCATTCGATTCCCTTCATGATGGTTGAGCTGAGTGGTGTCGATCGATGTGTCATGTTCGTGTACGGGCGCCATCAGTTGGGATTGGTCATAACGTAGCTGGCCTGGCCTGTTTTTAATTACCAATTTATTGTATTTTTTTCGTTGTATCACATCGTTGTTTGTCGTTTTACATCGTTCTCACATAATATGTATTTATCAACAAGAATGATGTCACCAAATACTTGTAAAACACTTTTTTTAAAAGAGTAAGTGTGGAGTTTTTTGTCCGTTCTTCTCCATAACAAGATACTTTTCCGAATGGACGGTAGAATCAATTATTATTACGTTCAAAAGTGTCGCTTAAACACCTCATTGAAAAAAATAATTTTAAGTTTGTTTTTTATTATTATATGACTAGAAAGGAGGCTTAAGACAAAATGGCAGGTGGCTTTTAGGATGATTGAAAATATATATATATATTGAAGAAGGAGACATCATGCTGCACCGACCCAAAATAAAACGAAATTTAAATCGCGTCGATAGGCGATATCTCGCACGTATTTTCAACAACCGACTAATACAGTCGAATTGAGAACCTTCTCTTTTTTGAGGAGAAGGTTCTCATTTCGACTGTATGTTTTTGTACTTTTATGACGCGATTACTCCTCTAGTTATGAACCGATTTTGATGATTCGTTTTTTATGTGAAATCTTAAATTTGTTCTTAATGTTGTTCAGATCTGACGAGTAGTTTTTTATTAATCTTTAATTTATCTTTATCTTTTTCATGGTTATAAAAGTACCAAAATTAAAAAAAAGAAAATGAAAAGCTGTTTAACAAAAAAAAACACTAAACCGATTTTCTTTTCGGAAGTCGGTGTCAAAAAAGAAATTAATACCTAGCAAAAATACCGACTTCCTAAAACAAAATTATTTTTCACTTTGTAGTGTAGTCGAATCACGTGGAGCCAACAAGAAGGTCGCTAAGTATATATTTGAAACGATATTCAGTTAGATAATGCTTTTAGGCAAGTACTGAGAAATAAAGGCAAAACATATGATTATTTTGATTGACAGCCGATTCTGTTCAAGATAGACGTAACTTCGTTAAATGGCAGTATTTGATGGTAAGACCTTGCCAAACTTGTTGTGGTGTCACTTAAGTATTTCCACGATAATATTTCTCTTTTTGCTCCTTATTTTTATTCTTCTTTGTCCGAATTACATAATATGAGAACGTTTCTTGCTGTAGTAAACAAAACAAAAGAAAGAACGAACCAGATGGTTAAGTGGCTGACAAGAGGCATCGTGTTATAAATAGTTCAACGCATCGACGCGCGCGGCGCTATGTGTCGGTAAGTATGTGTGGGTGGTTGTTTGCTCGGCGACTGCCGCGTCACTGTCACGAAAATGCATAATGTATTATTTATAAAACAAGCTTACTCACAGCGCACGCACTCTTGTCCATTCCAGCACTAGTTGTCCCCCCAGCGACGCCCCGAGCTAAGATTCGACCCCACATGGGGTAGCCATCAGCGTGGTCGCTTAGGTTTAGCTTTTTGTGCCCGGCTGGAGACTCTTGTTTAGTCTTCACAGGATTGCCCGGTTAAGCAGTAGGTTATCACTCTGATTGAACTGCTAGACGTCCACTAAAGTTAAGTGGCTGACTGGGTGGAGTATACCTGATGTAGGTTTTACGAGTACATACCAGAGGCTCTAGAGAGGATCGATCATGCATGGAGTACTGTTCTCATCTCTGGGACGGATCTACCAAATAACAGCTTGATGCAAGCAGAGTGGATTGAAAAGCGGGCCAAGAGGCACATTGGCAATGAGGCATTGGTCAAGTCAAAGTTCCACAGCCTTGAACGTCGTCACCGAGTTGCCAGCTTGGCGGTTTTTTATCGGATACATTTTGTAGTGTGAGTGTGAATCTAATTCCGCCATGCCCGTTCCACCATCGGACTATATGCATACAGCTAAGGAGTGGAGTAAGGTATAGTGGAATTCCTTCCCGGAGTCTGTGTTTTCCGATAGCTAAAATCTAGGGGTCTTTAGGTCAAGAGTGAATAGGTTTTTTATAGACAAGCGTGCTTCACCGTCAACCACATCATCGCTTACCATTTAGCGTTTCGACAATCGCCATCGCTGATAGAACTACTCCTTAGGCGTCGTCCTAATTGACTAACGGTCGAACGAGCAAATGATGCGATTTCGTCGCGCAATGAAAATGTGTTCCTGTGGTCGCGCGATGACCTGCAAGCTTCAATTAGGACACTAAAAATATGTGTGTTTAATCTCGTCGTGCGACGAAATGGCAACGTTTGCTTGTACGATCGTAGTCAATTAGGAAGACGCATTAGGCTCTAGACAAGTGGCATTCAATTTCAGCGAAGGCGATATTCGTAATGCCAAAATGTGAAGGATTGATCACGTAACCTTTTCGATATCGCTTGCTAATATCCCTTACAATTCTGCCTTTTTGACAAGGCGTGCAGTGGTATCTAGAGCCTCTGTAGTAGCCCATTGGTATCGCTGGGACTTAAGTTGAATGTCATGGGTTCAAACCCAGTCATGCCACTTTACTTTGTGTTAATTATTTCACCACCACTGCTCTCAAAACATTGTGAGGAAACCGGCATGCCCTATAACCAAAAATTTCCACCAATCCGCACTGGGCCCGCGTGGTGGATGACGGTGATTTCATAGAGAGGAGAGGCCTGTGCCCCAGCAGTGGGCGCATTAAAAAGGTTGATGATGCATTCGATGATAGATTGTCACTTGTCTTGGGCCTCTTGTCTATAAGATCTGTACTGCCCCTCATAGAAGCTTCCATACTACTAAGTATTTTTTTTTATTTCGGGTCTCTGAAGTAAATACCTTTTAACAACATCAGTATACAATAACAAAATAACACCTACTTCTTGGAAAACCTCAAAGAATAAATACCTTATCGAAGTTATTCGTTGTTTCTTTGTATCGAACTTGAGCGAACCCCACGTAAGTAACTACCGGGTCAAGATTGGAAAGACAGGCCAAGTTAATTAAGTTGAAGTTCCCGGGTGGCAACAATAGGTCCCGCAGTTTACACTCTAAGGGGTTCACGATTGCGCTTTTATTAAAAGTTAATTGAATTGGCCGGGACGTTGTTTTCTAACAAATAAGCGATGGATAAATTTGATTGGTTGGGTGAGTGGGCTGTTTATTTTGGTATGATTTGTCCTTTAATACTAACAGTTGTTTTGTTGTGTGCCAGTTTTCGTGCAAGAAAAAAACTAAGTTCAATAAAGATTTAAGAAAAAATAATTTAAGTTTATTTATATATAGGTATATGTATATCTTTTAATATTGCATTGTAATAAGGACAAACTTGTGTGCCAAATTTCAGCTCAATTGGATCCTGAGAACTGGGTCAAATTTAATTTGCAAGATTTGATTACTGACCCCGGGGACAGGTTAAAGTAAATAAAAGTTTGTAAATTAAAAAAAAACACGCCTGCCTTGTCAAAATGTGAATTAAAAAAATTAAAAACAAGCTAAATGAGTGAAAACCTTTTCTGTTTTCAGCGAAGTCGGGGCACCTGTAAAGAACTTTTCCAAGGAGCCGTCCCCCGACTGCAATAAAAAGATTTCACATTCACAACGTAACGATTGTAACGATACCACATACATTGATATCGGTTAGACCGTTTAGAAGGTATAGTGGAATAACGAAACTCACAAACATACATGAACCCTGAAAAGATAACACTCCTTTTTTGGGCAGTCGTATAAAAATTAATTTAATTCAGCTTTTGATGACATCATCACTGCCTACCTCTAAAAAATGCATAAAACATCAGTTGAATGTTCCCACGTCTTCTGAGATACGTACCTCCTCTCTTTACAAGGCTGTAAACCACCATGCGGGTACTGTGCAGATTGGTATCGCGGGGTGATTGGTTGCTAAATATGGTTGATCGGTTTGGTATAGTACCTGTACAGTAAAACAATTTTTTTTAAATCCAAATAAACAAAATAAGGTCCTTACCATGTTGCCTGGAAGAGATGACGGCATGCAATAAGGCCGCCCATTGTATGTGTATTAAACTTAAGTTTCTTTTATTAATGTATTTTATGGTGTTAAGCATATAATAAATAAATTGGTACAATATCAGGATTAAACAACAACAAAAACACCTCAATTAAAACTGGCCAATCGATTTTTCCCCAAAACATTTCACATTTGAGGTAAAAAACGGTAGGGACCAACCAAATAGTGCGGCCTAGTGATATAACGTTGGCGTTTGTAAAAAACAATAGTCGTTAACCCTTAACCCATTCGATTTTCACATCACGTACACACTTCACAAAGTTTAGCTTTTGCAAAATTTTCACGATTTAACGGAATCACTGGAGGGTTTATCTTGATTTATTTCGATGAAATTGAAGTGAAAAGTTACATTGTTTTATGACAGTGGCGTTTATTTTCTTTGTGTATTTTTTAGAGGCTTTGTTTGATTGACAGTTTGGGATTTGGAAAAAGGTCAAAATATTTTTAATGTGCTGTTACAATTATAAGTTTTCTCGTTACATTTTAAACACAGGATAGGAACCACAAAATAGTACTTTACACTCTGCTTACTTTACAGTACTTATTCTTTGATAAAGTTTCAAGAGAAGCCAGAAATCAGCGAATAGATGATCTAAACTCACACTCACCCTCTCATCCTCACACACAAATCCTCACACACACACAAAAAATTGTTAGTAATTTAAGTTTAGTTTACCTTATTTTCTTATTTCTCTTTTATTTATAATGGTCCTAAACTCTTGCTTCTTGCTAATTTAGGTTACCTAGTATATTGTTCCTGAGGGGAAACGGAAATTGGAGGTGGTAATGTCGTCGGTGGCGAGAAGTACTAGTCGCTCGAGCTCGCAAGAAAAAAGTCAACTCACGAATAACACATTATTTTATAGTAACGTGTCGACCTGTCTCATTCCGTCAAATTCGAGAAAATGGCGCGGTATCCCCGCCATTCTCTACATTGCTTTAAATAAACTCACAATTATGTCAATTATCAATTATCATGTAATGAAACCATTTTAAAACATATCAAGACAATTAAGGAATTTAATATCGACTATTTAGTTTCATTGTTTCGGCGTCACCCAGTCGACACCGGCTATTGCTGAAAACCAGCGCTGTGGCTCTGTCTTGCACGCGAGTCCCAGCACTATGCTGAGCGATGACCGTTTTGCGTGGTTGTGCTGTATTTGTATCTAAGTTTTCCTTGTTTTATTTTTATGGTATGCGTCGTGCCTGGCGCAAATAAACGTTTTTTCTTTCTTTCTTTTCTTTCTTCTTTCTAGTTAATCTTAATAACCGACATTCTTGTGTAGATTGTTTCAAAGGACTTCTGTTACTGAAATAGCCATATAAAATCTAGGATACATCACAATGATCATTACAAATTACGTAATCATTTATAGGAATATCATAATTGAGGATTAAATGTAAATTTAGAGTCATTTCCTGTACACACAACAATATTTACTTAGGTGGGTACTCTTTTAAAATTGTAGGTAGTTGACTATTCCAGACTATAATCTTTATCTGTGCCAAATTTCATCCAGATCCGTTCAGTAGTCTTTGCGTGAAAGAATAACAAACATACAAACACATATACCCAATATATAATAAATAATAATATGGATGTTACATATTTCTATGTCAAAACCACGGTTCCTGTAGAATAATGCACAGAAACGAAGACGTGGTAAAAAGCAAGTATATTGGTATACTCGTAAAATACAAATTCGAAATATCACAGACAAATCCAATACTAATAAATTAGGTGTACTAACTAGGCATATTTGTTAGCTGATTCATACTTGCTAGCTATTAATTAATAAACAATATTAATTGGCAACAAACTCAAAACTCATTGAATCAACAACCAAACCGCAATTTAATTGGTAACCCTTTAATTAAAGTAAACAGAACACAGTTGACAACATTTAGATTGATCGCAGTGTTTAATCAAATGGAATATTACAACACCTTATGTATTGATACTCGTAACAATGTGCTAAGTATATATATTGTTAACTTGATTATATATTATGTATATGTTATGGACCAAGTTATTAAAATGTGCACTATGTATAATGCCCGGGCATTATGAATCTAGTCAAGTCAAATTGGGCAATGAAGTTAATAGGTATTATATTTATCACTTTGTCTGATCATTTTGAATATTGCTACGTAACCGTTGAGCAATTCGATAATTATGGTCAATAAATTAGTCTAACAGCGAGCGAAGCAAGCTCGGGAGCTTAGGGCACCTCGATTACTTTAGACCCTGCAGACAGAAATAGGAGCCCCGTCGACTTTGTTGCTTAAATAGTAATCGTACTTACCTATTCTATATTTAAATCAATGTCAACATTATAATAATTCAATAAAACACATCTTTTTATTATGCTTCCCAATAAATGATGGGCATTATTCAGAAAGCCCGGTCAACTTAATTATTTTAATAGTTTTCATATTGCCTACTCATATTGGGCATTATGAAAAATGCCTTATTAATCACTTAGTCCCTACCACATATATAAGTATCTACAGAGAGGAGTTTAGTTATAATCAAAGGTATAACGATAGTTTTGGTATACAATTAATAATAATTGTGTACCGGCAGACACAGCTTTGGAAGGCCTAAAGGCACTAAACGTTTTGAGAATACTTTTATTATGTGTACAGCTAAGGAGTGAAATTCCCTGCCGGAGTCTGTGTTTCCCGATAGTTACAATCTAGGGGTCTTTAAGTCAATAGTGAATAGATTACTTATAAGCAAGCATGCTTCACCGTCGACTACATCATCACTTACCATCAGGTGAGATAGTGGGCAAGCGCGAGTCTATATTCAATTAAAAATAAATAAAAATTCTACTACTTTATGGACCGATTTCCTGGTTAAGGCTGCGGGAATTCGCTGGATGCGAAACGCACATGATCAATCGAAATGGCGACGCCCTGGCAGAGGCCTATGTCGGGCAGTAGCCGTCTTTCAGCTCATAAGATGTTGATGATATTGGTATGCCATTATTGGAGTCAAAGAAATGATAGATTTAATAAATTGTTTGTAACATTTTCTACGAACTTACTCCTGGGATGAAAAGTATCCAACATTTTAATCCGAGGCCATATCTACCCGTGAGCAAAGTTTTATTCAATTCATTTAACCGTTGAAAAGTCAAAAGGTAACAAACCAACGGATTGATAGTTACTTTTTAACAGACTTCCCAAAAAGGAGGAGGTTCTATGTTCGATATTATGTATGTTTCTATTTTTTTGTGTATGTTCACCGATATCTTCGTCAATAGTGGACCGATTTTAAAAATTCTTGTTTTTCTTTTTTGTTTGAAAGAGTATTTTCCGAAATTGTTCCGATTTTAATTTGGTGAAGATTCGATAAGGAACTTGGAAGATATACAACAGTACTCTTCAATAAATAACGGCAAACCTCGTGATTGCTGCAATCGCATGTCTGTTTATTGTTTATACCATTTCATAACGTAACATCACGCCAGTATGCTCTTAAGGGGTACGCAGATCTCTCATTTCACCGATTATGTTCATGTTTCATGATATTCGGGTAATCTATTCTGGCGTACTAAACAACTTGCCTATTAGGCAGGTACAACTAAAAAGTGAAAAATAAAAAACTTAAAAAAAATACCAGCGACTACCAAAAAAAAAAATACTACAAAGTGTAAAATAACTTTATTTTTGGAAGTCGGTGTTCTTAACGCAATAAATTGGTACCTATGAAAGACACCGATTTCCAAAAATAAAGTTATATTTCGTTTTGTTGTTTTTTTATTTGAAAATTGGTGGTATTTTATTGTATAAAGCTTTTTTTTATCTATTAATAAAATAAGATTGGAATACAATACCTGTCCTGGATGGATGTACTTACCTATTATAGATGGACTATGTAAGGAGTAGTATGAAAGAAAGGGGAATCAGTGATAGCGTGACGATTGCCCGGACTAATTGGCAGAAGAAAACGTTTCCCACCAACCATAAATAACATGGGACAAGGGCGGAAGATGATGATGATTACATTAACACTTTAATACACACACACACACACACTAACACCTTATGTATTGGTGACAATGTGCCAAGTAATTATTATTGCTAACATGTATAATACTTAAGTAGGTACACAGTTACACACATGCTATGGTTAAAATCAATAGTTGGCGAATTCCCATTAATTGTATGTCATTGTTGGAGTTGGATTGATATTATATGAATTGTATAATGACTTGTAGTTAATTCCCTGGTCTTATAGTTTACAAATGACCCGCTCTGGGTTCAGACGCGAGAAATTATATACACAAACCTTATTCATTTATCACACTTTCTTTTAATGAAAATTGTATCAAAATTCGTTATGTGATTCTGAAAAAGTAAACTAAGAGACAGACAGGCGCAGCAGTAGACGTTTCGGCCGCTTAGTTTCATCCGATCCGGTCGAAATAGGCATTTTATGATTCCAGCCCCGCAAATGTTAAGACTTCTTCATGATTCTGCCCCCCTGGTAGTTTGGGTTGGTTGGTACTGGTAGTAAATGCTTATAATGTTCACAATTATTTTTTTTGTTAAAACGATTATTTTACTATTTTAGTGTTGGTACCTCATATTACCATGAACACCATTTATAGCCAGATTACATCTCATCTCAATTCCAGTAAGCCCTGACACGACTAGGATACATTGTTTAATTACGGATTTTCAGTGCCTACCTTCCGGCTGCATCATCAGATCAGTTTGATGTTACCATTTTCGTCAGTACCATTTATTTATATGTATTTTCTTCATCAAAGTCGCTAAACTATTCGAGATATCTTATACCCATAACATACTTATTAAGGAGTTCCAGTGGCCATCTGTGGTCTTCTTCATCAGTTCCACTTCACCAAATGATTCTTTCTGAGTGCAAATGCTTGCCATGTTATTTAAAATACCAAAATCGCTATATGTGTGCCTATAATATTTGAAGAGTCCCCTCGAATTCCACGGGATCCCATCATCAGATTATGATTTCGGACAGTGGGACCACCTTTCAAATACAAAAGGAATGTTGCAAATCCGTCTATATATGACGGAGTTATGGCCGAACATGCATAAAAAAATAACATCCAAATTGAGAACTGCCTCCTTTTTGGAAAGTCGGTTAAAATAATGAACTGTGAAATCGAACCTAACAGTCACAAGAGAACAATAAAAACAAATGTCTAGATGATCTATCCTTCACACTAGACAGAGATTACACCACAGACAAGCAAACCTAGCCCTCACCAACATTATTAATTGATACACCGACAATACACGGATTAACTTAGCAAAATGTATTGTTTTTCTTGCCAATTCAATAACCACCTTACCACTCAAACTTACGGCAGCTTTTTCCATAAAGATTGGTTTAATCAAAGTAATAAGGGTGGTCAGAGTGACGCCGGTTGCTGACAAACAGCTGTGGAAGGTTCCGACAATGACGGACACCAGACATCTATCCGGTTAACGTGCCGTGAACGGCGATCGTCCACGGCACACGTCCGGCCCGGAATCCAGTGAAGTATTTGGTTGGTTCCAATTTATAGGGGAATGGTTTGATTAGTTGGTGCTTTGATAGATCCTGGAATATGTGACCCGAGTCAATTTGCTTGATGAATTTGGAGTGATGATTTCGCGAAGCCCAAAAATAAAATAATACCTAACGTATATGCTTACGGTGACCTAGGCAATCCAACGGGTTTTCAGGCAAAAATTAGTCTTAAATCTCAAACATACTTGCTCTTTTGCTTTTTTAATACTACTAAGTAAATTTTAATAACTGGTATTGACTCCTCGGGCTCTCCAAAATTGTAATGCAAACTTATGAAGCCCTCTTCTACTGTATATTAAGTTACACTGTCTGCGCCTGGGGAGGCACTGGTTGGACTGGAGCGGGTGCAGCGTGCAGCCTAGAAGTTTTTCTCTTCTTAGGATGTAACTGTCGTAAAATTAATGATTAAATTAATATGCCAGAGTGAGCCACTGATGCCGAGTGTATGTGAAGTGAGAGGAGTGAGTTGTGTAGTGTATAGTGTTAGTGATTTGGAATGGTAGTTCAAGTTTTGTTTGCAATCAAGTTTTCTAGGAAACCCCCAAATCCTGAGTTACCAAATTAAAACAGTAGCTAGACAGTTTCAGCTTTGAGTAAATAAAAACTTGATTGGAAGCAAAACTTGAAGTACCATACTCAATACTTAGTGATAGTCAAAATGGCGGGTGTACCATAGCGAATTAAATTATACCAATTACCAGAAATATTTACCTATACTATTTTGTACCTAGCTCTAAAAAATCTGTATCTCCTTCAGAACGAAATTATATCGAAATTAAGATACACCCGCCATATTGACATCAAGATGTCGGGTATTCTCAGGAACTATCTGACTGACCAAGTGTGTGTTTTTACTTAAGGTATTTTTAGGTACAATATTTTGGTGTACTTATATTTAATGAGTAATGGTTGAATAATAGAATATTATAGAACACCCGACATCTTGATGTCAATATGGCGGGTTAACCTTAATTTCGAAGTAATTTCGTTCTGAAGGAGGTACAGATTTTTTATATCTAGGTACAAAATAATGTATTTTAGGAACCTTTTCTTGGTAATTGGTATAATTTAATTCACTATGGTTCACCCGTCATTTTGACTCTCACCAATACTTATGCTATCACCTTGAAATTTGGAATACTTTTAGATAATGTTTGCCCAACTATTTTGCAAATAAGAAATATACTTTTTTTTGTAACAGGTAGATACTGCAAGGGGGTCTTAAAATCGAAGTGGGGCTACTAAGGGCTATGTGGGGCAGCATATGAAATAACGCTATTTGGACACTCAAAATTTTTTTTCTTAATTTTTTAGGCCGCATTGTTTTCGAACGGCGTATCAGACTATTACTGACTAAAACCCACCCGTGTTCCTTCAGTTACTTGAGCCAGGGCCGCGGTAAATCTCTTTCAAATTTATCCGCGACCCAGCCAGGCATCGGGCCTAGCGGACCCCGTCAGTTTTGCTGACATGTCTTTGAGGCGCGCGTAGAACACTACGAGTCATCGACTCGGACCTGGTCCATATCGGACGGCGAGCTACCTAGCATTACTCGTCGTCCACAAGCCCGCGCCTACGGTGGCCGGTAATCGGCTTGCGACTCCTGACGCCTAGGGCGCCTCCTGTGCTGGGGCCGTGGCGCCTTTCCAGCCACTCCTCAAAGATCCTTGAGACCTTATCGCCGCAATCATGACGTGACCAATTGTAGGAGGCTTAAACCTAACAATTAATTCCTAGCCTATCCTAAATCTATATAATATCCTAGCCTATGCTACTGATAAACACATTGCAACATTCTGTTTATCAAATAAACACAACAGTTACGTGGATTATGCATCCTGCATAGTTAATTCTGTAATTAATTAGCAAAATGACAACAAGCCTACGCTAGAGTTAACTAGAATATTTCATTATACGCTGAGATTATTGTTCCTGTTTTATGTTTTGTATTTTAATTGTAACAATAACACGTTTTGTATTTGAAGTGAAAACTTCTTTCGCCGCGTTGAGTGATTTTTGATACGAGCAAACCTTATGGGTTTGCGTCAGCGACATTCTAATGTGACAGCGTCATCGATATGCTTATGCAACTTGTGACGGAATGACTGAGCATGACAACAGTTGTTCAAAGTAAAAAAGGAATTTTAAGTTTTCACTTTTCACACCATGACTTGCTTTTTTACAAGTACCGTTGCAGTTTAAAAAATATTTTAACAAAAAATAATTAACCGACTTCCAAATCAAAACGCTATAAAGTGAAATATAACTTTCTTTTCGGGAGTCGGTGTCTATAGTAGGTACCAATTTGTATTCGTTTTTGACACCGAATTCCAAAAAGAAAGTTATTTTTCACTTAGCGTTTTGATTTGGAAGTCAGTATATCTTTTTTGTTTTTCTCTTTTTATTACCCTATATTACCATAAAAATAATTTATAGCCAGTGGGTTTCCCATAAAAGTTCCTAACTACAACTGGGATACATTCTTTTATTACGGAGTTCCGGTACCCACCTTTCGGCTTCATCACCAGATCATCCAATGGTACTATTTTCATTAGAACCATTTATTTAAATTCGCTTAATCACAGTCGTTTAACTATTCGAGATATTTTATACCCAAAACATACTTATCATTGAGAAGTTCCAGTGGCCATATGTGGTCTTCTTCATTAGTGTCAAATTAAACTTTCTAATTTAAAATGCTTACCGTGTTGATGAAAATACCAAAATCGCTATGTGTTCGCCTATACAATTTGAGGAGTTCCCTCGATTTCCCCTAGATTCCATCACTAGATCCTGACCTGATGACGATGAGACCACTTCGAAAGCTCTATACCCTTTCAGACTCCAAATCGGTCCATGCATTTTTGAGTAATCGAGGAGCATAAACAAAAAGAATTGAGAACCACCTCCTTTTTTGAAGTCGTTAAAAATACGTTTTAGTTTTCTTCTTTTAAAAAGTCACCCAGCTGAAGTAATATATTCGTAAGACATAAACTGTTTATTTTTTGGAATGGTAACGAACCTGCAATGCCTCTGCAGATATCATTTGAAGGGATTGGCCAGTGAAAATAGGGATGTTTCCTGAGCAGAAAAATTATAATTCTATTTAGTCCATCAGTGAGTTAATCAAATAATACTGGACCCAAATTTCGGTTCAACCAGTAAAAAGATCTGAGGTAACATAAAGAAAAAGAAAAATTAGTCGAATTGATAACCTCCTCGTTTCGATGTCGAGGAACCAAAGACACCGAATTCCGAAAAGAAAGTTAATTTTCGTTTTGTAGTGTTTTGTTTTCTAAGTCGGTTTATTTTTTTTGTTAAAAAGTTATTTAAATATAGAAACAAAAAGAATGTACAGACATTAGCATAAAAGGTAGCAACAGTCTACCTCGGATTTAATCCTACCCGAAATTCGATATAAACGCCAAAAAATCTTGTTACGTCAGGAATCTGGAGCATCCAATGCAGGCGATCGTTCTTAACGCCACATTACACGGAGCGATGTCCCGTGCCCGACAGTCGTCGGACTGAATGTCGGACACGAGACAATTATCTGGATTTAAACGCCTATTATTGTTAAGAGAGTACAAGTACGAATGTACCAGAATTAAGTAATAGTTTAGAGAAGTGCGTGGCAATTGTGAACTGCGGGCGAAATTCAGCGTCAGGTTCATTTGACATTTTGCTGAGCAAAGGGCATTTTGGTATATTTAAGTACCAATTAAGTTATTCTCTTTATACATTATTGTTGAATTTATCTATGGTAAAGAAAAGAAAAGAATGGATTTTTTTTTTATATAATCTGGGCGCTTGACCACTATCTCACCTGATGGCAAGCGATGATGTGGTCGACGGTGTAGCACGCTTGCCTAGAAGTAAAGTGGCGGTAGTGGTGGTGACAGTGGTGGTGGTAGTGTTAGTGCAATGGTATAAACTAACACCCGGTAGTAGTAGTGGTAGCGAAGTTGCCTGTCATCGTGTGATGCCATGAAATTTAACACACAATGTTGATGGTACAAAAAAAAGGAAAACTAATGTTTTTTTGTTCTTGCCTTTGAATCAGTTGCAGCCGAGTTCATTTTATTTTACATGGAGCGATCAACCTACCTGGCTTGCACAACCCAGTAACTGGGTAACACAATAGACAAGACTGGTGGCTGGCAAGACTGTTGTCAGATATCCTGGCTTCGGACCTGTAACAACAGTTTTTTTTTTCATTGGGACAATCCCATCGCACTATTCACAAAACACCGCAACTCCCGATAGCCAGAATCAACAGTGGCGACCACCAGAAAAGCGCTGAGGCAATGAAGCTCGACGAAGTCCCAGAGAATGATTTTAACTGTTTCGGATCCCGCAACGAAATTAATCAGAAAAGAATAACGGAGGAGTAGGAAAAAATACAATTTCCACTTCCCTGCATATCAAGCAGCAGACAGAACAAACAAGGCCAATAGGCACAAAGGGTCGTTTACAACTGGGATAAGCACAGTTGCCTAACTTACTTTACAACAGACTGTCAAAGTTCTACAAATGACAGATGGACCAACGGCTTAACGTTCTTTCGGAAGCACGAAGGAATCTCGGTTAATTAAGATGGTCACCCATCCACGGACTGGACTCGGCAAGCGTTGCTTAACCTAGAAGAGAACCGTGTGGCGTATTTAGCCACGAGCTTCTAAAAAACTTGTTCATGTCATCCAAACATTGAGGGTGCTAGAAGTACTTCGCACCAAATCCACATCAGCCAGTAGATTATGTATCTACGTGGTAGGTATACTCGTAATTCGTCTAAGCGTTGCATTAATTTAGCTTATCCTTGCTTATCTGCCAGCTTTGAGATGCGTTCCGTACCCTGTGCACGGAATGAGGAAATAATGGTTCGGTAAGATTATGTGACGGTGAATAATTATACATATTTTAATTCACGCCGTCTTAGAAATAAAATCTCAGGTTGTGCAGTCCTTAAAGATAAAATTGTATCCTGATTTTTGGTTTGTACTGTTTGAAGAAAAATAAATAAAAAAACACGCCTACCTGGTCAAAACGTGAATTAAAAAAAACGGCCAAGTGCGAGTCAGACTCGCGCACGAAGTGTTCCGTACCATTATCGCAAAAAACGGCACAAATATCACATTTTTGTATGGCAGTCCCACTTAAATACTTTTTTTATTCTGTTTTTAGTTGTTGTTGTAATAGCGGCAACAAAAATACATCATCTGTGAAAATTTCAACGGTCACCTTAACGATAAAGATGTTAACACGATGCTACCTACACTTAATAGGAACAAAAAACAACTATCCGCAATGGGCACCAGTCCCCATGGGCCAATCGTGTAACTAAACACGGTAACCGATACCAACAGTGATCGAATAATACCACTTGACTATAAATAGTCCATAGTACCTCTCATGTAACGATAGAATGTCCTATTCTCTCGAACTCATTGTCAGAACATTAAAGACTATTGATCAACGGCAAATAACCCTTATGTGCCAACGTAATCATTCCAGTTAACCCGTGTGCGAATAACGTTTAAATGGATGCTACATCAGATTCGAGAATTAAGGGTTTTGTGTTAACAAGCTCTATAATTTCACGAAAGTGCTAATATTAACGTTCATAATTATAATATATATGTATGGAAGCGTAATAGAAATTAATTTTGTATGATAGAATTAGCGTGGCAGCGTGTTGTAATAGTAAGTTTTGGGATAAGTACGTTCGTCGTTCATAGTTTGGGGAAAATGTTTGAACTGTTTTGGGAAGTAGGGACGTAGTTTGTAATTAAGTTTCATGGTAAAAATTAAGAAGGTACATTCAATCTTTGATGTCGAAATCGAAAGCTGATGGACCAATCCTTGCCCGCCATTATTTATGTCTAAACATACAAAACTGAACAATACTTAAACTAAGGGAGGTGACTTTTACTTCCTCTCATCGGACTACAAGACGTACACCGATGCGCCATCAGTACATGGAAGCTATCCTACCCATACGCACTTTATCAAAAGTTTTAGGAATACCAACATTATGCGTACAACTAAGGAGTGAATTTCCCAATCGGAGTCTGTGTTTCCTGGTAGCTATGAAAGCAAAAAGCTTAGAAGGTATCACAAACCGGGCTCAGATTTATTTTCGAAAAGAAACATATTGTTTATTTATGATTATCCATTCTCCAGTCATGTCTAATATTAGGCCTCTATGTATAAGTAAGCAGATAGACACTTTCTTTTGCACACTTTATACCTAACAAAATCTGTCTGATCCCTAATCTCTAAGATCTCTGAGAGACAGTCGAAAATCTCAGCTAAGGATAATGTATCTAGCCTTTCCTGAGCCCAAACTAAGTGTCCCATTTGCAATATTAGTGAGAAGAGTAAGAAAAACACGGGAACAAATTACGCTTACTTTTTCCTCTTGGAGGACGTAATCCGCAATACAATATTCAAGGGTTTACCCTTACTCCCGGTCAACGCTAAGTGCTATGTATTCAGATTATATTGCCTTCTTTGTCGCCATGTAACGCCCTAGAAGCCGTTTTCGTGTTTCTGATTTAGTTAAGGTCACTGATCTTTTAAGGATTGTTAGCCATTAGATGTATAATACCTACCTATTTTATTTTATTAAGTCATTCTTTTTTATTTAATGTTTAAACATATAACAAAAACTGTTCCCGAAAGACATTTACTGTCTGTCATAATAGGCCTCGCTCAACCGTCGCGTCGTGACGTGTCAAAACTATAATGGTTCGACTTTGACAAAGGGATAGATGTACGAGTATGTATATAAGTTTATACATTTGTCTATTAAGCACACTGGAAATAACCTTGTTCTAAGAGGTTAGGGTCATCCCCCTGATCGGTACATCTACAGTAAACGAAGCATGATATTGAAGGTACTGTTCTACAAACAATCGAAACATAAATAAAAAAACCGTCCAACATTCTTCTTTTAAAATCTAAACCCTTCTGAAACAGCAACAAAACTCCTATAAAATAAAATCCCACCCACGTTCCAGTATCGTTGTTACAAAATCAAAACAAAATCTAAGACTTCGGAAGACGGGCTTGGCAGACTCTGAACACATCTGCCACTCACGTCCGGAGGCACACGTGGTTTGAGATCTGAGACGGAATTCCAAACGCGAAAATGTAACTCACGGATGTGTAACATACCGACATGAGGTGAAATCTCGAGATATACCGTTATTGAGGACATATAATTGCGTTTCTAATTTTGGAAATAGAATTTGTAATTTGAAACAATTTGTAATTAACTCATAATTCGTTTTGAAATTATTGTAATAAATTTATTTTCTTATTGTGCTGAGAATCAGCAAGCTTTTTTGCATTTTAAATCCAGTCGCCCAAAACGTCACGGGTAGGAGTTTAGGGGGATTGGTTTCTATAGATTACACTACTGCCAAGTGTTTTAGTTTAGTAAGAAAAAGATGCGGCGCAACAAACTGCTAGTAACAAATTGTATCAAATGACTCAATTGGATGGTTTGATTTGATAATTCGATCAATCCAAATGTCAAAGATGTCGTTTTGAATTTAAATAGTGTTGAGAAATAATAAATGAAAATCTAAATAACAATTAAATTAAACACTAGGTTACAGAGAGAAGATTTGTAAAATCTCTTGGTACCTATGTGCAAGAACAATTATAGATTTTACTATCTTAAACTATCCAATTAAAACTAAATCAGACTACACTGCACCCGCCAAAACTTCTCAGTGTTCCCTACACACACATCACAGAAGTAATAAACCATGATACAGAGACAGCAAGCTTATCGTCCACAGAGATCGTTAGCTCTCTGTTGGTACACATTTACACGGGGAGCAAATCTTGCCCGTACGCGTTTAGGACATGTAATAAAATCAAAATTATTTGACTCATCACTTTCACCAGATATTAACTGTCACCTGTCCTTGCTAAAAAATTGGCTTGAGGCTCTAGAGAAAGTGATACTACCAGCGATAATGACTGTCTCAGAACTGAGATAAAAACTGTCTGTTTGGCGAAAAAGACTGATAAAAGATCAAAGAAATCAAGAGATTTTGAGAGGTCCAAAGGTATGGGCTTGGCTTCCGCTTCCAAAATATCATGTGGTCATTCCCGTAGTTATCTTTTGACAGTGGTAATGATCACTGGTAGAATTTCGCTTCGTCTAGAGGCTCAGTACGTCGGCGTCGTAGCAGTAAGGCAGATTTTGTTAGTGAATTTCGACAGACACGCGATTTTTCGCATGATAGTCGCACGTCAAAACACGAAAATTGCTTTATCCTTATGAGGAAGCCAGAAGAACTAGTAGATTTTCTGGGTTTTTACGCTTAAGAAATTAGTGCAAGACCAAGAAACTTATCTTGTGTAAACGGGCCACAGTTAAACCATTTTAGTTCACCCACAATTTTAGGAGCAAGATAACTCGATACGGATCTTTTAGAGACTGCGGGGTTATAACACAGGAAATCAGTGCGGAACTTGGTGAAGCAATTGTTGCAGTTTATTGCGACTTCGAAACCGGTTGTACTAGTTGTGATGTAGTAACCTGTTTTATGAAGCAGATATTACTGGCCAATTGGATTTTAGATTCTGTAGAGAAAAGAGATAATTTTGCCGATTTTAATAGTGTGTTTTTAGGACGCAGGAAAAATTGAGAAATAGGTCAAAATGAGGCTTACCTTTACCCAGAATAGAGGAGATAGGAAAAAGAAGGTACACTTCAGCACTATAATATCTGAATCTATATCTGAATCTGAAGCAATAACTTTTGGATACAAAATAAGGACAATTAATAAGCAAATGCAGAACCAAACCGTGTTGTCTGTGATATCGTTATCCAGAGCCCATTTTGAAGTTCTCCTTTTTTCAGAGTTTTTGTTGAAGTTTTATGCAGATTGATTCAGGAAACCGAATTTCAATTCTAACAATGTAAATAAACTGCAAACTCAAATCAAGAAAATAAATCTAAAATTCAATTTAGATTCACAGTCTTCAAGAAAATACTTTTAGGGTTATGCGTGCACGTTCACCAAAGTTGCGAAACATAAAATGTTACTATGTAGTTGGTGGCCACCCTTACTTGTTAATAACCCTTACGTTTGGTCACAGAAACTAGAATGCTTACTGCCACAAAGAAGATGGGCAGATACAGAAATTCCTCTCCATACAATGAACGAAATCAGGCGTACACATAGACTTGTATAGATAGTTCAACTCATCGTCGCGCGCGGCGCTATGTGTGGGTAGTAGTTGTTTGCTCGGACGACGACTGCCGCGTCACTGCCACACAAATGCGTAATGTAATGCGTAGTGTAATGCGAATTAATTTCGTCCTACCACCTTTATGCAGATGATCTTCAAATTTACACGCGATCTCCTCTTGGTAATCTATCTGAGGCTATCTTGACGATAAATAGTGATCTGGCTCGTATATGCGACAGGAGCAAGAGGCATGGACTTACGGTGAACCCTAGAAAAACGCAAGTTTTGGTGGTGGGCAGTTCAAGGTTGATCTCAAGGATCGACTGGACGACTCTCCCCCAAGTTTGTTTTGACAACTCTGTTGTACCCGTTAGCGAGAAGGTGAAGAACTTGGGGATTTTCATTGACAGGAACTTCTCTTGGACTGCCCAGCTACAGGAAGTTAGCCGCAAGCTATTCGCATCTGCTGGATCTCTGAGAAGATTGCGTAATTTTCTGCCGACTGCTACTAAGATTGCGCTTGCACAATCTCTCCTTCTACCCATCCTTGATTATGCTGATGCCAGCTATCTTGACCTTACTGAACTACAACTTGATAAACTTGAGCGACTTCAAAATTTTTGTATAAGGTTCATATTTGGTTTGCTCAAATATGACCATGTTTCTGAATGCCGCAAGAAACTCACAAAAGTGTTTGCCAATTCGCCTTCGCCGGAATGCTCATATTCTTTCCGTCCTGTATAAAATACTATTTTGCCCGTCTACCCCTCTTTACCTCAAAAGCCGATTTCAGTTTTTATGTGACTGAAAGTTACCAGTAATTCATCGGATAACACGAAACTTAAAATGCCAATGCATTCCACTATTTTCCTAGACAAATCTTTCACTGTCCTGGCCGCTCGTCTATGGAATGCATTGCCTTTAACAATTAAACGCGACCGACCGTAACGCAATCACTACCGACCTTTAAAACACTGGTAAAGGAACACTACCAGTCACTGTGATCTTATTCTTGTTGGAGCTGTATTGTTTTCTTGCCTGTATATTTATATGTATGTATGTATTTATATATATATTTTAGTATTTTGTGCTTCCTATGTTTTTAAATTATTATTTAATTTTAAAATTGCACCAAGTGCAACCCCATGTCATGTCCAGGCTATCTCTTTCCATTCTGGGTTGCCTGGAAGAGATCGCAGAACGCGATAAGACCGCCTGTTGTATGTTTGTGTTTATTTTAAGGTTTCTGTATGTATTGTTTTTTTTATCTTGGTGTACAATAAAGTTTATATAAATAAATAAATAAATGTATAATTACAAGCGCAAGCACACATGGCGCCGCGCGCACTGATGAGTTGAACTATCTATACACGATGGCATAAGCGTAATCCGCCTATTATAGTTTTCTTAGCTCTGGGACACAAGCCTCCTCTCTTTGAGAAAAAGTGGCTCGGTGTGGGTTGGTGCATGTCGCATGTCTTGGATTTTTTTTTAGTTCTACATATACCGGTGGTGGAGCAGTAGTGATATAATAACTTACACAAAGGAAACCCTGCCTGGGTTCAAACCAACGACCTAAAAGTTGTAAATTGCTGTCTTTACCGCTGGGCCACCACTGACCGTATGCACATGCGTATGACGTATGAATACACATATGCATGTAGCTATAAACGTAAGACGACCTCAAAGAAATGACAGTCGCGAGTGCGCTTGCTCTCGCTGTACGTGAAGTGCGTCTATGTGTGCGTGTATCTTCGCTCCTTGTAATGTGTCAACCTTCTGTCTCGAAAATAATTTGTTCTACGGGTTAGACACCCAAATAATACGACCAATCGTTCAGAAAACGACGTTGAACGAAGTTTGCGGATCAATTTTATTACTTTTAGTGCTAACTACGGGTGTTTCCCTATGTTACTTTGAACTTATAAATTGTTGAGAGCGGCTTTTGTGTTTACGTGCTTTTTAATCTGTTTGGGTGAGTAGAATTTTAAGTGTTGTCAAATAGATACTAGTTTTTACTTGGTAAAACTGGTACACAGCGTCATCACTTCAAAATCTTTCCATCTAATTGAACATCCGTAATAGAGGGTCAGAGATTTTGAATAACCTGTAAACCAATGGTAATTGCAAAAGATCGGCAAATAAAACATAAATTACCTACCTAAAGTCATCGCCAGATTCAGATCAAATAAAAAATTAAGATTGAACGTTGCAAACAACAAGGTGACGCCGGTTTAAACTACGCCTTGCCGTATACATACACAATTACACGCACACACGTGCAACGAAACGCCTTAGCTTGTCAGTCAAGCTTCTAATAAAAAGCTCGACTTTTGGTACAAGTTAGATCAATGACTTTCATTGTTTTGCTGTCTGTTTTTTTTTTTAATTTATTTAGCGGTATTTTAATACAGGGGTGATATTTAATTCTAAACTCGCCAAACTTTTACGTTTGATGGCGAGAGGCGCTCATGTACATCACAATGCATCACCTTACGTACATACATACTACTTATATATTATAGGGACAGTTATGGTTTCATCTTAAACATTGTGTTTAGTTCTGTTTGCTATCCTGTAAAATGATTTTTTTTTTAAATTTTGTCTTAATTGTTCCTTTACTAATTTTTACTTTTTCACTTAGTAAATCTATTTTGTTAAACACTTTAGGTACCAAATACTTAGATGTTCTCTTACCATAATAATTTGTTATCTGTGAAAGAACTTGTTTGTTCTCTCTAGCCCTACGTGTGTTGTACTTGTTTTTAACATTGACTTTACAATCATCATTATAATAATAATCCAGGCCTACTAAATAATCTACTTTTTTATCTATTGGTATAACATGTGGCAAATAACTTATTATAATCTTTGTTGCACTTATCTGTCTATAATATCTCTTAAATATTTAATAAAAGTTCGCCCGTACACACAAGGAGTACGTAGCTTAAAGCGAATCGGCAAGTTCAAAATACACAATTCTTAAAGTTTGTTTGTTCAATGCATTTTTTAAGTGGTAAAACTTACTTAGCACCGATCTTAGCCAAAAGTCATTTACATGTAATCTCCAATTAAAGTTCTCATCTATTGTTAGACCTAAATATTTAAATTTATTTACCTAATTCAATTTTGCACTGTAACAGTTACATTTGTTTCTATGCAAACATTCTATATGTCCTAACACTGTGAGATATTCATTATTTAAAGATTTAGCAACGATTATATGGCGAATGTATTCTTTTAGTTTTTGAAAGATTTAATATAATTCCACTGTCTTAATCTGCCCATTTGCATATATTTTCAGTCACCTTGAATTCAATTTCGTACCTCAGCTACATCACACAAGACACAATATCGTCAGCGTACATGAACACCTCACATTTATTTACGACATTTGACATACTTTTCACATGCATTATATATCTTACAGGTCCGTACACCGATTCACTAGGCACACCCAAATCGACATCCACCTCTTTCTCAGCTACATGGGCGATAATTGTGCTTATTTTTAACCGACTTCGCAAAAAGAAGGAGGTTTTCAATTCGACTGTTTTTTTTTTATGTTTGTTACCTCAGAACTTTTTATTGGGCGAACCGGTTTTGATGATTCTTTTTTAATTTGAAAGGGGGTGCTTGTCATGTGGTCCCATTTAATTTTCATCAAGATCTGATGAAGAACTTCGGAGAAATACATCAGAACTCTTCAATAAATGACGGCAAATCAATCTGGATAGATCCAATCGCATGTCTGTTTATTGTTTACACCATTTCATAGCATAACATCACACTGGTACGTTCTTAAGGGGTACGCAGGTGTGAACAGTTCACCCTGGTATACTCTCATTGCACTGGTTTCGTTTAAGTTTCATGTTATTGGGTTATCTATTCTAGCTTCACTTTGGGCACTATATGCGTAGGTACCTAGCCTATAGAACTGGTCCATTATGTACCACAACTAAAAAGTGAAAAATAAAAAACTTTTTTACAAAAATTACAACCGACTTCCAAAGAAAAACACTACAAAGTGAAAAATAACTTCAATTTCGGAAGTCGGTGTCAAAAAATGAAGAAACGTAAACAGGAACACCGACTTCCGAAATTGAAGTTATTTTTCACTTTGTAGTGTTTTTCTTTGGAAGTCGGTTGTAATTTTTGTAAAAAAGTTTTTCTATTAGTGAAGTAGTTTTTAAACCAATTATTTGTGGGACCGCGTATTCCGCATTTGTCCGTTGCCTGTAATAAGATATCATGGTCATAAGTATCTGAAGAAACTGTATTGGTGGTGACTTTAGTTTCTGTATTTTCTGCATTCTGGGTTTATACATCTTTAAATTATAATCATTTAAGTCCCGTGGAGGGTCGATCCGGTTGTAAAGATAATAAAATAAAAATAACCGATTTCCAAAGCAAAAGGTGTCTTTGGTACCTCTTGTTCTATCATTTTGCCACACCGACCTCCGAAACGAAAGTTATTTTTGCAGTTTTTTTGTTTCGCTTTGGAAGTCGGTTTTTTTTATTATTATTATTTATTAATTTTATTTTTACAAATCGATACTGTTGCATGTACCGGATCGACCCTCCACGGGATTTAAATTTAACGGTGTATACCTAAGTATGTATTACTAACATATTATGTACTTACACATAATGTAAACATCAATTTGATACCAGTTGATAACAGTCATTGATGTGAAAAAAATCAGAGATCGCATACGGGGCCAATATGTCTATTTTCCAGTATATTAGGCCTCAGCCACAACTCACAAGACTTACAAATAATCGTATTATCCCCGTTCTTGTCACTAAATGGGTTGCCATTTGCTCTTGTCCTGTATGCTAGTTACTTTGTTTTATCATTGTTTTGCTGGTTTTGTGTTTTATTTGTTGCTATGCGACATAATTAGCATCATCTTTTCGAAATTCGACTGAGCACTGCAAGAATAATAATTGTTCGATTGTCGAGAAGATGCGTGGGTTACTTGAAATAAACGTTCACTTAAACTCTTTATTTTAAAACTTGCCGTGCCCGCGGCTTCACTACCATCAACTGCATTCCCTACTTACCTACCCTACTTACGTACCTACTTATCCTACTTACCTTCCTACCTACATAACAATATTTTTTAGGGTTTATCTCCGCGGAAAATTTTATCACCACCATTCAGAAAATGACGTCAAATGCACAACGCCATCTATCGAATATTAAGTTGAACTGTCCGAGTATCTGAATGAGGGTTTTTAAGAAAATGCACGCCACTAGTTGGCGCCACATTGGTGAGAGGTCTTTTACTTGGAAAATTTAACTTATGACATCAACTTGCTTGACGTCAATTTGACTAATGTCAAAAAACATAAGCATTTGACAGCAGCTTGGACCTCACGTCTCAGTGATGCCACCTAGTGTACATGATTTCAGAATACCCTCATTGCATGTGTTGTGATATTTTACTTCTTGAACACCTTAAATTCATCTAAAAATGATTTACAATGGTTTCAAACATTTTACGTGATGCGTGCTCAACTAAACAGACAAACAAATAAACTGAAAAAAAAACCAAATTCTGGAAATGGGTTCTGTTGGTTATCCTTTAACACGTGACTATTTTTTTGGAAATTTTTGATTTACAAAGACTACTTTTCTACAGATGTATGTATTGATACGGATGACAAAGACAGTACTTATTTTGGCCATCTAATTTGAAGTACTTTTTATAAAGGCTCACAAGGTTGCTAGTTGAAAAGGGTGACTAGTTTATAATTTAATTATTACTTCCCAGCAATAATCCAGTGTGATGTAGATATTACCTCCTCATCAGGATGGTAGTAAGATTGACTGCCCTGTGTGCACCGGGTGAACCTGAATGAAGCCTGGACCAAGTTCTGGTTTGTACAGTCTTTGTTTCTATGCAAAGGTACTTATAGATTTTCCTGTAAACAAACTGTTATGAAATCTTTATCAATAAAGATTTCACAAAAAGTGACTTTTCAATGTATCATGTTTATTTAAATAGGCAGATTTTCTATTGCACGAACAATGGTTTAACAAATTGTTGAATTACTCTTTTAAGATAATATTTAATTTATTATTAAATATAATTATTCTGATATTAAAAATCTTTTTTAAAACAAACTTTTTTCGTATTTTTCTCACCAAACCCTTTTATTTGATACCCATATCATGGCAGTGCACAAAAAATAACTAGTCCGCCATATTGGGTCGTCCACCATATTGGATTTAGAATTACGTGACTTAGCTAAGCATGCATTGTCAGCCAAACTAAACGTATAGGCAAAATTTCATCTTAATCGGTGGAGTATAACGGCTTTAAAATTCAGTTGCAAGATTTGTCACGAACACACATACCTACATATATTGCAAGTTTAATAAAAGCTTGTAAAATAAACATCATCAACATTTCAACCGAAAGCCGAAGCCACTGCTGAACGTAGGCTAGTACGAGTATCTACACATCGACCGGTGCTGTGCTTCTCGCATCTTGCCAATTCCGGCAGCCTTAACTAGGTCATCGGTCATCGATTCTAATCACTTGTTGTGAAATAGCTGAATTCTTCTACCCAATCTTTATGTCATGGACCAAGTCATAAATCAGTGCACTATTATTTATTATATACTTTATTGTACAACACAAAATATGTACACTATGTATAATGCCCGGACATTATCATGTCAAGTCTAATCGGGCAATGTAATGAATACTGATTATAACTTCTATTTTTATCACATCGTCTGGTCATTATGAATATTGCTACGTAATGGTTGGGCAATTTGATCATTATGGCCAATGAATTACGCCAAGAGCGAGTGAAATTAGCTCGGGAGCTTAGGACAACGCGACACGGATAGGTTAGGTTCCTTAGACCCTACAGACAGAAATAGGTCGATTTTGTTGCTTAAATAGTAATTTGACTTACATATTACATATTAAAATCAATGTCATCATTAAAATAATTTTAAAAATACTCATATTTTTAACCCAGCCCAATAAGTAATGGGCATTATTCAGAAAGTCCGGTCAATTTAATTATAACAATAGTTTTTAGCATATTGCCTACTCATATTGGGCATTTTTTAAATTGTCTGTGTATAATGAATAATGCCGTATTAATCAATTGGTCCATAATATATATACCAGCAATACAAAAACCTGAAAGCTACACTACATAGAACTGTGTTGGTATAGCTACCTTATCCCACAAGCTTTCAGTTTAATGCTAAAATATGTTTAAACAGTAAAATTTACCTATCGGCGGCGTAGGCTTATCCGGTTCTAAAAGTTGGACAAAGTTTAGTGAACGTTTGTTTAACGCTGAGATTATTGAATATTGTGACGTCATATAGATTTATAACTTTGCGTTATATTTATGTTAATTAAATAAAACGTATTGCAAACAGAAATCGCGTGGGTAAAAAAACTTTATTTCTACAAAAAAATACATCCGACTTCCAAATAAAAACACTACAAAGTGAAAAATAAATTTAATTTTGGAAGTCGGTGTTCCTGTTTTCATTTCTTCGTTTTTTTTGACACCGCCTTACTGTATGTTTTTGTAAAAACGTATTGCAAACAGGAATCGCGTGGGTGCAAACTATGGATTATGCGTTACTTTTCCTCCGAAAAGGTTTGTGCTGAAATTAAAACTGTTTGTATCATACATATTCGATTGATCTTCAAGATTAAGCACTTGCCGGGGTTGGTTTAATAATGGTGGACCAATCAAATGATCAAAGATTACCTATTATACAGCTATCGAGATCCCGTCATGCCTCATAAAACACGTTAGCCTTTATCTTTATTTGCAGATCTTTGACGATCTTTGTCGTTTCGGGTACACAAAAGCCTAAAATTTTGAGTCTGAGTTAACAAGGAATGATATTCAGGTGCCTTCAGTTAAATAGGATAGTTGACAAAAAAAAATATTTTGTCTGTCAGATAACCTAAAAATATTTGACATGTATTTTTTCTTTTGCCATGTAAACAAAAATTAGGACATTACAGTGTGTTGAAATATCCGTCACATCGTCACAAAGTGACGTCACAAGCCCCCACTCCTGGCTTTAACTTTGTAAATTTTTATGTTTTTAATAAAGACAAAAAAATGGGTCCAGTATTATTTGATAATCTCACTGACGGACCAAATAGAATTGGAAACATCCCTAATGGAAGCCGTCTTCAACATAATTTTGGAACAGGAAACTAAAAACTACTCTTAAAAATAGAGTAACTACCTATATTTTATGACAGAATATCATGACCAATAAAGCTGATAAATAATTTTATTACAAAGATAACATAACACAACCACAGTTGAATTGAAATTTAATGAATACTCTGACCGCACACGTTCGCTGTCATAAATATATCACGTAGTTATGGTCTTTTTATTTACTCTACACACGGAATAACGCATAAATTACGATTAAAATGGTATTATTTATTTTGTTGCGGGATTAGCAATTGTGTGTTAACAATAAAACCAGCCTGTCATTGGCCCACTGCAAGGCATATGCCTCTTCTCATACAGTTAAGGCACGTTTTGTGACCACGCTTTCTCGAGGCGGATTGCCGATTACAAACTCATATTAACTAAAGTCCAGGTTTTCTCGGGGTGTTTTTTCTTCACCGATGTCAATGATATCCAAGATAAACTAAGAAAGTACAAATGGACAGAAAAAGTATTACCCAGATTTAAACCACGACCGAGAGGCGAGATATTAGCCACTGTATTCGATTGCCAATATTCTTCAACGCTACGCCATGTCACCTACACTTTTTTTTTAATTTAATTATAGGCTCGCGTTTGACCACTATCTCGCCTGATGGTGAAGCACACTTGCCTAGGAGTAACCTACACACTCTTTACTTAAAGACCTCAAGATTGTAGCTATCAGGAAACAAAGAATCCAGTTGAGAATTCCACGCCTTAGCTGTGCGTGCGCACAATGAAAATATTCGCAAAACGCTTTGTGCGTATGGATTTCTGGTGCTGTGTCTACTTTGTCTATTAATAAGTCAATCTAAGGCCTATGCAAAAGATAGTACTGTTGAAGTAAACTTCCTCCACTCTAATCGGCTCCTCAGTCGCTACGACAACGATAAAAATGCCTCAATGATTAATGTCAATAAAGAACATACGAAACCTGACTAACAATTTGATTAAAATCAAAATCAAATCAAATCAAAATATTTATTTGCCAGAAAATACATTGTTTAACAAGGAAAGAAAAGTTATTGTATTCTGCCTGCAAGCAAGCGTGCAAATTACTTTTAATAATAAAGTCATTAAGTTTTTAGACATCATACCCAAAACAAAATTCCAAACATTAGATAAAAAAACCAGACCAAACCAAAACAATATTGATGCATTCCTATACTTTCAGTTGTCAGATAAAAAAAAAAAAAATTAAATCAAAATGTCAATAATTAAAATTAAAAATGACAATAATTAAAATTAAATGTCAATCAAATATATTTAAATGTGAATAACTTAAATTCCAATACTTTCAATTGTCAGAATATAAACTCGAAACTAAATAAAAAATAAAAATGTTAGATTGTTTGTTTCGAGTAAAGCAAATGACTTCAAGTATGGAAGTAAGGTACTACATATTATAATACTAAACAATGTACCTTTCATATGAGTACTTTAATATATATTCTTTTAGTAAAACCTAATTACCGCTAATATTAGCATGTGTAGGGTTCATGCTACAGGACAGTCACGGCTCTAGAGAGTGGAGCCTCCATACAATACGACCCGTTTCCAGAAGTCCTACTGTTTTCTGTCATTTGTATCAAGTCAACTGTCAAGCAAGGGGTCTCCTTCATTGACATTGATTGGAGGCTCTGCGGTGTTAGGTCATGTACTGCAATGACTATTGGCTAATTTATTGCTGATTCTAACATATACTTAGATTTGTATCACCCTTGTCTTGCAAGTCTGGTCAAGATACTTGATTTACATCTTTCTTGGTCTTCAAAGGTCATTTTCAGATTTATTATCAAAGAACCATTTACTATGAAAATTAATTTGGCTTCCTTGTTGTCTATTTCCACTTGGTTTCACCCTGAAACTTTCACTCAATTGTGTTTAGGCATGAGTAATTTTCGCAACCCGTAAATCTTTCATTTTGGTATTAAATGGGGAGGCATTTTGTTACATGACTATAGTGATTTTGGTGCCATTGTAATATGCTAAGAGTTTTTTTGCGGACTATCAACATTCAAAATTATCTTATTTGTGGGGAAGTACGTCTGAGATCTGAGGTCACAAGAATTAATAATATTTTTTCACTGTTTGACCGACTTTCCAAAAAGGAGAAGGTTCTGTGTTCGATTGAATGTTTAAAAATTCTTTATTTTTATTGTCTCCTATCGAGGTGGACATTATCACTAAGTCAGGTTCTTTTGAGGAGATCCCAAGGAAATCGAGGCAACTCCTTAAATTTTATAGTCATACATATAGCGATTTTGGTATTTCCATCAACATGGTAAGCATTTTTGTTAAATATTTTTTGACAATATTGGGCATTATTGTAAAAAAAGTTTCAAAGGCCGATCTTTACTACGGTTGAATTACTCCTACCTTTCTGTCCGTAGACAAATATACGTTTTATGTGGCGCAAGAAAAACCAAAGTTAAGGTGATAATTTTTTTTTGCCAAAAATCGTGATCTTTTTCCACCTAACCCGTTTCATCATCGGACTACCAGACGTACGGCGATACGCCATCGGTACATGGTGGACATCCCACCCATACGCACTAAACGCTTTGAGAATACTTTTATTATGCGTACAGCTAAGGAGTGGAATTTTCTCCCGGAGTCTGTATTTCCCGATAACTACAATCAATGGTCTTTAAGTCAAGAGTGTATATGTTACTTCTAGGCAAGCGTGCTTCACCGTCGACCACATTATCGCTTACCATCAGGGAAGATAGTGATCAAGCGCGAGCCTATTCAAAAAAACAGGCCAAGTGCGAGTCGGTCTCGCGCACGAAAGGTTCCGTACCATAATCGCAAAAAAATCACGTTTGTTTTATGGGAAATATATATTATAATATAATATATATTATTTATAAAAAATATATTTGAGTGGGGCAATCAAATATATTTTTTGACGTGACAACGTCTTAAATTAGGTTGTGGCTGGGAGGCACTTATGAAAAAGTGTAACGCTCGGTAACGTTACGATGAGTCACCGAACGAGAGAGAGGCCCGCCGAAGTTTACATGTACAATGTTTTAGTAAACAAAATATATTTCTATAGTTAAAATTTGTGCAATTCTTATTTTCATTCAATTCCTTGTTCCTATTGTGCAATTTAATTATATTCATATCAATAAATATTCTACCGAGAAAAAGACGTTGTCACGTAAAATCTTCGCCCGTAAAACCGACTTTACAGGCAACCATTTTTATTCTGTTTTAGTATATGTTGTTATAGCGGCAACAGAAATACACCATCTGTGAAAATTTCAGCTGTCTAGCTATCACGGTTCATGAAATACAGCCTGGTGGCAGACAGACAGACAGACAGATGGACCGCGGAGTCTTAGTAATAGGGTTCCGTTTTTACCCTTTGGGTACGGAAACCTAATAAAAAAAATGCTTGTTTTTTTAGGGTTCCGTATCTCGAAAGGAAAAAACGGAACCCTTATAGGATCACTTTGTTGTCATCTGTCTGTCCTTTTTCTGAGGAACGCGTGGAGGTATCAAGCTGAAATTTTTATTAAATACTCAAGTCTACGGTCCCTTAAAGTTGTGAAAAAAACATATTTCTGAGCCAACGCAATCAAAAGATACAGCCGTTTACGCCGCAAATGTTCGCCACTCGCAAGGGAATCAAAACCTACAGGGTACTTCCCGTGAACTCAGAATCTTGAAATTTGTTACGAAGCAACGTCTTATAACACAGATAAAGGAATAATTGCGAAAACCGTAAATTTTAGTTACATAATATAATAAAAATATTTTTAATAATTTTAAACTTACTACCCCTTTCCTCATGAACGCGTACAGGTATTAAATTGAAATTCATATCAAATACTCAGGTCTATAATACCTTTAAGCTGAGATTTGTACGGAACCCAGGGTGCGCAAGTCCGACACGCACTTGGCCATTTTTTTCTCGGTTAGTGAAGTGAATTATAGAGTTGGGCACTAAAAAAATAACACCTAACGATTAGTCAAACCACAATCTGGAAAAACAGATATTTACCCATTTGTGAAATCGCTGCCATTGTATCTCTCGTTTAGATTTCAATACACACTATAAGAATAAACCAAAATATGCTATGTAGATCAGCAAAACCTATAAAATACGGCATGAAACTAAAATCATTTCCACTGTTTATACGACCAATATGTGCTCCGTAGTTATATTTTATTCTAGCCTTAAATGACAGCAATATGAATGGTGAAGAGATGTGTTTGGATATAAAGGTGCTGGATGAGACTGGTATGATTTGAGAAGAGAGAGGTATGAGGAGGTATGGTTTATGAGGCATGTTTTTATTATATGTATAGATAAAACTGCTTTACGTCCGTCACGTTGTCGGTCACAGGTCCATTTGAAAACCAGCGTCGGGCACTAGTTGCCCGACATTTTGCTGAACTGGTCCTATTTGGCGCAGCCGTGGGACACACAATGTTACTTATATATGGTTTTTTTTTAAATATTATTGTTGTTTAGTTTACGTTTTTTATTTTCTTTTTTATGTTTATGTTGTGTGCTCTGGCTTGTGTCAAATAAATGTGTTTTCTTTCTTTCTTTTCTTTTCTTTTAAGTTCTGACGCACGTTGACAGAGAATACTGGTTTTCAGAATTGTTTCTATTTTTAATATTGATGAATGATAAATTAGGTCACCCAGATTCCAGATACATATTATTAAATGCAATGTTTAAAAAACTGTATTTACAACTTAAACATGAATCAATTATGCGAGAAATAAGACCTATATCTCCTCCATCTTGAGATATTTCATCGTTTAGTCCGCTTCTGAATCATAGACATCTCAGGAAGGTAAGCTGTGAAGCTAAGTTACAAAACTATGAATCAATTTCTGACAACATATTGTTGAACGCAATTCCACTCCAGCTAAGCAATGAAAATTAAACTATCATATTGGTTATACATACATATGGCTACGCAGCAGATTAGCATATCTCTGGTGACAAGACATTCTGAAAGAAAAAGCTGAGCACTTAAACATTTCTGCGAAAAACTTACAAATCTGCCTGTGTTAACTACAATACCTAACATCCAATCCTAGTCTCTTCCAGTCTGTATATTACGGTTAACCACAGTAAATCGCATCTGGCACCAATCGATGATACTCTTATGATACATAGTTCCCTGCACCGGCCTCTCGCGATAAAACCTTGATTTGTGATCTACTACGGACGCTTCGAAATTCAGTGCTGAATGTGATGGTAAAGCCGTGTATTTGTTTGGAAACAAGTTGTGTGACATTGTTTCAGCAACATGAGCAACATGGTTATGTGCTGTGACAACATGTTTCTGGTAACATTAAAATTTGTAGTGTTTTGGCAAAATACCGTATCTCGTTCTATTTTGAAAAGTTGTATTTAAATTTTTAGAGTAAATAGTACCTAGTATATTGACGGTAATCAAAAGTTGCACAATATCGTTTCGCAAATGTTTTTAAGAAATAACTCGAGTTTTTTGTAAAACTTTATTAAATCACAATAATTTTGTGTTTTTTTTTTACTTTGTCCTCACTTCTATTTCAAATCTTTTGAATACTTCATTAGCTATCTCATATTTCATTTTATCAAACATCTACTTAATAAAATTCTAAATTTATACATTCACTGACAGACGACGTAAGAGTCATAACCGGTGGATCTAGCATGAATTACACTAGATTTTCCCATGAAAAAATTGGAAGGATTGTTGAATATTCTTGGGCTGAATTTTCACAAATCCTTTAATTGTATAATTTATAAGTTATTTTATTACCTAAATCCAAGTTTTTTGTTTGTTTTTTATTTATTTATTTAGACTTCTTGCACAAAGATATAATGGCAAAGTCATGTCAAAGTCAAAGTATTTATTAGAGTGTTTTTGGTAATACAGTAGGTCTTATAGTTAGGTTATGGTAACTCAAAAAACTACCCATTATTATACACTATTATTTATATATAACTATACACTATTTAACAATATGAAATCGATATTTCATACACATTAAAAAAATATCAATATTTAGAATATTTTTTTTTTATTGTTTACATTTAGAATACAATTATTTATTATAATAAATATACAGAATACAATTAATAAGTCAAGTTTTTGAATTGAAAAGCATAAATAAACAATTATCATTAAGTTTACTACATTTTGTCACGAAGAATTTCGTCAAAGGTAAAGTAGCATTTTTCATTAAAAAAAAATTGTGTCAGTCGTAATTGTGTCGAGTTTAAGTCCTAAATGTCATTTGGTATTTTATTGAATATTTTCGGAGCCGCAGACAGATACTTTTGTGCATAAAGGCGGTCTTTGAGGCTCTTAAACATAATTCGTGACGATATTCTTGTCTTGTCGATCTACTGCCTTACGAATTATTTACCAATCAGTCAGTTTCTTCAGGAAATAACATCTTGATTAGTCAAATACTCGTATTACTTTATTAGGGGCTCACACAAATTGAAAATAATTAAAATAAGTATCCTCGTCGAGTTATATGGCACAATAAAAAATACAATATAATATAGTGTCACTTTACAATTTACGGCCACAATAATAATTTTATAAGACGTAACCCGCCATGCAATATGAACGGAAAAGTTATTTAAAACATCCAGGCTTGCATTTGAGACAAGCTATAAATATTGTGACACTACACAAGGGAACAGTTTTATGTTCTGCATTAAATCGTAAAAAGAGGTATGTATTTAGATGCATTTACTTTCTAGATAGTGATGTTTCTGACAGGTTTTATTGATTTGTTTTGAAATGTGTTGCGATATATCCTATTCGAAGAAAACTTTTTTATGTATAAACTTTTTAGTGTTCCGAAGTCAACAAGGAACCCTTATAGTTTCGCTCTGTCCGTCTGTCCGTCCGCAGCTTAGCTCAGAGATTCTCAGTAAAAGAAAGCTATAATTTGGCATGGATATACATATTAATAATTCCGACAAATTGGTACAATAAAATCATGAAAAATCTTTTTTTTGGTATTCCTCCTATCGTATATCCCATGGTGTGGGGTATCGTTGGATAGGCCATTCAAAAATATTATGGGTTTGTTAAGACCATTTTTCGATACAGAGATCCGTTTGCGTAAAATTAAGCTTTAAATTGCAAACTTTTGTTATAGTCAACTGTGGAAATATAACGAAATTAAAAGGAAAACTATCACAGCTAAGTAGGCTTTACATGTTTACGAGTAATAGTGGACCAACTTATAAAATGTACTTGGAACGTTACATTTTTTATACAAATACCATTGAAAAATACTTAACGCTAACGTTGTTAGCTGTGTAAAACAGATAGTAGATATATGCTTATGAAACATGTAAAAATATACACAAATAAAATCATAACATCCTTAGTAATAATGATTTCTAAATTAATAATGTTCAAGGCGATATATACGCACCAATGCTAACGCAGTACTGGCCGTGCACCCGCTCGGAGCCAAAATATTAATATTGAAAATCCTTTTGAACAGTTTTGTTTGCAAAATATTATTTGATTTACATATGCTATTTCAGTTATGAAGAAATTCCAGCCATCAATTTTTCTGTGTAAAAATATTTGTAAACATCCAAGTCGTTTTGGAGGAGTATCCAAAAGTTGCGAAAAATATCGTGTTGCTAATTATTTTTTTAAACTATTTGTTATACGAAAAAACCATGTTTAAAAAATAATGTGCATGAAACAATAATATATATATATATATATTGTATATATTCAAACCTTTTAACCTAGCCGTTACTAAGGAGTATGCTTTAGAAAGTTACCGTTTTATGGCACTAAAGCGGATGTAGGCCCTTAAGCTCGAATAATGCTTTGGAGTGGGCGGAGTCGTTGGCAGTTAACCGGTCCGTAGTCCATACGGAGCATGCGCGCGGGGGAGTCTATTTTGTGTTAGTGCAGAAGTATTTTCAACGTTTTGTAATCTAAAGTCAAATTAAATTCGATTGCCAAGCAAATTCCGCTACCCGACCATAAATGGTGGTATTCTTAGTCAAAGTCAAATATGTTTATTTCAACTAGGCCACCAAGCGGCACTTTTGAACGTTAACAAAGTGTGGTCAGTGGTCGCAATTGTAAACTTAATTGCGTTTATCGTAAGGTTAACATTCATGTCATATTCTACTCAACCATGGCCACATCAGTGCAATATAACACCTTGCAATTTTAATTACATTATCGATATCGGTAGATACCTGATTCCTTTATTCGAAAAAATAAGAAATGGATTTTTTTTATTTGGAGGCTTGTATATATTTTTATAAATAAAATCAATTTGAAATTATGTAGGTACTTATTTAATTATGCTCATTGAGGCGGGCGGGTCTCTTCATAATATTATCTTATATAAATATTAATTTACTTATTTTCTTTTGTTTTCCATTTTATAGAATCTTTCTATAAAATGAATATTCGATCCGACTACATCACTGATTGAGTGGCGTAGAACTTTCGAGAACAAAAAAATCCTCAGAAACTCAGATTAGAGGTGAATATATATTCAATATTTTTCAAATTCCGAAAAAGAAATAAATAAGGAGCGTACGCGTGAGGATCCAGGAGACCAGGAACGTACCATACCATTCCCCGTGGCTCTAACGCACGCTCGTATCGGCTCCATTCGCAATTGACGTCCTTCATATAGATTATTTATTGCAGCTTATTTACGTCGCTTGATTGTTCCTATCATTGAATAATTTGATTTTACTTTTGGTTAGTTGAGTAGGTTGTTTGAAAATACTCATACTAAAATATTTGTTTTCGGTTTGTAAATATTTGGAGATTTTAACGAAGACTATCTCCGTAACGGCAATACTGCAGTATTCAAATTATTAAGTGACGCTGGTTATAAATCTTTATTACAAACGCTTGCCTCTACCCGCGGTGGTACTCAAATAGACAATGTTTTTTCTAACTTCACGTCTTGTGAAGTTGAATTTTATAACTCCTTCCTCAGATACCATGGTCCATTGTGGGCCCGTTTTTAGACGTCGTGAGCCGCTGAAACCGTTTTAATGTTCATGTAACAACAAAAAACCTTTTCTTAGTCCGCATTATTATGCAACTACGGAACCCTATTACGGCGCGTGGCCCGACACGCACTTGGCTGGTTATTCTATCATTATGTCACTAGAATACTAAAAAACCGGCCAAGTGCGAGTCGGACTCGCGCACGAAGATTTCCGAACAAAAGAAATAATGGTAATCAGTGCTTAAGTTTGAATTAATGTGTATACTTAGCAGGATTGAAGGTATAAATAAAACGACCATACTGTGTACTGATCTAAGTAAAGTAAGTATATTTGCTACAACTCACAAGACGCTATACCAAATTGGCAAACAATCTCCCTTGCGACTTCTATTACGACGCCAACGCCATCTAGTTGTATCATTGTAAAACTTAAAAATAAACAATGTTTTGTTGACCTAATGAGTGACTGTTGATCATTAACAATGTGAGTCTCGCATCCAGCGGACTCTAAAGCCTTAACCAGGACATCGCTTCGGTCCATCTTGTGGGCGGATTTCCGACGTTGGGCCTTCTTTAGATAGCTGCGTACTTTGTTTTGCTGCCTTATAAAACGGGCAAAAGAAAATATGCTGCTCTATCAATTACACAAACATCATTATTTTGTGATATAAAAAGTTAGTTAGCCAGTCTCAGCCATGCGAGCTAAGATGAAATATATCTTAGTTATTATGGTTAAGTTTTCATAGATGTGTACAGACTGCAAACTATAATAAAACAAATTATTATAAAAACAAAAAACCCGAATGCAAAAAAATAATTAACGTAAAAGAGAAAAACAAGTACTAGGTATATTTATACATTAAATATTATGAGGTGATGTCAGCGGTTACAAACGAAGTTTTGGTCGTTTTTTCTATAATTTTTGTTTGTCCTGCAAAACTACATAAAAAAGTAGGTATTTGTTTTTCTCTTTTAAGTTAATAATTTTTTAGAAGTCGGGTTTTATAAAGATTTTGCTTTTATAATAATTTTGCTTTATTTCAGAATTTTTAGTTTTATTAATGAATAAGTTCTGCAAATAAGATATGTGGTTAAAGATTATTTATTTTGTCATAAAATTTACGCTTATCTTGAATATGTGGCAAAATAGTTACATAAAAGTATAGTATATATATAATAGTTTTTTTTTATGGAATGGTCTATTTAGTAGCAATTCGTGTGATACCCATATTTTTAAGACAAGACAAAACAAATTGCATCTCCTCCTTTTTAGGGAGGAACGCCATATTTAAAAATTAAATAGACGATGTCACTGCCACAATTTAGACGAATCCAACGACACACACATGTCATAATCCGTCAAGCCATTTGGGCTGTAGATCGTGATATAGAAATGGAGATATACATACGCTCGAAACCCATTACCTTCCTGCAGTCGGGCATAGATAAGTCGAAAATCTACTTCAGCATATGTGAGACAAGCCAAACTTATTTAAACTCGTGTTCATTTTGTGAATTTATTAATGTATGTACTTATGTAAATATTGTTAAACACATATTTTTTTTAAAAGAGTTGGAGTTGGATGGAGTTTCTTGTGCATTCTTCTCCATAACAAGCTACTTTTCCGAATGCACGGTAGAATCAATTTTATTACTTGTAAATTTTAATTTTAATTCTATGACGTTCAAAAGTGCCGCTTTTTGGCCTAGTTGAATAAAAATATTTTGACGTTTGACTTTGACTTTGACCGTGTAAACATTAAAACGAATCTTTTACTCTCAAATAATAACAATGTTGAAAATGGTCAAGGAACAAACTTGCAGCAAGCCAGAGGTAATCAGTTTTAACGTAATCCCTACTCGTAGCAAAAGGTCGTAGGTTAGCATGAGGCGTTAACAAGAATCCAGGTTTACTAATATTGCTCATAAACTCAATAATTAATTAGACTAGTTGCTTGAACATTAAATACAAACACATCAAACACTTAATAACTAATACGAACGAAACGTCCACATGCAAACAAAATAACTCATTAAAGAGCAAAATGAAATCACAATAATACCTACTACTCATTCGAATAAAAATCAAAGTAAGTACAGATAAAATAAAAGCTAGGATAGGATTACTTGACATCGTCGTTCACAAAGGATCTCCAACGCCCATTGTGACTTACTGAAGCATGATTTTTGTATTCCATCTTTGAATATTTACTGAAGATTATGAATAACGTCTCTGTGAACTGTATTCTTCATTTTTTTTGCTATAAACATCGTGTTTCTATTAACAATTGCTTGTTTTTTGCTAACATTTTGTTGATGTTTTCTTTTTGTTCTAGAAAATGAAAAGGTTTTGTCTCAAATCACTTTCGTGTCGCTTAGATTGAAGTAGGTTAATAGTCTTTTTCTTTTTAATATCTACCATTTTTTTTAATTTGTCACAACATTTTATTGGGATAATACAAAGAGTACCTAAATGGATTCTCGTTTATTGATATAAAACTATGCGATCGTCTCGAGGTATGTCTATCATTTGTTGTTTTCCCGTGGCTTTACTCCTGTCGTCAATCTCGTAAGAACCGAAAATTTACGCCTTTTAGCCATATATATATACAGGGTTACAGGAAAAGTCGACCTAGATCCGTTAAGGGCGTGTAGTACACATCATTTCTGAATGATTTCACTATGGAACCCCCCATCCTAAACTTAACCGTTTTCGAGATTTTCGAGTTTTAATTTTTTTTATGAAAATGCCCAATTTTTCGGCTATTGAATTGAATATTTTGAAAAAAAACAAAAAACCAAAAAAAATATCATAAGAGTCAAAAAAACACCACCTGGCTTTTCTGAAGAACATCACCAATAAGGTCTATGTATGACTTTTTTGTATTTAATTGCTAACAGTGTTAAATTTTGTGAAATTAAACCAAATGTGATTCCCTTTTGTTCGTGCATTATATTTTCAAAACAGATACGCAGTTAGGATGCTGAATCTTTTTGGTATCGCTAACATGGTGATCAATGATCTTTTCAACTCTGTATAAAAAAACCTTTACCTCAGCAGTGTGGTTGTGGACTGTTAATATTTTATGTATTTTATAAACCTCATAAATAACTAACAGTCCAATTAAGGCATAGAAAAGCAAAACACCAAACACAGCAGACACTTCACTTACAATAATAGCGGCACAAGATTTAATAAAACACTTTAGTAGTACAAAGGCATACGCTCAGAATCGAGGCACTCAAGCCCGTTTAGCTAAATTTAATATAAGCAACCAGGCGATTGGAAACAATGCTAAATTAACCATGGATTATCAACCATTATTTCATTTGGCAGGCACCCAAAGATTTTTTAAGGCTTTCGCAGACAGACGTGGCGCGACAATGAGACAACAAGCTTTCATAAAGTGTGTAGTATCTGTAGAGAAGTTTAAGAACAATTTCTATAAAACGGGCAGCCACATCGTTTTCGCGTCGTTATCGGACTGTCGCGTCGCACCTGTCTGCGGGAGTTTAAGGTCCCGCGATTGTAGTAAGCTATCTTAGAAATAAGTAACACGTTCTTGGCACGCTCTGAAATTAATAAAGGATATTGGACTTGTTTTATTTAATTGTTTGATTTGCCGATGTAATTTCTTTTTCAGGTTTGTTTGGTGAAAATTTTTAAGTTTGTAGTAGTTTTTGCTGTTATTGTGATTTTTTTTTGGCTACATAATGGTTTGTTGCAAAGTTATAACAGCTATACTGATCAATCTTCAAGAAAGCCTCCGTTCCTCTTCATTTATTGATCTTTACATAATCTCTTGCTCTGTAAGTACACCCTTACACCCCTGAATGCCGGGGTGTATGACTATCATTACAGCATAGGTTTTGGAATTTGAAAAAAGAACTGTCATACTCATACTGCACGAAGAATATTTTTAAAAAGTTAATATTTTTTTCTCGGTATCGATTAATTACTCGAATCGGAATCTAGACAATTTATTTTATAAAGATTTTATTTTAAATATGGAACTATTTGTTTCCACATCGTATGTTAGATGGAATCAATTTAAAAATCAAACTGGCCAGCAAGATTTGACGCGCTTGCGTGCGTGAAAAAAAAAAAGGCAGTCTACTAGTAGGCGCGAAAGCATCGCGAAAATAATTAATTTTCTTGTTTGAGTTCTTTTTCAAAAGTTTTAAACATGTCTAGTGACGAAGACATAGATCTAACGCCCGATTTTATTAAAGAAAGGGCAAAAACAGTTGTCGAAAATATATTACCGCCGAACTCGAAAGAAAGATATGTAAAGGCATACGACGAATTTATGAAATGGCGGTCAGAAAAAAAAGTGAAATCTCTTTCTGAAAGTGTTTTTATATCATATTTTGATGAATTATCTAAGAGGCTACAACCTTCTAGTTTATGGTGCTTTTATTCCATGCTAAAATCTACAATGATGACAAAACATGACGTGAATTTGAAAGATTTTTCTAAACTTACTGCTTTCTTGAAAAGGCAGTCTGACGGCTTTAAAAGCAAGAAATCGAAGGTATTTACTGCAGAAGAAGTACAGAAATTCTTAAATGAAGCTCCGGATGAAATTTATTTAGCAATAAAGGTACCTACGTATTTACTTGCCCTTTTTAATAAGTTACCAAAATATTTCACAAAAATACTATGCGAATTTGGTGCCTTTAATACAACTTATGTCTTTTTTACAGGTTGTTCTAATTTTTGGGATATCGGGAGCCTGCAGAACCGTGGAATTGACAAACTTGACAATAGAAAATGTAGAAAAACATAACAAATTACTACTCATAAAACTGCCTAACACGAAAACTAAAATTGACCGGTCATTTGTTGTGCATGAAGAATTTGCAAATTATGTTGAAAAATATCAAGCTCTTCGGCCTGAAAACGTGGATACAAATCGTTTTTTTCTTAATTACAGTAAAGGAAAATGCCACAGACAAGTAATAGGAAAAAACAAATTTACAGGCATGCCAAAGCAAATAGCCACATATTTAAAACTGAGTAACGTAGAGTTATACACCGGGCATTGCTTTCGCAGAACATCAGCGACTCTATTGGCTGATTCGGGAGCCAACCTCACTCTGTTAAAAAGGCACGGCGGCTGGAAGTCCAGCAAAGTGGCCGAAGGTTATATCGAAGATTCGATGGCAAACAAAAGCAAAATTACTTCTAAAATAACAGAAAATATAAACTTAAAATCACCACGTCAAAGCACATCATCTGAGCCATTTTTTAATGAAGAAAATAGTACCAGTCAACTGCCGCCATTTACGATGCAAGAACCTCAAGTCACTCAAACTCAAGTCTTATCATCACAAACTCATATTCAAACTATAAATATTCCTAAAAAGAACGTGACCATATCTCTTACAAATTGTAATAATTTTACTATTAATTTTAATTAAATACACATTTTTTTCTTCTTAATAAATGTTCATTGAAACCTGCTGTCTTGTTGTTTACTTACCTCACAATCGATATGTAAAGCAGAGTATTGATCTCGGGCGTAAGCATCAATTGCATACTCGGGTTAATTAGCGCCTTCGCTTCGGTCAGGCGCCAAAAACCTCGTATGCAATTGATGTCATACAGCCCTTGGTTAATAATCTACTATTAACTCAATTCTTTATTGCGTAACATAATGTACACACACCGGCAAACTTAGCGGAACAAAATAAAAATGTCGTTTTTTTTAATACTATTTAATATTTGAAACTTGTATTAAAACAAGTTTCCGTACTTAAAAGTACACCTTTTAAAATAAAATTTTAGTAAATTTTGTACGAGTATTTTTATGTGAAAACTGCACATTGTTGATTTTTAAGGTTAAGTGAAAATAATAATTAAAAGATCATTTTTACAATAAAAATAATATCACATGATATCGAGTGTTTAATTTAGGTTCTTTTAAAAAAGTTTTCACTCGCCTAGTTCTCTCAGTTTGGATTAAGATGGGGCAAAATAAAACAGTATGTCAATGAAATTTTTTAGATAAAAAAAAATCTCTAAAAATCAAAACTTAAAGAGACTATAAGCGAATATTCTCTCAAAATGATTTAAGTTCGAATAAAGTTAAAACAATTGACTGAAAGTTGATGTTTAATTGTTTTATCAATTAGGCATACTTGGTTTTATTAAAACAAAATAAAAACCATCCAGATATGGTAAAAAAAAAGTTTTACTATATTTTTTTTTGTTTCGCTAATTGTGCCAGAGTGTGTATATAGTTGTTAGAGAAATAATTATATTAGACACAATTAAGGACCCTGTCGGGCAAAGCATAGATCAAGTAGGAGAGAGGAGAAAGAACACTGATTGTTTAATGTGATAAATTTTATTATTGGTTAAGTATTAGTAAGTTATACTATTTTATTAATACAGAATTGAATTTAAGATCTATAATTATCGTTTTATCGCGCGGCTTTACTCCCGACAAGTGGCTACCTACCTATCCTACCTACCCTAGATACATGAATGTTGCGTAACATTAACCGCTTACGCAGCGCACGCAACGGAAGCTTTCAAAAAGGAATAATTTAGCCCGTTTTTGCAACATTTTTAATTTATTCTCCGCTCCTATTGGTCGTAGCGTGATGTTATATAGCCTATAGCCTTCTTCAATAAATGGATTATCCAACACAAAAAGATTTTTTCAATTCCAAGCAGTAGTTCCTGAGATTAGCGCGTTCAAACAAACAAACTCTTCAGATTTATATATGTCGGGTTTAGTCAATAGTACGGACGTCAAAACAAATCACGAGCACGCCACCTGTCGGCAAATCAAGAACAACTACGCTGTGGCGCGCTTCCTCTAACGACCTGTGTGGTGGGGACACAGTATATAAGAGTTGAGTACTGACCGCCCTAGAGCTAAGACGTTGTAGAATCGGTATCGATCAGTAATATTAGTGAGCAAGATTGTAACTGTGAACTATTTAAATAAACCCAGTGTATCGAATAATTTATGTAATTTCATTTGCGCGACTGTACCCACCGACCTGCCCATACACGATGTCTTAACCTAAGGGAATACATCCTGACTTCCCGATGGTTTGCATCTATCGGCCAGCCTTGATGCGACATCAGAAGTGGGATTCGGTCGTGCTAATGAGATCACACGTAAAAACAATACTAGTGAAAATGGCGGTTATATTCTTGCAAAAAAAATGCGGTGTCAGTTGAGAAAAAAAAAACAGTAGTGGTTCGTTTCTGTGACTACCCTCAGTCTTGAATAAAAAAACCAGTCTAGAGCGGAGCAGCAAGGAAGCTAGCAACAACCAAGGAGCTGGACAGGTCAAGGAGGAGCGTGTGGACGTGTGGAAAGATCCATACACATGGATCTTTAAGCCAATCTGGTGAGTCGTTTTCATTTTGTTATTGACTATGGCCAAGAGTGTTCAATTATTCAAAATTCTGGTTTTGTGGCGGTCAATGGATCGTCGGGGTGGCCCGTGTTAGGTTATAATTTCATGTTAGTTATCGATGGTCAAGTTGGGTGTTGTTGAAGGGTTATTATTCTACTATCACTGGCGGTAGCCCTTGACTGGCCTTGGCTGACTATCATTGTTTGGAAGTAAGAATACCTACCTGGGCACTTGGGACATTGTAGTCAGACACTGAAGGTCTCTGCATTGACATTCAGTGTTCATAATAACCCATTTTGCCGTGCCGGTTTAGGTTACTACACCGGTTAATTTCCATCAAAGCTGTGTATGGTTAAGATAACCGTGTAAACAAGTACTCTCGTAGTGTTTTTCATGTTTCAGATACCATATTGTATCGCAGTGGAGCCTCTGCTGCTGCTAGCAGTTCAGATGCTGTATGCGAAGACTGACCTGTCAACATCTGAGAGGTTAGGAGGATCGGCAGACTAGCAGTTTGAGGTTGGGAGCGCGCAAGTTTGAAATGGAATACTCGGTGAGTCGCTTCCATGTTATTTCGATAGTGAGGTGGAAAGTTCTCTTCTGAAGAGATGCTATTTCGAGTTTTAAGTGTTCATGTTTGATCACCGAATTGGTAGTGGTTATATCTAGCACTATCACTAGGTAATTAAGACACACTTGTAAAAAGCAATTAGTTAGGTAATGAGTTTCCTATTGGCAGTATAGTTTCAAGTTTTGGTTCAATACGAGCTTTAGGATGAGATATCCCATAAGAAGGAGATTTTCAGTAACAAAGCCAGTTAGTAATGACGTAGGGCCATCGCAATTGTATCGAGTTAGTAACGGTACTGGTCATTTACGTGTGTTCAGAACAAATCTTATGTTGCGTCACGATTTACGACCACCGTCTTCAGATCTGAATTCACTTGCTTACTTTCAAAGTAACATTAGGATAGCAGTAGATCTCGCGATCGTTTTCCTTACATAAAAACTGAGGTAGTGAGCGATAGTAAATGGTTACTGTTGATATTTAATTTTAAAGATTTTGATCCGAATTAATTCGTGAAGCTCCTTAATATTATCAGGGTTAGTTGTTTCCCTTTTGTTAGCAGTCGGTATGTAAATCTTTGAGTAAAAAGTGCGAATCTTTTGGGAAGGATCCTCGATCACCAAGTTCCTTGAGTATTAGACATCATAGTTGATAACAGTGGTAGCGAAACCAAATCTGATTAACATGTCTCCTCATGCGACGAATTCTGGACCGCCCCTCATGAGTAACATGTGGCGATGGGTCTACGAAGAGGTGTCGTTGAGTATGCATTGCCTTTGAATTATGGTAAAGATTAACGGAAATGTTAAAATTACTTTATTTAGTTGTTGATCGTCGGATCTTTTTCTAATCAATAGTGTTGTGTGGGCAACTCTAGTGTGAAAACTAAATGGGCCCTTTATTAAGTCCGCGATAGGTTATTATGACAGGACAGTGATAGTTATACAATGAAAGCTTTAAATAGGAATGCTTAAGACCTACAAGTATGCACGCGGTAGGTTAGGGAAGATGCCAACGGGTCATGTACCAGTCGATGTTGATGTTAAAGGAATTTTGATGATGATGAGCAAGCTTAAAGTGTCTAGTAATTCAGTCTATCGAATATATTATGATTGACCGTACCAGTGGATTCTGGTGGAGGTCGGGGTCTAGAGACCGTTGTGAGAGCAATACAATTGCTGGTCGGCTAGAGGGCCGTGGCGTTGAAGATTTTACTCGAGGGTTTCTTTAAGCTTGACAGTTTTTGCAGCAGCAGAATTTTTAAAGTTGGTTTGGATCGATTTGTGGTACATGGCCCAGGGTAATGATTCAGTTAAAGAGTAGAGTTCTAAAATTTCCCTATTTTCACGAACCCAATGATCTATTTTGGTCAGGAGTAGCCGAGCGTTGTGTGGCAGCTGTTGACCTGTGTGGCAACTGTGAGCCTGTGTGTCAACTGAAGGCCTGTATGGCACCTGTAAGTCTGTGTGACACTATGTCTGGTGTGAATGTTCATGTTTATGTTAGAGACCTTGCAGAAGGTTCATTTTGAGTTATGACGTTGAAAGAAGGTAAACTCACATAGTCACGCCAGAGGTGAGGTCACCATGTTAATGTTGATGACGTTCGAATCGTCAAGCCCTCATTACGAAAATTTAAATAATTTTGGTATTCTAATTTTGATTAACAGAATTTATAAAATTGCTAATAAAAATTTAAGGGTAGTAAAATTTAAGTAAGTACCTAAAGGGCAAGAAGGTTATTTGGAAATTTGCGAAAATGATGGTGATGATGATGATGAATGGACCGTGACGACAGATGATGAGTTCGGTATGTCTTTTGTACCTGTAATTAATAATACGCCCTTGGAGTCGGAGGAAACATTTTCCATAAGCTCTCGCACCTTAAGTGTAGATAATTCCGAAGCTATAATAGAATCTTTGGAATGATCAATTAGTATGTGGTCTTTTCTACTTTTGTGGAAGATGATCATTTTTGTAAATGGGATGTCAAGATCACTCCTGCTTTAGTGGGTGACGATTCAGACCAGCTTGACTGTAACTGTGCTGTAGGAGTCTCACCTGCTTTAGTGGGTGACGATTCAGACCAGCTTGACTGTAACTGCGCTGTAGGAGTCTCACCTGCTTTAGTGGGTGACGATTCAGACCAGCTTGACTGTAACTGCGCTGTAGGAGTCTCACCTGCTTTAGTGGGTGACGATTCAGACCAGCTTGACTGTAACTGCGCTGTAGGAGTCTCACCTGCTTTAGTGGGTGACGATTCAGACCAGCTTGACTGTAACTGCGCTGTAGGAGTCTCACCTGCTTTAGTGGGTGACGATTCAGACCAGCTTGACTGTAACTGCGCTGTAGGAGTCTCACCTGCTTTAGTGGGTGACGATTCAGACCAGCTTGACTGTAACTGCGCTGTAGGAGTCTCACCTGCTTTAGTGGGTGACGATTCAGACCAGCTTGATTGTAACTGTAGGGGTTTTCTGTTGTAAAGAAATACCTAGACCAGTGATCCTTTAGAGGTGCTGCAGGAATCTCACCTGCATTGGTGGGTGACGATTTAGACCAGCTTGATTGTAACTGTAGGGGTTTTCTGTTGTAAAGAAATACCTAGACCAGTGATCCTTTCGATATGTAACTATGCAAAATGTTTCCTCACTCACCTAGAGTATGAGTCAGGATTGGACGAGCGAATACTGTGTGGAGATTTTGTGTGTTTCAGAAAACTTCCCTTGTATGATGGGAGACTGGTAGAACGGAGTGGACTAAGAACGTGTAGCGCAACACGACATGAGATGGCATGGAGCAAGGACAAGAAGATAATGCCTGCGGGTGATAGATTTGGGGAGTCTGTCACCTGAGAGAGGCCAGAGAAGGCGACGTGCTGTGTTCCACGCTCGCCTCTCAATAGGAATTACGGCCTAGAGAACACCATGTGGTTTTAGTCAGTAAGAGTCTGACAGACCCCTCAGCTTTCCCCAAGGGCTGAGGACATCCATTGAGGATTTCCACATGATTCGATACACTGTTAAAACCTGACAATGAGGAACAGACGAGGACGCCTGTATCGCAGGATGGCCGTGTCGGGTTTAGTCAATAGTACGGACGTCAAAACAAATCACGAGCACGCCACCTGTCGGCAAATCAAGAACAACTACGCTGTGGCGCGCTTCCTCTAACGACCTGTGTGGTGGGGACACAGTATATAAGAGTTGAGTACTGACCGCCCTAGAGCTAAGACGTTGTAGAATCGGTATCGATCAGTAATATTAGTGAGCAAGATTGTAACTGTGAACTATTTAAATAAACCCAGTGTATCGAATAATTTATGTAATTTCATTTGCGCGACTGTACCCACCGACCTGCCCATACACGATGTCTTAACCTAAGGGAATACATCCTGACTTCCCGATGGTTTGCATCTATCGGCCAGCCTTGATGCGACATATATAAAATTAGTATAGATATGCATTTATTTATTTAGTCAAATTGTGCACCCCACTTATTTATTAAATTATTCATATCTATCTTATTTAATTATTAATATTTTTATTTATTACATTATTTATATTTATTATCCTTAAGGTAAGTTATTTCTAGTAAACTTCATATTTATTTAATAATTTATGGTCGTGTTTTGGGTCGGTAGGCTTATCCTTAATAGTGAGTATTTGTAGATACAAATAGATAGTTATGAAGTTAATTATAATTTATCATTTAAGTATTAACTTATAATATAGTAGCATTTTCTTACAAGCAAAATTTTCAATTTATTGACAAAGATGTTATTTTTATTTAAATTCTTTATAATTTCGTGTAACTTATCATATTTTTTTATGGACATGACAAAGGTACTATTGGAATTCATGTTTAGTCGCGATATTGGGAAGTTTAGTCTATTTTTATGACTTGAAATAATTTTCTTTTGTATGTCCTCTCTTTTTCTAAAGAATTCTGGGTAGTTACGCACAAACTTACAAACTTAAAATATAAAGAGACAGAGTAGGGATATAAATCCTTAGTTCCTGAAAATTGGGTGTTCAGCTATCGGTGACTTCAATATTTACTAAGATTCTTATTAGATTGTTTTTTTGTAGGGTAAATAGCGTGGGTGCATCATTACTGTTGCCTAATAAGATGACACCGTATTTGAGCCAACTCATGGTGCATAGTCAGAATAAAGAGACAAAAAGATAGCTACTCAGTAAAAACAATGCTCAAAATTAACACGAAGCAAAGAACAGGGAGGCAGACTGTCGAGAGAGACCGGAAAGAGCAAAAATTACCACATCGACAACCCATCCTGGCGTAGACGTACTTTTAGGCCCGACCCCAAACATACTGGGAATAGGGCAGGAAGATGAAGAAGACGCGTATTCAGTAGCCTGAAAAAGTAACAACCAAACTTACCTTAAGGGTATCGTGTTTCCCACTGGTTTGTGAAAATCTGATAGGCAGTCGCTCCATGTAAAATACTGGTCATCATCATCATCATTTCAGCCGAAAGACGTCCACTGATGGACATAGGCCACCCCCAAGCGTCGCCACACTGATCGTTCCCGTGCGTTTCGCATCTACCGGAGTCCCGCAGTCTTAGCCAGATCGTCGGTTCACCTAGAGGGAGGCCTTCCATCGCTGCATCTTCCAGTACACGGTCGCCACTCTAGAACTTAACAGCCATACGTTCTGCGAGCAATGTGTCCTACCCACTGCCACTTAAGTTTGACAATCCTTCGGGATACGTCGGTAACCTTGGTTCTCTTGCGGATGTCTTCATTTCTGATTCGATCACGCATGGAAACACCGAGCGTGGCCTTCTGATAAGGCGCATTGTGAGCGAACACGTCTCTGTCCTGTAAGTAATCACTGGCAACAAAAACTGGTCATAGACTTTCGTCTTGAGGCACTGTTGTAAAATACTGGTATTCGATTTCAAAACCGATTAGACTGGTAGACGAACCCAACATATATTACATAGTTGAGTAAAGTTAGGCAGATGATGAATTACGTAGGTATTTATTTCAAGTTTCGTCCAACTAGGTGTGTCTTGGAACAAGAATTATGCACATTAATTATTCAGTGACCTACATACACGATTATATGTCTCATTTGGGTCACATTAATTCAAATGCCCCGGACGAGGACAGCATTGATTGCTTTCTAAATTAACCAGAAAATTGTTTACCATTACTTCTAATTAAACCATTCGTCATATTTTATGATGAATAAAGCTATAAAATAACAGATTTTCCCTAATATTCCTTGATATGTTGCCGGTCGTTACTGTAAATCAATGGATGAAACATTTGAGTCAACAAAAATGATTTTATTGCCTGCATGGAAATGGGCAGATGGACATTTTTTTTAATGACAAAATGATGTTAATACCATCTGACTATTTTTATCGTTTGTTTTCTAAATAAAGAACACTTTGGTTATCGTAACAATTATAAATTAGCATGTGTGAATTTGTGTGCCGGCGTTGAAGGGGACCACGAAGGAGATAGCGGGACAAACTAGACACTAGACAGATTTCTGCGGAACTGTAAGGTCCCTCTTTTCAGTTCTAGCACGGGTTCGTAAAATGTGTGTATAGTGGATGCTATAATAAACCTTATTGCGGCATGCAGGCCGGCAGTAAATACTTCTCTTTGGTTTTGAAGCGTCTTTCGAATTAAGAATAGAAATAAAAATAAAGACAGAATAGAATTGTCAGGCGGCGATTGGCGCCTTTAGTTCATTATGCAAAAAAAGTAATTTTATAGAAATAAATTACTGTCTATGCTCAAAAAACCTTACATTTACTCCAATCCACATAATATTTTATTCAGACGTTTTACGAGGTCAAAGTAAAGTTACGGGCAAATTTCACAGACAGATGTTGAGTAATAACTAACATGCGGTGATGAAACAATAAAATAACTCTTACTTGAAATACCCAGTTCGCACTTGAACTAGTTAAGACAATGTTTTATGTAGAAAATATATAGGTATTTAAGCAATTCTTAGAATACAAAACCATTGCCCTGAAGTAAGTCTTAAAACTACCTACTCTCAATCAGTATCAAAAAACATTTTTATCAAAATCATTTATCGTTTTGCCTGTAACAAATCCGAGAGAAACAAATTTGCAGCAATTCATATCAAAAGCAAAGGAAATAGACTCGGCAGCATATTGGAACGTAAAAAATCAACACCAAGTATTTTCAATCCCGAGACGTGCAGTAATGAAACGGTGTTCACTATTCGAACTATGCATTCTTTTTTTAAATTTTCTTATTTTGTGCTATGTCAAGTGTTGTATAGATGTTTTAACATCTTGTTTGTATATTATTATCTTTTTTTGTGGCCTGCCAGTGAGTCTTTATATAAATAGTTTGTGTGGCTCATTGATTCTAAAAGTAGAGGCTTTCCTAAATAAAGTAAATGTAAATACCTTATTTAATTCATAACAAAAACTTTTTCGCAATAAAATTAACCGATTTCAAAAACAAAACACTAAAAAGTTTTTATCTCTCTGTTTTTAGTGTTGGTTCACCATCACTACAAATTGAGCAAATTCTTTAGTAAGGTTCTAAAGGATTGAAAATATACGTCATCAATCCATCGTAACTCAATTTACACATTCGTGCTGTTTGTCGCCAAAGAGTTCGGTTGTATACTCCATATCTTGAAAACTGTCTAACCGATTTTGATAAAAATTACATTATAACCCTAGTTGAAAGATACATAATCCAATAATAAAAAATTCCAAATCCGTTTAGCCAAACGCGAAAAAATCGCTGACGAACATACATATATACAAGTATTATATACAGGTCAAACTGAGAACCTTTTGAAGTAGGTTAAAAATAAATAATAATAATCTGGGGCTCGACTTGACAGACAGTTACCTAAATTTTTCTCTTAGAAATTTCTCCCAAAATAATAGTAGTTTATGCAATGGTCATATAATAGGGGTTATTAAAACACGAGCGTGGGTTTATCACATGAGGTGAAGCCGAATGTGATAATGATATCACGCGAGTGTTTTAATACCTAATTATATGCCGTTGCATACACTACTTTATCTTCACTCATACAGTTGAAATAAAACAAAAGTGCAAAGGGAAAAAATATGTGCTATGGCAAGCAATTTAGATTCTCATTGGGTATGAAAGCGCAGCGCGCGCATCTATAGACACTACAACATGACACTACTTTTCTACATTAAGTCAATGAGCCCATACGCGCCAGTTTATTACAAAGTAAAAGTGTAGGTGGTATGGCGTGTGTGAAGAGGTATGAAGGAATGAAGTAAAGTCCAAGGTACACAAGAAGAAGAATGAAAGTTTATTGCACAGACACAGGTTACAGTTCACACACAAGAGTTCCACTAAGAAGAGTAAGAAGGAGTGGTAGAAATTTAGTATAGAAGATAGATGTACGAAAGAAAGCAAGCTAATATACAGTTGGATTTAAGCGCGGCGAAGCTATGATTTTAAATAGCAACAGTCGGTATAGGCTCAGCGAACATACTCTAATGTGTGGATCAACGTCGGACCACGCGCGAGCGCAACGCAACGACAGTCCGTCCCGCTCGCGCAACCGGTTCGCGTGAGAACAAAAGACGCGTCATAGCTGCGTCGGTAAACTGATAAGAAAATATCTAATAATACGAAAAATGTGTTTGTATGTTGAAAGTTAGTTACATTAAATTATTTTGTTTTGATTTTTGATTTTATGTAATACTAGTTGTTAGGAAGCTTGTAAATATGTATATAAATTATTTTTTATTTTAATTTTAAGGAAATACATAATTTATATTTAATTTTAATTTTAATGTACTATGTAGGTCACTACAAAAGTGTGCTATAAAAATTAAAAAAATATTTTATGATGCAGTTGTTCTATTTTAGAAGAAAAATGTTGCACTGTAATGGTTTTTTTTTAATTTTACCTATCCACGAATATAAAGTACATGTTTATATTATATGATTTTTTGAATTCATATTTGGAACATTACGTTATAAGTGTAGATAAAAATATTTAACCATCTAAATTATACAAAAGAAAATGAAATCAAGGAAGAAAAAACATACAACAGTAAAATTACCAAAACTATGACCAATTAACAATTTCAACAATAATAAATGTGAAAAATGAAGGCGACGGCGACGTCATGATAACGAGAGCTGCCGCCGTAAGAAAAACACGCCTACCACCTCCGGCCTCGTCGCCCATCTCCACCTCGCCGGCGCCGGAAACCAGCCTCACCGTAAGTGCTGTGACACCGGCCGTGGCAATTGCGTCGAGCTCGAACGACGAGTACTTCTCTCCACCGACGACACCACCACCTGCGCGTCTACGGGTAGGACGCCGGCCGCCGAACAGCTTAGGACCTCGAGGCTTACCGGTCTCTGATAGGGTCCAGCACCCGGCGGAAGTGTGCAGCGTATGAGATGGACACAATCCATTAACGAAAATGTAATGCGCGCATACTTTGGGGCAACAGAGGGAGTAAACAACCTGACCGCGTACCGTATTCGAATACTCTCTTTGTTTCAGGTGCTTGAGCCAGCCGTCAACGTTTCGGCCCAACGACTTTCGGATCAGGTGCGGGTCATCCAGCGTAATCGTATTTTGGATGATACTTGATCGCCCCCGAACGGAAATGGGTAACCGTGTCACAGTCCCATTGTCACAGGCTTTGGTTCCACCAAGTCCAACCATATTCCCATCCACGCTGACGAGGAGAGTAGTGACAGGGTTACAAACGTAAGTACCCAGTGCAATGAGGAATTGAGGAGTGCTTTGTAGTGTGCTATTCGAGAATATCGCTTTATGCCACCCGAACTTAGGCCACGATTACCTCATTTGCCTATGTATAAGAAAAATAGAGTGCTGGTGGCTGTTCTGGATTCGCAGTTGTCAAACTATTTTGATGACTGCGAAGACCTCACTGATACACATTCGATCATGTACTGCGCGGCTGCAGCGGCATATCGTATAGCCCACGTCAAATTTGCAGATGACAGAGCTACACGACCGAAACCAGCTGTACCGGCTTGGCAGTGCAGGATCGAATGTTGTATTGGTGGGGCCAGAGTCCTCATCGGCAAATTAATTTGTTTCAGGGAGGGCAATAATCGCCCAAGTGTGATGCGCTTTGTGAGACGGGCGTTTTCTGGGACTGATGTCAGCCCCGAGACTATATATCCTATGTCACAGAGCGCATCGACTTCCTGAAACCAAAACTGTTTGCATGGTCAAACCGTATTCGTAGGTACAGGCGGAGAAAGGGAGCGATACTCCCAGAATCGTACATTCCAAAGTAATGAAAGGTGTTTTTATCAGGCTTGGGGGCGGCTCGACCAAGGTGTGACTGATACGCGTCCGCCGGATGATGACGCTATGTGTTCATTCTGGAGCAGCATCTGGTCGGTGCCTGTCAGTCACACCGAAGGTGAATGGACAAGAAATGGGGATTATCACGCTCAGCCCCGAAGATGTAGCCCGTACAGTCCATCCGTCGCCAAACTGGAAATCTCCAGGACCGGACGGACTGCACAACTTCTGGATCAAATGGCTACAAAGGCCGCATGCTCGTTTTGGCATCTCAGTACCAGGCAACCTTAGAGTCTGTTTCGCTACCCAAGTTCCTTAAAACAGGAATAACTCACCTGCTCCACAAATATGGTAGCACCCATGAAAGCCGAGAAAGATAAACAAATCAAGTAGGTATCTTGACTTGGCTCGTGTGGTTGTCGACATATGAGATGTGGACACAGCGATCATTGTATCGATAGATGTGTCAGCCAATGGCTTAATAGCCACGAGCCTCGACCAACATTTTAGGAGGCTCTCGTTAGGCGGCTGGGTCAAGTGCCTAATCTAGAAAGCAGTACTGCTGGACACGGCTCGTATTGTTAGTTCCCGATACCGGTGGACCTCTATTTTATTTTTTGTATGTTTTATAAAAATATTTAAAAATGTATTAAATAAGAAATAACTTGACTAAAGGCAATATTAAAATTATATGCCTAATCCGGATATTAAACAAACATAGCAATAATTCGAAACCAAGGAAACATTTCCTTGATATCACTTTCATTGGTAAAATATACTTAATTATAAATAAAATAAGTTGTTTACAATCGTCACATTCCATCTTTCAATGGACGTTATTATTAATAGAAGTAGGCACTTAGGGGATTAATTAGCAAAATGAGTATTTAAATAGTTAAATATCCATTTTAAATTATTGATTAATCCCCTAGGTTAGAGAAGCTACTCTCCGTCCAGACTGTTATTGTAAACTTGACAGATGCTTGTTCAAGAAGTTTCATAATAGGCAATGATAGACATTAAATGTAATACTTCATGGACATTGACAGTAGTGAAGAGAAGTGCTTAGTCGCTCCGTTAATTCGACATATTAAAATTCACAGTTAAATCAAATTTAAGTAGTAGTATATATCACAGTTTAAAGATCTGATAACAAAATGTTGAAAAAAAGTAATATTGGACATATAAACATAAAATAAAACAACTAAAATACTTGCGATTTTATTAAGATGAAGCATTGGATTCTGCTCCAAATAAACATTTGAATCCTCACTAACATTAATTATTAATTCTCGAGTGCACAAATCTTGCTTAAATCGATCTGAATTTCTTTATTGATGACGTCAGTTTTTATAAAAAAATTAATCGAAAATTTGCTACGTCTACACCAATATGTAGGGATGTAGCTTGTTGGAGTTAAATTAAATATGAAAATTCAACTCATAAATATTTAATAAAATATAAATGATCTAGTAACGGCGCATTCCATCAAACAGGACCCTTCGTAAGATTTCACCCACCCTTCCCTTCTTAATGACACATTGCTTAATGATTCAAAATAAACGACCCAACAGCTTGACAAAATAAATCCCTTATGAATAATGAAAAATGTTAATGTTCTCAATTTCGATGCAATACTAACTGCACAGATACTGGTTTCTTTCTCATTATTTCCATTGTACTGTATCTTAACTATTTCCAAGGAAATCTTCGTCTCTATTATTTTCAAAGAGAATGTTGCATTCGGACAATACCGCTCTGGTATTCTTTGTCATATTGTCATAATAGCCAGTGGAGTAAATTGAAATTGTTTATTCGTGAGACAATATTTGAATTTGATTGTTGAAAAAAGAGCAAAAAATAAAAGAAGATAAAAAATCTAACAGAATAAAACAAAATTAATAATTGAGTACAAGAAAAGTAAAAAAATATATTTTAAATGTATTTAAAATCTAAAATGATATCTTACCAAAAAGGAGAAACAGATTTCTTCAAAATAATAAAGAATCACAATAAATGTTTATTGCACACGAAATATTAAAAATTATCATTTATAAAATCTTCAACAGTATAGTCATTTTTTCAATTAATAATGAGTAGAGACTTTTCTTATACTTTAATAGAGGCATTTTTTATTCTATCGGGTATATTATTATAAATTTTCAAGAAAACTCTTTTTCATTAAAGCGGTTCTAGAAGTTCAGTCGTACAGTTTATTCATATATTAAGCACGCATTGGAGTCTTTTTTACTTCGGATAGGTTTTGGTGTAAATTGATTTTAACAAACAAAGGAGTTTCGTAAATGTACAAAGCTGGTATAATTTTAATGATTTAAAATGAAGTTTACAAGTATCGGTAGTTTTTAAGCCATACATGGACAGAATACATCGTTTTGCGCTTTAAACACAGTTTCTCTTTCAGAAGATGACCTCCAAAAAAATATACCAAACCTCAGAACTGATGCAATCAATCCATGATACGCTATTAAAAGTGTTTGTGTATTAACTTTTTTGACAGCTGAAACAGTGTATATGCAGATTTATTAAATTTCAGACAAATTTCTTCGATATGGGGTTTCCATGTTAGTTTACTATCAAGCATTATTCCTGAAAATTTGGCCTTGTTTGCATCTTCTATTTGGCACTTGTCATAAGTAACATGAATTCGTTTTTCATTAATTGGAACATTACTTTTGTTTTGTTAAAATTATTCACTAGGTTATTGCTACTAAGTCAGTTAATAATTTTATTTAGACAATCCATTCTCGTAAAAGACTGGATTAGTACACTCTACAACAGCTGTATTGACATCGGAAAAAGTTTTTTTTTTTGAGAAATGAGTATTGGGAGATCATTTTATCTAATAAAAAAAAGTTTATAGCTTTTGGTTTTGATATGTTATTGGTTAATAAATTGCTTTTTTGGCATATATGAGATATTTCCGTGCACTGGGGTTTGTTATCCAGATTTTACTCCAACTTTTAAAATATTACCACGGATTTTATAGCTATACAGTTTTTTTTTGTTAAATCTTATGATTGAAGAAGTTAAACGCTTTCGTCATATCGGTATATATAGCACATACCGCTCTTTCATCATCAGACGTCATAATATAAGAAAGAAGGTCGAGCATTTTTTCGAAATCATTTATGTTCAGTGCAAAATAACTTGTTTTATTTTCAAAATAATTATAAATGGAATTGAAAATTACTTTTTCGACAACTTTTTTTTTTGTTTGTTGTAGGCTCGCGCTTGACCACTATCTCACCTGATGGTAAGCAATGATTTGGTCGACGGTGAAGCACGCTTGCCTAGAAGTAACCTATTCACTCTTGACTAAAAGACCCTTAAATTGTAGCTATCGGGAAACACAGACTCCGGCAGGGAATTCCACTCCTTAGCTGTACGCATAATAAAAGAATTCTCGAAATTTAGTAGATTTGTTAATTACTTGTTATGCAGCTTTTGTTTATTTTTTAATTGTCTATGAAGTGGTTATTTTGAGTTTTCTGTGTTAGTCGTATAACTTTTTTGTAAATCTTAGTATAATTCTTAAAATCAAGTTTGTTTTAGTCAGGTTTTAATTCATACGACTAGAGTAATTTTCTCTGCTTGTGACTTCAGATTTTTATACCTCTAGAAATCCATTTAGTTTTAGTATTCGTTTTTATCGTTACATGTATTTGTTTGTATCGTTACATTTGTTGGCAAACATAATTTATGTATCATCAATAGCATATGCAAAAGAGTCATAGGAGTCATTCACATCATTATTGCTATAAACTTGTGTGAAAGTTAAATTGCTCAGATAGATTTTTAACTTTTTAAATTTTCTGAGCATACATTTTTTTTTAATTTGTTGTAGGCTCGCGCTTGACCACTATCTCACCTGATGGTAAGCGATGATATGGTCGACGGTGGAGCACGCTTGCCGCTTGTGACCTATTCACTCTTGACCATATGTCTTGCTTTTGAGTTTGCCAATATTTAAGCTAACACTTTTTTTTAATAGGTACACTTAGTATTTGAGATGTATGTGCTGATAGAATTAGATCCATATTTGTGCTTCACAGTCTTTTCTGTAGGAGTGTGCAAAGTTATCAATACAGGTGTTAATCTTGTAGGCTTGCGCAGGGCTTAGTTAAGATTTAATTCAAATTCTAGTGTAGTTTTATTCCTTTTTAGGATGTCAAAATTAAAATCGCCAGTTAAGATTAATTTCTTATTGGAAAGTGAACAATTTTTCCTTAGTATATTCTCAAATTTTTCATAGAATATATTGTAATTGTGTTTACGTATGCGATATATACAAATAATAATAATGTTATGATGTATAAGTTCTATCGCACAGGATAAACCCGACGCTGATTCTTTTGCTATGTCAGATATTTCTCTAAATTGAAGTCCGGCTCTAACAAGAATGCATGCACCCCTGCGCTTAGCCTTTCTAGAAAAGAAAGCTGCTGGTAAAAAAATAGGAATACGCAACAAATCTTCAAAACCAGTCTCAATAAAATGTTCAGTTATAAAAAATACATCAATATTAGTTCATGCATTGTGAATTTCTTTTATTTTGACTATTAGTGTATCAGATTTGCTCATCAGTCCCGCTATATTTTGGTGCAGTATATTTATGTATTTACAGAAAAAACTGACAGTTATTTTGCGAGTCTGCACCTATTATTTCTTTTTGTGTTTTTTTGGGAACAATCAACTTCTAAACTATTATTAGTAGTGTCTGTTATAGTGCTACAGTACGATATCATTTCTATTAAATCAAATATAATAATATGTAAACCTCTGTTATTTAGTGTCCCGTAATCATTTCTGATTCGATCACGCAAGGAAAATCCGAGCACAGCCCTCTCCATTGCCCTTTGGGTGACTGTAAGCTTTCTGATCCCATTGTGTGTGACCACGTCTTAGAGCCATATGTCATCAATGGCATCCGTACTGGTCATAGATTTTTGTCTTGAGACACTGTGTTAAGTTGGATGAGAAGATACCACGCAAATTCCCGAACGCTGCCCAGCCGAGGCGGATTTGACGTTTGACCTCTTTCTCGAAGTTGGCCCTACCCAACTGGGTCGTTTGTCCCAGGTAGTCGCCCACAACTTTGAGTGTAGAATTTCCGACTTTGATAGGAGTGGGTGTAACATGGGCATCAACATCACTTTAAGCCATAGTCTCTCTCATAATAATTATTTTATTCCTGAATACGAGGCAACCTATCAATGTCTTTGTCTTAGTTACTACTGTTAACCCTACAATGCAACTTTTAGTCATTCTTTCATATTTGGTTTACATCATAAGACTCCTTTAAATTAGGAGCTTGACCTGTATTGGACCAATGGCCTAATTCTTCACTCACGAAAATTTTACATTTGCTTTTCATTCGACTGTAACTTTGTCGGGAGTTTCTTCCAATATTTTTCTCCTTCAATTTACCACTTAAATAAAAAAAAAAAACCCGGCAAGCATTTAAAATAGGAACACAGGATAAAAACGAGAGCCAACCTTCCTTATCTGGGATACTCATCATTTCGCCGCAGCTTTGAGAGCGTTAACTTAAAACCAGCTAAGCGTACCGTCACAATTTTATGAAGAGACAAAAATTTTAAAATGTGTTTTATAGGTAACAAAGATGGTTTTAGCTGGATATGATTTTAGTATTAGTGCCTTTTAAACTTATTTGCCGGTTTTCCCTCACACCTCACTTCACTTAAATGTAATGCGTTACTGATTACTTGCACTAAAAAAAATAAAGATTGTCACAAGATATATCTATATATATAAAAATGAATTCATATATCCCTTGGTCACGCCTTCACGCATGAACAGCTGGACCGATTTCACTATTTTTTTTGTTGTGTTTTTTATTGTCAGGAGAAGGTTCTTATGACATAAAAAAATTAAAAAATTGCGCGGGCAATTAGAAAATTTAAGTACTTATTTATGATGCCCTTCTCAAAGAATAGTTACAGCACTGATATCAACATTTGTGCCTCATGTTAAATTTAGTTTTGATATACGGTTTTCTTTTTACTACCTTTGTATAGATTCTTTTACCGATTGTTTTGTGAATGTGTGAACATTGTAGGCCTTCTAGATTTCTAGATATGCTTGTTAACATTTGTTAACTTTTCATCTTGTTTTACAATCTTTTATTTACTTTGTTTAGTTTTTACGACTTATTGTCGGGCCTACGTTGTCCCCCCATATCTAAGTACTAATGCTGTAACATGGAAATATTGTAAAACCAAACCATTTTAAAAGAGTAACCATGGAGTTTCTTGCCGGTTCTTCTCCATAGGAAACGACCAACCCGAACCGTGCACCTTTTGCCGACGTTTTATAAGTGCCCATGTAGGCCTATGTGAAATAAAAAATTTTGAATTTTGAATTTTGAATTTTATGAAAACTTAACAAACATATAATATTATTTCTAATCTAACCTTAGCGCTTTGGACAATATAAACTTTTTTAATGTAACATTATGACATAGAATTGACAGAATGCGTGCTGCAAATATCATCAAAGAGGATGTAAAAAAACTGAATATCGTTTAAAACAAATGCTTCGATCGAAGTTATTTTATTGATAGAAAATACATGTAAAATAATTAATTTATTATTTCGCACAAAAAGGATGTAAGAAAACTGAATTTCTTAGTGTACATCACGGTAAGTTCAGAGCCAATACACCTAATATTAAAAGATCATTTTAAGACTGTTCTAAGAAACGTTCCCCTTTTAAATGAGCAACAAAATTATTCCTACGAAACGCTAATGAAAGTAGTGAATGATGGAATTTCGCACTTGAATTTGCGCGAACGCGATACCATTATTATTGATATTGCAGGTATTTATGTATTTATACATCAGGTATTGCAGCTACGTTGTTGGATGGCGGTCGAACAGCTCATTCCGCACTCAAGTTGCCGTTGAACATGCAAATAAATGAAACACCAACTTTCAATCTTTCGAGAAATTGTGCGATGGCCAAAGTGTTGCAGCAGAGCAAACTAATAGTTTGGGATGAGTGCATGATGGCACACAAAAATATCTTTGGAATAATTAGACCGCACGTTGCAAGATTTAAGTACGAAAGAACCAAAACAGGTTTGGTGGTGCAATGATTTTATTGGCAGGTGATTTTCGCCAAACACTCCTAGTAATATCACGATCAACGCCAGCTGACGAACTTAACGCATGTTTAAAGTCATCCATTTTATGGAAAGACGTTAAAACGCTCAAATTAAATATGAACATGCGAACCGAATTGCAGAACGACCAATCTGGAGAAGTTTTTTTTCCAAACAATTGCTCGATATTTGTAATGGCAAAATACCTGTTGACTCATCGTCTGGATACATCATATTTCCTACCAATTTTTGTCACTTTACTGAAACTAAGACCGAACTCATCGAGAAGGTTTTCCCAAATATTGCTCAAAATTACAAAGATCATGTATGGTTGAGCGAAAGAGTTATATTGGCTGCAAAAAACGTCGATGTCAACGAAATGAATTTTCAGATTCAAAACAAAATAGTTGGCGAATTAATGACATACAAATCGATTGATTCCGTTACTAACCAAGATGATGTTGTCAACTATCCAACAGAGTTTTTAAATTCGCTTGAATTGCCTGGATTACCACTTCATAATCTGCAATTAAAAACTCGGATCAGTAATCATTATGTTGCGGAATATAAACCAGCCACGTCTTTCATCTTTCTCATGGCACCCGACTTGCGGTGAAAAAATTAATGAACAACGTCGTCGAAGCCACAATTTTGAAAGGGAAGTACAAAGGCGAATACGTTTTGATTCCATGGATTCCTTTGATTCCAAACGACATGCCATTTGACTTTAAACAGTTGCAATTTCCAGTGCGGCTAGTATTCGCAATATCGATAAATAAATCTCAAGGGCAGTCGCTAATTGTTTGTGGCATCAATCTTGAAAATTCATGTTTTCACATGGCCAGTTATATGTCGCTTGTCCCCTTGTCGGAATACCAACAAAACTATTTATATAAGAAAAAAGCTAAGAATATTGTATATCATAAAGCATAAGAATAATAAACACACTTTTTTTTTATTAATTATACCAATTCGAATTAAATAGTCATCGTTAAGACAGGACAACGTCTGTCGGGTCAGCTAGTAATATCGAAAGTTTGGACTTAGAGTTGCCAGACTCTCACAGGTTGCCTGGCAACAGGTTTTTCACTAAATTGAGAGACAATTGAACTTGAAACATAAACCACATATAATTTTATTGTTTGTACAATTTTAGAGTTTAGAGCTTATGGTTGTCTACTGAAAAACGATTGGTGAATGAGAAGGTTGCTGAGGAGACTTTTTACGTTTGTCATAATTTTTCTAGACGATTGTTTTGCTTGAAAATCGGCTGTTTGACATTTATATTTATCATAAAACCTACTGGGCCCAAAATTTATGAAGAGTTTCCCATCGACTCCAAAAGAAGAAGAAGATATAACCTAACAAAGCTGAAGTTCCAGAATTACGATCAAACCCCAGAATCAAAACGAAAAACAATAAAACTTTTCTTATAATTCAAATTATGTAAAGCGAAGCTTAATACCGGGTTGGCAGACGAGTTTTCTCATTAGGAACCAGATGTTGTAGATATTATTAAGTACTTCGGCAGCATCATCAAAATTCTGGAAATCGTTCCTGTTACTCAATGTGTTTACGGTGAGGGTTACAGCTTCTTATAGGTACAGCATGGTTTATTCCTACCTACTGCGTTCCTAGTTAAGATTAATAAATAACAAGTAAAATTTTAAAAGCCGTGACACATTTTTATTTCTTGCTAAATAACTTATCTAGTAATAGATACGCTTGTGGCATCATAGCTCCGGATAAACCGATTTGATTATTCTTTTTTTTTTATTTGTCAGGTGACTTTATCGAGAGTGTTCTTAGCTATGTTTGATGAAAACCTGTTCAGCCATTCAAAAGATATGGGCGTTTTACTATTTGAATAGGGGTATTTTTGCAAGACTACAAAATAATTTATGTAACATGAAATAAAACATGTGTCGGGGATTTTAAAAAATTTACTTGTGTCACCATAAATAATGCAATAGGTAGTCCTGCACCAACCGGGGATTATCTTTGGGTGAAGTAACGGAGTGTAAACAGGGATAATCATCGCGTCGGTTGTGGTGTCACATTTCATGACAAAGGTCTAACAAGACCTCTGCGAGTTGGCTTCGGCCCCTGGCACGCCTTTCAAATGATCGGAACCCCAGGGTTCCGAGATTGTTAAAGACTACAAATAATAATAAATAACCCCAACGCAATATCTCGACGTCGACATCGTGGTGGAGTTTGCATGCTCCAATGAACCCTAGTTTGGTGCTTGTAGATTCTACTTTGCCGCAACATGCCCAGGATGAGGGGCCAGACTAAGAGAGATACAATCCCCAGGGCAGCTTTGTGGTGAGCTGGTGGACAATGGCGACTCCACGGACCTGATCTCCTGGGAGAAATCTTGTCCATCGTCTCCGGCTTGCCTTTATTGACCGGTCAGTCTGAACACTCACATTCAGACGCTGCCTTCAAGGACAGATTTTAGCATTTAACCATGGCCTTCCAGAGAGAGACTGTATCTGAGGCCTAGTAGCCCGTGCGCCGGACCCGTATCTCTCAGCAACAGTGCTGGCAGATCAAAGGAAGCTTACCAATAAGGCTTTCGTGCCAGCAGACCCTGTCGAAAAACCTTCGAGATGTCATGTCGAGGGAGACGGCTAGCGATTGCGTTGCGAAAACGCAGCTACGCAACGCAACGCGGGAACAGAGCTCCCACCTCTCTCTTGTCTTAATTGGCTGGCTTGAATGGAGATTCGCGAGAGCAAACATGCTCGGAGGAAGGAAGATTGTTCTGATAGCCATGGCATGCCTCTCCAATCCTCAAGCACATCCGTATATGTTGCCTCCTTGGCACTACGTCACTAAAGTGGTAGTGACTGTTTATGGGGGGGCTATTAATTAACAGTTGTCAGGCAGGAGCCAATAGTCCTTCTATAGTTTTAAGTAATCGATCTACGAAACCTCCCAAACACTTAGCCCAAGTGTGTTGTGTTTTCTGTCCATATTCTGCACCAGCCGCAGATTGTCCTTGGGTGCTCTTGTGTAGTGACTAGTGATGGTAAATTCCCGAGAATATTCTTTTGGAAGGGAAATCACGAGAATTTAAAATTTTGGTGACTCCATAGTATCGTTTTATTTTTAGAGTAATAGTTTTGAATGCATTTGAACTATTTACGAAGTTGACGCCAAAATAATCTACTCTACAACTTAAATACTCAATAAATTCTCCTGAGCGAGAGCTTCCCGAGAAAATTCTCATAAATTCTCTTAAATTTCATATGGTTTGTCAAATTAGGATTTCTCTTAATTCTTAATTATTTATTGTACACCAAGATAATTAATTTATAACTTAGAATTTCTGTATTAAAACAAACTTTATGAGTTACAAATAATCAGCTATTCAACCAAAAAATTCCTCTTCGAGTTCCATGATCTTCTCGTTGGTCCGGATTGCACGCTTGTTGTATGTCGCCAGGTCCTACCGTAGTCGAGGATAGACAGGCTGCCGGGCAATAGGGCCATTTTTCTTTGTGCTTTTCATGGGGGTTTGCCATAATCGATCGGAGATCGCTGTATGGTTGATACATGCAAGGCATGCTTTACGTTCGACACCATACGGTACAATGCAATTCAAGTCAATTTATCTGGACAAAACCGGTCCAGTTTCGTAGGTCTAACTTCGAAAGAGAGGTCAACCGTCGAATCCGGCTCGGCTGGACAGCGTTCAGGATGTTGCGTTGTATCTAGACGAGAGTCTAACATACCACAGTGTTGCATGATCAATGTGTGTTGCCAGACCTTCGGAACTGAGACGTAGTCGCTCACAATGGGCCTCATCAGAAGGCTTAAAGCACAGTATAAATATACAAACAACAGTATGTAAATTACTCTCAGATGCTCGAAATGGTACACTCACACAAACATGCGCACCGACGAGCCTCCTAAGAAGCGTTTGCAGTCCTGTCAGTAGTGCAAACTGCTTAGAAGTCTCGTCGATGCGCATGTTTGTGTGAGTATGCCATTTCGAGCGTTTGTAGGTAGTTTCCGTACTATTTGTCCATCTTTAAACTGTGCTTAAAGTCACCCAAAGGTATAATAGAGAGGACTAAGCTTGGAGTTTCACGATCGCATCAAAAATGAGGATATCCGCAGGAGAACCAAAGTTAGCGACATAGCCCGAACATTAACAAATCTTAAGTGGCAGTAGGCAGGTCACATTGCTCGCAGAATTCAATGATGATCGATGGGGCTGAAACGTTTTGGAGTGGCCACCGCGAATTGGAAGAAGCTGCGTTGGAAGGCCTCCCATTAGCCGGACTGATGACCTGGTTAAGGTTCCGGCAATCCGCTGTATGCGAGACGCACGTGATCGATCAATATGACGATGCTTGTGGAGGCCTATGTTCAGCAGTGGACGTTTTTCAGCTGAAATTATAATGATGATGAATGACTTAATTTATGAAAGCCGCTTTATTGTACTATGACTATATTAGATTTGGAATTTTGCATTCTCCTAGTCAAACCTTTGCATTTGATACCCATATTGAAGGGGTTATTAGAATGCATGTTGTAAAATGTGGAAGAAGAACGTTCCACAGAAGCAGAAGTTGCTGGAGCAATCAAAATTTTCAGAGCAGTTGCACTTTATTTAGTTTTTGAATATAAAGCACCACGCAACTGGCTTGACTTTTTTAGTTGTTTCTCAAATAAACTCTTTGCTCCATAAACCAGTGCCGCATTTATATTCAGATACTTCCTTGAACAGTTGTTGTACTGTGTATTTCTGCCAAGTTTAAAACAAACTCCCATCCATCTACGTTTTCAGTTGATTTCATTGTTGTGCTCGCACGCAACTAATAATTCTAAACAAAAAATTGAACACCTCATAAAGTAACCTTTTTCGAGTAAAGTATAAATTAACAAGAAAAGAAATTAACTTTTGACCTTTTAATCAAATATATTGTATTAAAATTTAGCAATTTTACATCCAATTTTAAATTCTCGAGAATTTTCCGTCGAAAGGAACATTGCAGAATATTGCAGAACATTCTCGATGGGAGAATATTCTCTTAAATTATCCGTGAGGGGATAATCACCGATTGGTGTCACATTTCATCCCACATGTCTAACAAGGCCTCTGCGAGTTTGTTTCGGCCTTTGGAACGCCTTTCAAAGCTCCGGGAATCTAGGGTCCCGAGAATATCAAAGGTATAGCAAAAATAATAAATAAATTTATTTCACCAAAAACCTGTTTTACAATTTCATAAATAGTTAAATAGAACAAATTCAATAAATAGGTAATACATGTAGTTATTTTTTAAATATCATCTACATTCAACGAAATACATCTAAGGAGCTGGTATTATTAACTAGTTTCCCGGAAAACATTGAAACGAGATGTCTACCGAGGAGATTTCTTACAGTTTTCATACATGGTCTAGGTTCATATCAATTTCGGAAATTTCTTACTTTGTTGGCATGAAAAAATCGTTTCCCCTCCCCCTTCTCCTCTTGCACCTATGTGCAAAGAATGGATTTATAAATATTTTAGGACTGATTGTTCAATAGGCCTTTTATCTGAAAGACAAATGTGGCGATTTTACATATTTTTTAAAGGTACAAAAGCTTTCAAACTGCTATTTTTATTCCTAAGATCCAAATGTTGAAAAATCGGCTCTCTACTGATTCGAATACTGTATATTTTTCTATAATTTAGAGCTACTCTATCGCTGTATAACGTCGATAAAACCACACTTAAATAAAACAGGCCAAAGAGCAAGAGTTATACAGGGTTACAGGAAAAGTCGACCTAGATCCGTTAAGGGCGTGTAGTACACATCATTTCTGAATGATTTCACTATGGAACCCCCCATCCTAAACTTAACCGTTTTCGAGATTTTCGAGTTTTAATTTTTTTTATAAAAATGCCCAATTTTTCGGCTATTGAATTGAATATTTTGAATTTTTTTGACTCTTATAATTATTTTTTTGGTTTTTTACATAAAATTTTTTTTTGTTTTTTTTTGGTTGTTTGGTTTTTTTCAAAATATTCAATTCAATAGCCGAAAAATTGGCCATTTTCATAAAAAAAAAATAAAACTCGAAAATCTCGAAAACGGTTAAGTTTAGGATGGGGGGTTCCATAGTGAAATCATTCAGAAATGATGTGTACTACACGCCCTTAACAGATCTTGGTCGACTTTTCCTGTAACCCTGAATAAAACGTCCCATCGATTTTATTTGCCTTCAAATACCTACTACCGATTTTATTTCCTTAAAATCAGTGATGACTTTCCAACGACCGATTTAAACTAAGCTCCTTTTCGTATTATAAGCCCCACATCAATGAAAAGATTTGCTAATTTCTGGGAAGCATTATATTCTATAGCAAATTACGTCACAGTCCGATAAATTCCTCTTGACATCGTAAAAGCTATAATAAAGCCAGTCCTCTCGTTTTGAAAGGCTTTCCTTAACAATAATACTCGCAGTAAGCATCTTGAACTAGTGATGTACTTCGCTTTATTTTAATCGATAGTGTCTGAAAGGGTACCACATAACTTTCAAACCGCGATACGGATTTATATGATTAAGACATCGTTAGATACGTCTTGACCGCCCAAGTCTTCTTAGATAGTAGGCAGGTAGGGTCAAAAAAAATATGGCTGATTTTGGGCGCCATATTGTGTGCGACGCATATTTTTTTTCTTTTAACCCCAAAAAAAAATGTAACTAAAAAGTTGTAAATAAAAAAGTTAATTTAAAATAGAAAACCCGACTGCTGGTCTGGTTTGTCAGGTGGTCAGCCAGCTTGCGAATATGTACACATATGTACCTATATGTATCCTCCGACTACAAAGCATGATTTTTTTTCATACCGTCGGTTCTATAAATCTCAAGTTGAATTAAAGCGTATGATGTTTTTATTTTCCGTAGTTTCTACACAAGTATTTTGGAAATGAATGGTACGCAACGAACTATTTGGAAGAATGTAAGAGAGAAAACTTAGTCTAGTCGAGAGACGTCACGGGGGCTTATAACATAATCACCACCCATGACTATGTTTTAAGCCCCCGTGACGTCTCTCAAACTCTAGCAACTCTATTAAAACCTACGAAAATCTTAGCAAATCAGTATAAATTGGAACACAAACAAATGCGAAAATATATTTTTTACCTAAAAAAACAGCTAGACATTTTCCCAAACACGACGACATATAAATCTACAAACCAAACAAAAATAAAAAACCATTTAACCATTGTCCAAATTTAAGCCGACTCGATTCGCATTGTCATCGATATGTAACATCACTATCCGTAGATGTCAGTTGGACTCGTGACACCGCTTGGATAACCACCAAATTACGTCGAATTCTTTTGTTGTCGAATGAATAGTGTTGAGACAGCGATAGACACTGTTATTTCCCCTTTTTGTTTGGCTACGATCCGCAGGGAAGATAAATTACTTAGGAGTTAAAAGCTACTGAAAAATGTAAGGTTTCACCGTGTTTACTTTTTCCGTCGTTTAACTTTTGTTTGGGGAATGGATCGTTTGTATAATTAGCTAACTTTGGATTCTTGTATCATTTTAAGCTAGTATCTAGATTTTGAACTGAATTTTAGCGTTTTAATTTCTATATTGCTTACAATTTGAGATAAGAAAAAAGGTTAAATTGTCAGAAACACAGTTACAGTAGGCTTCACGGCAGTGGTAAGGGAACATACTCTTAAATACTATAAGATGGCCTTGTGTTCAATTAAAACTCTTTATGTTGACTTTGAGGTCAAAGTGAGTTAACTCCGACGCAAAGTGCGGTTGACTGTAGGTACATAGTGAAAAATTGTTTTCTTTTGTCAAAATAATGTTGTGATGATGTACACTTTTATCTTCTTTCAATTATTGCAGATTAGTTTTCTATGAAATATTTAATTAGAATTTGAAATGGCAATTGTCTTTTTTAGGGTTCCGTAGCCAAATGGCAAAATACGGAACCCTTATGGATTCGTCATGTCTGTCTGTCCGTCCGTATGTCACAGCCAATTTTTTTCCGAAACTATAAGAACTATGCTGTTGAAACTTGTAAAGTAGATGTATTCTGTGAACCGCATTAAGATTTTCACACAAAAATAGAAAAAAAAAACAATAAATTTTGGGGGTTCCCCATACTTACAACTGAAACTCAAAAAATGATTTTCATCGATAGGTCTTCAAAAATGATATTGAGATTTCTAATATCATTTTTTCTAAACTGAATAGTTTGCGCGAGAGACATTTCCAAAGTGGTAAAATGTGTCCCCCCCCCCTGTAACTTCTAAAATAAGAGAATGATAAAACTAAAAAAAATATATGATGTACATTACCATGTAAACTGCCACCGAAAATTGGTTTGAACGAGATCTAGTAAGTAGTTTTCTTTTAATACGTCATAAATCGTAAACCACAATTTACCAAGTACGGAACCCTTCGTGCGCGAGTCCGACTCGCACTTGGTCGGTTTTTTTTAATGAAGGTCCCAAACACTGATAGGTTATCATTTTTCAAAGGCGTAGAAAATATTAGAATAATTTTAATTAAAATTATTTCAGGCCGGCTGTTATTCTTATTTTTGCTGTTTAGAATAATTACTTTACTGGCTAGTCAGAAAACGAACCACAGTCGATAAGGAATGAAAGGTTCTTCTGTTAGTGTGAAATTTTACCAACCTTGTTTTATACACGGAGATGGTAACGGGAGCAGTGGTGGCACAGTGATATAGCGGCCACGACTTATAAGTCCGAATCCAGATTTTTATCATAATCAGCCTTTTAATTTTCCCACTGCTGGGACACAGGCGCTTTACTTTGTGTAAATTATTTTATACCATTCCCCCTCTAAAAAGCTTATTTTATTCACTGAAAACAGTGAATAAAAAGCACTTTTAATCACTGTTTTAGTGTTTGAATTTAGAACACACCAATATATATTTGACCTCCATCTCAATGCAATACAACCTACTTGCGCATAAAATACTCGATACAAACTTCTTGTGCAAAGAATATTCGAATTTCAAACTCCTTCGTCGATTTAATTTTGAGTTTGTTTATATTTAGGATTTTGATAATGATTTTATTTTGGTCTAGGATGTTTAGTGAATACTTATTTGGATTGTAATTCTAATATTAATTGCATTGGTGTTTAATTAATTATAATTATGTAACTTAACGGAGGTGGTCACTGGCCTGTGACCACCTCCAAACAGCACCTGTGTAACAGCACCTGTGACAAACACAGGTGCTGTTTAGGTAACTCAAACTCAAAGGCTCAGCTTCAATTACCAAAAAATGTGAAGCCCTAAGGTTTCTCATCTTCTGTAAATTTTGATGGTAATAAACCATTTATTTATTTATTATTATTCTTTGTGCTTTTGGCTTAAATCCTTCTTTTTCTCGAAGTCATGGTATAAAATATAGTATGCAACTCTTGAATAAAACGGATTTATAACGAGGGCCATGAATCACTCGCGTCGTTCAGGATTCTAACACTTGAATCACTCGCTATGCTCGTGATTCAATCATCATGAATCACTCCCTACGGTCGTGATTCAGTTGTTAGAATCCTTCACTTGTTCGTGATTCATCTATGGCCCTCGCTTTAAAACCGTCCTTTATTCACTCGTTGCATAATATACTATTATCATCACTGCTCTTAAAAACGGTGAAGGAAAACATCGTGAGGAAAACGGCATGTCCATATCCACCAACCCGCATTGGGCCCGCGTGTTGGATTATGGCCCATCCTCCCTCACAGAGAGGCCTGTGTCCCAGCAGTGGGGACACTAATAGGCTGGTAATGATGATAGTAACCAAAATGCCTTACTCCCTTATCTAGGATATTTTAATGCATGATACCAGGTTGTTAAGGCTGTCAGATTTTTTTACAGATTTTTCAAAAAAAAATATGATTAACAATGTCGACCAAAACATTTATGCTTAAAAGCCGGGCCAAAAACCATGGCCACGTAAAACCTTATCTAAGCATCGCTGCAGTTACCTACCTACATTTCACGTCATAATTTATTTACTGCCTCAAAGTTGGAAGAACGCCAAATCTAGTAAAACGAATCCGGCGTTTCAGCGACTCTCTTGCGGTTTTCAAATGAAAACGCTTGGTAAACTTGCGCAGATGAGCACTGTTATTTTGTAATGTGTTAAGCACGTACGATTTCAAACATGGAAATTCAACTTTAAAATCCTAATGATACAGTTCATATTTCAAGGTCAGGGTTCTCGGTTGCTAACCAGATAATTACATAAAAGTACCAAGTTAAACTGTGAGCTTTTAAATAATGATTAGGTACAGTTTTGGGGTAGTTACGCCATATTTGTACTCGGGTTAAGGCCTTCTATTTCGAGTGCTGTAATAAACTAAGTGTGTGGCTGAGACTTTTAGCCTGACGTTTGGTTTTCAATGAAGTTCATTATTTTTTTGTTAAAATATGTAATGAAACTTTTTACAAATCGAGACTTTCTTGAAAGTACCTTTATGGTAATATCTTTCTCTGTCCAAATACTTTCAATTGATACACTTATTCTATTGAAAACAGTAGGAAAACCTCAAAAATATAATTTATCAGATAACTTGATAAACACCCTTTCATAAGTTGTAGGACACTGCCTTACATTTTTTGAGAAATTTCTGTGAGGTGTCATAAAAACCTCACACTAACAATCTGCAAGTTTATGTTTAACGTATTGCTAACAAAGAAAAATAATATTCTGTTTGAAAATCCAACAAAACAGTGCTCTGTGCAGTCAATCAACATAGCAATCGCCTTTTAAACAATCAAGATTCCTCTCGATCCCCCAATAAAATAAATACACACAATGAATCTTCGATGCCTATTAAATATTCAAGTTTGGAATATAAGAAATTCCTTTATCACCCTGACTTCTGGAAGTAGTAATAAATTGCCTGTCTTTTGTTTCTTTCGGCCAATCAAAGTGACGGTGGGGCCATTAAAATTCGCGAGCCAGCACGTTTAACAGCTTGAACATTTTGGGAACGTAACTTGACTTTTGGCAACAATGTGCTGTTTTCTTGATGTTGATAAGTTAATTGTGTTTTGAAGCCGATTTTGTACCTTATAATATGAAAATGCAGGCAATCCTATTCTACTTCCAACTAGTAGTAGTAGTAAGTTATTTTGTGAAAGTCTGTAGGTATGTTTGCATATGTACAACCTTTTTATAAATGTTGATGTTTGTTGGTTTATATAAGACACATGGATGCATAATAACTTGAGACTTTAGACAAGCGACATTCTATTAACGAGAGCGTGGCATTTTTTTATTTAAAGACCGGCTCACGATAGACCACTATCTCGCCTGATGGTAAGCGATGATGTGGTGTACGGTGAAGCACGCTTGCCTAGAAGTAACCTCACTCTTGACTTGAAGACCCGTAGTTTGTAGCTATCAGGAAATAAAGACTCTGACAAGGAATTCCACTCCTTAGCTGTGCGCACAATGAAAGTATTTGCAAACCGCTTTGTGCGTGTGGGTGGGATCCACCATGACCAATGGTGCCGTCTTGTAGGCCAATGATGAAAAGGGCTAGGTGGAATCAAATTGTGCATATCCCTCGCTCACACCCCGAAATGTAACCGATAAAAAACCGACAGGCTGGCAACTCGGCGTCGATGTTCGTGGTTCTGGAACTTTGACTCGACCAGTGCATCGTTGCCAATAAGCCTCTTGGCCCGTTTGTCTCCAGTGAATCAAGACAGTATTTTGCAGATCCGTCCCAGAGGGGAAAGCAGTACCTATTCCATGCATGACCGAACTTGCGCTTCATACGTACAAATTGAGCAGCTATTCAGGCATGAAATACTGTCTCATCTCTCCGAGGATCCCTAACTTTTTTGCAGCCAGCTGAGCTTTTGCCTCAATCATCATTTCAGCCGAAAAACGTCCACTGCTGGACATAGGCCTCCCCCAAGCGTCGCCACACTGATCGGTCCTGTGCGTTTCGCATCCGTTTTGCCTCAATGACTGGACCAAAATTGAGGGTCTATGTCTAAGTAACACCAAAAAGGTCAAGATGGTCCGTTAACGGCACGGTTACATCACGAAAAGATGGAACCGGGTAGAATTAGCTCTTCTTAACAGAAAAAGACACGCCTGGTCTAGCGGAATTGGAACTGACCATTCGAAGACAACCTTCAAGGATCTGTTCAAGCGCTCAACCATTCCTGCATTCCAGAGAAATCGTATCTGAGGGCCCACTAGCCCGTTCACCGGACACCTATCTCTCAGCAACAGTGCTGTAGCCTCCATACCCAAATGATTTGGGTTTTAGCAGATCATTAATGTACAGCAAGAACAATGTTGGATAAAGCACCGACCCCTGAAGGACTCCGGCTAGTATTATCTATTATATTTGTTCAAATCTTTTTCTATAAATTTTGGAAATTTCGCCTCTTCTCTCCTTTCGCTCATTTTATGGCCTTATAAGACAAGCCAATGTTTTAACATTAATAATAGCTTCGTCAAGTTGAGGCCGTTCACAGAGTTTGTCCTTTTTAAGTTTAAGATCCAAACGACGTTGGAATACAACACCGTTTGATTTCAACCTTTTGTACGTTAGTCTTAATTACTGTTTTGAGGTCTCGTTAGCAACAAAGACGTAGGGAAGACACAGCGCACCCACTTACTCACACTTGTTTCAATAAATGTTTATCTTGTATGTTTTTGTAGTCTACAATAAAGTATAATAAATTAATAATATCACAAGATTCCTTATTTTTTGCGGTAGGTAAGCTAAGATAGCTTATAGCAAATTAAATCTTCGACTTAATTTCCTGCCCATCTACCTGGACCCTACGCTTAGTTTTGTTTGTATAGCTTTTGATTTTTAAACAATTCATCGCGAGTTTCACCATGAGGCTTGTCGTGCTTAGGTCTTCTGTCTTCGACCTTCCACCTCCAGTAAATAGCGAAATCTCCAAAGGTTAAAGTGAAACACTAAATGATCATTGATTCCCTTTTTTGCTTCCAAACTGGCTTTAACTAAAATTTTAAGACTAAGAAAAAGGAAAATAATGGGATTTTTTTAAGATTTTTACTTCAACAAACAAAGCAGGTTATAGACTTTTTAGGGAGCATCAGTTTTCCTAATTATTTAAAAACCAAATAATGATCATACTAATTTTATAAATGTGAATGTAAGTTTGTTTGTTACGCTTTCACGCAAAAACTTCTGAACTGATCATCATGAAACATTGTACATATATTCTTGGAGGTATTAGAAGGAACATAGGACACCTATTATTAAAAAAAAATGGCTTCACTGCAAGTGAAACCAAGCCGCAGGTAAAAGCTAGTATGTAATAAATTAACGAACTATAGAATTTAATGCGAACAAAAACGGTTTTCAATCAAAGTGTAATTTATATCTAACAAAGTAACTATATCAAAATGTGGCCTAGTTTTATCCATAAATCTATCTACCAGATATTCATTCTGTATTCATTTCAACCCGCTAAAATAAAAATAAAAGTATAAATTTTATACCTAAATAGAGCAAATACATTCAAAATTTTGAATTGGAACTGTTTTATAAAAAACAAACAGAGGTCCGTTTATACATCGCACGGTGTTATTTGCAAGTTCATTAGTATGATATGTACTCAAAATGTTATCGAATAAATTGAAAAGCAGTTATACTTTATAATTGAAGTATTGGTAATGCTTCTTCCAAACAAGAAGAAACTACTGCCGATCACGTCTAATACTCGCATTTATATTGTTTCTTTTACATCAAACGGCCTAAGGCCAGTAACATTCTCACAAAATTAGAGATACATTGACATAAACTTTATCACAACTTTTTCCTTATCCAATATAAGTTAACCTTCACTAAAACAACTACAAAAGCGAAAATTACAAGCAGTCTTGTCGCAAAATTAGCCAAATTGACATTTAAAATTACAGTCATTTTACAATTCATCAACCCAAAGTACTGCAGCAAAATTCCGTCAAATATTTAGGCAGGTTCTAACAATAACATAATCTTTGCTAATCATGCCAATGCTATTACTGAATAAAAATATACCACAATTTATCCATATCACAAGTCAACTTTTTCCTTAGTTACTCCAAGCTAACCTTTACTTTGGCAGAAAAACGGTACGGAATCTTGTCGCGAAATTCATTCCCGATACCCCAAGCCGAATTGACATTTAAAGTTACCGTCATTTTACAATTCATCAACTCAAAGTACTGTAGCAAAATTCCGTCAAATATTTAGGCAGGTCCTAACAATAATCTTCGCTAAACATGCTAATGTATGCAAAGCGTCGTTCACACAGCTCCACTGGGAGCGTTTTAACGTAATGTCGTCCGTCACGGACTCACGGTACGGTATCCATTTGTAAAGGCGGCATCTGCTCGACTCATATCGCGGGATTGATAACTCTCGCATTAATCTGAAAGGCTGGGGGAAGGGCGTTTTAAAACTATATTAGGATGTGAGGTTTGAGGAATTAGTTTTACGTGTAGTGGAAGAGTATGTATTCTAATCACAATTTTAATTCTTCATTACTGAAAGCCGTTCTAGAAAACTTTTACGAATCAACTAACGTGCTGCTTCCCACTCCGTCTTCGGCTCTTCTCAGGACATTGGTCACAGTGAGTCCCGCTATCACCTTCATAAGATGAGCCCAGCAAGTAGCGGCCTGTTTTCACTATATCCCATTTTTTCCAGACTGCATGATGTTTCTTAACGACATGACCAAAATAACTTAGGCCTCGGTGGATGCAAAAAAAAACAACTTAAAGCCAATTACATCGTCCAAACCACTAACAATCAATATTTTTTATTCCCTATTGACAAAATATGTACATACTTATTACTTATACACTATGTGTGACCTGGTTGAGGGCTGGAGAGGGCTGGAGAGGGCTGGTTCGTCCTTTGCGCAAAGAATCGGCATTGCCACGTTGAATGGCAATGCTGATTCTAAAGGCAGTTTTCTGGGCCCGTTCCCGGAAGACAGCGATGTGGAGGAGTACTTCGACGCCTAGGTGAACCTTTCTTTTGTAAGGTTTAGTTTAAGTTCGTATAGTTTAGTTTTGTTTAGTGTTTAAACCACTAACAAAATTATTTTTTTCATCATTGTCATCTGCCTAGTCTTTTTCCAACAATCATCGGGTTAACTCCAAGTTTAACCGTATAGTGTTAAACACCTGTATTTTAATTAGAACACATGCCTAACAGACACAAAGCTTCAAAAACATCACAGCAGTTAGGGTCCTGTATGATGCACTAGTCAGGAGTCATCTGGAACATAGTGCGGTCGTATGGGCTCCACATGAAGCTAAGTACTCTGTAATGTTGGAGCGCGTTCAGAACAAGTTCACGAAATTATATGGGCTATATCCGTTTTACCCACTGATGTATCGCACTCTGTTTGTCCTGGGTATGGTTGGCTATAATCAACTGCATGTCCGACGGGAGTTTACGCTGGTCGCCTACTTGGTGAGGGTGCTTCGTGGAGTGGAAAGTCACCCGGGAGCATTGCAGAACTTGAGTCTGTTTGTGCCGGACCGCTACGTGTGGAGGCGGCGCAGCCCGCCGCTGCTACTGGTACCTACAGCCAGAACTAACCTGCTTGCCAAGGCACCCCTTACTAGAGCTATCCGTACCATCAACGAATTTCAAACTAAGATTGATGTGTTTACATGTTTTTTTAGTAAATTCGCAAAGGTATTACTATTTATGTTATGCTACAAGCAAAATAATACTTAATTTTAACTTTATTTTTTTTGTAGTATGTTTTTGTTAGTAGGTAATTGTGTATTAATATGTTTTTTAATTTTAATAATGTTGTTATTTTTATTTTATTTTTTTCTAATTTAGTTGTAAGTACATATATAATTTAGGTTATTAGTTTTAAGTTCTTAGCTGTCGCATTAGGGTAAAACCTGTAATGATAGTTTAAGCTGTTATAAATAAATAAATAAACTCCACAATTCAGCTGCAAGGTAACAGGGTACCCTTTGGCCTTGCCAAGAGGACAAGAAGACTGCGGGGCGAGCACAGCCTACTGTAACAGGCTTGAGTCACACATTTTTATCACAGTTTGGGGGCAAAAACCGTGATAAAATGCGTGACTTAAGGCTATCACAGAGGCCGTGCTCGCCCAGCTGGTTATCACAATTTCAGGCTTCTGTCCGTAACGACTGCCAAAGAACTACAAAAGAGAGGAATGACAAAAAAAAATCCTCCTCCTTAGTCTGAACGACACAACATCAATTCAAGCACATCTCAATAGAATCGAACTGAATCAATTTAAAGGCATCGAAACAACGATTGGATAAATTAAAAACGCGAAGTAAATTGCAATGTCAATCAGACGGCGCTGCGTCATTGCTCAGGCAATCAATCTTCATGAGACCGCGGGGTCTTTAAGAAAAATAAATTGCTTCTTACGTCGCACGGTACGAGATAAACTCGCAATATGAGTGTAAGCTTCGCGTGAGAATGACGTGTCACGTATGTACTACATAAATATTGGTATGAGGGAGGCATAAGGAGCAATTCGCAACTTGAAATGAGGAATATTGTCAAGGTTGTTTTGCCAGTTCTTTTGTATTTGTTTGTTTAAAATTATAAATACCTAAATTAGGACGAAAATACACCTATAACTGTAACTGTAACCTGCACCTGCACCTGTAACTTGCATAAAAGTGTGAAAGTGGCTTGCATTTATTTGTAATAATGTCAATAGATATTCACTTATCAGAAGTTCAATCACAAATTCACATCAATCAATTAGCATAATGTCATCTAAGCTACTTGCACAATTTATGCAAGTTACAGGCTTTCTTCTTTCTTTATATTATATAGACTCGCGCTTGACCACTATCTCACCTGATGGTAAGCTTGCATGTGTATTTTCGTCCTTACAGAAAAAAAACAAAATGCAAAGAAACAAATGAATAGCTGATACTGAAAGAACAATAAAATGTCTTAAATATAAAGTTTTTTTGAACTTAGAATTCCAAGTCAAACCGAAGTTATCACCATTCAAAGTGACCCGTTTAGTAAAATGTCAATTTAAGTGGTATAAGAACCCGTATGAATTGCTGATTTTAAAGTAGTTGGCAATTATAATGAGTTAATGAGTTTAATACCGTGGTTTGGGAATAATAATACAAATATGGAAGGAAGTTAACCGAGTAAGATGCTGGTAGGGATCATGACCGTACTTCCGGGATTCTTCTAATAGCCGTGGCATATCTCTCCACTCCTCAAGCACCTCCATATACTCGTATGTTTCCCCCTTGGCACTACGTCACTAAAGTGCTAGCGACTGTTTATGGGGGGAAGGGGGGCATTAATTGAGTGTGCAAGCCATCCTCTGCCATTTTATAGCCGTGTAGACCAACAGTGGTCAGGCAGGAGCCAATAGTCCTTATATAGTTGTAGGTTATCATCCACGAAACCTCCCAAATACCTAGCCCAATGTGTTTTGTCTCCATATTTTGCAATAGTCCTGCACCAGCCGGATATTGTCTTTGGGTGCTCTTAGTGACTAGTGGATATAGGGATATCGCCGGTAGGTGTCACATTTCATCCTACATGTTTAACAAGACCTCTGCGAGTTGGTTTCGGCCCCTGGTAAGCCTTTCAAAGGTCCGGGACCCCAGGGTCCTGATAATCTCAAAGTAAAATACAAATATATTACGTGTTGGAGATATACATAGGCACTCGTATCATCGTTTGTTCACGAAGCAGCTTCCTTTCTCGGAATTTTCCAAAGGTATACCTTAGCGGATGCTTTAGAGCTCCTACACAGCCCCAAACCCTTTCGTAAACATTGAAACACGTGTTACTGAACTTTAGTTGAACTACCTAAGTTTGACTAGTCCGATTTATCAAAATACCATGTAAAACTGTTCAAAATGCTCTGATATTTAAAACGGAGATACTGTTTTTGCAAATAACTATGCGACAACAGTTTAATGCGGCTTTGTCTTAGTTGAGTTATCACCAAAATTGAGACAAGGATTCTTGTTTCGTTAATGCTAAATTAAATAATATCTTGTGTCCGTTTTCACTAAAGTGAACAAAACCTATTTACGTAATGCGTAACTTAGCAAACTCCGAAATAACCACACCCGTTCCAGCTTTCGTTTCTCATTCTCAGAGGTAACTAGTAAGCTTCAAAATCTGAATTTTGACACTTCTTCCTTATTTCAGTAAACTGAATTACTACTACTAAATGTTATAAATGGCCATGTTTTCTTCCGTTCCCTGAAGACAATTTTTCAGCAAAGATTGTATCTAAAAAATATTTATTTGTGACCCGCACAGGAGACACGGGATAAGCAAAACACAACCAATAAAATAAAAATAAATAACCCCGTGCGAGACCAAAAAAACTCCTATTTGAGCATGTGCATCGATATTAAAAAGAAAATATCGCTGCGCTGATATTGATATTGTTTTTTTTTTATATCTCTTGATAAGCAACAAACAAGTGCTAGTCTGACTTGCCCAGTAAGAGATCCGCATCATCAAAACTATTATAGCCCACTTCTTTAAATGAGGCCACACTTGTTAATACGCATTCTATGAAAATTTTAGCTGACTATCTATTAAGACGACGATAGTCGCCAACCACCTTGAGGGAACAAAACGCGCACTCGTTTACCACCCGCGCGACCCAAAATTCTGTATTTTTTTGTGCTTTCCTTATTAAGAATTAAACAAAATAACAAAAGGTAGATAGTAAAATTGTTTTTGAGATGGTGACAAATACGGTAAAATACGCCTGGCAGTTTTGATGTCTCTGTCGTTTTTTTGTCCGTGTTAGACAAAACTTTACATTAATTACACGAAAAAAATTGAAAATGTTCATAAATCAAATTATTAATAAAATGGTCTAATGTAACATATAGTTTTCCAAATAAATACAATTAGCCGTTTAGACTTGATTTTCATTTTTAAATCAGCTTCTGATGGGTATCTGCACCTTAAGGGTAAAAGATACAGACCTTCTGTATCTAACGTTCAGACAGACGGCGTTGGCTTAGTAACAGGGTTTCATTCGTATCTTTTTGGATACGGAACCCCAAAATCAGGATAATCACGGCTCCGGGAACATCATTAGCTACCTCAGGTGTCAATAAAAGGTAATCGAATGTAGCTCGTCTGGATGTAAACATGTTTACCAGGATTTCACTTAGGTCGAGTTTTTCTTTATCCTTTGTTACACGGGAAAGCCTAGATTTTACAAATTGTTCCACCATAATTCTTTGAAGTTATAGAGCTGCTTTCTAAGCCACCCAAAATCCGATATTACATCGACGAAATCTACTATTTGGTCTTTAAATACGTAACAATAAAAATTTTCAATTGCCAGAAATTATAAAAAAGGCTTTGACAATTTGTTAACATTTAAAAAGTTCTGGGTTCAATTTCCGGGTCTGTCAATTTTTTTTTCATCTAAATTTTCTCAGCAGATTTTTGCTCGGTTGCTGGTAATAGGCTCGCCCTCTCGCCAACCCTACGGGGAAACTGGTGTGATGTTATATTAAAAATCTTGCCACAAAACGAAAAGTCTGCAGTGCATCAAATCTTGAATTAGATTTGATACATGGTTGAGATATTGATAATTGTAACGTAGCGGCCGACGGGTGGGTTGCGGTGTCGCTAGGTCGACATCGCAACTGAGGCGGAGCGCGATGTCGTGTATCAGGGGCATCGCGGCTGAAGGTTGGAGGCCGCGGCGGGAGACAATTGCCGGTATAACGGTGCGTCGCTGTCCCTATCCTCCGCGGACAGCACGGGGTCGCCACAGGGTCGTCTGATGGCGGACACGGTGGCGCCGCAGGGGAGAAGTAGTGTCGGTATAGCGTTGGCCTCTCTCTCTATCCCCTGCGGCCGAAAAGTGGGAGGTGGCGGGGCCACTGGCCTGACCCGTCACAGGGGACCAAGGATGCCTTACACGGTGTCTTCTGGCGCCCATGTGCTGGTTTGGTCCCTGGGGTGGTCACGGCGTACAGTGTGTTCTGGTGCGCCGTTGATGGGGGGTTACTCCCCAGAGAAGGGTCCGGAGACGGACAGCCGCGGCGGGTTCGCGGTGAGTGCTAACGCGTGCTAGTGTTCCCGCCATAAGCGGCACAAAAGGACACCGTGGAGATTTAGTGGGTTAGAGTCCTACATAACAGATAAAAAAAGGTGCACAGATTTAATGTTTACTAATGATAAGCCTAAAATATCTAGTCATAATTTACATTGGTTTTTTTGGTTCAACAAAATTCAGCATAATGATCATTACGCATAAAATTATTAGGCATAAATGTTTGCCATAATGTTTGTTGCCATACATACTGTTGGCAATATAATTTCTCGCTGTAAAAGCTGATAGTTACACCACTTTAGGTTACAACCATTAAACTTCTTTACATTTCTATTTGTTTTCAACTTTCAACTAGCATAACACGAATCACGTATACATGCGTTACATTAAAATCGATACCCATTAGTTGGACACTTTACGTGACATGTTAACCAATTCCAGTTGAACTATCACGTCATTGACCTCTATTGAAATAGAAACCCTATTTTTGTAATACTAAAGCGTAGAGGTTCATTTTTGTGCATTATCGGCAGTTCTTGGTGGACTGGTCGCTTGTCGGAGGGTATTTCGTTATGCATTTCCCCAGGATAGGTAAATTGCATTGTTTAGCAGTTCAGTAACTAGTTAAAATAACATTGTTGGCTTATTTAACTTATAAAGGTTAATTTAAAATTTCACTTGATGCTTGAGTGACATTGGGGGCTGTTACTGCACTGGTCAGAGTTCGGATAATTGCATATGTTAAAAGTTAATTACATGTATTGGGGTCGCCTGTCATAGTTATATTAATCACATCACTAAGGACCGGATTATATGCAACAGAAGAAGCTTGAAATGTCCATGCAAAAAGCATGAAAAATTGCGTAAACTATGCATAGAAATTTGTAAAATATGCAAAATTTTGATAACGAAAATAAGGAAAAAAGTAATTGGTTTAATGGTTTTATGCCTAATTCGGCATACAAGTAGTGAATTATTCAATCATACATTATAAATACCAAAATGTAACAATTTTGTAGACGATATTAATACACCAAAACGAAAAATTATTTAACATTCTTGTAAACATACACCATTAGTAAAGTAGGTGTTCTAAATGTATAGTCTTCAATCAATCAAAATATTCTTATAAGTGAAAATTGTTAGTACTCGTATATATGGGTGAAATTTTGGTTATTAGTAGAGTTTATTATTACTCTTATCAAAAGGGGAGAAATATAATAAATGTAGCGAAAATATGCATCATTACTAGATATTAGATATAATATGCAATTACCGCTGAGAATGGGGTAAATATGCAATTTCATATGCAAATAGGGTCTTTAAGATAAATGCGTATGTTCCTGTCTCTACTCATCACCAACATCCATTTAGTCTTCTCAAAACTATGTTTTGTCCGAGTTCCAGTCTAACCAAATCTAGCTGTATACCAGGATTTTTCATTCAGCAAATGGCAATCTAATTTCCCTACCTTTAACTCTTGGTTCTCCTCTTGGTTGACTAGTTGTCCAACGTTCAGAGTTCTGAAATAACCTACATTCATTGCATGACCGCAACTCATGAATACATTGAGGCAAAAGCTCTGCTGGCTGCCAAAAAGCTGGAGATCCTTGCAAAGGTGAGAAGGTACTTCAAGCCAGAATAGCTGCTCAGCTTGTATCAAGCGCAAGTTCGATCATGCATGGAGTACTACTCATTAGTATTACTCATCTCTGGGACAGATCTGTCAAATACCAGCTTGAAGCACTAGAGTCGATCGAAAGGCCAAGAGGCTCATCGGCGTTAAGGCGCTGGATAAGTCAAAGCTCCAGAGCCTTAAACAGCGTCGCCGAGTTGCCAGCTTCTCGGTTTTTATCGGTTACATTTCGAGGATTGTGCGATGGAATTGCATGATCTAATTCCGCCCAGTCCGTTTCATCATCGGACTACCAGACGCACAGCGATGCGCCATCGGTAAATGGTGGACATCCCACCCATACGCACTTGACGTTTTGAGAATACTTTTAATATGCGTACAGCTAAGGAGTGGAATTCCCTGCCGGAATTTGTTGCCCGATAGCTACAATCTAGGGGTCTTTAAGTCAAGGGTGAATAGGTTACTTCTAGGCAGACGCGTTACGCCCCGCGTCTCCGAAAACTAGGCCTTAGTTATGATCACAATATAAAAGAAATAGACATTTATAATTGAAGGGTACAGGCAAAGAACAGGGAATGTCACAAGTTTTAGTTTGTCTATTTTTTTTTGGCAAGCCAGTCTTTATCTATTGTAGTTTTATTTTCAATCACTAAGTCTTTTTTAAAGTAAACGTAAGGCGCCAAAAGAACGTTTTTGTTTATGGCTGAAACGAAAAGAACCGGGAATGTCCATAACATTCCGGTACATTCCGGTAAAGAAGAGGAATAAAAATAACATACTTCTAAACTTTTAACTGAGTTTGTCTCAAAATCGATTAATTAGGACATTCCCTGTTTTTTGCCTGTACCCTTCAATTGTAGCCTTAGAAAGCGAGCAATTTAAGAGAGTACCGCAGAATAAGACGACAGAGCGAGCCTTTGGGTCGATTTCTGATTTGAGTATTTGGAGTTAAGAACGTATCAAACCAAGTTGGACAGGTTGCCAGACTAAAGTAGATTTTGACGCTCCGATTTCAAATATTGCATTCAGAAATTGCGGGTTTGCTACTACCTAATATGCCTTGATAACGTTGAAAAATTGACTTTATTAACTATTAATCAGATAAATAATAATTTTATTAAGATTTTAGTGTAGCTAGAGACTATACCATAACATGTAAAAGCCATCGTAAATTGTTCATGCTTGAGAATGCGTACTAGTAAGTCAGAGAGACGGAGCTAAATAAATATTATGAATAGAACAATCCCTTTTCCACAACGGAATTATGATGGAATTGACCTGCATAGTGCTATGATACCAGCTCTGTGTTAAATATTCGATGGCAGTGTTGCTATACAAAAAAAATGCTTCTGACTCTTAAAGAATATCGTGCGGTGTCCCTGCCATGCATCCACTGCAAGTAAATAGGTGCCATTTATCGTTGTTCTCGGAACATTACACACGCTCTCAAGGAAGAAGCGGTAAAGTACTAGAATTTTATAGTAGATAAATGTTGGGTATTCTTTCAGTTGAAACAAAACCTGTAATAGATAAATCATAATAAACATCTTACATAATATCACGCCAGTACATTGCCCGAAGGGAAAAACAGAGCTCTATTTATTTACACTTTCAGCTCTGTGAAATAGAGACCAAGCCTTGTCGCTACACTGACATACAGACATATTCAGGATGACTTTTGAAAAAATCCTGGTGAAAAGACACACACACATGTCCTTTCAATACACATTCTGACTTTGTATCCAGTGGTTGAGACTGAAATATCATCGAGATAGTCATCATCTTCCTGCCCTTGTCACATGTTATTACCTCCATTCCGTTCTGTTCACCACGCACCGCCCCGATATCACTGAATGCTTTTTAACCGACTTCAAAAAAAAGAAGAGTTTCTGAATTTGTCGGTATCTTATTTTTTATGTATGTTCCCCGATTACTCAAAGATGCCTGGACCGATATGGAAATGCTTTACACTTTTTTTTGAAAGGGTATACTTCCCAATTGGTCCCATACTCATCAGGTCAGGATCTGATAATAGGATCCTCTAGAAATTGAGGTCACTCCACAAATATTATAGGCATACATTTATTATAGCGATTTTGGTACTTTCATCAACAATGCAATCATTTGCACTCAGAAAGGATCATTTCGTGAAGTGGACCTGATGAAAAAGACCACAAATGACCACTAGAATTTAATTGGACTGGAATCCATAATACCAATTATGTTACGGGTATAAGATATCTCGAATAGTTGACCGACTATGAATTAGTAAATACTTAGAAATAAATGGTACTGATGAAAATGTTACAATCGAACTGATCTGATGATAAAGCTGTAAGGTAGGCACTGGAAATTCTTAATGAAACAATGTATCCTAGACAAGTTTATGCTGATTGGAATCGTTATGAGATATACTTTGGCTACAAATGATTTTCATGGTAATTGGAGGCACCTAACAAGACTAAAAAGAAATAAATAAAAAAATATTTTGGAAGCCGGTTTGATTTTTTTGTTATTTACAAAAAAAAACAAACCGGCTTCCAAAATAAAACACTACAAAGTGAAACATTTCTTTCGTTTCCGAAGTCGAAGTTGAGAAACGGATAAAAATAGGCACCAAATACGACAGTACAAAGCGAAAAATAGTTAAATTTCTTAATTCCGAAGTCGGAAAAGTTACTGTTTTGTTTAGGAAGTCGGTTTGATTTTTTTTATTAAAAAGTTTTTCTATATCATAAAGATAGTCTGGATTCAAAAAAAAATATTATTCCTGTAAAACCTTTTTAACATGTATTATGCAAATAAATTATTTAATTTCTACACATCGAAGAAGGCACACGTGATATAATTATATCACAGAATGAATCACGTCAATTTAAATTATTAAAAACTCCATCATTAACTATTAATAAACCGAAGTCAGACGACAATGAAACTTAAATAAGAAATACTAAGTTTCATACATGAATTCGATTTTAGTTTTGAAAAGTTTTTGTTTTCAATACATAACTTTTTTACATCTACACTTTGAATATCGAAATACTTTTAATATAGTAAGTTTTTAATACAAAAGTTGGAGAAAGTCAAATTACAGTCGATACAAAAATATTCTTGGCAATCTGGTCTCAATAAATTTAATAAGGTATTAACAGAGATACTTAGTCTTACTTGCCACAATAAATATCATATAACGATCCAATAATGGTACATTAATTTCATTGAATAAATAGAGCTGCGGTTACGTCTTGCTTTGTGCATTTGTATTTGAACGAAATCATAAAACTAGTCAAGGAGCTAGTTAGACTCGCCTGCCGGGGGTTCCGTTCTGTACTTTCAAGATTTTATTTCCATTTTAAAAGTTATCGTTGTTGATTGAATGACTGTTTTAAAAAGATGTTTGTTAATTATTTCTAAATTCGATTACAAACTAAAATTTCGTCTCCTTAATATAAAAACAGTTTAAAAAAATATTTTATCAATTTGATTATAAATTAAGGGTTCCGTACCGAAAGGGTAAAAACGGGACCCTATTACTAAGACTCCGCGGTCCCTCTGTCTGTCTGTCTATCACCAGGCTGTATCTCATGAACTGTGATAGCTAGATAGTTGAAATTTTCACAGTTGATTTGAAAAACAAAATAAAATAAATATTTAAGTGGAGCACCCATACATCAAACATGATTTATTTGCCGTTTTTTACCGATAATGGTACGGAACCCTTCGTGCGCGAGTCCGACTCGCGCATGGCCGGTTTTTTCATCTATTAAAATTTTATGCATAAATACAATGGCGGACTTAATGCCTTTGGCATTTTCTACCAGTCGACCTTATATCCTCAGTTGTCCTTAGTCGATTTTATTATTATTGATATGCTCGCATATGACCACTATCTCACCTGATGGAAAGCGCTGATGTGGTCGATACTTCAACTTAATCTAAAATTACGTAATATGTGTTATTTACGAGTGAAAACTACGCTACACTGCGCTTCGACAGGTCTTCACCAAACCTAAACCGATAAAGCAATATACCCACAAAACCGATTATGTCCCGAAAATTGAGAGTTACCAAACATTGCGTGTTTACGGACACTAAAAATACTAAAAATACTTTTATTAGAGGCAGCACAGGTTCATTTAAACTTGCCCGCCAAATGGGTACGTTCCTACTATGTAATTAATTTTCGTAATTCCATGTTTTCTTACAACAGTCACATTTTGAATGAGTCATTATAGGGACAAAGAAAAAGTTTTGTGAGTACTATTATTGTTATAATTTTAGAAGCAAAATTAATGGTGGTAAATCTGTCGTATTTTTTTCTTCCTTTTTGTATGTTTCGTTGATGAATTATTTAGTTAGTTTGAATAGTTGGGTGGAAGGTCAAAGAAACGATATATGGGCAGTATGAAACGGGGTAAGTCTAGAACCGAATGAAAACCATGAAGACTATACATGACTAATTTTATTAAGAAGTATTGCAGAAGAATACGTGTTGTGCTGATTACATAAACAACAAAAAAATCTCGTCATATGGCAAAATGGCAGATTAATTGCAAAGTAAATATTATAATCTATTTAGTACTTACCTTGTGCCTATTAAACACTAAAATTATTTGCCATGTTTTTAATTCCAAAGTTCAATTTTTTTATTCACTTTTTGACAAGGCAGGCTTGTTTTTTAATTATTTGTTTTTTTTATTTCATATCGTTTAGTGATAAAATGATATTTTTGCGCAAGTTCTTCGAAAGATAACTTTCAAAGTGGAAAATATCCATCTTTTCATCCAAATTTTGGCATTTATAATATTGGTATATACATTTTGTTTTCAAGAAGCAAGCGTGGAAACGAATAAGCACAGGTATTTTTTTATAAGTTTTTTGGGATTATGTTATAAGTGAATGATTGCATATTGAATACAATTGTTATATATTTTTGTTATGTACTAAGCAAGCGTACTTAGCATACATAGTCAAATTTTTATGAAAAAATAAATATTTCCAAGAACCATGGCTCCCTTATTTTTTTTTTTAACTTTCACCTACCTCTATGTTACCCGGGATAACGCAACGTTTCTAACTATTTTACGAATCAGTCTTTGCAATTAAGCAACATATTTACGGTAGTGAAAATGCTCTCAAACAAGAGCAAAGCCTAAGTTCCTTAGAAATGAAGGTAGGTTTTTTCACTTTCGGACGATTTTCTTTCATTTTCAGAGTCCAATTCATGAAAATGGCGTAAATACTCTGCCTTTCAAAATTTTCCCGGTCTATTTTCAAAATAACGCAAAAAAAATTAAGAACTTCAGATAAATGATACAAAAATACGACATAGAATGTATAGTTGGGTCATATTTACCCTTCGCCGTGTTTGCCCTCGTATATTCATCGGTGCAGGCGCAGCAGACTACATAGCAGTAAGAAACGTATAGCGGGGCTCCTTAACTGCAGCTACTGAATGGAGCGACAACATTGCTCAAATAGTTCTAGGAAATACACGCACTTCAAAATGTCACCGGTCATGAAGACCCAACTGTGCGCTCGCCGGGTTAATTACATCCTTTGACTACCGTTTTCTTCTTTTATCATTTTCACTGACCGTCTCGAGGCAGTTAAAAAAAAAGTAGTAATATTACTAAAAGCGAGGCGCACATTAATCCTCAAAGAAAACTACGGGAAAAACTTGGTAATGTACTGCTGGTAAGGAAGATATACAGTTTTTTAATGAATTGAAAATGGCAGGGGATTCTACTAGCTGTCACATTTTATGTAAGTTAGTAAGCTCCTTTACTAAGCGTTTGCAAAGGAAAATTCAAATTGAGGTATAAAACTAATATTATTTTATTTTTCCACTTATTAAGGATGTTCTTTGCGTAGATAAATTAACAGTGTACACTTTTTGTGCTATGTATAGTTATTTTTATTTTGGTTCAAAACAGGTGTTTATTTTCGTTTAAATGAATCGCTTTTTCTCTCTTCTGCTTATTCAAAATTTTGCTGTGCCCGAGAGGGTCCATAATAAATTTTATATTTATTTATAATTATCACCTCTAAGTGTAGGTGAGGAGCTCGTGGCTAAATAATAACAGCCGTAAGGGTAGAGCTTCAAAGTTAAGCAACACTTGCCGAGGTCAGTTCGTGGATGGGTTATCTTTACATATCGAGTTTCTTCCATGCCTCGGAAAGCACGTTAAGCCATTGGTCCCGGCTGTCACTTAAAGATCTTTGACAGTCGTTACTATTAGTTACGTTAGTCGTTAAAATTTACTCAATGTCTGCAGCCCTTCTCCATAGTAAGATACCGTAAGACATTATACTTGAGACTAGAGATGCCGATGCATTCCACCAGCTTTTATGACAAATCTTTTACGGTTCAAGCGGTGCGGTTGTGGAATGCTTTGTCCGTGTCAATAAGGCGTGCTCAGTCTCTGCCCATTTTTAAAACCATGGTAAAGAATCACTACCTCTCTCTTTAATAGTTGTTTTTCTTGATTTCTCTGTTTTTGTTCCATTATTATTATACTTATTACTGTATATATTTGTCTATATAATATATATGTATATGTATTTATTTATATATAAATAGTACACCAAAGACTACCTACAGTACTGTTTTTCCTTTCATTTTTAAAATCCATCCAAAGGTTGTCTCGAAAAGATCGCTTTTAGCGATAAGGCCGCCCATTGTGTCACCCAGTGTAATGTTTACTTCTTCTATACTTTCTGTAACTTTTATGGTGTATATAATAAAGAGTATTCTATTCTATTCTATACTATGAAAGTTACTAAAACAGACCAGCCTCGCGGTATTAACATCAGTAAATTTACGAATTTATCTAACAGCATAAGCTGCCGAACTTAGCCGCCCTGCAAGTGATATTAAAAGAGAACCTTGAGTCTAGCGTAATCCCCAGGAAAACCGTTTCATCGACGAAAAGACCCGTTTTTACAGCTATAAAAATAATTAATAAAAATTAAACTTGATGCTTGCGAATGATACTCGCTGTTACAGTGTATGGGTAATATAGTAATTAATTAGGTTTATAAATTTGATTTTTCAATTTCGTACGTAGAAAGTTATAGCAGCATGTAAAATGAGAAACGTCAACGGGCTTCTTAGATTATGACGACTTTAATATAATGTCACAATCAGTTCTTTTGACATTCAACAAGGTCAATTTTACGCACTTGGTTTTTAACCAATTAAAACTAAATTATTGGCAGTGAACCAATCCTGAACCCGCCCTAAAGCGTTATTTACGTCGTCAACCTGACAAGAACGTCTATTTTTGTTTTAAAAAAATATGACTCGCACACTGTTCCGTTGTTGTTGAATTAGATAATTTACCTATGTTTGCAATATTTGTAAGTATGAGAGAACCATGTTCCTATTTCACAAATGAATGAAATTACCTGTTATTGCTTGTAATACTTTAAACCTATACGTTGTGTTATACTGGGTATATCGTCCTCACGTATATGAATTTATTAATTTATGTAATTTAATATTGTAAAATTTTATTTTTTTAAAAAGAGTAAGTATGGAGTTTCTTGTGCGTTCTTCTACATAACAATCTACTTTTCCGAATGCACGGTAGAATCAATTTTTATTACTTGTTAATTTTAATTGTTAACGTTCGAAAGTGCCGCTTAATGGCCTAGTCGAAATAAATACATTTGACTTTGACTTTATTTATTTTCAAAATTAAAGATATGTTATCAGCAAATAACACCTTGTTTATTTTGTTTTCCAACAAACGGGGTAAATCGTTTATGTGTACTAAAAATAAGAAAGGACCTAAAATTGAGCCTTGGGGTAACCCCATTTTCACGTTTGTCCCCGACGAATTAACACCGTTTATTTGAACTGATTGCTGTCTATCATTCAAATAAGATTTAACCATTCTTAACGCTGATTGGCTTAGCCCATAATACTCAAGTTTCAGAAGTAACCAAAGTAAAGTTTCATGATTAAAGCAAGCAAACGCCTTCGACAGATCCCAGAAGTTGAATTATTATTGAATAATTCAACAATCTACCTATGGCATCTTGTGCCTCTCCCCAGGCATTAACCGTCGCTGGTGTAATAGGGTGACGCCAGCGACAGTTGTACAACGTCCTATGGTGAAACCATACTGTTTATCATGCAAGATGTTTTTCTTATTACTTTGAATGAGCATTTGATTTAGCTTTACCTTTTCAAATACCTTGCTGAAAACCGGTAACACGGATACTGGTCTATAATTGTAAAAAGTGGTATAACCTTACTATATTTCATTAGATCCGGAAAGACTCCTTGATTGACACACAAATAAAAAATTAAAACTAAGTACGGCGCTATAGTCAGAATAATGGAGGTACAAGCTTTGATGGACATTCCCCATAGATCTTCGGTCGGCTTGATCTTGATTTGTTTAAAAGCTCATTCGGGCAGGCTGAAATGTTCGCGTTAAATAATCCAAAAGCAAGCGCGGGCGAAGAATTTAATGTTTCAGTAGATTTAATTGGGATGTTGGTAAAGAAATGTACGAATTCTTGAGCAACTTTTTTGTTATCTCTTAAAAGTCCGTGTGTGGTCTCAAGCGTGTAATCAGTATTATTTATTTTATCCCTGTTTGTTTCATGTTTTTCAAAATTTTCCAAAACGTCTTGACTTTATTTTCTGCTAATTTAACCTTATCGCTAATGTACAAGACCTTAGCTGTCTCACATATATATTTAAAAAAATCTTGAGTAAGTAGCAACATAATTAGTAAACGTTTCAGTGTTAATACAGGGCTTAAGGCCATACAGCTCGTAAAGTTTTTCCCTACTTTTCCTGAGTCCTTTAGTCGCCCAGTCACTGAATAAAAACTTATTAAGAGCATATAGTTTTAGTTTTCTTCTTAAAAGTATTATTAAACTCTGTTTGAACCATTGAGAAAACTTTTTTGTATAAAATATTACCGTCGTTCACTGTGAGGCCCTGATCGCTTAACTTACTGATTTAAGTGCTGTTAAATGTATTTAATTTACCGGATTTCATTGAATCTGCACTTGTTATACTAGCATGTTGATTGTAAGTTGGACACGTGAAATTTTAGATTAACGCTGTTGGTTGATAAAAAATAAATGAATTTATTGTTTTTTTTAAATGTTGGTGGGTGGTATTTCCAAAAACCAATAGATGCATATTTTTCATATATTGTAAATGGGTACAAACGGGTTAAAAGTTTTTATGACATTTTGCAGTTTTTAAATTTCATGTGTCCAACATGAAATTATAGGTTTACGTTCTTGGTTGATAAAAATAATTCATGTATTTATTGGTTTTTGGAAAAAGGTGATTAAGGGTGTGTTTAAGATTTTTTTTAAATATTAATGTACAGGGTTTCTTTTTATGATGTACAGGAGTACTAATAAGGGATTTTTGGAGATTCAACCTTTAAGGGGGCGAAACTATAAAGTCATCTGTAGGATAAAACACGGATCACGCGAAAGAAGTCGCGGGTGAAGTACTAGTATACCATGAAAGGCACGTATATACACACATCAGAAGTGTCTAGGAACCAAGTACATTTTTTTAAACTACTTTTAATGTATTATATATTATTTTTGTTATTGTGAATGTGAAGACTATGTGGAACATTCTTATTTTTTTGTTATTATATTTTTCTCATGTCAAATGATGGCATTGCTCTATGTCAATGTAATTTTTTTCAGTTCCGGTGCAGTAATTCTAGTGGTCTCTGAGACGTGGTTGCTCACAATAGCCCTCATCAGAAAGCTTACTGTCACCCAAAGTTGAATGGAGAGGGCCATGATCGGAGTTTCCTTGCGTGCTGTTTACACACTTTTATAGGAATCCTTATTGACGGTTGCATTTCTATTTTTATTCAAAATTTTAAGAAAAATCATTTTTCAAATAGTGAAATTCACTAAAACGAATCTATAACGATCCATAAAAGTTAAAATAATAATCCGGCGATACTCTAAAATGTACTTGAGCCCTGGACACTTTTGATGTGTGTAGATCACGGATCCAATTTATCCAAAAAAAATTGGATTAGAGAGATTGGTATGCAGAAAAATATCGCTAAAATTATTTCTTCATTTTGACATGAAAAATATGGCAAATAATTCAATTTATAATATGGCAAATAAATTGAAATGTCGTGTAAGTAAAACGTCATAAATGAAAACACCTTTTACGTTAATAGTGACTTAAATAAAATACATTCGACTACAAATGTCGTCGAAAAAATACATATCAAACGATAAAAAAGTCTCATAATTGGACATCAATCTATTTCAGATCAGGCCCACGAGATTCGATTCCAATGACGTTTGGAATCGATTCATGGCAGTAACCAAATTATTCGAATCACGGTACCAATAGATGTGCTGTAGCTTCGGAATAAATCTGAAACACTGGTTTGGCTTGGCATAATTTACAATGTTTCAGTTTACAACGGACTTGGCAATGATAGACTTACTATACATTAAAGTGAATTAAATGGTGCAAATTTACAGTACCAGAGGCCTATTTAATAAAACTGACCAGCGGCATATAACAATCCGATAATTTTACAAGTTTATTTCATACATTTTCTACGTTCTATGCAAATAAATGATTTGATTTATTAAACGGCAATTATGTGAGAATGTGACAGTATTAAATCTTACTGAATAATTTAATTCGATTTGTACAGCTTAACAACTATCTATTTCCACGGTAATCGGCCAAAAGGAATTGCTGGAACTAGTTTCGTATCTTAATTTATCATAAATTTATCTGCCACTGTTTTTTCTTCAGCTATTTATTTTCCCTTAACTATTGCAATCTAATTTGACATTCAAACATCCACAGTACGAGTAACCTTACCGACAAAATAATTCAATAATTGAACATCTATTTTACATCAAGCCAACCAGAATCAAATCAGATGACGGTGAATCGACTCATTGAGCTAGTCGAAATGTACCGATTAGGGAAAATGGTACGATGCCGACGAATCTTATTGAATTCCTATTAAACACGCCAAGGAAAGACCTTGGAGCGATCAGTGAAGCAAATTGTTTTTATTTGGGAATGGAAATTTTACATAGAAACATTGTTTATTTTTCTATTCCGATTTTAATCTTGTTTAGTATATGGTACAGTTATAATTGGCGGGTCCAATACTTTGCCACAGTCACGGTATTATGAGTGGCAGTGCTTAGGCTGTTTTAGCTGCAGCCTTAGGGCAGAGGGCACAGATAATTGAGACAGAGTCTGCGATGCAATTCAACATCCGCACATTTCAGGCGTTTTGTTGAGATATTATTATATGATTAACGAATCAAGAAAACAAGAACAGAACGATATAAAACCCACATTACTTAGCAGCTTAGTTAATTGAGTACTGCTTGAAACTCTATTGAAAGAAAGTGCGGTTGCAGTTTTATTTCGATAATAATCTTCCAATATTACACATTCCTCTGAGTTGACTGTATTTGCTGTCATTTATAAAAGAAAGTTTCTCTAACTACCATTTTAGTCCCAGCCATTTCACGCCAGAATTTATAAAAAGGTACAAAGAAGGTACGTCATTTCTTATATTTTCCGAGCATCTACCAACAAGCTACCATCAGGCCGTAATGTTGACTTAAAAGTTAAAATGAAAGAAAGTTCTTTTCTTCAAACTTTGAAGGACTTCCAAACACGTTTAACGTAGGTTGACGCACCCCGATCAACTTCGAACCATAATAAATTTAAAGTTCTCCTGTACCGGTCAAGAGATTTTTAATAATCTTCATGCTAGGATGAATAAATTATTGGATATTGAATAAAATTTCCAAAGTTTGACATGGGTGCTTCGTTTGTTTGAAACAGAAAAGTCCCAGATTATTCTGATATAATGAGTATGTATTGAGGTGAATTTATGAAATTCTAACTTGGTTTTTGACAGGTTGCAAAGTTCCTTGATTCGATATTTTTATTGATATAATCTCAAGAGAGCCTTTTATGTGGAACTCCTTGCAAGTTTCTGTGTTCAGCTTTTAAGTTTAAGGCAAGAGAGAACAGAGAGCCGAAAGTCGCTTGTCATAAGGAGAAAACGTGAGAGACTGACTCTATGACATTTTCATAGCGTTTGTCAAACTCATAAATTTTGGATTTTGTTGGATTACCAACATTACTTTAACAGCCGCACGGGTCGATCTTCAAGGTTAAGCAACGCTTGACGAGGTCGGTCCGTGGATGGGTGACCATTTTCAACATACCGAGTTTCCTCCGTGCCTCGGAAAGCACGTTAAGCCGTTGGTCCCGGCTGTCATTTGAAGATCTTTGACAGTCGTTACTGGTAGTCAGAAGCCTGAGATCTGACACCAGTCTTGCCAAGGGGTACCGTGTTACCCAGTTACTGGGTTGTGGAGGTCAGATAGGCAGTCGCTCCACGTAAAACACTAGTGCTCAGCTGAATCCGGTAAGACTGGAAACCGACCCCAATAAAGTTGGGAAAAGGCTAGGCAGATTGATTGTTGGATTACCAACATTGTGTCGGTTATCCCTGATAGCTGTAACTTTGTGACAAACCCAAGGTATCATGTTGGCACGCGTTACATCGTACACATCATCCATTGTTTTCATCACCAGGCGAGATCGAAGTCAAAAGCTGGCATCATTACGAAATAAAAATAGGTCAAGTGAGAGTGCGTGTGCGAGTATGGGGAGACCATTTTTTTTTGAATTTTTTCCTTTATTTGTGCTGTAAGACCTTACTTTTTGCCAAATTTCGTGATTCTAGGTCAACGGGAACTACCATATAGGTTTTGCGACCCAAAACCTATAGAGTACTTCCAGTTGATCTTGAATTGACAATTTTGGTTAAAAGCAAGGTCTTACAGCACAAATAAAGGGAAAATGCCGAAAAACAAAAAAAAAATAAGGTAAATTTTGATACTAACAAGTTTTCGCGAAAATCTAAATTTGCCTATATATTTTCATCGTGTTGACTGAGGACCTTGACTTTATACGCCTAATAGGGAATATAGACCTCAGTATCTACTATAAATTTCAACTTGCTAAGTCCACCCGTTCCTGAGAAAATCGGAGGTGACACACGGACGGACAGACGGACAAGTGATGATAGGGTTCCTTTTTTTACCTTTTGAGGTAGGGAACCCTAAAAATAACCTGAAATGAATCGTTAACATTCAACAAAAAGAGAAAAAGTGAAACGAATAATTATAAAATTATAATTTCAACGACTCTACTGCAGAAAATATCTAACCATTATTTACGAGACACTTTCTTACTCTATTACAATGCAGGTGTGTTAAACATTTTGTTAATAAAATTACAGAACAAAATGTAGATATTATAAAGCTTTGCCCATGATTGTTGAGCATAATAACATTAAGTAATTCAACCCTTGGTATAATTACGAAAGGATAATCTCATTACGGTTGTCGGCTCAAACTTTTATATAACTAAATAAGAGTTTACAATTACGGTAATGTCATTACACAATTTTGTGAGACTGTTTCAGTTAAAGTTAAGTTAACTTGTGTAATAAAAACGTTAATTTGTGTAGTAAAAAGATATGAGTGTTTAATTACTTTGTAACCACATTTGCGAGGTTTGTGATTACATTACCTAATTAGTTTTTTCGAACGCTTTTTGTGAAGTGCTGTGTGTTTTAATATTTCTGAACGATAAGTATAAGATATCGAATCGAAAATAAACACATGCGTCCAGTGTTAGGGCTGATTTCTGATTTGGTTCCCCTAGTCGACGGCACGAACTATTTTGTGCGCGAGGTTAAAATGCATGGTATTTTATCCGACAACACGTGCGAAAGAGATAGATGCTGTGATGAGCAGTAAGAAGCAAGTTCGCGTACGAATTAGCACTTTTGCAAATTTGTATCGAAATGCATGATGATTTAGGACGAAAACGAGCGCGCGAAATTTTATAAACAGACCTTTGGGAGTCTAAATATCATGAAAAACCGATTGAATGTATATTTTCAAAATATAATTATTTGCATTGTTTAATTACTAATCTATCCCTGAGTGGAGGCCGTTTTGCAAATTTCCTTCTTCTTATGGTATTTATTTCCGCCCAAAGATGCGTTAAAATTTGTGTTGAAATATGGAACTTTCGACGCTCATAACTTTCAAATGTTTTATATTTTTACTTTTTTGTTTCCATACAGGGCTAGATAACGATGAGACAAATTGATATATTTTTTTTATTTTGAACGTTCATCGTCAAATCATCGTCGCTAGACTACGTTTGTATGGAAGAATGATTGACTAGTGTAACCTTAAGTTTTTGAGGTTAAAAACGAGTTGAGTATTTGTAAAACTATATTTTAGCCTGAAAACTTGTCAAAATATGGCACTACAGTAGGGTTTGACATGTTCATAACCTCAAATACTCAGTTCAGAAATCGGCCCTTAAGTTTCCGTATCAACCCACCCCGTGGGTTCCCGCATTGTTAAGGCGAGGGCTTTTACCGATAAGCCGACGACGTAGTAGCCAACAAGAAGGTTGCGGTAAACTGGGGCGGGCTGCGATGTCGTATGGGGCCTGCCATACCCATACAATATCGCAGCTGAGGGTTAGAGGCCGCAGCGGGAGAGGAGTTCCGTGGCCTGGACGAGGTCGACAACGTCTGATGGCAGATGCGGCGGGGCCGCAGGGGCGGAGGAGTGTCGTTATAGCTTTGGCCGCTCTCCCTATTCCTTGCGGCTGAAAATGATATGTGGCGGGGCCATTGACCTTGAACCGTCCAAGGGAACAAGGGTGCCATACACGGGGTCGTGTGGCGCCCATGTGCTGGTTTGGTCCCTGCGGTGGTCACGGTGTTCAGTGTGTTCCGGTCTGATGACGGACAACTCCGCGGGTTCGCGGTGAGTGCTAGCGTGGTCCGTGTTCCAGCCATACGTGGCACAGGAGGATACCGTGGAGTTTTAGTGGGTTGAAGTCCCACATAACTGTACTATCTCCTCGTGGTAGTGCAGTATTCATAAGCATTTCTCCACGCAAAAAAAAAACACTATCATAAGAGACATTTTATCAACGAAAGCGTCTCGACAGCGATTAGTAAAATGTCAACCATTTATGGGATTACCAAGCCCTATCGAAATGTCACGTGATCAATCCCTTATATTTTGGCATCGCCTTGCCTGATAGAATGACATTTTGAGAAATGCCCAATATAAGTCGATAATTTTCTAAAAACTATTGAAATAATTAAATTGACCGGGCTTTCTGAATAATGCCCATCACTTATTGGGCAGTGTAATAAAAATATGTGTTTTTATTAAATTATTTTAATGTTGACATTGATTTTAATATAGAATCAGTATGGTAATAAGTTACGATTAAAATTTATCCAACAAAGCGGGGCTCCTATTTCTCTCTGCAAGGTCTAAAGTAACCTAACATAAAGGGGTTGACGGGAGCTGAAGTGAGCATGCAAAGCGAGCGAACTCTAACTTACATTTTTAATTCTTTTAATTCATATCGTACCCAACCTATCCGTGTCGGGGTGCCCTAAGATCTCGCGCTCGCTTTGTTCGCTCTTGGACTAATTCGTTGAAAATGGCGACACCGCTTGCAAATTTTATTTTATGCTAACCGAATCTATAAACCTGCTGCAGAAACTGCTGATCAAATAATATAATTTCGCTGTGAAAATATTTTTTGCGTAGATATTTCTTGCCGACCGAATATCAAATAAAAACCGCCCAAGTGCGTGTCGGGCCACACGCAGTAATAGGGTTCCGTAGTTGCAGAATAATGCGGATTAAGAAGAAGGCTTTTTGTCGTTTCATGAACATTCGATTTCGTCTGGATAATAATGCTGTTCTAATTAAAAATTACGCATGTTCGGCTTTTTAAAATCATTTAATTACTTTAAAATATTAATAAACTCTCACTATAACCAAACAAATCTGCCAGCAGTTACATTAGAACCGTTTTTCAAAACAAAAAAAAAACATCGGAATTGAAAGTAGCAAAACGTACTCAAAAATAATTAAAGGAGCAGCGTATTTTGAAACAGCAGTCTAGCAGTCGGCTCCCGTCAAACGTAAATAGAGCGAACTAAGCTATTGGCGCTCGAACCTTTATTAGCGCTCGATCTACGAAGCACAGAAACCGAGGATACGATAGTGCTGAGAAAATTAGTTTCAGCGTTGAACTCGGCTGTGTTTATTAATGACAACTCTTGTTTGGGTGAAACTTTCTTTGACGTTCAAAAGTGACGCTTAATGGCCTAATTGAAATAAAAAAAAGTTTCGTTTGTTTGTTTATGATTGTTATTGATTGACTTTTAATTTAAGTTTAATGTTTCAGTTTGTTTTTTTCTTCAAGGTTAAGCAACGCTTGACGAGGTCGGTCCGTGGATGGGTGACCATTTTCAACATACCGAGTTTCCTCCGTGCCTCGGAAAGCACGTTAAGCCGTTGGTCCCGGCTGTCATTTGAAGATCTTTGACAGTCGTTACTGGTAGTCAGAAGCCTGAGATCTGACACCAGTCTTGCCAAGGGGTACTGTGTTACCCAGTTACTGGGTTGTGGAGGTCAGATAGGCAGTCACTCCACGTAAAACACTAGTGCTCAGCTGAATCCGGTAAGACTGGAAGCCGACCCCAATAAAGTTGGGAAAAGGCTAGGCAGATTGATTGATTTGTTTCAGTTTGTGAGATTTTCATTGTCGTTTCGTAAATGCTGATATGGCGGAAAAAAATTTAGTGGTGACCGATGACCTGGGGAGGTCAGTGAGAATCCGCTAGATGAGAGAAGTACAAAACCAGTCCAAGTCATGACGCTTTTGGTAGTCCCATGTCAAGCAGTAGACATATTTCGACTGAAATGATGATAATGCTTATTCCATCGTTGGATTATGCTAGTTTTGTATTCTCCTCCATATCATGTAGCACTTGACCCTCCTTCTCTGCGGTGCGGATGATATGATAATTAACTTTATGCGCCAGCTTTTCTGGCAATCTGCGAGCAATTACCTCCGACTGGCCTCCCATCCTTAAGAGGAAATGTAATCGCACACATCCTACTGAATTTCCTAAGTAAAAATTCATAATTCGAGGTTTTTCTCTCGCCTATTGCCTCCTCCAATATTGGACCAAACATACGCCAGTTATGAATACCAATTTAAAAGATATTCCATAAACTGAAAAATAAAGAGTTTTCTTTTTTTCATTTATAGTTGTCAAATTAGTATACTGGGCCTCTGTTAACAGCGCAATTTAGAACATATTTTGAAGGTTCTGGTGCTTCAATAAATAATGTATCATCAAAAAGGTAAAGTTGAATATAGGCATTTGGACCACAGGCAAGAAGCAACGCTGGGACCCATGAGCAACGCTGCTACTCTTGGATCCTACAAGGTCTATACCCGCGAAACCGCGATACGCGGCAGTGGCTGCTAGGGGTTCGTCTTTGAGATACTGTTTCCCGTCAATCTGGTGCAAAATGGTACGATGGGATAACTTACCTTTGTCCTCGTGGTGGTCCCCTGGCTCGTTCTATCTCGTGGCCGGTCGAGGGTTATATGGGTAAAATATATATAATAATAAGGGATAACCGAAGTCTTCTGGACCGGAAGTCCCGGCCTCCACCAGGCACGTGGTCGACACAAAATACCTCGCTGCATGCGAAATATACATAAATACAACTGAACGGGCATAATACCAATCGCGAATAGCGAAAGTAATTTTCAATAACGGGTTGATTATTCAACAATTATAATAAAATCAAACGAGAACCCGATATAACTAGCCATGCCAAATCAGAAATTTTTTGTCCGTTACAACTGTCAACCCAACCAAAACTGTCAAATCTCGATGACAGCGTGTTGACAAAGTGTTGCAAATAACAAAAAAAAGGAACTAAATGTTTGGTTCCGAACTATATGGCATCGTATAATATATCTTTCTTTTTCAGTTTATGGAATATCTGTTAGATTGGTCCAATATTATAGGAGGAAATAGGATAGAGCCAAATCTCGAATTATGACTTTTTACTAAGGAAATTCAGCCGTATGTCTGCGACCGCATTTCCTCTTAATCCCCTGGTGTTAAACCAAATTCTTTTTAGTTCTTCTTTTTATATAGGAGTCTTCAACGCCACACCATCATTAACTTTGAGCATACCGACGGCCTTTACAATTCATCTGCAACATAAAAAAGGAAATAGTCACTCTATTTCTAATTCACCTTGTGCCAATTTCGCGTTAGCATAGCTGGTATGAAGTCGAGCATGGAAGTCGGACAGTGGGCATTAAACATTTTCAAAAGCCAGTCGGTCACAGATGCAGCGTCGATTACAATTCAGCCAGTGTTCATTTTTACAATTTTAGGTTTGACACCTGGGCTTTTGAGACTTTGTTCTGAGCTAGACTTTTTTTGTATCGTTTCCTGAAGAACTGAAGAATTGGAAATGTTAACTTACAATTTTATAAGAACGTAATTTTGTCCTTTCAACAAAAATTTGAAATACAAGAACTGGTATTTCTCAGTTAACGATCGTGAGAACGGTTGTAAAAATAGATCGTATTTTTATACAGAAGCCGTGAATTCATTAGAGGTAACTCTTTATCGTGCTGCTGCACTTCCGTGAGGGCCAAGAAAATGTGACATTCTGTTAGCGATAATGAATATCGAAATCTTCGGCATTTCGATATTCATTATCGCTGACAGACAGAAATGTCACCTGGTTTTTGAAAGGCAAATCATTGTTTGAAAGTCTTACCACCTGTGAAATTAATTCCATCAGATTTACCGATTGTCTGTAGTCTACAATTAGGGCGGCAAATAGGCGGTAATTAGAAGCGCTGGTGTAGAGTGCGGTCTTCAAAATGTCAAATTTTACAGTTGCTTTTATCTCAAATATATTTTACAATTTTTTTATTGGTGTGAATATTTTCCAAATATGGCAGATTTCCAGGTACATAGAATATAATAGAGAGTTGTGTCTCAAAAAAATTTACCCTCCGTTTTTTCGAAAAGAGAAAGGAGCTGCGCGAAACTGCAGCGTACTAGATTTTATATTTAATCGTATTTCTACGGCATTAGAAATGATTTTAATTCAAACTTTGCTTCCGTGTGCGTAATAACAACTTTTAACAGCTATATTTAAGGACCCTACTCTCCAGTGGCGCCAACTGGTGAGCAAAAAAACAGATGCCCTCTTTATATAACGTGATAGATCACATGAAATTTTGGTTACGCATGTCAATCTCATTCATTCTTGATCTTTCGACAATCACCATCGCTGATAGATTGAAAGTTTGTATAGAGTCTCTGTACGGTTAGCAACTGTACATTGTACTTTGGCCTAGTTCAAAACTTTAAATTTTGTTAATTTACAAAATGTAGTATCTTCACGTACGCAAGTACGTCGGTATTCGGTTTTTTATCGAGCTCGCGCAACATTCAAAATTTTATAACATTTTTTTTTTTACTTTATTTAGTGCAATTTCGTATTAAATACCTTTTAGACATAAACATTGTCATCTAATACCTTTAAACGTGCAATTCTTGTATATATGTATGTATATAATCTGAATCTCGGAAACGGCTCCAACGATTTTCATGACATTTAGTATTCAGGGTTTTCCGGGGACAATAAATCGATCTAGCTAGGTTTCATATTTAGAAAACATCGTTTTCCCTATTTTCACCCGAGCAGACCTCGGTCGTCCAGGTACTTTTATTTAAAATTCGACATTAAGTTTAAAGGCTCCTGCCCTTACAATCTCTGATTTCACACATCTGAAAATAAATTCTCAAATGCAACTATTTTTACCCTCAATATCATTTTCATAGAGAATAGATGCTTGTATCCTGGTGGTTGACGGGTGCTATCTTTCACGTCACCGCGAAGTAGCCGTGTTTCGACATGGATATATTGAGAGCACAGCAACTCGGGCTATGATTGACAGGTCATCGAGTTTCTGTTACCTGTAATAAAGGCAATCGGGTTTATTTGTTGTAGGTATTGCTTCTCTTGTTACTGATACATCAGAAGGCTAATTCTGGTTATTAAAACGTTGTAAATCTATCATGACAGTGATCAAAAACGTCAAAAAATGCTACAATAAGTTGATCCACTGTTAGTTATCTGTACAATGAAAATAAACTTTTTTATTAAGCTGAAAATGATTTGTACGAGTATGACCGGTCAGACCTTCTATTGTCTTGGTAACTGGTAGGATATAATTTTTGATTTTTTTATGCTTGTCACTCTTTTCAGTGCAAATCACCCTCGGGGTTTTTGATTCTAAAATGGGTATACGCATCTAATGTCGTACATTCATTCCTACCCTGTAGATATACTAAAGGCCTATCACGTACATGACCTATTAAATTAAGCTCACCACCAAGTTTCTTTTGTCCTAAGTACCTACTAGAATCGGATCCCAATTACTTATTTTCAAGCATAATTAACTTTATAGTTACACTTTCTTTGCTTCAAACTCAAATTTCTTATCAAAAGTCCGATCAGGCTCAGAATAGTAAGTCATATCTCAAACTCCCCATGTTCTACATTGTTGGACTAGTAAGTCGGAAATATGAATAGAGTCTTACGTAGCTGTGTAACTTCTGTACTAGAAGTTTCTCCACATTGATATTCAATAGGCATTGGCGTCGCCATATTGCATTTCTGCTCCCCAAGTAAATCTGCACTTTGATGGCTACAAATTGGTAAATCACAAGATGGACTGTTTAACTTAGTTAAATTTGCATATTATCCTGCAGATGACTTTTTAGTTTCACCCCTTAAAGGTTGAATTTCCAAAAATCTCTTCTTAGTGCTCCTCCTTACATCATAAAAAGAAGCCCTGTACAGTAAATTCTTCAAAAATCTTTAACATCCCCCTAATTCGTCTAATAGGAGTACTTTTGAAAAACTAATAATAAAAACCTTTACTATTTACTTGGGTTAGTATTTATACCAAGTTTCAAATATAAGACCAACAAATATCCACCTTTGTACCTCCATAGAATTTCCAAATCCAATAAATAAACCAATAAATACTTAAATTCTTTTTATCAACTAACAGCGTTAATCTAAAATTTCACTTATCCAACTTACGAATTGTAGAATTTTCATACAAACGTTCAACTTACTTTTTACGGGTGGAATTTCCAAAAACCAAAAGATACATGAAATCACTTTATCAATCAAGAGTGTAAATCTAAAATTTTAAAACTTTCACACCTTTTACACCCTTGGGGGTGGAATTACCAAAAATCCTTTCTTAGTGCGCACTAACGTCACTTGAGGAATCTCGCTGCCAAATTCCATCTTTATACGTCAAGCGGTTTTCGATATGAGTGAGTGAGTGACCTTTCGCTTTTTACAAGCTTTTATTTAACTTGCAATGTATGTATGTATGTATGTAAGTGTGTTCGGGTCAAATCTTGCAACTGGATTTTAAGTAGTTTTCCTCCACCGATTAAGATGAAATTTTGCATAGACGTTTAGTTTGCATGACAATGCATGGTTAGAATTGAAGTCATTCTAAATGCAATATGGTGGACTAGTTATTTTTGATCACTGCCATGATATGGGTATCAAAAGAAAGGGTTTGTTGAGAAAAATACGAAAAAAAGCTTGTTTTGAAAAAACATTTTTTAATGAATAACTTATACATATGGATTATTTTGTTTATTTAAGATTGTTCTCATTCAATAAGTTCATTTATATGTAAAAAAACACACACCTTCAAAGTACATTAAAAAAGAAACAAAAATTAGAGGCCCATCGTTATCGGGAACAAGAAACAATTTTTTTGTTATTAATATTTTCTCACTCCTTCACTGTTGAACAAATTTAATATTGATGAAATTTGGCACATAGATGGATCTAGATTAGGAGATAACATGCATTTTATTACTATAAGACGTACGTTCCAATGTCCTAATTTCAGACATTTACGCTAAGCAAGCCGTTGAAAAAACCTAATCCAAAAAAATAACCTCTTTTTAAAATAGGAACCCTTCTTCTTCCCTGTAGATATACCTACATAACCCAGATTGTCAGTATCGCCTTATCTAACTGTCTCAAAAGTCGTGATGTCAACCAACCTATATCAAATGTGACACATTCAGGTTGCCGCCGGATTGCACCGAAAGTTAACCGAAGTTAAGACGAAGTTGCCTTGTGTCTCGAAAAACTTTACGATATTGTGTTAGAGATACGCCCTGGAGTTTACGTGATTAATCTTTCAATAGAGTTTGTGAGTGCTATTTTTTGTTTTGTTTATTACCTACGTTGTTATTGTGACGCAATTAGGATAAGAATGTTTCACAGTGGCACTTAAATATAAAGTTATGCGCTCATTATATAACAACTTGATACAGATATCACCTTAATATCTTAGTAATTTGAGTAATTTTCGTAGAGTGAGTGCTACAATTGATCCGATGACTGAATGCGTCCAAGTTATTCCACTATTTCTTTCTGTCTTAAAAATATAAATTTCTTCTTCTTTTTTTAAAAAAAAAGACTTTGCCACCCACACTAGGAATTTCGCGTTTCAAGCGTTTAAAAACATATTAACTTACATACACAACACCCAGAGCCGGAACAACTATCTGTAGGTCATACAAATATTTGTTCCGTGCGGGAATGGAATCCGCGACTCGCAGCGCAGCAGCCAATCGCTCAACAACTGCGCCAACCGTGCGCCCATAAATTGTAAACTAATAAATACACAAAAAAACCTCAAAAGTATTTCATCTCACTTATAAAGTTTAACATAAAGGTGAAACCCGCCCTAACAAAAATGCTTGGTCAGAAAGCGTACCAGTAAAATTAATGAAGTTTCGCCCATTTCTAGAATTCTTTTCTCGAAAAGTCACCTACATTTTCTATGCTAGGTTCTAAGTGTTAAAAGGTAAAAACAAAATGTTTTATAGAGCGTCTGCATTGTTTCTTTTTAAAGAAATATATATTTCATGCTTGCCGCAGCAGTTCTTTTTTCTAGTTAGGGAATAGCAAAAAGTCCGCAGTTTTTTTTAAAAGATAGTGCTTGTGACATCAATTTAGGGCTCTAAGAAATTGTAAGCGGTTGAAGAAACTCAGACTAACAAATGTTGGGGCTTAAAAAAATGTTTGAGTGACGGCATTTTATTGTGGGGAACGTTGTGCCTTCGATGTCATGTTTTAATTTTGGATATTATTTCTTTAAATCTTATACTATGTTTTTCAGAACTTTTTAAGAGCTGTGGTGGCCCAGTGGTAACGGCCGCTTTACTTTGTGTAAATTTATTTCTTCACCACTGCTCTCAAAACGGTGAAGGAAAACATCGTGAGGAAATCGGCATATCCTAGAACCAAAAATTCGAAGATATGTGTCATCCATCGACCTGCACTTGACCCACGTGGTTGATTACGGCCCATTCCCTCTTACAGAGAGCAGGCATACGTCCCAGCAGTGGGAACATTAATAGGCTGATGATGATGATGACTATCTTGTACAATTCTGCTGTACTACATTCTACTGTACTTACATTCCAAGACCCGTACCTGTTGCATTTTTGATCTGTTTTAAGGAGCTATCAGACGCTTTCTTCCGTTGGTGGACTTGAAGAACCAGCACGTTTATATCCAATGTGAGTGAAAGTAAATGATTATTAAAACAAGCAACTTCGTATCACTTCAGCAACCTAATCCACAGTTAAAACTAGACCAGCGAGCAAGTACCTATTACTGCATGAAATAGAGCGTAAGTCATGATATACGCTATATATATAGCGTATATCATAGCGTCCTATATGGTCCAGGTCAGTCCGTAAATTTTCAATTACGTACAGAGACTTCTTAGAAAGCACATTATTTGTAAATTTTTGACAGGCGTTATGGACAATGAAAAGTCAGAGAATCTGGTACCGGTCTTCTTGTAACCCAGTAACCAGGTGTTGGAGGCAAGCCAATGGCAGTCATTCCATGCAAAAACCGGCCTGTGGTCTAAGGCTGGTTTTTCTTTTTTTGACATGTTTATTTTAATCGATTAATTTAGTTGGTTCTCATGTTAAAGTTGACATATACAATTTGTAATTTATAAATTTTATTTAACATTTGTATTTTGATTTTTATTGTATTGTATTTATACTGATTTAGTATTTTTTGACATTGGAGTTTAATTATTTTGTTTAAATTGAGTGAATTAGAATTTATTAATTGATTAATTAGTTTGGTTCTCATGTTAAAGTTGACATCTATACAATCCGCAACAAAATTATTTTTCTTTGACATTTGTTATTTTTATTGTATGGTAGATAATTTTGTATTCAGTATTCATTTTTTTATTTTTTTGGCATTGGAATTTAATTGTTTTGTTTAAATTAAGTAAATTAGAATTTATTAATTGAATATTTTATTTGGTTCTCATGTTAAAGATGACATTTATGCAATTTGTAATTTAATTATTTTTCTATGACATTTGTAATTTGATTTTAATGTATTGTACATAATTTTTGATTTAGATTTTTTTTTATTTTTAGACATTGGAATTTAATTGTATTGTTTAAATTGAGTAAATTAGAGTCATTATTATGATCACAAAATTAGCATGCCGAATTTAGTAGGTGGAATATGAAGAAATATTGTGTGTGTATTATAAGATCTGCACAATACCATATTTCAGGCAAATTAAATAATCTATCTATCTTAGAGTCACGCTGACCGTCGGCGCAGTAGGTCGGCGCGTAGCTCATTCAGCGTGATTTAATACATACATATTGACCTATCAGCGCCGATGATCAGCGTGGAACCAGCCTTAAACCCGACCCCATCATAGCTGGGATGACTTTTTCAATAACACTTAGAATCACCACACAAATATCACGTTATAAAGGAACGCTTTAAAAGCACTGGCATTTTTCAAACGGTCATTTCGCACGAAAATTTAAGGTTGTTATTTGAACAAGACCTTTAACCTAGAAATAATTATACAACATAATAACTTTCCGAAGTATAACATTTCTGACCGTTAACCTTCAATGTTTCATAACAGTCTGTTTGTCTTCACCAAAGTTCTGATGGAACAAACATAGTAACTGTTTAACTTCCAGCGATACTTTAACCACAGTATCTGGTAAACAATTAATATTACGAACAAAACAAAACACTAAAACTAAAGCGGAATAAAAGTTTCGCTATAAAAAATGGTGGTCAATTTGTATTTTACAGTCGAGTTAAGAAAGCGGTGTAAGATAACATTATAAAATTTAGTTTTTAAATGGATGATTTTAAGTAATGTGTAACTATGTAGTTCTAGCTTGTACAACAACTTTTGCTAGTGATCAATTAAATTAAATTAAATTAAAATTAAAATTTATTGCAAAAAAATATCATTAATACAACCAAACTTACTTATTTACATTGTTCGTGCACATTACAATAACAAAGGTGGGTATGTTTGGTTGCTCGAGTATGATTCGCACTGTCCTCCGTACTAGTTTAAACTGTCTCACGGTAGGACAATCAATTATGCATGCAATTATGCATAATTATATATGCAATCTCTTTATGTATTATTTTTGCAGCATGTTTTCGCTAATAATGTTGTCTGGGTAATAAGTAGGCAGTGCAATTTTAGTTAAAAATGCAAAATATGATAATATTGGCTGGGGTAAGTCAAAGGCCATATTTGTCGAAGGACCGGTGGCCTGTGCAGCAAACGACTGCCTGAGTAGAGATTGCATACAGGCAAGCATAGACTGGGACGCCTCTCATAGCCCTACCACGACCTGAAAAAGGTGGCTTTATCGACTGAATGCGAAAAGTGGAGGACCGGGTATTGTGACACACGTTGGAAGAGGGCTCTAGCCAGCATTTTTGCGAATTGATGAACTTTGCGATACATTTTAAGGGTTCCGTACTCAAAGGGTCAAAACAGGACCCTATTACTAAGACTCCGCAGTCTGTTTGTCTGTCTGTACGTCTGTCACCAGGCTGTATCTCATGAAACTTTATAGCTAGACAGTTGAAATTTTCGCAGACAATGTATTTCTGTTGCCGCTATAACAATAAATACTAAAAACAGAATAACATTAATATTTGAGTGGGGCTCCCATACAACAAACGTATTTTTTTGCCGTTTTTTGGGATAATGGTACGGAACCCTTCGTACCCGACTCGCACTTGGCTTTTTAATTTCAGTAATATAATTTTAACTTTAACATTTGCTTACTAAGATAAAAGATTAAAGTAAATAAATTACTTTAATGAATTAAATTAATGAGATAATGTTAGTATATGTATATAGGTATATATATATGGTACCTATGTATGTATATATATGTATGATTTATTTTATATTATTCTAAAATTATACACTGGTCTGTTTCTCTTTTCTTTTTGTAAATTCTCTCTACCTACCTAAGGGTTGGTGGAAGAAAACTCTACTTTGAGTTAAGCTCGCTTTTGTACATCAACTTTATAATCACTCTATATTGTATGTCATTTTTGCGTACAATAAAGAATTAAGATTTAATTAATTAAATAATACATTGTTTAACGCGAGTTTCAACCCCGCAGCTAATGCTAAGTGTACTCACATTTAAAATTTACAGCGAATCTTGATCCTTAAACATCCCCTTCGGACCACAAAATTAATTTGTGTTCATAAATTCTTTATTTAAAATCAGAATTTAATGAGCGCTTGAAATTCCACGAACAACCGAATCAAAGGTTAAACAAACACTTCGCTCTCTAAATTCAGAAATACTTGTAGCGCAAGGGTTTGCAACCTCTCATAGAGCACCGAGACCCCTCTTCGGCCATTGCTGGAGAAGGCAGATAGATGTGTTGCTGAGGAGTTTGTTGCGCAGCTTCTTCGTCTCAGCTAAAATACTAGGAAGTGTTGACGGGTAAGCTTTTTGGCGGACTGTCTGTGTATAAAACTTTAACGTGCAAAAGTACTGGTTCTCAGCCTAATTTGAATAAATATCTTTAGATTTAGCGCCGTGGCGTTGTCAAAAATTCCCATACTAACTTGCGTGTCAATGAGTATCACTAACAAAAATGGAAGGCTCGTGACAATTCGGACTATATTTATGACACCCAAAACTTATGCTTAGTGAAACTGCGTGGCTACAAATATTATTAGTAATGGCGCCTCTAGCCGATACCAATACGGCATTCTAAGCTCTGTAGTAACCCCTGAAGAACCCTTTAGTGTAGAGTAACATTATTCTGCGACAGATCTCAAATATCAATGATTTGGAACCTTAAGTAGAAACACAATATTTTTCTTTGCGAAAGACGATATAGCTGTGACATTTTTAGGGTTTGAATTTGCCAAAAATATTGTTTTTACCCTTAACATTATTTTCGATCAGTACCACATCTACAGCTTCAGCGCTGGCCACGCAAATGTGTCTCGTGGTGCCGGTATTTTTGCACATAAAACAGGACATGTAATTTAAGATCATGGAACATTATTTTAACCGACTTCAAAAAGGAGAATGTTCTCAATTCGACTGTTTTTTTATGTTTATTACCTCAAAACTTTTTACTTATTGAACTGATTTTAATTATTCTTCTTTTATTTGAAAGGTGGTGCTTCTCGTGTGTATTTAAATTTGGAGATCAACAATATAATTCTTTAATAAACAACGGCCAATCTCTGTGTGCCACAACTTAAAAGTGTTTTCTTTTTTTTACAAAAATACACAAAAAACGTAGAAACAAAAACAAGAACACCGACTTCCGAAATTGATGTTATGTTTCTCTTTGTAGTGTTTTTATTTGGAAGTCGGTTGTATTTTTTTGTAAAAAGGTTTTTTGTGTATGGACTTTCAGATTCGTGCTTCGAAAGACCGCGGTGTGGTTTCCGTTTGGTACCAATCTGGTAGTAGACGGTGGGAAAAAATGTTTTGAAAAAGACCTACACCACGACAACCGTCTATCTTTTGTGCTTTAACACCAGCCCAAATTAATGGACTATATGATACCGATGAATTTGAAATTGTGGACTGTTCTTAATTAGATCAAATTTGCATTGATCTGCATAGATTGACAAACCATCCGTACGGTTCCATCATTTTTGTTAGTAGGTGTAATATCATAATTTATTCCAAAATTCAACGCCCAAATCGCAAACATAAAACTAAGAGGTACTATATTATATTTTTATAATATAATACTTAATACCTAATTGATAAAATATTCGCATGCCATGACAAGTGGCAAACATGTCTTTAAGTACATGCAATTATTTGTTATTTTTCATCATCGTACATACATGCACCTGTGTGTGTATGTATGTATACACATGTTTATACGAATAAATGTTTCTATCCATCTATCTAAGATCATTAAAAAAACCTCTGGGGTCATTACATAATTTTGACTTTAAATTATTTAACACACAAGTGGATAATAAATTCAATGAATCCAGTATAAATTGGCCGACATCTCGCCGTAGAGCCCCTAACTAATTACACTGAGTGGTAATCTTGGATAAATACCTTACGTATCTCCTGATGCTTTTACAGAATTAATTCCAAAGTGTGCTGCAGGCAATCGTTTGATGTGTTATTGTAATTAGCTGAGAGATTGGAGCCAGTTTCATCTTCTTATTTTCGTGTTGATTAACGCGAATTCAGTCTCAACCATTTAATTCTATTTCGACCAGTCTGCGGGTACTATGGATGAAAAACTTGGTCCCTCACTAAACACCACAGAGAAAAGTTGGAGCGATGCCAGAGAGCCATGGAAAGAAGCATGACTGGAATAAGGAAGCAAGGTAAAGTTAAAAGCTGCGAAATAATACAGAATACTAAGGTAACAGACATAATCACCTGAATACACCAACAGAAGTGGAGATGGGCCGGCCGCATGATCCGAGAGACACAAGATAAATTGAGCGACACTGGCTCCGACTGGTACCCCAGAGACGGGTACCGCAACAGAGTACGCCAGCATGCAAGATAGGAGGATTATCTGAAGCTGACGGCTGGTCGCCACTGGAAAAGGATAGCGCGAGACAGAAGCCAGTGGCAGTTTTTAGAAGAGGCTATGCCAAAAAGCATGCTGAAATACGGGACATTATTTAGACCAAACCAAGTTTTTATTATTTTTGTATAAGTAGTTCAGAATAAAGAGATGCAACTGTCATGTTATCTCTCCACCACCCTTGGTTGACTGGTAGAGGATGCCTCAGGCATTAAGTCCGCCTATGTACTTGTATGTTGCATTAAGTTTTAAATAAATAAATAAAGGGTTTATTATTTTTATTAATGCGTGGGTACAAGGGCTGCCTTATCATTCGCCATGACCAGATCCTGAAAGGTGCAGGTGGTTGGCTACCATACTTTATTAGTAATACAATATCCCATTAGTTTTCGGACCATTTTCTAAATTTCAGATCTTATCTTGATGTTGGCTTCTTTGTTCTGTTCGGTCTTCCACAATTACATAGCGAAAATTTTATTATAAATACTTATAGTCTTTACCACTGTTTATTCAGATTCATACTTCTTCATGTTTCTGGTCTCCTGATAATTTTTAATTCTTAACTTATCTTGTATAGGTAAACATCTAACAAAAAAAAATCATTTTGAAAAAAACTTTTTTTAACAAGCTTTCTAGCTTACCGTGCATCGGTCATGCAAACCAAACTTGTATGCAAAATTTCATCTTGATCGGTTGAGGATAACTGCTTTAAAATTCAGATTTGACTCAAAGATACATACATTGCAAGTTGATAAAGGTTGTAAACAATCCGTTTTTTACTCACTGACCGATAACACAGTGACTAAGCCACTGGTATGGGTCTAGAAGCATTTTTATAAGTTTTCATGTAGGTTCGTAATTTTTGCCGATGGGAAATTTCATTAGGCGCACGGCTTGTTATCAAATACAGTACGAGTAAATATAATAACGTAAGGAAAAGGACAAGGCCAATTGCTTAATTCAAACCTTTAATAGGAATTTGCCGCGATACCATATTCCGAAAGGGTTAGTCGGGTTTACTCAGGGTAATGAAATGCCTTGGGCTTAAGATACTACAACATATGGTACGTGATACTGGTATACATTTATCTTTATAATGGAATAATAATAATATATAATCATTAATTTCAAGTTACACAGACTCATTATATTAAACATTCATACACACATATTCACATGGTGGTTTATCTATGGGTATTGTTTGTATGCGTTCTAATTTTGAAGGATGTAGTAGTACTCGTAAATTCTGTGAATCAGTTGTATAGGATGCGGTTTTTTATCATTTTTTATTTTTTATTTTCCCTGTCATCGACTATGGGGACGTGTGTGACCCGCTCGATACATGGTCATATTTCCGAAGATTATTTATAAATCTAATAGTTATTCTAGATCCTATCTAGTTTGTCCAGCAAGACCTTATACAACTACCGCTTCCTATACAACTGATTCACGGGTCTACCTTTTATAGCAGGACTTTTTATGCCATAATATAATTTATGTATATCAACGCATAGCATAAACTTCATTTCGCAGAAAATCGTTTGGCATACACTTATTTATCATACATTCAAAAGTATATAAGTCAGAATCATCTTTAGGCATAAATTTCATATCGAAAGTCATTAAAAGGCAGAACCATCATATCGCAGAAAGTTCACTGTCAGAATAATCTTTTGGCATACATTTCCTATCCATATTAATTGAAATACCATGCATACAGCAAGCAAGCGAGCATGGTTTCTGTCACGGCTCCGGCGCAAGTGAAATGAGCATTAAATATCTAATATTTTGATATCTTTTTATATAATTCGATTTATCAAAATAACTTTTTTGTCTATTTATATTTTGATTGATAAATTTTTGTGCTCTCATCAATATGAGTAGGCAATATGATAAAAAACTATTGAAATAATTAAATTGACCGGGCTTTCTGAATAATGCTCGTCCCTTATTGGGCTGGGTAATAAAAGACGTGTTTATTTTTAAATTACTTAAATGTTGTCTTTGGTTTTAATATAGAATAGGTAAGTACGATTAGTATTTAAGCAACAAAGTCCACGGAGCCCCGCTGCGCAGGGATCCTATTTTTGTCTGCAGGGTCTAAAGTAACCTAAAATGAAGGAGATGACGGGAGCTGAGTTCGCCCGCTTTGCTCGCTCACTTCAGCTCCCGTCATCTCCTTCAAACCTAACCTATACGTGTTGGGGTGCCTTATGATCCCGAGCTCGCTTCGCTCGCTCTTGGACTGATTCATTGACCATAATTATCAAATTGCCCAACCGTTACGTAATAAATAAAAAAGAGGATCGAATATTATTTTTGTATACCAAATATTAATTGATTACGTATAAATGTTCATCAATATCATGTTTAATGAAACGATACATCGATGGTGTTTAATGAAATGATACCGCAGCGAAACCGAGTCAGTCAAAAAGTGGGTCTTGGCATAAAATATGTACAAATTTTGTACAGAAACGAAAGCGAAACGAAAACGCACCGAACCGGTGAGAAAGGCGCCTTAGGTAGCCTTGTAGAATAGCACCTTTATCCTTTACTAACTTCCACGAAAACATACCTATTCATCTCCAACCACGCGTCAGGTAAACAAACCCACGAAGCTAAGCCTCAAATTAACATAACTGGCAACATCAATATTATAAAGCCAATATAGTAGGTACAAGATAAACAAAGGTTAATCCGGGCACGTGAGCGACGTATTATGCTAAGTGTTGAGTCAACAAGCGATGGAGTAATAAACTTCGTTAGTGCTGAACTGTGTCGGTTTAAGACCTTGTTTAGGATATGGGGATTTGTGTTCAGTTGCTGGTGGTGAAACGAGAATCGAGAAAAACTCAGATTAGTCTAGAAAATGTGTGAATGTGATCTTTTTTTTTTCGACCAAGCTACTGTGTCCTATTCCCAACCACTAAAGCCGGAATTAGCTATGGCGACCTGCAGAAAAGCGCTGAGTCATTAAATTTCGATGAGTCTCAGAGAATTGATTCAACTGTGTTGGATCCCAGAAAAATGAACAGCGGAAGAATAAACATAAATATAATTTCCACTTGCTTTCTTATCAAGCAGGAGACAGAACAGAGTCCTTCGATTTATAACGAACGTGAGATAGTTGCTTGAAGTTCATTTCGATGTTTTAATTCCATTCGTTAAACCCTGACTGGTTGGATCTTGATATACCTACACTAATTTATGTTCTCATTAGTCAATAGTTTTATCTCACAAGAACCAAACATTTCCTGGTATAAAAAGTAGCCAGCCTCGAATGAAAGAATTTTCAAAATAGGATCATTAATTTCAGATATAACCACCTACTAAGAAACAATTTAACATCATTATCATACTTGCAGGGGCACGGCAATGCCCTTGCCAAGTCGAGCAAAAAATGCAGAGCCGTACCATTCTTTTCTCGTACTTTTCTGGTAAGTGATAACTATGCTTGTATAGATTAATTTACAAAAAAAAAATAGTTTTTTAACTTATTTTTTAAAAATAGACAACAAAACACAACAGTAAGACACAAAGTAAATAAATAATAAGGCAAATATTCGGGACACAAAGTAAACAAACAAATCTCAAACAACTTAACATTCAAATCACACCAAAGATCTTAATGTTAATTGTAGAAAGAACAAATAAATCAAGAATTTCGCAAACAAAACTATAATTTAAATGCATTACAAAGAACGCGATTTGTCGTTTCTCTTTATCTGGTCTTACGTCAGCGACGAAACTTTGTGAAATAAATCTACATACTTGAGATAACGCTGGAGTTTTCGTGCGGTTTTAAGGTTTTAAAACACGTTTGCGAAATCGTGGTTTGCGGGGTATCGTATGTGGGGAAAGGTATACGGTTTGAATTGTATTCGTTTGTATGTACATGTTAAGCTTAAATCAATTCTTCTGAAATAAAAATGTAAAATAGTAACATGGCTAATTTTAAAATATTAATTGATAAATCTGATAAATGTATGATATAATTGACTTCAATTGACTAAAGCAAAATTACTAAAAAATATGAGCTCCCTTTTACAAATGTGATTTATAGTCAGTCTAAACATATAGCCACGTAATAATGTATTTTCAAGATTTTCGCAGTCGACTTAATTACAATTAGGACACGCGTATGTTGAGCTCTGTTTTAATGTTAATTAATCAAATAAAATAAAATAAATAAATAAATAAATCGTTTATTTATTTCTTAAAGTACAAAAATTTACAATAATTTGCTTATGTTCTAAAAAGTGCTGATGTATAATTTGCCTGAACTAGGTAGAACCTGTGCTTCAGGCGTAAAAGTGCTTATTTATATTTAATAATGTAGATATTGCAATAAATTAACAATTTTAAGTAAAACTAGGACAATGCGGAAATATACATAGTAGTGTTATTTTTAATCATGCTTACATAGTTTTAATCTAATTTTATTTTAATACTAGAAGCAGGTCTTCAGTCTAGTCATATAACAAACCTTGCAAATAGTTTAAAACAATGCTTTTATAGCTAAAATAATTTAAATTATATAAACTTAGCCTAAGCCTTATCGCAATGTTTTATTTCCGTTCCCGCCAAAACCCCCACAAAAACAATATGGAGTATAGCAAAATGACATCATAAGCCAATAAGCCTGTTAGCATTCACTAATTACCGCACGAGGCGATGCATCGCTAACGCTCGCGTTAGCGCACTAAACATACAAGGGCAAAAGGCGTACCCCTAAAGAAGCTACAAATTACAAAAAAATGTCGTGCTTGCTTAACTTTTTCTGTAAAAAATGGTTATTCATCATTGAGATCAGATAGAGATTGTAAGTGGAGATCAGGGGGCTGACAATAAGTTCTTAGAGTAAGGTTATTTTGAGTGTGCGTAAAGGACAGATGTACATGAGTTGTATACATCTGTCCCTTTTTTACAGTCTAACCATGATAGTTTTAACACGTCAGGGTACGGGGGCAGATTGACAGTAACTTCATGTAAAAACCGTTAAGACGACGATAGTTGCCTAAAATTCCGTAGTGTTTTTTACTTTCCTTATTATACTACTACTTAAAAAAAAACCTCAGATTAAAATATAGATAATTGAATTGTCTTCGAGATGGCGACAATTCATTTAAAATATGGCCGGCGGTTTTGGTGGGATTGTCGTTTTTTGTCCGTGTTAGACATATCTTTACAAATGAATTACACTATGTTATACGAACGAAACTCATATGTTTCTTAGATCAAATCATTAAGAATAGGGTCAAACGTAAACTATATTTTATTCCAAAAAATTACGACCAGCCGTTTAGAAGTGATTCTTAGTTTAAAATCAGCTACTGAGGGGAATCTGCGCCTTAATCAGAAGCCTCAGGTTAGACTAAAAGTCACATGATACTGGGGGCTTTTCCTTACGAAGTTGATGTTTTCTTTCACAGATGCAATGGGAAAAATAGTGTAAAAAGCGATGCACATAAAAAATATTATATTTAAGGGAGATACAGGATAGCTTAATGTCTTATTTTCCATTTTTAGGGCTTCGTACCTCAATAAGAAAAAACCGAACCCTTATAGGAACATTTTGTTGTCCGTTTGTCTGTCTGTAGTATCGCGTTGAAATTAATATGGTAAACTCAAGTTTGCAAGCCCTTGTAGTTGTGTTAAACTTCTAGATCAACGCAATCAAGAGAAACAGCCGTTACTGACGCATATTTTACACTCGCAGGGGAATCAAAATCTACAGGGTACTTCCTGTTGACCGGAAAAAGTTCTTGCCAAATTTCATGATAGAATCATGAAACTTGGCAAGAACTTTTTCCTGTACTTTTTCTATAAGACATTGCGGCTTATAGCAAAAGTAAAAAAAAAAAACCGAAAACTGTAAATTTCTACGTATATGGTAAACTGACCGCGACTAATGTCGATGTATGAGGACACACAGTTTTTCAACGGCAAAGTTACTAAATGATAAAATAATGATAAATAAATGATAAATGATTTATTTCTGTAAGTAGGTTTGTACAAACACTTTTACATGTCGATCATATTTTTAAAACTAGATGAAGTCGGCGTTTCCTATCTGACTACTCTGAGAAGAAAGGCCGAAACAAACTCAGAGGTCACAGTCTCTTTTAAAGTCCAGACAAAATCTTGGTTAGATCATGTGAAGACCATGTAGACTGACGTCTGAAATGGTCTTTTGAGGAAAGAACCAGCCAGATTGAGTGAGCCTGTCCAGTCAGTGCACGCATTTGTTAATAACCGTGCAGCTCAACTCAGAAATTAAGGAGCTCAACGATTCGACGAACAATACCAAAGAAAGGACATTCGGGTAGGCCGCACAAACTACTCAAACTGCCAGACCATGATTAAAACTAACTTAGATAAATTAAAATTAAAAACAAACAAAAAGTATGATCCACATAGTCTTCACATTCACAACAATTAAAAAAAAAAAAAAAAGAACTTAAAATAAAATAATATAATACTTTAAAAATTAAATATTCTTGTCATTGCAAGAAAACAAAAAAAGAAAAAAAACAAAATTCATGGTGCAAAATATAAAAAAAATCAAAATTAATTGGAGCAGCTCAATCCCAAGCCTGTTTGTCCTCAACGTAATCTTTAATTGTATAAAACGCTTTCTGGCACAACTTACGTTTAATGAATGTTTTGAATTTATTAAGACTTAGATCTTGTACGTGGCTTGGAAGCTTATTATAAAAGCGCACACATTGACATCTAAACGAGCCACCTATTTTCGTGAGCCTTGTTGCAGGTACTACAAATTTGTGTTTGTTCCTAGTATTTATGCTATGGATATCAATGTATTTTTTAAACAATTTTATATTTTTATGGGCATATAAAAGATTTTCATAAATATACTGAGAAGGCACAGTCATTACATTAATCTCCTTAAATTTCTCTCTGAGAGAGTGTCTCGGGCTTAATTTATAAATTGATCGAACAGCTCTTTTCTGCAAAACAAAGATAGTCTGGATGTCGGCGGCATTTCCCCACAACAGAATACCGTACGACATTACACTATGAAAATAGCTAAAATATACTAAACGGGCTGTCTCTATGTCAGTTAAATTACGAATTTTCCTAACAGCATATGCTGCGGAGCTTAGCTTTTTTGACAATTTATCTATATGTGGGCCCCACTGAAGCTTAGCATCCAAAGTTAAGCCTAAGAATACTGTGCTATTTTCAGGATTCAATTCTCCGCCCTTTACCAACACATCAGTTTTCACCTGCCTAACGTGAGGTAGGGTAAACTTAATGCATTTGGTTTTTTTTTCATTAAGTAGTAAATTATTAACATTGAACCAGTGAACTACTTTTGAGATCGCGCTATTTACATCGTCAGTAACCAGCTGCTGACGTTTAAGTTTAAACAAAAGTGAAGTATCATCCGCAAACAACACTATATCATGGTTATCCTTTATGAGGTATGGCAAGTCATTAATATAAATAAGAAACAAGAAAGGACCAAGAATCGAGCCCTGCGGGACGCCCATCGTTACTATAGATCCGGGAGATCTTTTTCCATTAACGTCAACGCTCTGAATCCTATTACTTAAGTATGAAGTAAGAAGATCCAGAGCGCTGTTCCGGATTCCGTAGTGGCGGAGTTTCCTGATTAGCGTTTCATGAAGAACACAATCAAATGCCTTGGACAAATCACAAAAGATTCCCAAGGCATCGCACTTATCTTCCCATGCATTATAAATATGTCCTAAAAGCTCAACACCGGCATCAGTAGTTGAACGACCCCTTGTAAAACCGAACTGTTTGCTATGTAATAATTTATGTTTATTAAAAAATCTTTGCAATTGCTCTAAAATTTATTTCTCAAATATTTTACTAAACGTAGGTAGTACTGAAATAGGTCTATAATTTGTAGGGTCTGATGTAGTACCTGAAACTTACTAAACTACTTTTATCCCTCAATTCTATTTATCTTATCATTAGCGCAATGTTTAGTACCATCATAGATTATGAACTTCAATAATGTTATTTAGATATGTTTCAAGCGCGAGCCCACAGAATATAAAAAAAAAAAAAAAAATATTTTGATGAATGTAGCTGTTTGTACGGAACCCTCAGTGCGCAAGTCCGACTTGCACAAGGCTAGTTTTTTTAAGTTGTTGGGCATTCAACCCAACACTTCGCTCAGCCGGAGCACGCCGTCTACATTGCACATACATCTGCGTGACCCTCACGGCACTGGCGTGTGAGTCCACAGCGCGGCGGCGACGCGGCACGGCTCGACTCAGCGAACCACTCACTATCACGGACTCCACCGCGGCAACCGACACCTCTCTATCCAAATCTTTATTGTTTGTCCGGGACAGTTCTATTTCAAATTATATAACCATTCGCCTATTTTATACATCCCACTTATTTCTCATCCACAAGCTTACAAAGTAAAAACAACAAATGTAGGTATGAACGCGGCCTTAGCCTTCTGTTCTTCATCTACTTATGACACTATACTGGACGAGAGAAGCGCACAGCTAATGCACCGTTAATTAGTCTGCATATTTGTAATGCGTTATTTATTAATAAACAACGTATATTACGCGTTTACATTTTGCGGGAGAAAGTGTTGCGAGCTGTTTTGTGTGATACCTGATGTCTGCTCTTTGACTTAAATAAGCTATTTAGTTTATTACTTTATGTACGTTTTCTGTAATACCGGACGTTTAACCCCTTTTCGCATATGAAGCCATTCATGGCTTCGTAAGTTTCTAATTTTATTAAAGTTTAACAAAACATAAATTACTGAAAAAAAATGTTGTGTAATAATAAGCATTTATTCGTTAAACGGAACGTATTTTTTTCATCTATGGTAAGTGCAATTTGTTAAAAGTATTAGATGTTATGTGCAACGTGTCTGGACAGTAAAGCGAAATAAATTATTGTTACTTTTGACAGTGGAAAAAAAATGTGGTGAGTAAAAACTTAAAATCAATTTGAACTCTTTGAATCATGCTATGCAGGAAATGGGTTTGACGTTGGCATTGTTTTTGTTGGCACTTTGAACCATTTCTATCAAAATCCATATATGGATTCCTACGCATTCTATCCTACATACTCTTTTCCATATTTGGTTTCGTATGCAATGCTTGCTTTCTGCTTACGCTTTCATTTCTTTTCAGGAATGGACAGGTCACGCTTCTATGGTACTTCCAAGCATTTATAAGTAAATTCTATCCCAGGTTATGGGTCCTTGAGGCTCCCATGCACAGGACCTTGCGCACTCCCATGGACCTTTGCATGATGCCGCATAATGATTTCTAACTCGCAGTTTCAGATCATATGTGTAAGACAAGAAAAGTACTTGCAGTGGTGAATAAACGTGGGCGTCCAGCGGGATTTTTGGTATCCCGACATCAAGCCGAGCCGGCACTCCATCCAGCTTGCCCGATTCACCGGTAATGGCTAAAAATTCGAGACTAAAAAGTCTCGAAAAACTCCTGAAAGACATCAAGACATGCCGCTAAATTCTGTACGAATTGATAACATCTGTCATTCAACTGTCAAATTTTACATTCATGTGGTCCCCACATGAATGTAAAATTTGACTGGAATACGTGGAACTCAAAGACATAGTCAGAGGGTATCAGTGGTATGAAAACTGATTCCTACTGAGTACATCCAGTAGGTAATCATTCATACAAACTATAACACTCCTTTTTACCCTTTAGGGGTTGAAATTCAAACCTTAAACACATATTTCTTTATTTGTATTGAAGAGCAGAAAAACTAAGTTTCAAGTAATTTTGATGATAAACAATTTATTTTTCATGCAAACTTTAACATACCTTTTTACCCCTTTAAGGGGTGAAATTCAAAAAATCCTTAAAACTTATTATTTTATTTTATATTTAGAGGCTAAATGCAAAGATCATGAATTTCAAATGACAGAGTTTTATACAAACTATCATCCTCTATTTAACTACTTTAGGACTTTGAATTAAAAAAAATCGTTCTTTATTCCTTGTCTACATAATAAAGGGCACCTCTATGCAAAATTTCAGCTTTCTAGGTCTAAGGATTTGGGCTGGACATTGATGAGTCAGTTAGTCAGTCAGGCAGGACTTTTTTATTTATTTATAAAGATAGATTCAAGTTTAATGTAATGCTTGGTTCTGCCGGATACTATCGCATACCTTGAATATCAAAGAAAACTACAGTGTTGTGGATTTTAACAGAAACACATACAGTAAGTCCAGGTGTTTGAGAATTACTTCTTCTTCGTGTTGATGATTCCATGTTCAATAGGGATGTTTCCCAGGTAGAAAAATGATTATCAAATAATATTGGACTCTTTTCTTGAAAATATAGTACGACTTAGACAAAAACTTCAACAATATTTTAGCTCCCCTTAGGTAATACACCCACGTCCCAAGATGCTACCACTTACTAATGAAGAGTATGCTAATTAGTTACCCCAACTAATTTACAAATAAACGCCTTTACAACTCAGCCCTATGGTGAGAAGTTTCTTAGCAAATTTTACAACGCAGATTTTGAAGAACAAGTTTTGCCTGACCTAAGTGCTCGTTCACACAGATATGTTTCTATCTAATTCTTACACTGTCTCAACTATAAAACTCTGGAACGTGCTTCCCCTTGACATAAAAAAAGCTGAGAATAAAATTTCATTTAAGCGTAGAATCCGGGACTATTACTTGTCCTCTCTTACGTAACTCGGTCTTCGTCATAGTTATTATATTTAAATTTCTGTTTCATTTAAAAAATATAATATGGTATTTATTAGTCTATTGTTTTAGAAAATATTTATGTATTTTATTAGTTAGATAGTTTATTAATATCAGATTTTATTAATTGTTCTTTTTTTTTTTTATTTTGTACTCCTACCACTGTTGTGTCCTTTTTAACCCAAAGGTTGACTGGTAGAGAATGCCTTGTTGCCGCTATGTATCACCATTGTACATGAAGTTTAAATAAATATCCATTTTATATGTCCTCTTTGACGTTTACGTTTTTATTCGGCGGTGACGTATGTAAAGGGTTTATCAATCAGCGCGGGTGGATTTTGGCGGCCCGTGGCGGCCATTTTGTTTTGGTGACATCTATCAAATCTTTTGTTTACTAATCAGTTACTTATGCCAAATCACCATGTCAAGCTACACGACTGAACAGCACGTTCAAATGATAAAACTTCTGCATGAGCGATTTGAGGGTGAGCTTATCTCTTGCAGCGGTGATGTGAATTGGCCACCAAGGGCATGCGATTTGATCCAACTAGACTTTTCTTGTCGGGTTTTTTGAAGTCGCAGGTCTATGCAATCAAACCACAACTGAGAGATGCCTTAAAGTTGAACACACACTCACACAGACCGCCGCTCAAATTCAGCTGGATCTAAGCAGAAGAGTCATTGAAAATTGGACCACTCGGATCAGTACCACCGTAAAAAGCCAAGGCGGGCATTTGAACGATGTCATATTCCACACTTAATGGCACAAGTGGACCTTTCAAATAAAAATGAATTTTGTTAATACCTCACATACAGCTTGTTTTATTTCATTTCAACATCTCTTATTGAAAAACCCTATAGTTGTATAAACGTTCACACACATGGCAGTATTCCAGATCCTGTAAAAATTACCAATGTGACAAAATATACAGCAGTCCGTTTTACAGGTCCGCTTTATCGTATTCATTTTCATTCGGTAATGGCGTAGGTAGTTATATGAACGAGTTCACACACACTATAGTATTAAGATACTGATCCGGTTTGTTTGATAGTTGGTGGTACACTGACAAAATTTGATGTGAAAATTACCCCCAGTAGCAACGGATCCAATAAAACGGCACTGTAAATTCGGTTGAAAATCAACTCAAGAGTGACGGATTTGTTACAAACGATCGATCTAAGTAGTAATAAGTGTTTCAGGACCTTAATAAAAAGCAAAAATGTTTGCTTGAAGTCAAGTAACCGATACTTCATAGCAACCTCTACGCCGTAGCAAAACTGCGTAGCAACAGTCTACGTCGCGTAGCAAAAATCTTCCAGAGGCTCTAGACTAGTGGTTATTTTGTCAGCAAAGGCGATAGTCGAAATGTTAAAATGTAAGGGATTGATCACGTGATTTTTTGATATCGCTTGTCAATCCCATAAAATATTGCCTTTTTGACAATCGCTGTTGCCACGCTTTCGATGATGGAATGCCACTTGTCTAGGGACTCTTGTCAAAATGCGATACCTTTTTGCGAATGCGCAACCCTATTGCCATCGCGCGGGCATAAATTCTAGATTCTGGCCCGCTTTAGAGAAATTCTTGATGAAGAAACTCAATAACACTTTGCTTGACTCGGGAATCGAAACCAGAACCTCATGCTAAGCACTCACTAGAACAACAAGGCAGCATCTTTTAATGAAAAGCAAAAAAATTTGGGAGAAGTAAGGAAACCGATGCTTCGTAGCAACCTCTACGCCGTAGCAAAACTGCGTAACAAAAGTCTACGCCGCGTAGCAAAAGTCTTCAAGTGCGTAGAAGAAAGACACATAATATTAACATCACGCTTATATTCCCCGAAGGGTTAGGCAGAGCTACACCTGTAGTATTACACCTAGAAAGAAAGAAAGAAAAAGTAATTAATTGCCATTTATGTTTAAGTCCCATGTAATAGGATGTGAACCGGGCACAAAAGCCGGGCTCCGGGCTGCTACTGAGAAATTCCTGATGAAAAACCAAATAATACCTTTCCCGACCCAGAAATCGAATCCAGAACCTCATGCTCAGTAGTACGCATTTTCAACCACTAGACCATCGAGGCAGCATCTTTTAATGACAAGCAAAACTGTTTGCTTGAAATATATTCAATAGAGAGCTCTACGCCGCGTAACAGAACCGCACAGCAACAGTCTACGTCGCGTAGCAAAAGCCTTTGAGTATAGGTAGGCATGCGAAACAGGGTTTAAAATTCCACAAACCTCTATTGAAAAGGTCGTTGGTTGTGTCTGATGGGTAACTGCCCGATAGCTGTTGTACCTAAACGTTCAAATCGCGCGGAAAACTTTGGTTGCGCGTTTTAGTATTTGTGTGACGAAATATATATTTCGTATTTGCTTCATAGATACATGAGTTCGAAGATAGATTGTAGTAATTCGACGCCACAGTTGACGTAGCGGTTGAGCAATCGGCTGCGCCGCTGCGTGTCACGGGGTCGATTCCCGCACGGATCAAATATTTGTATGGCCTACAGATAGTTGTTCCGGAACTTGTCCTCGTTCCCGGTGTCTTTTGTATGTGAGTTTAAATATATGTAAACGCACCCACAAGACACAGAAAAATATTCATATTGGGGGTGAGCAAAGACTAAAATAAAAAGCTGCTATCATTTCTAGGTCATCATTTAATCGTTATGCTATCAAATTTTGCTTTGTAATAGTTATTCCTGTTCTAAGCTTTTGAATTTTATTATCAAGTTTTGTTTAGCTTTATTAGACAAAAAAACGTTACGAAATTTTTCGGTATATTTTGTATTAATTCGTACAAAGTACAGTTTATACATATATCCATTATACATATATATATAACAAACGAGTCATTATATTATCTACGCGAATACGTATCACTCATATACCCAAAATGTCCTAAATAAAATAGGTAAAACCTTATGTTTCGAAATAGAAATAATTTCACACAATACCGAGCCGGATTTCCTTACAAAATTAATTTTGGATAACGGATATCTTTACAGGCAACTGAAGTGACTAGAGATGCCATCACTAATGTAATATACGTGCCCAAATAGGGATCCCTTCTTTTCGCATAATGTTCTTTATCCTAATATACTTCGGCATAACGATTTTGGCACAATTTGTTTTGGCATAATAATACTTCGGCATAATTTTTTTAGGCATATATTTTATGTTGGCATAATCATCTTAAAGACTAATTTGTTTTGGCATAAATTTGATTCGCATAACGTTAGTAGGCCTAATGACTATTAGCATAACGTTAGTAGGCATAATAATATTTAGGTATACAATTAATATAAATAACAAAAACAATTTTCATGCAAATGATTTATTATACATAACATTATGTAACTTAAACGATTTTCAATCGCGAGATAACTTTTATCTGAAGAATATATTTGATGTTTTGACAGTTTTTGTATAAAAAATATGTCAATCAGTTAACTTCTATTATGAGAAATAAATATGGCGGTTATTCCTCAGATAGAAGTTAACTGATTGAAACAGTGGTCCTTAATTATGTATAATTATTTATTTTAGGTGTATATTTTTAGCAATTGCTTGTAAATATGCTAGACAACCGAACCAATTTGCTATAGTTTCTGTAACAATTAAATAATATTGCTGGTTAAAAATTGAATATGATGTGCAACAAAAGTTAGTGACAGAACCGAATTGCTGCAAAACCGACTCTACGTAGTCTTGTTTGTCCTACCCCTAGAGTGTAATTTAAAATCGCGTAGGCGCGTAGGGGCGAGGCGGCCCACGGGCTGAAGAGCAGGCGGCTGCGAGCGAGGCGCCGCGGCTGAGGCTGGCCGGCGAAGCCGGCCAACAAGCCGAAGCTGCGGTGGTGAGCGAAAGCCGTCTGCGACGATTAGCACGCGTGGGGCCGCCGGAAGCCCGCAGCGCCGGAGCCGAGACAGAAACCCTGCCTGCTGCATGTTGCCTGCTCGCTTGAATGCTGCATACTTGCTTGCATGCTGCATGCTTGCTTGCATGCTGCATGCTTGCTTGTTTGCTGCATGCTTGCTTGCATGCTGTATGCTTGCTTGCATGCTGTATGCTTGCTTGCATGCTGTATGTGTAAATAAATTTATGCTTTAGGATATTATGCTTAAAAAAGTTATGCTTTAGAACTTTATGCTTAATAAATTTATGCTTTAGAATATTCTGCTTAATCATTATTATGGTTAGAGAAATTATGTTTAAAAAAATTATGCGTAAGCTGTTATGCGTAATTATATTATGCCAAAATATAATTATGCCAAACAAAATTATGCTAAGATATATTAGGTCTTAAAATTTTATGCAAATGGATAGGGAACCGCCCAAATAATATTTGTTGAATACAAGTTGCAGTTTTCAGCGATAGTATTGTCACGAACCCATTGACATATATAGTAAGGACCAGACTACACGTTTTTCTGACGCTAAAAGGTGGTCATACATAGGTCATACTAGACTGAAGCGAACTCGCTAAGTGGTCGGATAACTTCGGGAAGGATCGTGTGCGCGAAACATTAAAGAAGCCGTGGTTCTTATAGAGTGAAAGCGTATAAGCAAACGTTGGGATGATTTATATCTATACACTATCAATTTCTATGCGTATACAGTGGCATTCACTGACACGTTTTGTTAGTTTGAAATTTATTGACAAAACGACTCTAGCAGTGGCCGCTGAATCGTCTCGGTGCTCTGTGGATATCTTCTTATAACATAGTAACGTTAGCATACCGGTACACAGCAATGGATTGAAGGGATTCCCTTTGTTCTGGGTTAACCCACAAAATATAACGTATATACAGAGTACATTGAGTGAACGTATTGAATTGGAAAACATATTCTTGTGTACCGAGGTTGTGGAGCGTTGGCGTTGTGGCGACGCCAGCGAAGATATAAATAAATATTTTTATAAAGAAGGAAGTATGATAACAAAGTTTTCTAATAATAGATGTATTTTTTAAACATACATAGTTTTATCTTTGCAATATAGTAAAAAGGGTAAATAAGGAAAAAAATCGGAACTGAAAAGTGGGGGCCCTTTGAATATGAAATCTTTCAATTAGCAAATACCTACGTATTTACATATTCTTCGGATAATGGCAAATTTAGAGCAACCTCAAACATATACTAACGAAAGAAAACACATATTATTATATTCTTTATTATAGATCTTGCTTTTTTTGGGACAGCCCGCCATTTTCCCATCCAGTGCAACTCCGAGAAGCAAGAATAAAAATTGTTTACCGACAAAAAACGCTGAGGCAATGAAGCTCACGAAACAGTTGGTACAATTTACCTTTGTGTTTCCTTTCAGTCATCGTATCTTCATAATAAAATGTTCAAAATAAGTCCCATTTCTTTTCAAATATCGCAACGCCACCCTACAACACATAAGCTCACGCGAAGCTATCGCGAGCGGCGTATTGGAAACGATATTGTTTGTTATTGCCTCAGAGACTTCCAGAATTTATCGACACAAATTGGACCTGTCTCGACCGGTTTCGTCATCTAAATTAATATTATAAAGAGGTTAAATTGTCTGTTTGTTTGTAGGGAGTATTCTCTGGGAATACTAAACAAGAGATATGCTATCGGCAATAGTGATTGTCGATTAGCCAAGATTTTTAAGGCTCTAGACAGACGGACTGCATTTCAACTGCACTCCAACTGCAAACTTGTAGTTTGAATGTAGCTAGTACTACTGCAATAAAACTGCAAACCAACCGTGCAATGCGATCGCACTTGGTGTGCAGTTGGCGTGCATTGCCAACGACAACTGCACACCGAAGGCAATCGGACTGTATGGTTGGTGTGCAACTGGCGTGCATTTCCATCGACAACTGCACGTCAGCTACACGCCAACTGCACACCGACGGTAATGGGACTGCATGGTTAGTGTGCAGCTGGCGTAAATTTCCATCGACAACTGCACGCCAATCGGACTGCACGGTGGGTTTGCAGTTTTGTTGCATCGTACTAACTGCATTCAAACTGCAGATTTCAACTGTCGGAGAGCAGTTGAAATCCAGTCCGTCTGTCTAGAGCTTTAGACTGACTAATATTTCGGTACCGCGCATGTAAATGCCATTTTTGGCTTTTTGACAATCGGATGAAATGAATGACACTTGGTCTTGGTAGTCGAGTCAATGGTCGGCAATCCTGGGACGCAGTGGTATCCTTCTGCGAAACAGTCGTCTCGCAGAAGGAGGCTGCGGAAAGGGAGAGGGAGATCTCGTCCCTGCACCCTGCCGCAGCAGACGCAGCGGGCGTCGACGGAGGGTAGACAACGCCCTATTCCAGCCCCCCCAAACATCAGGACCCGAGGTGGTGGTGCATAGTGTCCCATGCGCGATCTTCTTAGACGTCGCGGGGTAGTCAAACGCCTCTAAAGGCCTTTATAGGAAATTTGTCGTATTGTTTTATGGAGTCATAACGTATGCCTTGCCAAATCAATTACGCAATTAGGCTCTCGGTCCTCTAAAAGGTCTTTAAAATGTGGCTCAAACATTTTAAACGTCGTCAGTCCAGCTAGCATGGTTGCGTGCTATGTTACACTTGTTAAGTGTAATTTTATTCTGTAGGACAACCAGCAAAGCGAAGCCGCGGGAAAAAGCTAGTTTTTAATGCTTGATTCACTTATCTTTATGTTTCTACAAAACACGGTGTCAAATGAAAAGGAAAAGTTACCTGACGTGGCGTGAAAATTATTGATAAGAGTGATAGATAGAACTTAGGTTTCTGGAGCTAGTCGTGAAATAAGTCTGGCATGAAATAATGGAAAATTCAGCTGGAAACAAATAAATATTTTGGTTTGCTTATCATTCTGCGCAAGTTAAGGGAATAAATACCTATTTACTGGTACCTGTACCATACCGAACCTTGGTAAATGAAGATAGTATTTTGTATATTTTTTTGTATTTTCCCTCGGCTGAGTCTTGCTTCTACTCCTGCCATTTATCTAGACAGCAAAGCAAATTTTTTTGCTAACCAATCGCCCTAAGTGCTAATTTTAGGTGTCTCTTGGTGACGCCCTCCACGGCACCCCTGAGTGACAACCCTGACACACCAGTTATCTTGATGCATTCCAAATCCACATACCTGAATAACCTGTTGAATCTGACTCCAAGCGTTCCTGTTTGGTAGTGAAAAGGCCGTCCTTACCTTTTTTTCGTGACAATACCTTGTACACCCGATTGTTTAAAACTATATTTTAAAGGTCTCACGATCTTAACCTTCTCACTGGGTTTCTATCTAATTCATACACTGTGTCCACTATAAAACTCTGTAACGTGCTTTCCCTTGAAATCAAAAAGCTGAGAGTAAATTTTTATTTAATCGTAGAATCTGGACCTATTATTTGTCATCTCATACAAAGCTCGGTCTTCGTCATAGTTATTATTCCTGAAAATGTTTTAATTAGAATTTGGTATTCATTAGACTCGTTTTAGAAATTATTTATGTATTTTATTAGTTAGTTTATGAATAGCCGAATTTAATTATTGTTCACGTTTTTTATTTTGTACACCTACCACTGTGTGTTAATTTTTAACCCAAAGGTTAACAGGGTGAGAATGCCTTGCTGCATTAAGTCCGCCTATGTATCACCATTGTACATGAAGTTTTAAAAAATAAATAAATAATTGTCGATTGCGACACATTGCCAAACTTAATACCTCAATGCGTTCTCACAATGTTGACTTTAAAATCACACAATTTCAACTACAAAAAAGTCAGTTCCAAAAAATCTTATCTTCATCGCGTGTGCCCACGAATCGTTTACGACTTACGATTTGATTAAGCGATCTAAAATTCTTCAGGCAATATTTTCGCTTTTTATCAAAACTAGCAAATAAGTTACATCTCATTTTGTGATTGGGATCTACAACAGAACTGTGGGCGGTCACGCGAAGCTTGCACTAGTTACTTTGTACTGTTTCATTTGTTAATTTTGATAGCGCTAGCTGCTAGATAAGAATAGAGTTTTGAAAGGAGGTATTCATAAAGGTAAACTTTCTTGCTATCGTGAGTAGAACCTAGATGCAGTCGCGGAAGAAACTAATTTGAGTGAAGATGAGGTTATGACTGCTGTAACTATTATTTCGTAGAAATTTATGATGGATTGTGTTTAAAGTGATGAGTAACATTAAGGCAGTTATTCAGTTTGCCGAAACCTTCAAGACTCATTTTCATTCAGATAACGTCAAAGTACGTTGTACTTAGTAATTTTTACCTACAAATCATCATCATCATCAGCCTTTTTAATGTTCCCATTCCTGGGACACAGGCCTTCTCTTTGTGAAAGGGAATGGGCCTTAATCTACCACGCGGGCCCAATGCGGGTCGGTGGATGTAATCCAGTCTTACCGTATTCAGCTGAGCACTAGTGTTTTACGTGGAGCGACTGCCTTTCTGACCTCCACAACCCAGTAACTGGGTAACACGGTACCCCTTGGCAAGACTGGTGTTCTGATCTCAAGCTTCTGATTACCCGTAACGACTGTCAAAGATCATCAAATGACAGCCGGCACCAACGGCTAAGCGTGCTTTCCGAGGCATGGAGGAAACTCGGTATGTTGAAAATGGTCACCAATCGACGGACCGACCTCGTCAAGCGTTGCTTAATCTTGACCTGTGCTCCTGTTATTATTAAACCATGAGCTCCTGGCTCGTGCGGTGAGGATTGGTGGATGTCAAATGTATTCGAATTAATGTGTGCATGTATTATTATTACCTACAAATAATTCTTAGGAAATAAGAAAATATAGAATTTATCAGATTAAGATTATTCTGATAATTGAATGTTCAAGTAACCAGTAACTCGATCGATGAATAAACATTGATTCATTGCTTTGCTTGCTTTAATACATCAGGTAATCTTTCTAAATAGGTATAGTACGTGTTGCCTTGTTTTGCGGTAAAAATATTTAAATACTTTAAAAAGTTCTACCACAATAGTTTTTTTTTTTATTTAAATAGAAAAGTGTTTAAAAGTACGAAAACACTAATAAAGCTTGTATTTTATTGAATTCATTCCAATTTATACTTTCTGCTTTAATTTTAAGGTTGACAATTATTTAGACGGAATCGTCAAGATCTTATCAAATATGATTGATTGTGTGAAGAAAGAAATGTGCTACATTGTAAAAAATTAAGTAAATGCATATATTTCTAAAGGACTTTCAACCTTCGATCATTACATCATCGCATTTCCAAATACAAACAAATGCAAATTTTCATGTCCATCAATTTTAAGAATGAACGTGTATAATAATTTGAATTCAGAACTAGGTACTTTATTGTTGTTTTGTTATGGTTTCCGGGTGAACTATATAGAACTGTAAAACTATTTTCCTATTTTCCTTTAGCAGCTTTCTTTCCATTTCTAAAATACATTACATTAAGTTAAAAGCGTATTAACAACTATATATACTTTCAAGTTGATTGAGAGTACCCGGTCTACACCAAGTGCAAACACGAAGTTTGCCGAAGGACATTAAGAAAATAGTCGCACTATACTTACATTTTCGGGAACTTGTGTACAAAAAAAAGTTTTCTGTCGGAAAGAAAAATGATTGAATACATACTTATTGCCCCTGTCTTTCCTAATTGAAAAAAAAACGTTATTTACCGATTAGATAAGGAATGCCCGAATCTACCACAAAAAATATGCTTATGGCGGTTTCCTCATCATTCAGATGACTAAAGAAGAAATATATTCATTAAGACTGTTACTGAAATCAAAATCTCGGTTTGACTACAGTTGTTACTAGGGAGAAACCTTCAGAAATAACTCAATTTTTCTTTTTATTTATTATTATTCATTTATTATTAATATTTATTAGTTTGTGCTTGACCACCTGATGGTAAGCTATGATGTGTTGTGTGTGATGGTTAATTGTAGCACCAAAAAATCATCACATAATGCCCAAACCTACGTTATCTGAGCACAAAATGGAGCAACAGAGTAATTGTATAACAGAATTGCAATTCAACTCATCCTGACAATGGATCAATATTAATTGCGTTATTCAAATAGACGATTTTTCAAAACATATAGACTAGAAATTTTCTTCAAAATCCTTCAGAATGTGACTGACTTAAACTTAGCAACTGATTAGCAGTTTCCTCTATAGACATTTTGAATATAGAATGTCCTAAGCATTTTATTTATTTATATCAAGAAGAATAACAACATAATTGTAATTTCAATCATGATCAGCCTTTTTAACGTTCCTATTGCTGGGACACAGGCCTCCTCTCTGTGAGAGGAAATGGGCCTTAATCCACATCGCTGGCTCAGTGCTGGTTGGTGGATGAAACTTATGTCAAAGTTAGTTAAATAATAATATTATCAATGAGAGTACACAATAGACCAGAGCAGGCAAGTCGGGTGAGACTGCAATCGCTAAACAGTGTCAAGATTTTTATAAATAAGAATATTTAAGACTAACTTTTCACTACCACAATTACTACACACACCTAAACAAAACACGAGTAACTCCACAAGTTAATAAACTAAGAATATTTTAATAAGCCCGTTAGCTATTTCTGTATCAAAGTTAAAAGCACGCCGTGTGGCAATTATGAAGATATTTACGACATAATAACAGACCGTGCTACGGAATAATTATACCTAGTTTTTCTAGTAAGTACTAGGTTTTAAATGAAGTCAATAGGTTAGGAGAAAGTACCTAGTTATTGTAATATTTAGTAGGTTATTATTACCTAAAATAAAATACTAGATAAAAGCGTAAGACTGTCTAGTTTTTTTTTCTGGCATTTCCCCATTTCGCATGGAAGTAATGTTTGAATCTCATCATCATCATCATTTCAGCCGAAAGACGTCCACTGCTGGACATAGGCCTCCCCCAGGCGTCGCCACATTGACCGGCCCCGTGCGTGTCGTAACCTTAACCAGGTCATCGGTCCACCTAGTGGGAGGCGGTTCGGAACAATCTCATTCCTATATAATAATAATAAACTTTATTGCCATAAAAATATTATAATCACACATGTGAAGCTCCTGACTCCCGTGCTAGGTGAACCTGTGTTACAGGTATCGGTGTCCTCCACCTTATATCAATGCACATATAATTTTTTATGTAATAGAATACAAGGAATAAATAACACTAGTGATAAAAATTCCATTCGAAAAAGTGGTAGCAACTTAGGTAGAAAGCATTGTAAGTATAATGAAAGAAAATAAAAGAGAAATAAAAACAATATAATTTTAACAAAAAAATATTTTATCATAATTATTATTTTTGTTAAAAACTAAGATGAGAAATCTATTTCAGAATCGTGATGATTATAAAGTTTTCGCTAGGATTTCTCAAATTTATGTTACACTGTATTTCAGAAAATATTATTTGATACTATTAACAGTATTTCCTGTTCATTATACATCATGCATGGTCGTAGATCAGAAAAAGCAACTAACTACTAAAAATGTATACAAAATTAACTAGCTACTCTTGTTAAAACTCCAAAGTCTTTATCAGAAAATTACGTCAAAATTGGAGTAGCATAAATTACATTGAAATAAGGAAACACAAATCACACGATAAAGAGGCTTCATAATTGGAGGGTAATTGAAAATCGATGGGACGTTTGTACCAACTTACCGAAGTGGCCGAGTTCTATTTCGGAAATATTTTCTAGCTAAGAGAGATACTGGTTTTACGAGTACCTAGTTTGGGGCTCACCATCCATAAAAACTAATTTAAAAAAAAGTTACAGATAGGTCATATTATTTGTTTAAATAATCTAGTACTATATCTGCGGTTTTAGAGGGCGTTTTAATCATGATTCTTGTAAAAACAATTTATTACAGAGTAAATTAAAGTTAATTTTCACTCAGTATTGTTTTTTTTTTAAAGTCGGTTGTAGTTTTTGTAAAAAGTTTTTATTTTGCACTTTTTAGTTGGTCTTTGTGGTTTTTTGCACAAAGATATGCCAGAATTTATCACCCGAATAACATAAAACTTGAATATAACCGGTGAAATGAGAGTGTACCAGGGTGAATTGTACACAACTCCGTACCGTACCCCATTAGATTTATTAAAAAGAATCATCAAAATCGGTCCACTTAGTAAAAAGATCTGAAGTAAAATCATCATGAGGCACTGGTCAAATCAAAGCTCCAGAGCCTTGAACATCGTCGCCGAGTTGCCAGCTTGTCGGTTTTTTATCGGTTACATTTCGGGGAGTGTGCGATGGAATTGCATGATTTAATTCCGCCCAGCCCGTTCCATCATCGGACAACCAGACGCACGGCGATGCATCATCGGTACATGATGGACATCCCACCCATACGCACAAAACGTTTTGGGGACACTTTTATTATGCGTACAGCTAAGGAGTGGAATTCCATGCCGGAGTCTGTGTTTCCCGATAGCTACAATCTAGGGGTCTTTAAGTCAAGAGTGAATAGGTTACTTCTAGGCAAGCGTGCTTCACCGTCGACCACATCATCGCTTACCATCAGGTGAGATAGTGGTCAAGCGCGAGCCCATATACAATAAAAAAAAAAATACAAATAAAAAAATAAAGTCGAATTAAGAACCTCCTACTTTTTGTAGTCGGTTAAAAAGATATTGTTTCAGCGACAGAAACAGGCAAAAATCTAAAATCCCTCACATATCACAATTTCTGTTGCTAATAGAATATATATACCGAAACATAACGGGGTATTCAAACTTGAGACAATTTGTGGGCTGTCATTAATTGTTGAATAGCAACCGCCGCCGGCTCCGCTCGCGTGGTATTTGGTGGTATTACCACTTCCCCGATATCTTAATAAAATATAACCTATTTGTTATTCTGATGATGATTTCTGTAAAGTTTATCTTTATCGGCAATGATGTGATGGTCCACTCAAAGCTCCAGAGCCTTGAACACCGACGATGATTTGCCAGCCTGTCGGTTTTCTATCGGTTACATTTCGGGGAGTGTGCGATGGAACTGCACAATTTGATTCCGTCTAGCCCTTTCCATCATCGGACTACAAGACGTACGGCAATGCGCCATCGGTACATGGTTGATATCCCACCATACGCACAAAGCGTTTTGAAAATACTTTCATTGTGCGTACAGCTAAGGAGTGGAATTCCCTGCCGGCGTCTTTGTTTCCCGATAGCTACAACCTAGGGGTCTTCAAGTCAAGAGTGAATAGGTTACTTCAAGGCAAGCGTGCTTCACCTTCGACCACATCATCACTTAACATCAGGCGAGATAGTGGTCAAACGCGAGCCTATAATAAAAATAAAATAAAAAAGTTTCATCAAAATCCTTTCTGTAATTTTTGCGTGAAAGTAACAAACATCCATCCAGCCATCCACCCATCATCACAAACTTTCACGTTTATATAGAAGTAAGATAAGATAGAATGTCACTTCGTCCCATTGAACCTGAGTTCAACTAATGACAGTTTATTTTCAACCGTGGTATATATGGTACCGGGTACATAAACATACCCCACACTAACTTGACCTAATTATTGTATTAACGTCTTATACTCAATACACCAAACTTCCCTTAGGCTTCACTGGCAAGAAGTTTTGGAACCACAGAGAATGGAATCGCCGCGCCAGCAAAAACTAGATACAATAAATCTGATTATTTTTTCCCAACAATGTTGGACTTGCAGTCTATCTGAATTCAGCTAAATACCAGTTTTACATCAAACAACTGTCTGAATGATCTTCAAATGACTGCTTTCAGAGGCACTGATGAATCTCAGTATGTTAGGATGGTCACCAAACCACCGGCTAAACGTGGTCAACCGTATTTCACCTCGAAGATCGACCCATGTGGCTGTCATAATGTTGTAATGAGCTCCTCGACTGTCAGAACCAATAGTATCACGAACGTCAATTTATATGGATCAGAAACTATTACTGATGATTTTTGTGGAATAATTGTAAAGTGTTGACAATTCCATCTGTAGCAGCGACCACCGAGGCGTTGCCATGCTCTGTGTTTGAAACTAAGTATAACATTTTGTTCTGAAGACACAACTTACTCGATGGTCTAAAGTTATTTTGAATCTTGTATGTTTGAAGTCGATTGTATAGAATGATTTGATTCCCTTAATCGAATTATTCTATACTAGCTTTTACCCGCGGCTTCGCTCGCAGTGAAGTTTTATCTTTCGTATTATTTTTTTTAATAAAAAGTTTCCTATGTTACTTCTAATACCTCCAAAAATATATGTTCAAAGTTTCATGATGACCGGTTCAGTAGCTTTTGCGTGAAAGACTAACAAACAAACTTCCATTCACATTTATAATATTAGTATGATTGAATCGATTTTTTGGGGTAGTTTGTTCCATAGAAGCTTGATGTTTCGAAAATCAAGGATATATTCGTCTGGTAGATATCGCTATTAGTTATAAGACCACCGCCGTAGTTACCCTGATTAATAATATTGTTCGTATAAATGAGCTTTGCTAAATGAGCTTACGCTGCCGTGCCATGGCCGAATACGTGGCTAGGTAAGGGATTTAACTAAGAAGAGTCTATGTTTGTCATCGGTACGCTTAGAAGATGAAACACTATTACCGTTTGCAAAACGAAATTAAAAGAAACACAGCAGCTCGAACATCGGCGCCGAGATGCCAGCCTGTTTGATTTTTATGGGTTACATTTCGGCGAGTGTGCGTTGGAATTGCATGAACTAATTCCTCCTACCCCGTTCGATCATCGGGCTACAAGACGCACGGCGATGCGTCATCGGTACATGATGGAGATCCCACCGGAGATCCCTGCCAGAGTCTGTATTTCATGATAGCAACAACTTGGGAGTCTTCAAGTCAAGAGTGAATAAGTTTCTTCAAGGCATGCGTGCTTCATCGTCGACCACATCATCGCTTACCATCAGGTGAGATAGTGGCCAAGCGCAAGCCTATCAACAATAAAAAATAAGGCCCTTTCTGACGGTGCGATGCAATTCGATTTATATCATAACGGTAAGCGATTTTTACTAAGCGAAATTTGCAAGTAGGTTCACATAGACACAATGCGATACAATTCGCAGATGCGCACTTGAATTTTTCTAACAAAAGACGTGCGCGATATGCAGCTATCAACACAATTTAAATTACGTCGCGTCATCAATAAAGGGCTGCATCATGCACCAAAAAAAGAATTTCCGATGAATTCAGCTCATAAAAGTTTACATTTAAAAATATCTACAGTCACTCTATATTCAAATGTAGTTTTGATACCGTCGATTCCAGCTATAATAACTCTTGGACTTCAATAGAATGGCTATGCCTATAAGTAGCGTCAAAATCAAAGGCTAGAAATAAACGTTATCAAAAACCCTAATTTCTCTGAAACCTTACAATATTCAGCTAAATCTTCGAAGCACAGCGACGTTCTCTAGCCAACACGCAAGCATTGCGTGACGGACACGAAATTGTTATTGATTTAAAATAATTACAGTGTTGGCAAGCAAACGCAAACGCTGTACCTTACTGTACCTATGAACTTTTCACAGAGCAAGGAATGGCAGAGACTAAACACGTGCTAGCAGGAACTAATGAACTGTTTAGCTACTGATTCAGATTCTTTATTCAAATATGAGAATACTTGAATATAAAACGTGCCAAGCAATCGCTCATAAATTCAAACTTTTTCACGGACGAAGCTAATAATATTTCGCAAGTTGCGTTGAGCACTCCTTTTAACTGTCTCAGACAAAGTCAGAATTAGCACGACATTTGTATATGAGTAGTATTGACAATGCCGTCTCTAGGTGTATCCGTGCTCTGCAGCTCAACACGAATGTTCGATTTCTCTATCATTATATTACCGTCGCAACGATTATCCTTTGTGTACTTTCTTGATGACAGTCTTGTGAAATTGGAGGATTTTAGGTCAGGCATAATCAGTTTGTATCGATTTTGTTAAAAGCATGTTTGGTAAAAAGTAAAAGATCTTTAGAGATAAGTAGAAAAAGTAACTATACATGTTTTTGAAGGTAAATGATAGTTATACAGGTAATAACAACTTATTATTTATATCGTAGTTAAATACATAATATGTAACAATCAATCATTACCTATCTTACAAATATAGTCACAATTCCCATGTAGCTTTCACAGTAGGAGCATTCATAATAATGTAACAATCATCATCATCATATCAGCTGAAAGACGTCCACTACTGGACATAGGCCTCCCCCAAGAGTCACCATATTGACCGGTCCCATGCATCTCACATCCAGAAGATCCCCGCAGGTCATAACTTAATAATAATCAGTAGGAATACACATATAAAACAAAAAATGCTTTAATCACATTCATTGCTTTATAGTTTTCACAGATTAAGTCCAAAACGTTAAGAAACGGCGACGCGGTAAGCCTAAGAGGAGATTGGCGATTTGAATTGGATTCCTAGCTAAATGATTGAGCTCAGATTGCTAGCGACAGAGAAAAATTTAAAGCAACAAGAGGAAGTTTATAACAACAATAAAAAAACTGTTTTTATATTCATTACTTTAAAACGTAATTTTTTCGTATTTTTAGTAAAACAAAAGAAAACAAAATAAAAGCACAAAGCCAATATAAATAACACATAATAATATGAAAACAAAAACAATATAAATAAAGCAAGCACAAAACTCACTTAAACTCGCAACACAAACGAAAAACGAATATTAATCCTCAAGAAATCAGACACTGAAAAACTGGATTCAGAAAATTGTAGACACAGCAATTTGTTGAAGCAGTTAAACTGGTAACGGACGATTTATGCGGAGACAGCCTTAAAACAAGCTGGCTGCTTCTCCTGGCTATCTCTTGTAATATATTATTTACGGACGAAAAAAATATGGCCGTCCATCTCGTCAAGTAACGGTGCGAATTACCGCGTTTTTTTTGTGTTGGATTGCAGATTTGTCATAAGGAATTCATGACTTATTTTTTAGATTTTGTTAATGGCTGTAATGAGTGTCACTTTTAAATTATATATTTCTAAGTGCTAAGGAAGTATTATATATGTTACGGCTAATACCCGAAGTGCGGCTACACCTAGTATTAGCCGGTTGGAGCTTAGCTACACCTAGTTTTAGCCGGTTAGAACTAGGTGTACCCACGCAACATAGTCGACGGAGCCCCGCTGGGGCTCCTATTTCCGTCCGCAGGGTCTAAAGTAACCTAACACGAACGAGATGACGGGAGCTGAGTTCGCTCGCTTTGTTCGCTCACTTCAGCTCCCGTCATCTCGTTCGAACCTAACCTGTCCGTGTCGGGGTGCCCTAAGCTCCGGCTAATACTACACCTAGCTACACCTAGTTTTAGCCGGTTAGAACTAGGTGTACCCACGCGACATAGTCGACGGAGCCCCGCTGCGCGGGGCTCCTATTTCCGTCCGCAGGGTCTAAAGTAACCTAACACGAACGAGATGACGGGAGCTGAGTTCGCTCGCTTTGCTCGCTCACTTCAGCTCCCGTCATCTCGTTCGAACCTAACCTGTCCGTGTCGGGGTGCCCTAAGCTCCGGCTAATACTAGGTGTAGCCGCACTTCGGGTATTAGCCGTAACATATACATACGGTTTTACGATGCGATTTTGCGCGATTTTCTGTTAGGTCATATTTGTGATAACGAATGGGTACAAGTACACATCAACGGTGTAATTACCAGAATTAATAACTCCATTAGGGTACATTTTACAGAAGGAAGAAAAGACAGAATATTTTAATATGCCATAAATATTTTTAAGTCACACAAAGTACGTATGCGGCGGCTCTCCGGTGACATTATATCAGCCATAACGTATGTCAAAATTTCTACTTAAAATATGAGGTTGTCAAGCGTTATCAACCGTGGTTTTTCGGACGCCAAACTATCAGTTGACAGTTGTTGACTTTCGTTAATGCTGATGAATGCCACTTGGTCTAAGCCTTATGGTGCTTCCAACTGACGGATTTACCTTAAGTATTTTACTTGAAATTATTAGCTACATTGTTTCAAACTGTTCCACTCCGTCCCTTTCTGAAATAATTTCAAAACATTTTACATAAAGTTGTTAAATTCCTGTATTCACATCAGAACATTACAACTTTCTACACTCCAACTGTGAAGTAAAAAATAAGTTTTTTACATATCTAGCAACACTGCACTCTAATTGCATTAACTTTTTAATTTAATTATAATTGCACCAGCAGACGCGCACCAAAAACATTTTTGAAATATATGAGCTACTGAAACTGACTAAATGAAAAAATATAAAAATGAGTGTCGGGAATATTATGTAAATTTCTATGTGAGTATTTATTTCACCATGTTTAAAATAAAGTAGCACCGAGAGTTTTAAAACCGGTTTTACGGACTTATTGCCGCTCTTCTTGGAGGGAGTGGCGCAAGGAGGCGAAACGTCGGGGCTAAACTCCGTTGCTATGACAAATCACGGCTCGGTGGACAGGGTTCCGGCAGAATCTCACGGGGACATGACGCCACGGCGTCCTCATCTTCCGCCTGACGCAGGTCTTCACCCGAAACAGCTGTTTCAGGAGGTTTCTGTTCAGGAAAGACAGGGAGGAACGCCTTATCCTGCCGGGTGTCACCATTGTGTGGATCGCCCGGAGGATACGGTGGAGCATACGGTGGAGGTCTGCCCTGGTTGGGTGGAGCACCGTCGTTTAATCGTAGAGGTGATCAGCGATGTCAACCTCTCGCGTCCAGCCCTGGTTCAGGTCATGGTATGGAGCGAGAGGGCATGGGAAGCTGTCACCTCCTTCTGCGAAGCAGTAACGCTTGCGTAGGAGGAGGCGGAACGCGTGAGGGAGTCGCAAGCCGATTCCCGGCCATAGTAGGCGCGGGCTTGCGGACGGCTAGTAATGGGTAGCTCGCCGTCCGATAAGGACCATAGTGTTCCACGCGCGCCTCAAAGAGATGTCAGCAAAAACTGACAGGGTGCGCTAGGGCCAATGCCTGTCTGGGTCGCGGATAAATTTGAAATAGAGTTGCTGCTGCCCTGGCACAAACAACTGAAGGAACACGGGTGGGTTTTAGTAAAAGTCTGACACACCCCTCCGCTTCACCCAGAGCGAGAGAAGTTATTGGATGATTTCTCACCCAAAAAAAAGTTCCCCTTGGAAATTATCAGTGTTGTAATTTTTTCATCGTGAGTACTATGATGCATAAAGAAGATTGCATGTTGTACTTAAGCAGCATACCTACAGGCTGGCGGAAAATTCTTCTGACTTCTTTTGAAATGTCATGCGATTTTGGAAAAAGATTCGAATAGATATCAAAAACAAATTATACCTATGTAAGTTTTCGAAATTTTGTGTTTGGAAATATTTGTGGAAGGTTTCGTTTCTGTTAAATAAGTATGACTTGTGTTTTGTTATAAGCCCCTGCGATCTAGACTTGGAGCTACAGAGTCCATATAGTAAAGTCCTTATAGTCAGTCATAGAAACTTTTTCGCTCTGTAGGTATAATTTTTAACAGACTGCCCAAAAAGGAGGAGGTTTCTCAACTGGACCGTATTTTTTTATTTGTGTTCGCGGGTCTTCGTCGTTTATGAACCGATTTTGATGATTCTTGTTTTGTTGGGAAGGAAATATCCCAAGGGTGACCATTGCGATAATGAAACCAGGATCAGATAGGAATGGGATCCTAGATAAATCGAGGGAACTCCTCAAATATTATAGACATACATAAAGCGATTTTGGTATATTCATCAATAATGCAATCATTTGCACTCAGAAAGTATCATTTGGCGAAGTGGAACTGATGAAGAAGACCACAATGGCCACTGGAACTCCGAAATAAATCAATATAACTCAGTCGTGTTTGGGCTTATTGGAATCGTCATGAGATGTACTTTGGCTGTAAATGATTTTCATGTTAATTGGCGGTACCTACCTACCAAAACTAAGTTCTGAAGTCGGTTTCGAATAGCGGAAAACAATGTGTACAAAAGAAACCGACATCGGAAAAGATTTTGGTTTTTTAGTGTTTTGCTTTGGAAGTCGGTTTGATTATTTGCTAAAAAGATTTTTTTGAATATCGAATATTTAACGGTATTAAAGAAATTTCATAAAGCTTATACCCCTGAGCACTCATATATCACACTATCACAATTTACCACCATCCGATGACACATCACGCTTGTAAAAGCATTGCAATTTATAATTTAAAACAAAGGAACATCGATCAAGCATCTGACTGGCACAATTTGTTGCGACTGCACCATTAGACGTATGAAATATTATAGGTTCAACGCAGCAGTGGAACGTACCTAACCTTAATTTAAAAGTTTCAAACACAGTATCATGTTATTTATCGGTTTTGTTAAAGACCTATTTCGATACGGTGAAGTCGATTCTAGATGTTAAAATTGTTTAGTGTTGCTCAATTTGGATATAAAATAACTTTGGCATCTAAACAAATCAACGAGCTGATGAAAGCGTTGAAGGAAGACTGGGTAACAAAGCATGAGAAGTAAGATTTGTGGACCAACTTAGTGCCGACTTCATTGATAGTGGACTGCGATAGTTTGAGTCGATTATGTCCCCTAGCGAATGGCTTCGTGTCTGCTCTAATTTTCTTACTAAATAATAATCTAAAAAAATAACAAAAAAAACACGCTTTAATAGAAAGCCAAACTAAAAATAGAGAATAAGTTCAAAGTTCAAAGTTTAGAATAGTGTGATAAACAAAAAACAAAATATTTGTTGTAAAAAAGAGTGGGGTACTTTTTAAGATATTTTCAATATGACTCCACTTATACCAATATTTGTCAATAATTATAACAATTTTTGTTTTTAAACACATTATTCTTAATTTTTAATTTATTGAAAATTATTTTCTATTTTTTAGTTTGGTTTTCTATTAAAGCGTGCTTTTTAGTTTCTTTTTACCATTTTTTTTTAATTCAATCGCTAAGTCTAAAGATCCTGGTAAGGATAAAAGGACAAATTATTTAAATTATTGCATTGTCATCGGTCCTTGATAAGTGTGCAAAGTTTCAAATTAATCCGACTTTTTGAAGGGGATGAAAATCACGTTCAAAGAATCCGTTACATAGATACAAAGATACGTACAGCGTAAATAAAAACGCGATAAAAATGCTATGGTAAAATTGCGACGAATACTCATCAACATCATCATCTTCATTTCAGCCGAAAGACGTCCACTGCTGGACATAGGCCTCCCCCAGGCGTCGCCACACTGACCGATCCCGTGCATCTCGCATTTAGCACATTCCTGCAACCTTAACCAGGTCATCGGTCCACCTAGAGGGAGGCCTTCCAACGCATCGTCTTCCGGTTCGCGGTCGCCATTCCAGAACTTTTCGGCCCCATCAGCCATCCGATCTGCGGCGCGCAATGTGCCCAGACCACTGCCATTTAAGTTTCGCAATTCTTCGATTTATGTCGGTAACTTTAGTTCTTCTGCGGATATCCTCATTTCTAACGTGATCACGCAAGGAAAGTCCGAGCATAGCCCTCTCCAATGCCATTTGGGTGACTAAGCTTTCTGATAAGGCTCATTGTGAGCGACCACATCTCGGTCCCATAGGTGATCACTGGCAACACACACTGACCTAGACTTTTGTCTTGAGACACTGCGGTAAATTGAACGAGAAGATAACGCGCAACCTCCCGAACGCCGCGCCGCCCAGCCGAGTCGGATTCGACGGTTGACCTCTTTCTCGAAGTTAGACCTACCCAACTAGACCGTTTGTCCCAGGTAGACATAACCGTCTACAACTTCGAGTGTAGATTCTCCGATCTTTATAGGAATAGGTGTTACTTAGGCATTCACCATGACCTTGGTTTTGTTCATGTTCATTTATAGATCCACTCTGCGACGTATACTCACTACTTTAAAATACCAGCGATATGACACAATGATTATACATAAAAAATTTGGTAAAATAAAACTCACTGAAAATCCGAATCTACTACTTAGATCTAAGAGTAACATTCCAAAATCAAGTACCTTACCAACTAAATACTTTACCCAAATAATATTATACTTTCACCGACGTGAAACGAGCATGTAGGTACATATGAGCCGTCGAACGCTTTAGGGTTGTCACAAACGATTATCACGTTGAACACAATGCGTGGCGGGGCTTATCTCTTAATACCCGATGATAGAAAGGCGCCCGAGGTACGGAGGTTAATAATGTTTACGTGAAAACCCTTATTCAGTATATGAAAATGAAAATATGTTTTATTATTTCTGTTGAGGGTAGATTAGTGTGTTGCTAAGTGGTATATCGGAATAAAATGGTATTTTATGTTGTGGTGTTATCGGTACGTATGTTACGAAAAGGTCACAATAATTTCTTTTTTTTGGTTTCTCATTGATCCAACCACCATTTCATTTTAATGAAGTACTGCATTTAGAGGATGTTATTGATAAGGTGTTAGTTTATGGACGGTTCAGACCTCAAGAGTACATGCGGCGTGTCCTTGCAGACACATACATTATCACCCGTGCTCTTGAAGACCTTATGAACCCAATACCATTCCGAGTTCGCATGGTTGAATTTGGAGTCAAAAATATTTAAACTTGTAGACACTTGACTGACGTCAGAGATCAGATTTAAAATAACACATAAAAATTATATAACATTCCCATTGCTGGGCACAGGCCTCATCTCTGAAAGAAGGTATGGCCAATAACATACCACGCGTCATATAACACATCTTCGAAAGTTTGGTTTTTTCAAGGCCTTTTTACCCGAAGGAGGGTAATGTGTTTATCAGTCTATGTATTTATGCATGTATGTTTGTCCCTATGTGGCGTTCTAGAAACCAAACGCGTTGGCCGATTTTGATGATTCTTACCTCAATCGATTCGTCTTTTCAAACCCTGCGAGTGTCACTGGCAATATTTAAATTGGAAAATAGTAAAATGGCGGATTTGGACGCCATATTCTTGGGGCCCAAGTTTTTTTTCTTCCATACCCATCGTGTGGGGTATCAAAATAAAGGGTTTTAAAAGATGATTACAAAAATATATTACACTTATATGTTCAAATATACCGAATTCTAAAAAAAAATAACTAAAAGGTTGTAAATAAAAAAATATTTAAAAATAACAAAAACCCGACTGCTTCAAAAGCGAACTAAAAAGACCTAAACAAGAAGAAAATCGTGCTGTGCAGTCGGAGGAAACATCTGGTTTTGATCAGCCAGCTCGCGTATATGTATCATGATTTTCTTCTTGTTAAATGTCTTTTTAGTTCGCTTTCTAAGCAGTCGGATTATTTTTAAATATTTTTTTTAGTTCGTCAGTTTCCTCACGATGTTTTCCATTACCGTTTTGAAAACAGTGGTATTAATTGAGCTAGGATTTTTCTACTTTCAACGAAGAAGAGCTCGCAGTGCATGTCTAGTGATGGATCGCTGACGTGCGTCTACCAGCACGCTGCGAACTGTTTCCTTTAATTAACTGTGCCTCGCGTGATCACGTAACTGCTGGAACACAATAGTTATAAGAACATTACATACAGGAGCTGATTGTTGTTTAAGCTAAATTTAAAAATCAACCACACCAGTCTCCTTCTGCTTGATATCGCTGGTAGGGCAGTAAATTAGATTGTTTTGGCTAAAATCTCTGCCAGTACTAAAGCATCGTCTCGTATGTCACCCCGTTTGCATTTTTTTGGGCACATTGGGCAGGATAGGAGGTGAAACGTAATTTGCGAATTGGTTTAAATTGGTTTAAACCAGTTGCCAATCTGTAAGGCAAATACTTCTGCTTAGATTTACCTTTAAGGGTCGAGCATGAATCACAACTTCAACAAGTCAATGATCTAACCCTTTTAGAGTTAATCCCTGAAATCAATGATCCAATTCCAAAAAAAAATGCACTGAAATATAGTTGTAGTAGCGTTTGTGTAAAGATGAAAATACCAAAATACTTTACACGCTTTAACGCAAGGTTCTTGTAGGAAAATCACGGCAAAACTTAATTTACCTACCGGCAGATAATCATAATGGTAATGGTAATACAACCTCCTCAAATGTCGCACGCACACCATGTGTACATAAGCTATTGTTGTTTCTATTGTCTCTGCTAATTAACGCGCAATGGGTTAAATCACTACACTTTTACAAGTCCTAGCTAAAAGATAACCCCCTGCAAAGTTGCCAAACGTATTATCAATTATCTGGAATCCTTTGCCAATTAACTAATTGCTCTAACGTACTTATGAATGATGTAAGTAGACACCTACTTGAAATAGAATTGGTCCTGAAACGACGCAGACGTGAAATTAATTTTGCGGAATGAAACAAGTAATTTCTTAATCCATTTCCGGAAAGATTGATAAACATTTACTTTTAACAACCATTTTGACAGTTATTCATGACAAGTCTTGTGATATTTTTACTCGCCTTGGATGGGTTTAAAAAGAGCCTTTGCCTCTCAAGTGTGAAAAAGTTTCTTCAGGTAAGCGTGCTTCACCGTCGACCACATCATCGCTTACCATCAGGTGAGATATTGGTCAATCGCAAGCCTATCATTAGTAAAAAAAGGCTTTTTCAAGAGTCCAATTCTGAGATTCTTCTATGCTATAAATTGATAGACTCAATATGCTGTATCAACTTCAAATCAATTGCAAACATGAAGGCTATGATGATGATCGTTAAATAAACAGCTTTCGCAAAGCACAGTTACACGATCAACTTCAATATCAACGCGTTAGAAAAAGTAAAATAAAATGTCACAATGTGTGACTCTAGACAATATTCTAACACCAAAAACGATTGCAAAAAATCGAAAATGTTTGGAAAGGACCAAGAGAAATATCAATTGCGCTGGTCATTCCATTCATATTGGAATTGCCGGCTATCTACATAATGTCACTTTGAATAAAGCTCAAATAAATAATGATTCATTTATTTGCACACTTTATATTACACAACTAGCGACCCGTCCCGGCTCCTCACGGGTAGCACAGGTATCATACCTACCACATTTTTCTTTCGTAGGATCATCGGTATATGGCCGGCCTCTTGAATTTATTTTCACGCGCGTTAAAGGATAATTTTGATCTACATGACATGCACAACGTTTGTTATGTATTTATTATTTGGTAAGGAATAATACTGTATTGTTTAAAATAGCATGGTAAATAACACATTTTTTTTTTGTAATATATAGAATATAAAAATGGTTACTTGGTTTATCCTTGTGAGATAAACCTAATATACCATCGCGAACTTTTTAATCGACTTTTGTATGATATACAATTCCGTAGTACATTAATTTGATCTATCTCGTAAGGTTTAGCCAGCGTTTGCAATGTAAGCGCACTAAAATATGTTTGTTACGGCATCACATTTCAAATCTTTGAATTTCTCGGGTTTCCTCTACTATAATATGTATGTTTGCTAAATAGTGTTTCAAGAGGATGGTTTGTAAATATAAACCATCCTCTTGAAACACTATATATTACTGAAAACTTCTTTAAAATCCAAAACGACTTTGTTTTATACTATGTAAAATAATGTGATGTAATGATAGTTTCTGCCTATCCCCATCGGAAAAAGGTTTCAGTGTATGTATGTATGTATTATATTACATAATATTACATTAATAAAACTGTCTTTTATGTTAAAAAATTGATCGATTCCAAATTAAGATAAAATTACACTCATAAACATTAACTTAAAAACAGAATCCAATAAAAATAAATCCATCCAAGTTAAAATTAAATTTAAATTGTCAGCAACATTATCATAAAAAAATTAATATGTCAACAAAAATGTCATATATTGTCAGAGAGTTATAAATATAAACAAATTAAACTAAAAATAATCAATAAAATGTCAATGCATCAAATACAAAAACTAAGCTGCAACTCAATCAAGAAAATACAAACTCTTGAACATTGACAAACTACTCACACAAGATTGACATACAAAGGGAGGTGACTCGCAAAATATTCCAAGTTCTCAAAGCCATTACGACGTCACTTAATTTTGTTTAAAGTTCATGATATTAGCCACGTCGGGCACAAAAGGTTGTGATGTCGTGACTTGGTTATTATACACGCAGATATTGGTAGGTATCGAAGGGAATTGTGAATAGAAGGCAAGGTCGGCACGCGACTTGGATAGGGCAGATATGTTTGAGGAGAATTCGGAGACACTTTTGTCTTTGCTTACTTTTGAATTTGTTATGAATATTGTGAATGGCCAGGCACTGCAAGCACACTTAGGCCCTTAGGACTTGAAGCCTTCTGATGAGGTAAATTTTGAGCAACCATGCAAAAAAGAACAAAATAAACAAACACTGGCCAGCTCTATTGATCTAATGCCTACTTTTTACACAACCGACCTACATCGCTTAAAACTTTTTTCTTCCTTTTTTTTTTCAAACGCAAACACATGAAGTGGAACGCTCAGACACGCAACGAAAGCTAAAAGCTAGTGTATATTTTAATCACAAGTCTAAGTCGTTTAGAAGTTACATGCATCGCATGACCGGGACACACAGGCACCTTGATGCAATTATGTAATTAAAACAGTGATTATTTGAAATTATTAGAGTTTGTAACGGTTGATATGGTTAAAAAATGCTGAGAATTTTTTTTTTGAACAATTTTGTAGTGCTGATCTCTTGTTTTTTAGTTCGCAGCGAATAGAAGGCAACACTTTTAGACAGGTTTCATTTTCTCTGCCTCTCACATTTTTAGAAATGAACCATTTTGAAATGCTAAATGCTAATAAAGGGAAGTCTACATAAATTTATATTTCCTTTTTCCATTTAAGGAAGGTTTTCAGACAAATCAGACAAAAGGGAGATAAAAAAATCATCTCCCATTACACATTTTGGTCAGCTGACGACAACTATGTATGAAAAAACCAACATTATTTTTTGTGAATTGCCTATGAACACCTCGGAAAAAGTTGATCATTTACATGGGCAGAAGCAGTTTAAAAAACTATAAATGATAAATGATAAACAATAAATGATTTAATTTCTGTAAGTTAGTTTTCTCTTACAAACACTTTTACATGTCAATCATATTTTTAAAAAAGACGCTAGGCGTTTTCTATCTGACTACTCTGAGAAGAAAGGCCGAAACAAACTCAGAGGTACACTTTAGTTACACTCTGTAGATCTTTGAAAATTAACTGATAATTTAACTTTTAAGACCAAGAACGATTCTGTGCCAACCTGACCGTCAAAGGTAACCAAAATTTTACAAAATCAGCAAAAACATTGTCTCTTTATTTGTCACGTATATTTCATATCTGCATACACAATCGTTAGCGGCTTGTACCAATAATTATTATTTGTATTCAATATCAATATCATCCATTGTTTGTGCACTAAACTGGATGATGGGATATGGTTTCATTTTAAATCATATTATTGCGAGCGGTGATTTCACAACCGCTTGTAATAATGAATTTTATTGTGTAGTTACTGAATTTTATTGTGTTTTATTCAATATTTGCGGATGTTGTTTATTGTCTGCTCATATTACAATATGCCTTCAACTAAGCGATGAGAGATAAATGCACTTTAAACACCAGGGTCCTATTTAATGTAACTGAAAATGCGATATTCAATAAAAGAACAATTTCACAAAGTTGTTTTTTTAAGACAATTTTCTTATGCGCTTATGTCTATTATTAGGACTGTCAAAGTTCTTCAAATGACAGTCAGGACCAACGGCTTAACGAGGAATCTCATTATATAATGAATGGTCCCATCCACTGACCGACCTCGTCAAGCGCTGCTTAACCTTGAAGATCGACCCGTGCGACTATAATTTCTTTGCAACGAGCACTTCTATCTTTTTAACAATATTACTTATTAAACAGTGATGAAATTTGTATGAAAATACAGGAAAAGTCCTAAGAAACCGAAAATTCAGGGGCATCCGACTCTCCCCTCGCTACATAGCTTGATTGATTGAGATGATTCAGCACAAACGAATTCCCCGAGTGAAGTAACAATTATGTACGTACCGACGCATTAATAATTATGTAATCTACAATGACAACGCTGCGTATTGTGAGGAGACTTATCTTTCAGTTCCAAATTGAAGGTAAAAACGTGGTCCGAAATTCACGGCACATTTTTCGTAAAATATATTTACTTTTTAAGGAAAATATGCCGCACACTTTTGGACATCCCTATGTAGAAAAGGAAAAATATTTAATTATTTCACTTGGTGCTATTTTGAGTCATACCATAGCCATACCATAAAAATAAGAGGCCCTTAGCGTTAAAAAAAAATGTATAAATTATATACATGTTACCAACTCATTAATAATTATGTAATCAATGACAACGCTACGTATCATTGGATGATCGTTTCATTTAGTTCCCAATTCACAGTAAAAACTTGAAAGATGTTAAAGGAAAAATTTGAAATGATTTCAGGATTTTCTTGAAACACAAGTTTTGCGTAGTTTTCTAAGCAGTTAAAACAAGGCAAATCTTTGAATTCCTATTTAAATATCTATAAAATTGATTTATTCTGCCATTAATACTTTATATTTAACTATTCGAAATCTAGTTCTCGTATTCTCAGACATCCCACTGTGAAATCACAATTTCAGTGTAAGTAAAATCTTTTGTGCCATTTCGATTTTACGCTTGACCTTTCTTTTGGTCTACAATGTAATATATTTCATTTCAAAATCAGGTCACCTATGTAATTAATTTTTGCCTAGTCTTTCTAACATTCTGACGATGAAACCTCTAATTTATTAAGCTTTTGATAAAATTTTAACTTTGTTTTCGTTTAAAATCTAATGTCATAAATCTACAAACAAAGTTAACTGCAATTTTATATCTATAATTCTAAGTAATTTTAAACTGAACACAATTCTTTAAAAATATACAACATAAAAAACCTAAGTAACTTTTAAGTATCATATTTTATGAATATGAATATTAAAATGCAACGCAGATACAAAAGATGTTCAAGAAACTATTCAAATAACATAGTACAGCCATAAATACATTATTCATTCTCTCGGTAAAAAACTTGTAATTTGTCAACTTAATATTATACTATACAGTCATTTGCTTTAATCATTGTTTAACGATGCAAAGAACACAGCATTTCTTCATTATTCAAATGGTTTTAAAGAACATAGGTACTTAAATGAATATAATTAGTGGGAACACTTTTCATCTAAAACTGGCTGTAATTTGAAAATATTTAACAGTGGTTACGATACTCAGAAGCCATAATATCTGACACCAATCAGGGAATTTTTTAATGAATAAATGAAATTTATGAATTAAATGCAAAGGGGTATCGTTTTACCAAGGTTTTGGGCCATGGAAGTCAGATAATCAGTTGCCAAACTCTACTGATACTCATACTCAGCTGATTCAGATTACACTGGAAGCCGGCCCCAACGGCATTTAACAGCAACGATCTGGTCGTCGAAAGCGAAGCTTAATTTCAGAGTTCAATAGTAATCTTGGAAATCCTAGCAAAGGTGAGATGAACAGCCGCTCAACTTGTATAAAGCGCAAGTTCGGACATGCATGGAGTATTGCTCTCACCTCTGGAACGGATCTGCCAAATATCAACTTGATGCACTTGAGTCGATTGACCAACGGACCAAGAGGCTTATCGGCAACGATGCTCTGGTCGCCTCAAAACTCCAGAGCCTTGATCATCGACGCCGAGTTTTTTATCGGGTACGTTAAGAAAGAAAGAAAAACTGTTTATTCGCCACAAAAACGATTCGTTCCTTTCGTTTCGTTTCATTTTTCGATTTTGGGGATCGTGCGATGGAACTGCACAAATTGATTCCGCCTAGCCCTTCAGATCATCGGACAACAAGAAGTACGGCAATGCGCCACCGGTACATGGTAGACACCCACTTATACGTACAAAGCGTTTTGCGAATACTTTCATTGTGCGTACAGCTAAGGAGTGGAATTTCCTGCCGGAGTCTTTGTTTCTTTATAGCTACAACCTTAAGTTGATCTTTAAGTCAAGAGTGAATAGATTACTTTTAGGCAAGCGTCCTTCACCGTCGAACACATCATCGCTTACCAACATGCGATATAGTGGTCAAACGCAAGCCTATAGTAAAATACAAAAAAAACCTCAGTCATCATAACAATATAGATTATATTAGCCACAAGTCCCGTCACCTGCAACCTAAACACTGAACATAAATTCTATCCAACATAACCGTGACATCGCAATAATTTTGGCCACACGCAATATTTTTTCTGGCAATAATTTCTATCCAGCGTTCATAACCAGCGCTTATATTTGTGTTGCGCTTTATTGCTTGGGCGATAAAGGCGAGAATTGATCGGCAAGCCATCAATGGGGTTTAAGCGCTGTTTAATCGGTCAGTTTTCACGTAAGGTTTGATAGCCTGCGTGATATTGAATACACATTGTTGTGCGGATCGGATAGCGTGATCTCTTGGCATTGTTCGGTGAAATTTATATTGCGGTGAAAATATTTAAACTCTTTTGAAGGATAATAAAAGCTCTTATGCTACAAATAAAACAGATTTATCGTATGAAAATATTCATGGATATCTTTCTTATTGAAAAGTAATTGTTTTCAGGAAATGTACAATAAAAAGTAAAATATTCTTCTTAAAGTTCAAGCGAATCATTATTCTGCTTCTTTTATTTCTATTACATCGAGTTGATGCAGCACTTCTTGATTTCCTTATTATTTGAGAATCCAGTTTATATTTTTATTTAAGTTGGTTTGCTCTTGACTCTAGTCGTCTTTAAGGCGATATATACGCCCCAATGTTAACGCAGTACTGGCCGTGCGTCCGCTCGGAGCCAAAATATCAATATTTAACCTCCTTTTGAACAGTATTGTTTGTAAAATATTATTTGATTTACATATGCTATTTCAGTTATGAAGTAATTGCAGCCATCAATTTTTATGTGTAAAAATAATTTTAAACTTCCAAGTCGTTTTGGAGAAGTTTCTAAAAGTTGCGAAAAATATCGTGTAGCTAATTATTTTTTTATAGCAAAACTATTTGTTATACGAAAAAACTATGTTTATAAAATAATGTACATGAAACAATAGTAAATATATATTTCAAACCTTTTAACCTAGCCGTTACTAAGGAGTTCGCTTTAGAAAATTTCGGTTTTACGGCTCCAAAGCGGATGTAGGTCCTTAAAAGAATCCATTCTCCTTTTCTTTTGGATCCATCTGCATTTGAACACTTAACATATATTTCTGGGGCTATAGATAAAGTAATATCAGTGATTGCAAATGGCAGAATAAAAAACATGATCACGTGACTTTAAGCTAGCGAACTTCAAAGCAAGTGTTATTAGACGTCAGCGATGGCGATTGTCAAAATTACAAAATGTAAGGGTTTGATCACGTGACATTTCGATAGCGTTTGACATTCTCATACATTTTTGACGTTTTTTCCTCTCGATCGCTATGGCCTGCTTTCGATGATAGAATGTCACTTATCTAGGGCTTAAGAAGGCTTAGACAAAAGAGTTTTGTGGAACATTATTTCACACAAAACACAACAACAAACATTATTTTTCTATTTTGTGTGGTTTTTTTTATTTGTCAAAAAATACATTCAGATTATATTGCAAACATAATTACTGAAGGAATTACACACACAAAACTCACACCACTCTCTTATTAAGGCCCTGTACATAAAAAAGGCTATGAAGTTTTCCAGTAGAAGGCATCTGTGTGTGTGTGTGTGTGTGTGGTCTGTTCCTGCCATACCTCGAGGGAAAGAAACTCGTTTTCCCTCAACACCTTCCTACTCCCAAGGGCTTTCAATAAATAAAGTGAATTCCAAACTAGAAGATGTTCTTTATTTTTATAATAGTGTTCGGTTTTCTTTATTCGAATAAACTTGGCTTCTATACCTGCAGCAATACTTTGTTTTAGCTTTCTTTCTGACATTTAAGATTTTTATATATATGTTTTTTTTTTCGTAAAAACGTTGCCCCACGCCAGGAATTTCTTTCTGTATCGTGGGTGCGTTTACAAACATACACAACACCCAGAGCCGGAACAACTATCTGTAGGTCATACAAATATTTGTACCGTACGGGAATTGAACCCGCGACACGCAGCGCAGCAGTCAATCGCTCAACTACTGCGCCAACCGTTCGCAATTTGTTAAGAGAAACGTAAGATAACTAAGTTACGAAGCAACTAACAGACAGGCAAACATCATAAGCCTAATAAATACCTTCATCATTATCGGCAGCCTTATTTTTAATGTTCCCTCTACTAGGACACAGGCTACAAACTACCTTATAAAAATATACCGTAGACTAATTAATACATTAAACTTTAAAACACAAAAAAAAATACTAAAATGTTGTAATTTTTTTTAAATAACAACACAACCCGACTGCTTAGAAAGGGAACTAAAAACTCGTAAACAAGAAGAAAATCATGCTGTGCAGTCGGAGGAAAGATAGGCGCGAGCTGGCTGATCAAAACACATGCATGGTTTTCTTCTTGTTTACGTCTTTTTAGTTCCCTTTTTAAGCAGTCGGGTTTTTTGTTATTTTGTAATGTTTTTTTTATTTACAACTTTTTAGTATTTTTTTTTTAGAATTAGGTACATTTAAACATATACATTTATTGTTACATATTTTTGTAAATATTAAAACCCTTTGTTTTGATACCCCACACGATGGGTATGGAAGAAAAAAATATGGGCCCCCACAATATGGGGCTACAATATGGGCCCAAAATCCGCCATTTTTCGATTTACCAATTTTAATGTAGCCAGTGACACTCGCAGGGTTAAGACGAATCGATTGACGTATATATCATCAAAATTCGCCAACACGTTTGGTCTCTAGAACACCACACAGGAGCAAACATACATACATAGACTGATAAACACATCACCCTCCTTCGGCAGTCGGGTAAAAAGCACGCTACAGTGAATATCAACCCATTGTAATCATAGTCAGTGTAGACTATTAGGTCAAATAGATTATTATCAAACCATCGTGGCTCAGTGTGAAGCCTTTTCACAAAATATGCCTCACCTTCTATCCCACTCAATCATGCACAATCATCTGCACCTTTCAAGGACGAAGCAAACGACAAGGCTGTTTAGTAGCTAAAGAGTTTAAGCGTCAATATAATAAAATAAAAATAAAATAAAATCATTTAATTCAAGTATCATTGACTCATAATAGAAATAATACATTTACACAGTCACATTACATACACAATAATTATTTAAAAACCAATTCATTTACTTAATTCCATTACATTATAATAAGTCAAACACAAAAAATAAAATAAAAACAACTCAATTAATATTCATATAAAAAAATTCTGAAATGATGTGCAATGATGGGCACCTATCAAAGCGCTTAAGTTTTTTGACATTAGTTAAATCGTTGTCAACGTATTAACATTAAAAGTTACATTTTCAGAGTTAGACCTTTTGCCAAAGTAGCGCAAACTGTTAAAGCTCTTATAAATAGAAGGAAGAAGAAGAGGCAGGTCAAATGCGATTCAATCACAAGGAAAAACACAAAATATCTACCTAATCGTGATCGATTGTCTGTTCTCCCGTATGTCACGAGACTTATTGCAATAACCTCAGCGTAATGTGCTTTGATATTAAAGCTTTCACCATTTTAATAGCTCTGACAGATGCTGGTTCTTTTTTGATTAAATCCTTTACTAGACGCGGATGTTATAAATCAAAGTTATCGTCACCGTTTGTGGGTTCCGTTTTCAGTTTAATATTTGAGTGTGCGATGAATAAGTAATGTGGTATTCTTGTTTAGTGGTTTTCGAGGGTTATCAAAAGCATGTTTAATGCTACTTTAGATTTTATAATTTTATTGTCACCTGACTATTAAACTTGTGAGATCCAAAACTTCAATGCATGAAATAAAAGGACTTTTTATTTTAGTTTTATAATTTATTGTTACCTGACGGAGAGAGGAGCTCGTGGTTAAATAATAACAACCTCACCGGGCGATCTTCAAGGTTAAGCAACGGTTGCCGAGGTCGGTCCGTGGATGGGTGACCATCTTTACATATCGATTTTCCTTCGTGCCTTGGAAAGCACGTTAAGCCGTTGGCCCCGGCTGAATTTTGAGATTACTGGTACGTAAGTCGTTACGGGTAGTCTGAAGCCTGAAATTTGACACTAGTCTTGCCGAGGGGTATCGTGTTACCCAGTTACTGGGTTGTGGAGGTCAGATAGGCAGTTGCTCCATGTAAAACTCTGGTACTAATGTGAATAGGTTAGACTGGAAGCCGACCCCAACCTAGTTGGGAAAAAACTAGGCAGATTGATTGATAGTGACCTGACATTATTGACTGCCTCCTTGGTATAGTGGTCGTAAGTGCTACTGCTGTGCAAAGCGATATTGAGTTTTTCCATCTGGCATCATCATCAGTAGCAGTCCGGAGTCAGGATTTGTGCCCGATCAATGGCAGTAGGCTCGTTTTCAGTTTCATGGGAGTTAAATATAACTCATAAAATGTGGGTGTGCTTTTACGTACTTAGTATTTTTAACTACCCCCTGGTCCCGTACCCAAAGGGTAAAAAAGGGACCATATTATTAAGACTACGCGGTCCCTCTGTCCGTCTGTCACCAGGCTGTATCTCATGTATCTCATAGCTAAACAGTTGAAATTTTCACAGATGATGTATTTCTATTGCCACTATAATAACAAATACTTGGTTTGGCATTTTAGGCATCTTGGTGGTCGTCTCCCCGACACCTTCTTCGCCGAAAGTGATCAGCCCTCTAACGATCCCAGAAGAGTATCTAGCAGTAATCTCATCACTAAATGAATGTATTAAGCTGATGATAAACTTTATTTTTGTAGTCAGAACTGAACACCATACACTAAATATCTTTAGCAAATCAAAGGATTAACGGCCTCTTACCCGTTCCATTAGCGACACATTAGCTGATCGGTCTCTAAATAGTTAGCGGTTTTGATTTGCTGAACAAAATATAGGTACCTGTACAGGGTGTTATGGAAAGGTGGAACATATTTTAAAGCTGTCGTCACCTGATCCACATTTATAAGGGAGATGCAATTTTTTTTTTGGGAAATGACCATGACTTCCATGTGGAAAACAATTTATTAACACGAGCAGGATAAGTTTTTTAAATATGATATGATAACGTTACACTCTTTATAATGTCAAAGCGAGTTATCTACTAAATTTGCGCCGGAGGTACTTGAATTTTTGTTACTTATCTTAATAGCCCCCAAACATGTAGGTGAATTGCATGAGTGTGGAATTGCATGTTCTAATTCCGGCTAGCCCGTTCCATCATCGGACTGCCAGACGTACGGTGATGCGTCATCGGTACATGGTGGATATCCCACCTATACGCACAAAAAAATGTTTTGGGGACACTTTTATTATGCGTACAGCTAAGGAGTGGCATTTCCTGCCGGAGTCTGTTTTCCGATAGCTACAATTAAGGGTTCTTTAAGTCATGAGTGAATAGGTTTTTTCTAGGCAAGCGTGCTTCAACGTCGACCACATCATCGCTCACCATCAGGTGAGGTAGTGGTCAAGCGCGAGCCTATAGAATACAAAAAAAAAGGACCTCAGCAGTATATCCTAGGGCTCTAATACAAAATAACAATCAATCAGTGAAAACGAATGTTTCAAATTTTTGGAATTGATCACGTAATATTGAAATATTACGTCATTCTTAATTCTTTAATGTACACCAAAACAATACATTTACACAAAGTGAAATCAATATTCATGTACAAAGGCGAGCTTAAATCCAAAATGGAGTTTTCTTCCAGCAAACCTTTGAGTGATAGAAATCATAATAATTGAGAGCAGCAATCCAGTGTACAATTCCAAACATTTTTTTTTCAGCGGTTGTCGGTTTCATACAACTTGAAAATCGTTAACGTTGATATACCTAACGTAATTTGTTCTCTGATGATCGATCAGTTGTCACTGACGTCTACGAACGTCTGCAATACCAACATTATTGCAAGAGCGTTACCATCCTAGACAAAAAGCTAAAACTTAAGTAAACGTAGCTAAACTAACTGCTACACTGACAGACATTCCCATCAAATGTGAACACAGCAATGCCTCCAGCTAAGTGTCAGAAATAGAATCATCGGTACCAATATCAACATTAGGTACAGCACACACGCATGTAACTCTGTATAATTATTAAGTGCCACAATATAGCCGTTACCCTCACACTCGTTTATCAGAGCCTCGGGGTTAACGCCGACTGACGGCACCACTCGCACGCTCATATTACATTCGTTATTAACTTTTATTCAACTTTTCTGTGAGTAACGCGCTTTATTTTATAGCGAGGGTTATGACTCTCGGGAGACAATGACTTTGATGGCTCATTTACATTAGAAAATGTCGTTGTCGTAAAAATACTCATATTGGATGTTTTTGATATTAAAAACGTTACCTTTATGTGCCCTAAATCTTCTGGGCTCATAATGCGATACGTGCCACTGACATGATAGAAGACAAAGAAGAATACGTGTCACTGATGTTGGTTATAGGTCTTATGAAGATTAAGTAGGATTAGACGAGTGATTCCTAAGCAGGGTCGAATACATTAGGACAGCTGGATGACATTTCTGCTTTAAACTGCACCAGTTGCGAAAGTATGACAATTATGTGATTTCTAGATAAGTATGTCATTTTTGTCATTTATATTATTATTTAAAAGGGCTCCTCTTGACGCTTAAATCGTTTGAGATTATAATTATATAGCTAAACAAACTTACGTAGAGCCTAAAAATAGACAAGATACTAAATTAACCAACTTCCTCAGTTCCTTTTCCAAAAATAATCTCGCACATGCCACTATATTTAGCAACTCACACACAAACACGGAGAGGAAATGATAACGCAGTCGACGACCCAAGAATCCAAGATGGCGCACCATTAATCACGTGACCTAGTGAGGGGATGACGCGGCAGTCTCCCAGATTGACTGACAAGCTCTGCTGTAGTTAATTTGATGGTACAATAGAGGATTATAGCACTTACAGTAAGTGATTTATAGGCGTACTAAATTCTGAAATAAAAGTTAAAATGGACACGCTCGAGGAATGCTTAGGCTTCTGAGTCGTAGGTCACAGCGACTAAGAGCCGTACTTACACAGCGAGGCTCAGGGGAGACGCTTTTTCAGACTCCCCAGTGATGAATCCTAACAGACTTTGCACAGAGAGGGTTCTGGGGTGTTCTTTTAGGTGACATGGGTGATATTTCTGAGGTAAAAATACCACACACCCTGGTCCTAGAGGCCTTTTGAAGGATTCCCCCCCGTTAACAAAAAAAATAAAAAGGAAGAGCGTAGAGAATGAAGTCATTAGTTATTCAATAAATGTGCCGTGTTTACAAAGCCGATAATGTATTGCAGTACCTACTGGAACTGGAAGAGAGGCTGGCTGGCTGGATGTGGCTGTACTCGTAGAGAGGTTTCGTACGGAGGATAATGATGATGTTGATGACTGAAATGCAAAAGGATTTTTATTTAAAATAATCGTAAATTGCTAGAGATTATGTCTCATTTCACAATAGAAGGAACGAGAGTCGAGAAATGACACTAAGCTTTGATAACATGTATTGACTCATACTATGTTGTTTTGTTTCCTCACGATGTTATTTTCAGATAGTTATAAGTAAAGCCAAGGCCATGCCACTTACCAAGTGATTAAGAGTCGAGGACCTTCCGGATCAATCAATCTGGTGCCACACTTTCTTAGAAATTATAACTAGTCCAATTTTGTATTATCAGCCGATGCCACTCATAGAAACTATTACTGAATTAAACCAGTTCTTTCTGAAAGGTTGCATCTTTAATTAAACTTTAAGCCGACAGATCCCAAAGGAATCTATTGGAGGCAGATGTACAGAATTGAGATAATAATGGATGTGGCATATCGTAATTCATAAATAATTTATTCTTTTATTTCATCCTTGCCGGTACTATTTTCGATAAACTGACTCACTAGAGAAACGATCTAGGCATTGGTACGTATAGGGTTATTATGGCAATTATTTGAATTATTATTTTTGTTTTAGCTCGATTAAGATTCACTCACTTTCATGCCATAAGAAGCATTTTCGCAAAGGCGCCGCTCTACAGTAGCCAACAGCTAATTAGCTCCGCTTGTTATGAAAATGTAGCATGCGGGATGAAGCGACCCACAGCAACGTTTTACATGAATGCGTTACTGGCAAACACGAAGAAAACGTTTCTAACCACTCTGTACACATCTTTTTAGCTTTGGACAGTCGACTTTACCTAATCGTTCATCTTTATGTCGCTGGCACGACAGTGATTCTGTTAGTTCAAAACTTCGTCAGTTCCACGATATCGTCGATGGCTCGGTGGTGGCGCAGAAGTAACTTTTCTACCTATACTGAATAGATGTCAGGTCCATACTTCCTAGCTGTACGTTCAGACAGTAGCACAGAGCTACCAGATAAAGTCAGCCTTCTAGACTCATTTAACTTGATGCATTCGCTGCCAACCATTCATTCCGTTTGACTTTTCATTTTTATTTCACAGCCTCGTCATAAGCCTTTGATTGATTTTTTAATTAAGAAATTTGGTTTCAAGAAGGCTAAACAAAACTGAGTGAATAGATCTGTTAAGGTGCGAGTTCACCTTCCATCACCTAATGAACATAAATCCGGTGAAAGTAATTAACTAGTATATTTTTCGCTGATTGGTCTCTAATTGCAGTTATTTTCCTGGATTAATGAGAATATTAGCATTTAAATTATTATATTAAACTGAACTATTTTGCATGACGTAAGAGAAAATGTACCGGTACTGTCTGCAGAAATATCTTATATGTTTACCTACATTATTGGCAATAAATGATTCTGACTATGACTTGGTATGGTTCGATATCGCTCTCATAATTTCAGTCGAACGTCATCAACTGCTGGTTTTGGGAATTGTACCCTACACTTCGGGCGGCCGGAGCGTGCCGTCTACGCTGCACGCACATCTGCGTGACCCACACGGCATCGGTGTGTGATTGCGCTGCGCGGCAGCGATGCGGTGCGGCTTGGCGAACGATTCGCTACCACGGACTCCATCGCACCAGTCGACATCTCTTCTTAAACTCACTTTTGATTGACCGGAACAGTTTAAATTTTGCGTTAAGTACAGTCCACTCATTTTCATGTAGATGTGGAGAATCAGCTGGTTTTGATGTTCAAGTGTAATTATTTCAATCGAAATTTAATAAGGTAAATGCGAATCCAATCCTCGACACACAGCACTGGCCCACTTCTCGGGGCTTAGTTACAGAAGTTAACGGGATTATAAGTAATGCAACACGCGACGTTGCGGTCAACCATCCTGCTACCAAGTGTACTTGTATTAATTACTGTATACGTTTGTTGGATTACCTTAGTAATCATATGAATTGCGTGGAGAGCGTTTATGAATATCTGATACTTTAATAAAACAATAAAAACTGTATGTTTTGCTTTCTGTAAAACAAGCTGTTGTTTTACAGAAAGCAAAATAAAAACTTATTTAATTATATAATACAGTTTTATGAATTCGAACATTATACAATAATGTTCGAATTCATAAAACTGTATTTAGGTTTGATTACTGTAAATTCGGTTTGTCAAAGTCAATCCATAACAAATATTTGTTTGGTGCGATATATTGAGGCAATTCTTTCAATGGTTTATTGGTTACATAGGCTAAGTGTTGTCAATCAAAGTTTACAAAAAAAAAAACTTTAGGCTTAAATTTTTTAAATGAATATTGTTTTACTTCCATAAAAGAATAGAATAGAATACAATAGAATATATATAAAAAAAGAAATTACACATATATTTTACAGCAACTTAATACTATGGGTACAAAGGCGTTCTTTATCGCTGACAGCGATATCTATCAGACAACCTTTGGATAGACTAAAGAACTTAAGATAAAACAAGGGGTAGCCTACGGTGTACTGCTACATTAAAAATATTAAAATTATATAGCTATATAAAATACTATACACAACCTTACAAATAAACATACATATGGTTTAACAATGATAGAAGAAATTAGAAAGAAACAGAAAAAACATTAAAGAGAAAGGAAATGGTTCTTAACGAGATTTTTAAAAGATGCTAGTGACTGGGTTTGTCTAACTAACATCCGCAACTCATTCCACAATTGCACACCCTGGACTGTGAACGATTTATTGTAGAACTTAGTAGAATGAACAGGCATCACAAGTATCAAATTCTCCGATGATCTCAAGTGTATAGAATGTGTGTCATGAAGGAACTTAAAGCGTTCTTTGAGATAAGAAGGAGTTGCAGGAATAAAGAGAACACTGTAGAATAACAATACAATGTGGGCATTCCGGTGAAGGCGAATTGGCAGCCACTTGAGCTTAGTACGAAATTCAGAAACATGGTCATATTTGCGTAAAACAAATATGAATATAATGCAAAAGTTTTGGAGTCACTCAAGCTTATTTAGCTGCACTTCAGTTAGATCTAAATAATTGACATCTCTCGACTAATTGACATATCTCGTAAAAACCGTGAATTGCAGCTTATAACTTCCTAGAATGGAAATGATGCAACAATATAAGTTTTAAATTCTTATATTCAAAATTAATTCTATTAAACATAGGTACATCGTTTTTTTAAGAATTCTGCCACCCATGTTGCTTACTAACGTTTTAATAAGCCATTATAAAAATAAAGAATTTTTTAGCTACGAGACTACTAAATAAATGCAAAAAGGCAACTTCATAAGGCAAAAAACCGGAACAAATCCCTAATTTCAACTGACATCTCTTAAAACGGTGGGAATAAATAGTATTTTGCTTATCTGTGGTTGTTGTAATTAAATAAAACAAGGTGCTGAGCGATTTATAGGCCCCCGGGGGCTTGTAGTCTGAGTCTCGACGTGCTACCGAATACTTTACCTTTTTTTCTCTACCATTTGCAGAATAATTATCTGCGTGGGTGAGTTGATTTGTTGATGGTCATAATTAAGTAGATTTTACGAATTACGAGTTTTGAAGTTTCATGTTTGTTAGTTCTTGGCTAAATCTTGAGTGGTTTTTGAAAAAGAGTCACAACAATTTTGTGTATTGGTAAATAGCGGTTGGTAAACAAAAAGTTTTCTTAGTTTTATTTTTATTTTATACCTGTTTTTTTTCTAATTATTTATTTATATTCACATAATGGTAAGTAACTTATAAACTAAGCCCCACAAAACCGTAGAAATGGTTTGACTGTAGGGTAGGGTAGGTAGGGTAGGGTAAGTAGGGTAGGGTAGGTAGGGTAGGGTAGGTAGTGTAGGGTAGGTAGGGTAGGGTAGGTAGGGTAGGGTAGGTAGGGTAGGGTAGGTAGGGTAGGGTAGGTAGGGTAGGGTAGGTAGGGTAGGTAGGGTAGGTAGGGTAGGGTAGGTAGGGTAGGTAGGGTAGGGTAGGTAGGGTAGGGTAGGTAGGGTAGGGTAAGTAGGGTAGGGTAGGTAGGGTAGGGTAGGTAGGGTAGGTAGTGTAGGGTAGGTAGGGTAGGGTAGGTAGGGTAGGGTAGGTAGGGTAGGGTAGGTAGTGTAGGGTAGGTAGGGTAGGGTAGATAGGGGAGGGTAGGTAGGGTAGGGTAGGTAGGGTAGGGTAGGTAGGGTAGGGTAGGGTAGGTAGGGTAGGGTAGGTAGGGTAGGGTAGGTAGGGTAGGGTAGGTAGGGTAGGTAGGGTAGGTAGGGTAGGGTAGGTAGGGTAGGGTAGGTAGGGTAGGGTAGGTAGGGTAGGGTAGGTAGGGTAGGGTAGGTAGGGTAGGGTAGGTAGGGTAGGGTAGGTAGGATAGGGTAGGTAGGGTAGGGTAGGTAGGGTAGGGTAGGTAGTGTAGGGTAGGTAGGGTAGGGTAGGTAGGGTAGGGTAGGAAGGGTAGGGTAGGTAGGGTAGGGTAGGTAGGGTAGGGTAGGTAGGGTAGGGTAGGGTAGGGTAGGTAGGGTAGGGTATGTAGGGTAGGGTAGGTAGGGTAGGGTAGTGTAGGTAGGGTAGGGTAGGTAGGGTAGGGTAGGGTAGGTAGGGCAGGGTAGGTAGTGTAGGTAGGTAAGACGCCAATTGACGAGAGCGAAGCCCCGGGGGTCAGCTAGTTATTAATATATGCATTGCCTGACCCAATAAAACGTGCTTAGTCGTTGCCTGCATTTAAAAAACTCATCAAAGAACATTACTTATCGCTGTGATTGTGCTCTTAGTTTTTAGACATAATGTGCTATTAACGTCGTACATCATTTATTTTCATTTATGTATGTATTTATATATCTATTATTTAGCATATATATATATTTGTGTTTCTAGGAAGCATTATTGTATCTTTATTATGTTCATTGTTAGTATTGTCGCACCACTGAAAACCCCATGTCATGTCCAGGTAATCTCTGTCCATTCCAAGTTGCCTGGAAGAGATCGCGGAATGCGATAAGGCCGCCCATTGTATGTTTTAGTATTAAGTTTCTTTTTTCTTGTTTATTATGGTTTACAATAAAGTGTATATAAATAAATAAATAAATTATTTTGCTTGTTCTGTTTGAGCTACCATCATTTGCGGCCTGGTTCCACCCGCTACTGAATTAAGGCCTCCTTTATTTTGTACTATGATAGCTGGCCCTTACTACTTGCTATTAATAAATCAATTGCTTAGCTAAAAGAAGCTAGATGAGACTTATAAATAAGTTAAAAAAAATCCCAGTTCTTTTTGAAATGCCAGCACAATTTATTGCATATCCAACCTCTTTACGACAACGAAGGTCAAAATTAAAATCATAAATACTAAACGACTAAATCAAACCTTACCAATAAATTAAACCGTAAACTAATTTAATAACCTCATTATGAACGCAAAATGCGAAAAAATGCTGTAAAACGTTCACAATAAAGAAATGATTTATAAGGACGATGAAACTTAACAATGTAGCCATCAGTGAAAGTATTTCACTTGGTTGCTAGTTTTATGAGACAACTTGTTTTTTTTATTAGTGTTTGTATAAATCCGATAAGCCGCGATGATAGTTACCGAGTTTTCTTTTATGGTTATACTTTCTTTAATGATTTGGCGTTTGTGGCTGCAATTGGCTGGAAGTTTTTGTGGTTGAGTATTTAGGTAGTTTAAGATAAGATAAGATAAGATATATTTATTTGCCCAAACATGTGAATGCATAAAACAAATAATTATATATACACACAGGATGACAAAAAAAATAATTAAAGGCTCAGCCATGTTTGCCATACTATGGCGTGCAAACAATACGAAAAAAAAAAATTGAATGATTATAATTAATTTCTCTAATGAATTTAAAAATAAAATAATAAAAAAAAACAATAAAATGATATATTGACAATATCAAAAATATAAAAAAGACGTCATATCTATGTAAAAATAATTCAAAATGTCAACAATAAAAGAAAAATAAATAATAACAATATCAAAAATATTAAGCAAAAGTCAAATCTATGTAAAATTAATTAAAAAAAAAAAAAACAAAAAAATATACTACAACAAACAAACAATTTATAAATTAATTTTAGCTTCTTTTTGCAAATACTTTTTCCAGCGCTCTAGCTTCTGGAGAAGAGGCATAATGCGTGTCGGATCTTGTTATGATTTTGTTTACTTAAAATCACACACAAGTACTTTTATTTGGTGCTGGGTGGACTTCAGTGTCGCGTATGGTGTCGCTATGGCTCATGGAGAGTGACATTGATCGTTCAGACACGGCCGTGACCGTGACATGATACATACTGGCCTAGGAACTGCTCAGAGTTTTCTTTTAAGTCCAGAGTACTGATTAGTACCATAGCGATAGTAATTGACTCTGTAACGAATTAAAACTGTGTCGAAATTACAGGAGACATATCTCTAGTTTATTTTGTCTATACTATATAATATAATAAAGAGGAAAGATTTGTATTACGTAAATGCCGAATAAATTTAAAAAACTGGACCAAATTAAAAAAAAAAATCACCGTTGGTACTTTCACCGTTGGTGGCTTCACTATTCCCGGGTGACATAGGCTACTTTTTATCTCTGCATTCCCACGGGAACAATATCTACGCGGGTGAAAGCGCGAGGCGTTCGCTAGTTGACTGTAATCTGCCACATGCTAGTAAGTAGGTCAAATCACGATCCTGCATACCTGGATCTGACATATCTATATTTTAACTTTTTGTAAAACTATTTCGGTTCATATTTTGGTCACATTTTTATCGTCTAAATTAACTATATTTAATCGCAGTGTTTTCAACTGTACCCCTAATTTAAGAACACATGCTGTGACTCTGACTGAATCTGACTTTCTGAGTTGAATGGATAAGGAATGGTTATAATACATAACATCTCCTTGACTCTGCTTTGTAATACGGCAAGCCTCAAGAAATGCAGGTAATTCTACAATTTGGCTGCGACATAATTATGTTAACCCTAGAGCTGGGTCAGTGCGATCACACGGTCAAACAGTTCGCCTAACGAACTGATTTCAAAATTGGTCAATAAACTAAAACAGACAACTCCAACTTGTACAACAGTAACTTTTCATCCAAATCCCCGAAGAAATACTAAACTCTTCTATTATCTAAAGTATTCTAAAGTCTTCTACAATAGAAAAGAACGAGGGAAACGTCACGGAAACAAATTTACCTTTTAAAAATACAAAACAAAGTTCTATAATATATCTGCAATACAAAAGTTAAATAGAAACATTTCGCCCGACGCAAAGAAAGTCGACTTTAACTTTGTTCTACAAATCGTTCTTAATATCTGTAACTACAGTGCAACCTTGCATTTTCGCTACCCCATTTTGCCTATAACACATTCTATCTATTAACAATGTTTGCTTGTTAGAGCATTTATTTTTTGGTCAAAATGTGGAGTTGTTTTCATTTTCTTTATTTTTTAAGATGAAAACAATCAAATTATAAATAGTTTCGTAGATACATTAAATCATGATGAATAATTAATTATTGATGATTAATTTGCGCAGACCTGCTAAAGTTGATAGCTATTTTTTCTACTTTTCGTATTATTGAAATAGCTAGTTTTAAGTGTTAATGAGTTCCTGTAACTGGTCACAGGAACTCATGCATGCATTGTAATATCTTACATTATGTCGGCCGGTCACTGTAAATTCTAACTTTACTTCAGTCCAAAAATCCCCGGGCAAAAAACAGTTTAAAAAAATTAGGTACCGAAAATCTGTAAAACCATCCAGATTTTTGGAAGCATATTTCGAAACTATCCAAAAAATATCCGATCAAAAAATCCTAAAAGAAACACCATGATTTTCGCCAGAATTTAAAACAAGACATGCCAAAAAAGTTAAAAAAAATACCGTGAATTTGCGTGCAAAACCCTGTACCACCGCTAGTATTCCCCAAGCTTCGGTGGAAGTTTGTGTCGGCAACCAGGTGCTGTTCGCAGACGCTGCCGTTAACTTGTTACACAACTTCTACTAGAAATTGTTCCGTTTTTTTGTTTCTTTGTCCCTACTTTGCGCGGTAAGAAAATTTTTCTGAACAGACTTTTGTGTTCGTTTTTTGGGCATTTCCGCTGTGGTTGTGACGTGTTGAGGGTTTTAAATTTGTGGGACTTTGTTCATTGACTTATATAGTAAGTAGTTTTTCTGACGCCACCATTTTTCACGTTTTTTTTTCATACCTACATAGGTACATAATAATCTAGATTTTTGAGTAAGAATGATTAATGAGGTGAAAGTTAATGACATGAAATACTCCGTGGCATTCGAAACATCTGTCCTTTTTAACTCATTCCATTTTTTCTCGTTCTACAGAAAATGACAACTTTTTTGTCCAATCCTTGAATAATCTCTTTGTTGACAGCAAAAGTGCTAAAAAATGTTTGCCACAAACATTTTTTTTTTGTCAAATCCTTGGATAAAAATAGCTTAAGACAAGTATTAAGTGGCCTATTCACTATAAAACAAGCCAGCACAGTGTGCAATCAATGTGCGGCTGACTGCAGCCGCACATTGATTGGGGAACAAAATTGCGCAACATCGGTGTATGAAGCATACATAATAATTCACTCATTCCGTTCATGTGAACGATCCTATGTCAGTCATCATTCGCACCCTGCCAGTGTAGCACGTATAATTTTTTATTATTAATGTACCTTGTGCTTCAATTTCAATACAGTCCACGATATCATTTTATTTATCATTTTATCATATTATTTTATATATACTGGTGACATGCATAAGTCTAAGGATTGAAATATCTATTGACAAGTAGCTTTCATCTTTACATAGAGCACAGAATCACCGCGCTGGTAGCGATTAAAGTGGTAGCTAAACCGAAACGAACTCGTCACGCGGCCGGCTATTCTCGGTCGTGAACGCGTGACAGTAAAAATGTCGTTATTCTTTTATGGTGAACGTGTATAATTAAAAAGACCATGGCAGAAGCCCATACATTATTTTAGCTGAGATTAAATTTCTACGTCTTTAAATGAAATGATCTGGTTTAACTCAAGATCATGTTCTGAATTAGTTTGTGCACGATTTTTTGTTTGAGAACGCCGAACATAAAAGATATTCAGTCATGATCTTTTGTATGGATGTCTGGGTAATTTTTAAAGTGTGTTTAATAGATAATATTATTCAATTTCGTGGAAGTAAATGAGGCAATATCGCATCGCAAAAACGTAGACAATTAATGGAATTTCTATCGTATATAACTCACTTTCAGACGCTCAAATTTATGTCAGCTACGATTTTGCCATTGTTCTTTATGTTCGGACGACCATATCTTTACAATTATCTATGGTTTTGTAGGTGACTGGAAAATATCAAAGAAATATTTTGTATGACTTGGCAGATCTCAGTAATAGAATGTATGAATACGGATATGTCAAGATTGTCACGCAGTTGGTGTCTGAAGATGCCCAACGTAACCGAGGCATATCTAAGAAGTGTTGGTCGCTTAAAAACAGTGACGGACGATAAGATTTTTTTTTAAATTGATGAATAAAAATTGTTTCCGTTGGCATAAAATGCAAGCATTGTTAACTTACAAATCAAAATAGATAATTAACAATGACACTTATACAAAATGATTAATTTAGTCACTATTTACTTTAAACACAATTTAAAACACAAATACTTCATAACATAATAATCCCCGAGCAAGACGCTCAATACAATATGCAAACACTTATAAACTGCACGGATCTTGCTTACTTAATGCTGTGACTGCTAAACTTGCATACGCCATGGAGGAACTTTTGGGCAAACGAAGCTGAAACACTTGGGCATTATAGCGAAGGTAATTGTGGGCAAACTTTAGATAAACATACAGAAGTTAAATAGGATATTGCAGTATTATGAACTAGCTGAGTCTGTGGAAGTCATGTATTGATATTCGTATTAGCTTCTGTTTGCAGCTCCGCTCACGTAAAGGTCGGGAATCACCCTAAGGGCGCACTCAAACACACACTCTCGGGATAAAAACTATCAAATATCCCTCTCATAGATCCAATCTACTTCCGTACTAAAATCAATCAATATTGGTTCTGTGGATTACGCGTGTAAACTTAACAAACATACATACAGACATGACGATTGTTAAAAAGAGATTGAAAAAATTCTATTCGTGACCCGCACAGGAGACACGAGATATAAAATATAAAACAAACAAAAAAAAACATATGAAAAAAAGGAACCGAAGGAAGGATGGATGCTGTCAGTAGTTCTTGAAACACGTCTTGTGTTTCAAGAACTATACAGCTTTATTACTGTAGTGGCAAATATTAACATTTGGTATTTATTGCAGATGTCCAAATCGCCAGTGACTACTGAAAACCAGTGGGCATGACATGAAATGAAATATATTATACCTACCTTCTTTGGTTTTTAAAACAAGACGAACTTTTTATAACTCTGTTTTGTTCCGTGATCAAAAAAAACGATTTTATAACAACTTAAAAAAAGAACCGGACGAAAAGAAACAAAACAAACAGTTTACTTTTAAAATCAAACCGCTTAACAATTCACACTTGTTAGCATTTGCCGAATTTCCAAATATTTCCAACAGTGCCCGAGGGCCGATCTTTTATCAACTTTTTTATTAAACTGTTAACAAAAACGGAACAAATTTTTATTATTTATTTTACGTCGATTTATACATTCAGATGGGTGTTTTGAATAAAGTTATCAAACTTGCTTGACTCTGTATCTCAGTAACGAACAATATTTTGTAAGCTATTTAATTTTCGGGACAGATTTTGAAAAGGTACCCATCAAATGATTGATAGGCAATCAATCATTTGGTGCATAATCTAAAGGTTTACTAACTAAAGGGTCATTTAAAATATCAGTCCATCTGTTTGAAAATTAATTTCATGGATTACAATTTATGGAAGGCAAATTTTCTATCTCTTCGTTTATAAAAACGAGACAGTGTCGTTTTCTAACACCCCCACAAATCTTTTCAATCGCAAAGAAAAACGTCCAAACACAGTTTAAGAATTCTCTGCCAAGATAACTCTAATTTGTGTCTACCTCTCACAACCCTAAACAGTTGTATACCACCCCGATCGGCTATCTAAATTAGTTTTTTGCAAGGCAGCGTAAAACAACTCAAACACTTCTTTCACTTTATCACGATAGGGTCTTAATTAAAAAGTTAAAAGCAATCAAAACGATATTTCAAGAAAATGGGTTCTGTTAGCGTCGTCATCAAGTCGTATCGAGTTATTAAAGTCACTCCGGAATAGGGCGGAGATAATAAACTTTCGTTGAAATCCGGTGGACACTTTAGGAACGTCTGTTATAACGTACTAAAGCTAGACTGCTGCTATCTGACAAAGTTCATATTTTGAACCATAGACGAAAAACAAAAACCGCGTAGTAATAAAAATCACTGTTTATCAACTATAAATCGTTTGCGAGAGTTTCCGGTGTCAAAAAATAAACATGATTGCGCACTTTCGAATAGGAATTGCAAGTTAGAATCAATCACTTGATCTTAATAAAACTAGGTTTATAAACATTAGGGGGTTTTATTTTTTATCCGGAATATATTGATTGTAGAAAAATAATGCTTAGGCAGATCATAGACAACTTTTTTCTCATTACGATGGCATCTAAGAACTAAAATTGACCAACAGTCAGATAGCGGTACTCTAGCTACAGGAGCGCAGTGTTATTCTTTAAATCCACATTAATTTGGTTCAATCTAAGGGGGATTAGGTGGCTGATTCTGAATGAGAGTTTATTCGTGATTGTGAGAACCAGTCTCTGATTCCCAAGTGAGTTTGGATTAATATTGCGCTTGAGTGCGAAGTGTTTTCAAATTCAATTAATTTCTAGATGCTATCGGGTTTTTTCCCGGTATCTGATGGACGTCTTTAGGAATTAACTTGAGTACATGTCTGTTTGGATTAAGTGCTGCTGGGAATTAAGTTTGTCTTCTAAGAATTTATAGAGGCGCCATTTAAGTGTTTTTTTTAGTGGAGTGGCCTGCCACTTTGATATTTTAGTTTTATATACGAACTTATAATTTTGTAGATCTTTGATAATCGTTATGATGATCAGAAGCCAGATCTGACACCAGTCTTACCAATGTACATTTTAATCAGTTACTGGGTTATGGAGATCATCACCATCATCAGCTTTTTAATGTACCCACTGCTGGGACACAGGCCTCTCTGTGAGAGAGGGAATGGACCGTTATTTACCACGCGAGCCCAGTGTGGGTTGGTGGATGTCACATGTCTTCGAATATTTGGTTCTAGGACATGCCGGTTTTCTCAAAAAAAAATCCTTCACCGTTTAGTAAGCAATGGTGATGAAATAATTTACACAAAGTAAAGCCCTACATGGGTTTGAACCCGCAAGCTACGACACCATTTACCATTACAACAGGGCCACCACTGCTCGTGGAGATCATATAAGCAGTCAATCCATGTAAAACACAGGCACTTCTCTGCATCTAATTACTATTACTAATGTAATTGGGACAAGCCTAGGCAGATATTGACATTTTTTTTGACACGTTTTTTGTAATTTTAAAAATTTCATTGAACTCTCTCATACTTTCACTTACTTACTTAATATCACTTTAATTTTTATAAAAAAAACTTGCTAATAACATAACAACATTATTATTATGATTATATTTTTTATTGTGCACCACAAAAATATTTATACAGGACAAACAATCATAAAAGCAAGTGTACATTGGACGGTCTTATCGCACAGGGCAATCTCTTGCAGACAACCTTTGGATGGACTGAACGAGAGGAGAGGAATTTAGGGTTGTCAGTGTACAATATATCTTAAATAATAATACTCAGACATAATATCATAAAATACATACATGCAACATTACATAATATACTAATAAATAACAAAATATCACAGAGAAAGGAGATGACTAATTATAGTGAAAGGAAATGCTCCTACACCATTTTTTTGAATATTGGTAAGGATTGAGCATGCCTCGCTTCAATAGGTAATGCATTCCACAAACGAACTGCTTGAACTGTAAAAGATCTACACTCACAACGTAATGTTCCAATTATAAATTCAAAAAATATTCTATAAACACGTACTTTACATCCGTGGATAGGTAAAATTTAAAAAGAACAACCATTACAGTGCAGCATTTTTCTTCGATTTTCAAACAACTGCACCATAAAATAACTTTTAAATTTTTATAGCACACTTTTACTTTTAATTTATTGGCGCTTATGGGCTCCTTGATTTACTGTCGAAAAGTAGTGTCATGTCTATGGAGTCGCGCGCTGATGAGAATTTGAATTGCCTGCCATATCACATAGTTTTTCCGTTTCCACTTTTTGTTATATTCCAAATGCATGAGTGAAGATAAAATAGTGTATTCAACGACATATAATTGGGTATTAAAACACTCGCGTGTTATTATTATCACATTCGGCTTCGCCTCATGTGACAAACCCACGCTTGTGTTTTAATAACCCCCATTATATGACCATTGCATAAACTACTATTATCTTCACTCACAACGTAATGTTCCAAATATGAATTAAAAGAATATTGTATAAACACGTACTTTATATTCGTGGATACACAAAATAAATAAAAAAAACCATTACAGTGCAACATTTACCTTCGATTTTCAAACAACTGCATCATAAAATAACTTTTAAATTTTATAGCACACTTTTACTTTTAATTTATTGGCGCTTATGGGCTCTTTGACTTAATGTAGAAAACTAGTGTCAATGTCTATGGAGGCGCGCGATGCGCAGTCATGCGCAATGAGAATCTAAATTGCCCGCCATACCACATATTTTTTCCGTTTCTACTTTTGTTTTATTTCAAAAGTATAAGTAAAGATAAAGTAGTGTATGCAACGGCATATAATTAGGTTATTATTATCACATTCGGCTTCGCCTTGTGTGATAGACCCACGCTCGTGTTTTAATAACCCCAATTATATCACCATTGCATAAACTACTATGTCGAAGAAGGATGTGGAATGCATACGTGTACTTAATTTTACATTCATTATACTAAACATACATAGTAGGGTACGTAAAGGTTAAATTCAAACAGCATATTTTTTGTCGCTTGGCACGGTCACAAGGGCAATAGTTGGAGTGCACTTATTGCAACCGTAAAGCAGGTTTTAACGGTGCATGTTCAGCACTACGTTTCTTCAGACAGAATTATTGGGGAGTACGAGTTTGGGACCCAACTTTATTTGGCCCGTGGTTTATAAGGTGTTTGGTGTTTTTACATATTTCTGTAAAAACAAGTCGTGCGCCCGATTCCTATTTAAACCTGTTAAGGTATAAGTTTTTAAAAATCCACCCTAAATCATATAAGAATAAAATAAGTCATGTTTCTAGACCCAACGGTTTAGGTTGTGCGTTGTCTGGCACTGAATTTTGAAAGTCCACTATCGTGCTGCCCTGCTACGCCATAGATGATGCGGCTACGGAAGCTACTTCGTAGCACGTTTGGTAGTTCTTTGCTACGATAATTTAGTGTATTCTAAACATGTCTATGAAGGAGTAGATTAATGTCGGTGAAAGAAATGATTTTGTTCCATTGTTGAATAAACAATTAAATGGGCTATATTTTGTATGACATTTTCATAAGTGTCAATAACTGAACCAATAACTATTAACTACACAGCTATGAACTTCAATAAACCTCAAAAACATATTATTTAGACACCAAATCGCGGTCTTGATCCATGATCTCGTCTATCATAATTTCAGTGAAGTATCGTTGACGCATATTATCTCTTTATTCTTTGTGAAAGTTTGTCTCCCTCACCATTTTATTGAGTGATTTTTCATGTAGTCTACCGACAGCTGTGATATGTTCACTGTCTCGTGTGACTAACTGACGACTTGTTGATTTGTTTTGCAAAACTATAATTACTGTCCAAAGGACAATGACTGAAAAAAATATTTGATTGAACTCAGGGTCATCTTCTGAATTAGTTTGTGCAAGAATTTTTTTTCGAGAATGCCGAGAATAATAGACATTCAGTCATGAACTTTTGTAGGTTATATCTAGATTCTGGGTATAATGTGTTAAATAGGTAATCTTATTAAATTTCGAGGAAGTAAAAGGGAAATTATGCATTCGTATTTTCCTTACTTAGTCATTTCAGCATGAAATTTAATATTAGGGGTTAAAGTATGAAATTGCCCATTTGTAATGAAAAATTGTTTTTTTTTTTTAATTTAACATATTTATTTAATCAAAATAATTACCTTTATTATCTATACATTGCTACCATCTAATAGGAAGGTCATTTATGCCTTTGCGATAGAACTCTGGTGATCTAGATACGACAAACTGTGTGAAAGCATTTTGTACTGCCTCCTGAGAATAAAACTTTTTATCACGTAGAAAGTCGACATTCGAATGTTGCACATTTTTTACAAGAAGAACTTCATAGGTACCATGTGAAAAAAGTTTCACTCAAAAATCTCAAACCATGAAGGTTCTATGTCAATTCGAAGTACCTATTACAATAAATCGGCAATTTCATACTTTAACCCCTATTACTCTTTGGGAAGAGTGTATTTATTTATTTATACTAAGTGACTTTGACGTGTATCAAAAGGTCGTCGTCACTTTCACTTCTTGTTTGAATGGCACTAGATGTGAATAATTTACACAATTCCGCCAATTTCAGGGTTACAGTGGATAAACGAAGGAGATTGATCGGTAAGAAGAAAAAAGCTTTATAATTGCCAAATTATGACGCTGATGGCCGGTGGTGAATTTACCTAAAAAAAATAAGAGAAAACACTATTGTACCACACCGTGTTAGTAATATATGTTAATAGCTATTTATGCAACTGTTATGTTATGGACGGTCTTTTAATACGAGTGCCATTTTTCGGTACAAGCGTAGCGCGTATCGAAATAGGTGGGCACGAGTTATTAAAAGACCAATAACGTACAGTTGCATACAAGATTTTATCTACGAAGGAAGGAATAAAACACAGATATAGACAAATAAGTATTTCTAGTAGAAACTTAACTACACACTGAGTATTGTTTATTTATATGTAGATTTTGTATTGTACAATTATTAAAATAAACAGGAATTGCAGAATTACAGGCTGAACTTGTAGATGGGCCTGGAGACATGCATTGCGGTACATTAATGTTAACTTCGTTTAATGTATTTTCTATAGAATTAAATATTGTTTTTATTTAGTCTTTATTAGGTATAAGGCAAAGATCTTGTAGCCACAACAGCCAAATAGTATACGATACTTTTATTCTAAACTTGTTCCATTTTTAAAAACATCATTTACATTGTCTCGATTTCGAAGTAATATTATAGGTGCCTGGCTGTATGTTCAGAATGTCTTTGATTGTGTTTTAGAATATATGACGATTCGCATAATGCAACCCGATGTCGTTATGGGTATCATAATGAAACCGCTGTCAATTTTGTAATTCAAATATAACGAAACCGAAGTAGATAAAATATAATAAAGGGACAACACAAAAATAATATCACAGTTTAATTGTGTTAATGATAATAAATCGGGAAAAAAAGGATACGGAGAGGGAGAATCTACAATTGATAATAAACGTTTCATATTAATAGGACGAGGAATATTGGGCGTTAGGATGTTGTAAAAGGGAGATTGTAATTTTGGACAGTCAAAAAACAAGTGGTCAGTAGTGCCTTCGCCTATACCGCATTCAGATAAAAAAGCATTAAGAGTATGTGTGAAAGTGTCCCTCACCTTAATTTTGTGTAAATGTACAGGAGTACAGGCATGACCGTGGCGAAGACGATAGATAACAGATGTTGAGAATTTACTTAATCTACGGTACCTAAAAAACCAAGGTTTTACTGAAATGTTAGTTTGAATGTCACCATAGTATTTCCCTGTTTGGTTTTTAGTCAATTGCCATAACCGGTCCCAGGAACGGATGGAAGGACCATACGTGGATAAGCGAGCGAACATAGATCCTCAGAAACAATATGGGAATGTTGTGGTGATCCAGCATAGATATAAATCTAACTAGATGACGCGATTGTATGTAATTCCCGTGCCAAAAAACGGCGTAAAGTTACGATCAATGATCGTAATCTGAGCTTTTCATACAGCGTTATCGGCAACAGAAATCCACCGAAATCTAGAAAAATGCCTTTTTATGACATATTGAGCTGTAAAGAATGTATAGAAAAAGTTGTCTGAGGCATTGGAAATGTTTTCTTTCATTGGTAAGTAAATTTGTTTTTAAATTGTTTGTGAAAAAGTGGTTCGTTTGGTTTTCATACAGTTGGAAAGACTTGCATTATCTAGTTAAATTTATGTCTGTGGCGAGTAGAGTACCTAGTAAGAAGTGACCTGAAATATATCCCTATTCTATGTACCCATAGAATAGGGATTATTCCTAGGTATCAAAAACTATCTAGTGCGTCAGTTACAATATAAAAAAAAAACAATAAAATCCGGTTGTTCTCTCTTCTTTCTTTCTTTTGTATCGCGACGTACGTTATCTAGTTAGATTTATGTCTGTGTGATCCAGTCTGTATTTTTAGCATAGGAGTCGACAGTTTCATTACCTGGAATACCACAATGGCTGGGAATCCGTGCAACGTTCACGTTTATCCTACGAAGAAAACAATTGTATACCGCCTCCCTAATTTTAAGAATAACCGGCAATTTTGATTTAGACCGAAAAGGGTTATAAAGAATAGACTAGATACAACTTTGGGATTCAGTGAAGATAACAGATTTATCTAAATTGTGGGAAAGGACATAATTGATAGCTTCTAACAGAGCAATTGATTCTCCTGTAAATACAGATGTTGTTGGAGGACATTTATAACTAAGGATGATTTTAAATTTGGGAATCCAAACCGCATCTGTAAATATAGTCAACCATCCATTAAATTTTTATTTGTCACTTCACTAATTTGTTTTGCCAAGCCAGTAATGAGTCTTTATCAATTCCGATATTCAAATAAACAGTGGTACGAAAAATAATTACATCATAAGGAATAGAAAAAAGGGGGTTTAAGTTGAAAATGCATAACTTGATGCAATAGATTGGAGATTGAAGTAACACTTCGAAGTAGGCATGGGATATTATTGGAAGATAATTGAGAGCAAATATTTTGGAGTGGTAGCAATTTAACAGGAAGCGGGTTGGAAGAATTTTGTAATAATTTAAAAAGAAATCTGTCACATAAATACTGAATACGAAAATGAAGTAGAGGTTCCACACATTCTACCTGCATAGCATTGATGGGTGAGGATTTCATTGCGCCTAAGATAATCCTTAGACATCTGGACTGAGCACCGAACCTTGAGGAAGACCTCTCCAGATAACTATGGGAGGAAGGGAGCCATTCGGAGTTCTGATTATGACGGTTCTGGCCATCAAGTGATTGCAGATGAACCTAACCATCTTCTCAAGGACACTCAGCTGTAGAAGTTTCTTCCTGAGAACCGGAAGAAGGATATGATGTGGATGACAATATGGGGTCAACAATGCGACACTAAAATGATATTGCTTGCTTTGGAAAAATTCGAAACTATAAAATAAACTTAAACACCATCATTATTTCAACCAAAAGACGTCCGCTGAACATAGGCCTGCCCTCTACAAAGTGTCGCCCCATCGACCGGTGTCGTGTACCTAAATATCTGATTTAACAAACTAAACAGGATAGGTCGACTGGGTTTTGCCAATCCTTGATTAGCAATTGTGACTTGTATAGAGAATAGAAAAAACACACTTAATTTATGGAAAATATTATGCATGTGTCAAAAATAATCCCTAAAAACATAATATGATAAGGTTGACTCGAAATATTGTGGGAACTACATACAGGTAGAAAACGCTATCTTGCAATGAAAAAGCTTTCAGTCAAATAAGTCTATCAAAACCGAAGAGCATTACTTACCTTCCAATAACTCTCCCTAAGATGCGGCCACTGGTCAACAATGGCGGTGTGTATGGCTTCAATACCAGCAAACTTGCTGCCTAACCTCAAGATGAACAGCATGAAGAAGAATGAGATAGAACACATCTTCGCGACCGGCATCTGGAGTAACGCTTCAGGGTAAGCCACGAAGGCTAAGCCAGGTCCTGCATCCGATACATCTGCAAATGAAATTGCTTTTGAATGTTTTGCTAACAATGGTTAAGCCCATGGTCCTGACTGTCATTTATAAATCTTTGATAGTTTTTACGGGTACTCAGAAGCCAGAAATTGTAACACCAGTCTTGCCAAAAGCTATCGTGTTACCCAGTTATTAGGATGTGGAGGTCAGATGGGCAGTCGCTCTTTTTGCGAATCGGTAAGACTGGAAGCTGACGAAAGTTAAACAGATTGAATGACATATTGTCAAGAAAACCCTATCAAATATCAAACACGACATGTGTGCAAAACACTACGAGATCTAAAATTATTATCAGAAGAGGGAACATCAAAACATGAACATGAAACAGCGCCTAATATAATATTTAAGAACATCATCATCATCATATCAGCCGAAAGACTTCCACTGCCGGACAAAGGCCTTCACCAAGCGTCGCCACATTGACCGGTCCCCAACCTTCACCAGGTCAAAGATCCACCTAGCGGGAGGCCTTCAAACGCAACGTCTCCCGGTTCGCGGTCGTCACTCCAGAACTTTTCTGTCCCATCAGCCAACCATTAATATTATAAAATTGTGTTATCATGAGATAAGAACTATGATATTGATGTTATGGTGTCAAGTTATGCAATACTCGTAAAAGCTTTGCTGATAGACAAAAAGTAATTAAATAGGCAAGCGTGCTTCACCGTCGACCACATCATCGCTTACCATCAGGTGAGATAGTGGTCAAGCGCGAGCCTATTTACAATAAAAAAAAAAAAAAAAAAAAAAGACATATTAAGATTTATTTCCAACAAAGGAAACAAACAATCAAACAATCTGTCAGAACAAACACAGAAACAATATAACAATAACAAAAGATATTTTTTTTATTGATATCACAAAGTATTGGACAAGATTCTGCAAACTAAAAAGAAGATAGGTACATTTTAAGGAAATATTCCGAAAACTTTTGGACCGCCTCTCGTAAGCCCGTCACAGTCAATTAACCATTCAAAAACTAAAACTGCACGTCACCATGTTTTTTTTTTCATAAAATTTATTGAACCCATACACATCACTACTGTAAATCGTTCAAAAGCGTCAATCTTCTATCCAAAGTCATACATAAAAACATATCATTGATCCAAATATCCAATACAAAGCATACCGTGAGAGTCTCACAAAATACGAAACACGTAGGTAACTAAAACTACACCACAAAGCGGATGAAATATTTACAGTTTAATCAATCCATTATCTTGAACCAGAATACAAACAACGCTTGCATTCGTAACGGTGAAATCAGCATGGGATCGAGTGTTCGCCGTGGATTGAAAGGAACTGATACAATACACCGACGAGCTACAATGCTCTAGAGTTTGATTAAAATTTAAACCTATTTTTCGCGTTCGGATTTTTTTTTTCTAGTTTGCATGTATCTTTGATGTATGTATGATATTGAGAGTTTCGGAACATTATAAGAATTAATAAAGAAAAGCCGGTTAAGTTTTATATTCTAATCTAAATTGCTGAAGTGGCACACAATATTAATGTCTTTATTTTACGTTTTTAATATCTGTACTTACCTACATTGTTATAGTGTGACTTTCATGTGCCAAATAACATGTCTTCTTCTTTATTTATTTCTATCTTTTTAGAATAATCATAAAAGCTGTTCTTTTGGTGTTTTTCTTTCTTCCCTCCTCCTTCGTTTCACGTAACTGTTGGAAACAAACTTACATTATACAATTCCTTTAAATTATACGTAATACATAAGAAAGTATTCTTGGATTTCACCACTGTCGCAGGTAATTCCCTAGACAAACACTTTCAGGAAATCAATTTATTAGTAATGCATGTACCTAAGCCAATATGCTAACTCAGTTATTTTTGGCTTGAGGTTACCTCCCAAGTCTCGACATTCCAGTTTTTGTTAACGAAAAAAATTAGTACCTACCCAAGCCCCAACTTCCAAAAAAAAAGTTATTTTTCACTTTGTAGTATTTTTATTTGGAAGTCGGTAACACTTTTTTATGTTTTGTATTGTTAGGTACCGTTTCAATTCTTAACAGCTGAACAGATGTAAATGAAATTCGGCACTCGGGTAGACCATATGTCCTGGATTAGGCTTTTTTATTCCGGGTATACGTTTCTTTGATATTTCAGAGGATTTCCGTCTTTCGCGCGGGTGATGAACAGCCGCTGGCAGAAACTAGTATATTACAAATGAGAAGTATGTTTATATGTTTGTTATTCAATCACGACTCAACGGCTGAAATACCATATAGCGAAGCCTTAGGCCAGGATTTAGGCTCATATTATATCAATAGCTATTTCCATATTTGACATACAAAACAACAGTACAGTAAATTAATCTATTATCATTGCAGTTCAGGTGTAACGCATAATGTTTTCGCTCAGTTGGTGTGTGTTCACAGCTCCGCGGCATTACAGCGCCCGGATTAATCAACTGGAGGTAATCGTACAGGAAGGATTTTTCGCACTTTTTGAACGTACAAGCGTTGATGTTTAATGGTTGGTGGACGAGAGATTCGGTTTGTTATTTATAAAGATTGTATTGTTGTTATGGTTAAACTGGCTACGGCTGCATAAAAAAAAAACAAGCAAACAAATCTAAGTTTTGACATTAACATAAGAGAAGAAGCTATCGCCTGTGCTTTTCCTACTCATCTTCTTTTGTATCAGCACGAGATATGTAATAAGTTCGCAATGGCTAAACGGTTAACCGGACAATTATTCCGGTTGCGGAAATATATATCATCACACGGGAGGATCACGCCTGAGATTTCGCAGAAACTTAGTTCCATAAGAAGCACCTAACAAGACAATCTTCCTTGATGAATAGATTACAGAAACCAGGAATGCAGTGATAAAAAGAAAAGTACACATTCACCATCAGTATCATCTCCCATTTGTAGCGCCTGTAAACGCACACGGTACAGCCAAATTTCACTAGAGACAAGAACTATCAATTGGGATTCTCTTATTCAACTTCTCTTGTGTGGGCACAAGATATACAAGCTCAGACTATAATGGCTAATAAATGAGCCAGGCAGTCAGTGAGAATATCAAAATAATGAATATCGTCACACGGCGGACATACGTTCGAGGCATCCTAGTAACTTAGTTCCATAAAAACACTTTAAACGATAATTGGCCTTGATGGATTTATCATAGAAACCAAGAACACATAGATGAAAAGAAAAGTACTCACCATCAATGTCAACGCCCATTAATTGAGCCTGAAAGCCTAACACGGAGAATATAGCGAGCCCAGCGAATATAGATGTGAGGAAGTTCATGATACTGATGAAAATGGCGTTGAAGTGACAGTTTTTGTTAAACTTGTTATACGCAGCGAACGTCACGAGAGACCCGCAGGCCACGCCAAACTTGTAGAAGATTAAGAGGAAGAAATAAACGGGTTATATGTGTTGAAGAAGGAGATTTTCTTGTGGCTAATTTGAAATAATCTGAGACAGTAATAATTAAAACGAAAATTAGGATAGTTGTATTTTTATGGGCAAAGGTTTCGGCTATAATCGAATACTATATATACTTTTTGAATAAAAAGTGCTTGAAAAGCATTTACATGCTTTGAGCATACCTATTATTTTTTGATGACCCTAATTTTGATCTCAATCTCGCCTGATGAACAGCAATACACGAGGTCTATGATGGAACGAGCATGTCTAAGAGGTTACTCATGTTTTGAAGGCTGACCGGGTAGGTATTATGGTTTCCTAGACAGCACAGAGGTCGACATAAAATAAATATGGAGCAGAAGCGCTGCCTTCTTTAAGTAAACCAATATTCAATATTCTACCTGTTCAATGGTATATTCAAGCAGCGCTTTAAAAAAAAAACGTGAATTCCTAGAATATGACTGCTGTATCGTGGGTGCGTTTACAAACATTTAAATAATTTTAAAATATTACAACTCACAAAGAAAGAGAGCTGGGGTGGCCCAGTGAGAGCAGTGATGGCCAAGTGAAAGCAGTGGTGGCCAAGTGAGAGCAGTGGTGGCCCAGTGGTAGCGGCCGCGCCTTACAAGTTGTAGGTCTTGAGTTCAAACCTAGGCAAGCGCTTTAATTTGTTTAAATTATTTCATCACTACTGCTCTCAAAACGGTGATAGAAAACATTGTGAGGAAACTGGCATGTCTTAGAACCAAAAATTCGACAACATGTGTCATCCACCAACCCGCACTGGGCCCTCGTGGTGGATTACGGCCCATTCCCTCTCACAGAGAGGAGGCCTATGTCGCAGCAGTAGGAACATTAACAGGCCGATGATGATGATAATGATGATTTCACAAAATGCAAAAAACAATAAGTTTCTAGTTATAGGAACAAGGATACTGTTTTATAGTTATTTACAAAACAAACAACCAGTTAAGCAAACAATACAGGGCACAACAATGGCTACAATATTTCCAAACAAAATATCAAAACAAACGCAGGTGATTTCTTTTTGTTTGTCAACATTTGTGGTCCCGAGTGTGTTGAATTGAATTCGTGTTTTAATTTTAGCCCTAGGTATCTATTGTGTCTACTGTTATAATACTTTTTGCTTTGTCTGTAAACTCGTGTTCCTTTCCTTTGAAACAATAATGAAGCCGTTACAGAAATAAATGCTTGATTATTTTATAATCTTAACTGTTTCTATAACTTATTATATATAAGCTGTCCGAGCTGACATCTTCTTATTGTTGATTTGCTATTATGTTCACTAGGGTTGGCCACTGATGTATAAAGAAGGAGCTTTTTGTCATAATGTGTAGGAATGCTGATCAAAGTGTAATTTAGTATATATTACATCTAAACATGAATACATAATAGTAGATTGTTTACCTAGGGAGCAAACATCTTTTCAAATAGATGTTTGCTCCCTAGGCTGCGAGAGTGTTTTTTATTAATCCAGAGTGCAGCGAGGGATTCAAAATATGTACTAGCGAGCTAGTAAAAATAGTGATGCTCCCGACGTGGATACTCTACTTTTTATCACCCTCTATGAGAAAATGAGTAAGTCTCAGAAAACAGTGTCTCAGGTTGTAGTTTTTGAAAAACTTGATTATAATACTTTCACTTGAGGAAGATGAACTCATTTTTTATAATTCTAAAATCTGATTTTTAAACAACTACGAACGAAGGCAGATTGCATTAAATTTCGCGCGTTGTTTATTTGTTATCAACTTTTTTTTTTATTTGCTGCACTCTCAGTTTTTCAGCCAGTCGCTTATTCAATACATTGTTCCCGCACATTCCGCAAATTCCACATTCCAAAATCAAAGCAATTTTGGTCCCTAAGGGATTAAACTCCGTTGCCAAAGTTGAGGTGGTGATTGCTGTGGTTCATGGAGTCTTCCTTTTCAAATGCGGACACTCTTTCATCAAACAGGTTGCTCATTTCAGCGATAGTGCGGATGATTGCTTCCATGATTTTCAAACTGAAATATGTAAATATATAATAACAAATGTTGTGTTTTGAGGTAATAACACTTCACCGGCAGGTAGTGACGATTAACTAACAATATATGTCATTAAATTATAAAATTGTTATCTATTTCCATTTTTAATGTTTATTTGAAATAAAGTGAAAAAATTGTTGTTTGACTTTTTACTACCCACTTTACTTCCAGTTAATGTCAAGAAAGACTGATAATATTTTGCATGCGTGATTTCTGCCCCATCTAGCATTTTTATTACTATTAGATTAAAAGTATCCGAAAAAATATATTTTCGGCCTACTATACCTATTCAAAAATTAAAAATAAACACAAGATGTAAAAGAACTACAAAATCTAAGACAAGAGCTGAATCAAACAAAACAAAACAAAACACGAGAAATTGAGATTAAGTAAAATGTATAGAGAAGTTAACCATCTGATAAAACATGTATAACGTAAACTGGGCACGCAACAACGACCAGGTTTCGCCCTTCTTAGAAACAGAAGTGGAACTATCGATCAGAAAGTTAAAGACTGAGAGGAGCACTGGCCCAGACGGCATGACTAACGAAATGGTCATAGCAGGAATAGGGAATAGACAAATTAATCGCTCTTCTCAATAGATTGTTTAATTTAATTTTACAACAGGAAAAAAATCCCTTACAGTGGACGTGCTCGTAAATAGTCCTGCTATACAAAAAAGGCGATCCAAAATCGATTTCGAACTACTCTTCTTCTTTTCGTGTGAGGATGTGACCATCTCTGGTGTCAAAGTTAATTAGCCGCCTCTGGGAACCCCACAGGCCTCTGACTTGGCTATTTCAGACTTACATTAAGTATATAAGTCCAGGTTTTCTCACGATGTTTTCCTTCACCGTTGCCTGTGATGTCCAAGATAAACTTAGAAAGTACATATGAATTTGAAAAAGTCACATTGGTACTTGACCGGATTTGAACTCACGACCTCAAGCACGAGAGGCGAGGTCTTAGCCACTGGGCCACCACGACATTCGAACTACTGACCTATCAGCTTGATGTTTTGTATGTACAAAGTTTTCACGTCAAATGCTTCGAAGAATAACAGTGCTGATAGATGAGAATCAACCAGTTGAACAGGCAGGGTTTCGAGGGAAGTACTCGGCAGTAGAAAATAACCACACTCTGAATCAGGTAATAGAGATATATATAGAGTACGACAAACGTCTATACATTGCTTTTGTAGACTATTCAAAGGCATTCGACTCTATATCACACAACTCTATCTGGCAAGCTCTAACAGAACAGGGTATCAACACTGATTACATATACCTCATCAAGGAAATCTACAATAACATCAAAGCTCGAGTGAACATCGAAGTTGCAGGCCCAACATTTAAGATAACACGAGGTGTCAAACAGAGTGACCCACTCTCTCCCAAGCTTTTCATAGCAGAACTGGAACATGTCTACAGGAAACTGGACTGTCAAAATATGGGGATCAGAATAGACGGCGAATATTTATCGCAACTCAGATTCGCGGACGACATCGTCATATTTTCTGAAGAACCAGCTGAGTTACAAATGATGTAAGAAACCCTTAATGAGCATAGTGAAAATATTGGACTCGAGATTAACATAGACAAAACGAAAGTTATGACAAATAAAGAACGTGTTCCTATTATGATCAACTCAATACCAGTTTAGTACGTGGAAGACTAAACCTACCTCGGCCAAATCATATCGTTTGAAGATTGTAACAAAAAGAAGTTAAAAAAAGAAATTTTTGACACATGGAACAAATACTGGGCAATAAAAGAAATCTTTAAAAGTTCGTTTCCTCCCAGGCTGAAAACAAAAGCTATGGGTACCTGCTTAATACCTTGCCTCACTTACGCGTATCAAACATGGTCGTCAGGAACAAGTCAACAAATTAAGATTAGAACTCGTCAGAGAGGAGAATTTTATGAGTATAAAACTAAGAGAACGAGTAAAAACCTCGTTGATCAAGAAAACAACAAGATCTGGACTGGGCAGGACACATTCAGAGGCTGGAACCACAACGATGGGCCCAGATCATAACAAACTGGACTCCCAGATCTGTTAAAAGGAGAAGAGGCAGGCCTTTTAAAAGGTGGAGAAACAGCTTTGCAAAAACTGCTGGAAACCTTTGGGCCAGGACAGCTAGATATAGCTAGATTTCACACAAAAACAAAAAGGACAGCTAGACTTCGCGACAAATGCAAGCATTTGGTGGCGGTTATATTATATAACCACACCAACAGATTTTGGTGCGATCTAAAACTTTTTAATTAAGAATGATCGGAATAAAAATATAAATTGCCGTTCGTCCAACTTTTCCAGATAATTAGGCACCGCATTTATTTATTTATGGAGTACTACTCATCAGTACTGACAAAATGTTTCCGGGGAAACTCACAGGGTAAAAACGGGACCCTATTACTAAGACTCCACTGTCCGTCTGTCTGTATGTCTGTCACCAGGCTGTTTCTAATGAACCATGACAGCTAGACAGTTGAAATTTTCACAGATGATATATTTCTGTTGCTACTATAATAAAAAACTACTAAAAATAGAATAAAATAAATATTTAAGTGGGGCTCCCATACAACAAACGTATTTTTTTGTCGTTTTTTGCGATAATGGTACGGAACCCTTCGTGCGCAAGTCCTACTTACACTTGGCCAGTTTTTTTTATCACCTTTGTTGCCAAAGTCTTGAAAATTTAATAGCATTTCAAATAGCTTTAGAGGTATGCTGAACAGGGTGTAAAATCTCGCAAAACTTTAGTGTTACGACGGTTGTTGTGTCTGGTGCGGGCAACTGCCCGTCAATTGTTGCCGGACTCTTGTATGAGTTCAAATCGCGCCGAAAATTGTGGTTGAGCGATGTAGGATTTCGTGTGACGTCAGGTCATTTGTTCGCCTGTGAAGGCATAGATGACCTCTACATAGCTTTTATTTAGCCACCTCTTTGAACTATATTTAGTGAATAGTTTTCTTCTAAGCAAGCATGCTTCTTCGTCGACCACATCATCGCTTACCATCAGGTGAGATAGTGATCAAGCGCAAGCCTATTAACAATAAAAAAAAGAACTCAGTCAGATTTTCAGTTATTTTTTTTGTTAAAAGATCTTGAAGTAAGTAAATAATGTGGGGTCTTTTCAAAATAATGTTTGTTATTTTAGTGACTGCTAATAAAAAAGTCTCATAGTGCCATATTATTTAAACATTCACACACATTATTATTATGTTTATTTCTAACAATAAATTATTATAAAAAAAAAACAATAAATAATTATAAAACAACTATAATTAAAATAATAGGATAAAAAAGATGAAGATCTTTTTCAAATAATACCTACGAATTTGCGTCTTCCCAAACACGAGATGATCAAAAAATTTCCCAGTCAGGTGATAAGTAAAACACAATGCCGTCAGCAGCTCCTTCAATAGTCACTCCTTGGATGAGCAGAGCCGTCAGCATGACGTACGGGTACAGAACCGTGAAGTATAAGTACACCACCGTGCCTGGTAATTGGACTCCCTATAAAAGAATATTAAGAACCAGAAAGATCTCTTTAACTAGAAGATATGAATGAAAAGGGAATTAATGGAAATGATTCGAATGACAGAGAAGATTGGAATAGAAAAACATTTTAGCCGACCTTATTTAATATAGGACAAGAGCGGGTATAAGAAGATTTCTAAGTTTCTATATACCTGGTGTAATAATTTGAATTCAGCCACAAAAGGGTAGGATTCGGTGTTGTTGGAGAGGTGGATGCATCTGCATGCCAGTTCGTCACCATTTATTAAGTGATTATTATTTTATCATTATATTTTTTTTAGCTTACCTTGTTAACACAGAAAATCGCGATAAGCCAAGCTAACACCAGGTATCCTTTAGATGCCACTGTATCGAATCCCAGTTCTCCCAAGTATCGTCACCTCTGCCCTTTTGTTATCAACGTTATGTAATGAAGGGTGTCTCTTGACATGAAAAGGGCAAAAATCCAGACTCCGGGACGCTAAATGGCAATTTTCTAATGTGGAAACATAATAATGATATAATTAACCAACTCACTTGCAGTATACAAATATTTGTATGGCCTACAAAATAGTTGTTCCGGATCTGGGTGTCTTGTGTATGTGAGTTTAAATGTTTGGAAACGCACCCACGATACATGTTGAAGCTGCTAAAATCCTTGTAACATTTCTATACCATATGATTTTTTCATCTTCCTCTAAGCAGTCAGACCCATCATGTGGCTGGAAGCGAAGACTATTCCAAATCTGACCTATTGCCATACAATCACCTAGAAAGTAGGTCTGATCTGTTGCAACTCCCATGTTGTTTCCCTGCACAATGAGTCGTACTCACCACTGTAACAAGCTGATAGACATAATCTTTATTTATAAAAATCTCTGTAATGTTTACCGACTGTTAATAAGCAGGTTCTAAATTCAAATACTAAGTAAGATTAAGACTGTAATAATTTAGAATCTGCCAATACATCGCTTAAATAAGTTCTAATAAAGAACACAAATAAAGATGAGATGAGATCTATAAAGTATCGAGTATAACAAAAATATTAAAATCACATTCCTTTCATTTGCTTACGATACGGCAAAATACGCAAAATCTACCTAGTCAGTTGGTATAAATTATCAAGACCCTAGGTAGGATTAAAAATATAAGGATACGCCATGTTCCATAAATAAAATATTTACAAGGTAAAATAGTGTTTTTGATCAAAATCTGGAGGCAGAATCGTTGGCTTGACGGAAAAGTCCTTATTGACCGACAGGGATTCAATAAATAATTCATACTACTCTGAAAGAGCGATATGTTTTTGGTTTGGCTCTTCACTTTTATCATTCTTTATCTCTTCGTTGACATGATGTCGTTCTAAAGAAACATGTATATTATTTATTTATAGCTTAGTTTTATTTATTTCTTAATATAACTTACTTTTACATGGCTTAAATCGCAAAGTCATAACTCACCTCTATATTGCTTAAAGAGTTTCTTTTTGTTATTCTATTGCTGATATTTTTGTTATCATTTTCATTTTATAATCGTATAATCGAGTAATCAAAATTTAGACAAAAAGCTGCAACGGAATTCCACACACAACCTGACTAGATATTATGTGAATAAGAATAAAAAAAAGATGCGTGGTCGTGATGTGACTGACATAATGAACAGTCAATGCACTTCTTAGTCAACTTTGCTTGTCGATTGGAATCAAATTTTGTCCGACCAGAATGTAGCCACCTGGACATCTGTGTCGTTGGCCTCGTTCAAGTCGAGAAAGGTGCAAGTGGTTGTGCTTATCTCCTAAAGGGGCTCCACAATGGCACCGTGTTTGCTATGGGTATTGAGTTAACTCAAACCAATACACTATAACTTCTACAAAACTATATTTTTGACGTGACTGTTTGGCGATGACGTGAGTCACAAATAAAATTTCACATATAAAATTGCAATTGTAAACTATTCCAACAAGTTTTCTAAGTACTCACCACCACCTTTCTAGTAGGCGAGATAAGGAAACTCCACACATTTTCCAGACCTACAGTGTATCCGAACAGGCTACATGAACTCTAAGGAACGTCCCCATTTTGCTCTCTCTGGAGTTTCATCTCTTGCTTTATTTGCTGGCGTCCCATTGGGTTCTGTCTGAAACTAAAATAATGAACCTAATATATTGCTTTGTTTTTTAATTAAATGCTGTTTTTTAAATAAATAAGAAAAAGTTCTCGTCTTGTACAGTAGACCGCACGGAAATGGTAACAAGATCAGTATAAGCTGGATTCTTATTGTATTGAATCTCTGTACTACACTAGGCTAATTTAAAAACAAATTGGCCTGGTGTAGTCACAAACTGTTATATAAAAAGTCTGTAAATATACCATCACCATATTGGTATTTACGAATAAATTATTGATTTAAATATTAAATTAAATTGGCCAATCAAGTTTTACTACTTCAGTTTTAAAGAAAAACACTACCTATAGTTTCTTTTGTCATGAATATTAATATCGTTATTAATCACATTTGCAACCGAATTGTTGACAAAAACTTTTTACATATATGTCGTGGCCATTGCAGTTATTAGAATTGATCGCTTCATAATGTGGCTAACCATTTCATAAAATGGTTCTATGGATTTCATGATATGGCCAGCTAAAACTGACCATATCGTTTAAACATCAACGTTTGATGATATGTCAACCAATTTTGCCATATCATTAATTTTCCGAACCCCAAGGCTTCTTACGTTGTGCTCGCTTTTTGAGTGGCTTTCGTTAAATTCATGTTTTGAGTCGATACTTTACCTTTATTTTCAATTGGCGCATTGTTATTAAGAGTCTTTGGTCAACTGAACCCACTTGGAGTGGATCCGTGGAATCTCTTAACACTATCAAATTTTGAATAGGTTCACTGGACCCACTACCAAATTTCATTATTAGTAGTCACGGCGTAAAACCAAATCTTTTACTTAGTCCCAGGGTCCCAGCAACAAAGAAAATTTGGTTCAAATAAATGTCACTAGTTATTGAATTGTGTGTAATATTAAAATTTTATAGAATTGATCATAAAAATTGTATGTTCTTTTTTAATCAACTCTCCTAAGAACAAAGTTATGGTATATTGGGCTTCAAAGATTATTTGAACGGATCATTTAAAATTGGATCCAATAGATGGCGCGGTTTTAAATTTCTGAGGCATGACGCTCGATTTTTTGAAATTGTATTGTAACACATTTTGGTACAGTCAAGGGTCAAAAGTGCAATCATAATCTACCAAAACTCAAATGGCTAGTTTTTGTAGAAGAAATTAAATTATCCACAACTGACTTAATATATTGTATAGAAATTAAAGTATAGACTATTCCTAGTAACCGCGAAAAGTTGAATTTCTGCTGCCTACAAAACTACTATACTCTGGTTGTATAAAGTTTTTATTGAAACCATAAGAACATTAAGCATAGCACTCTCATATCTTAAACGACACTACGGTTACAAAGCGAATATGTCACCACATATCACAAACACTGACTGAAAAGAGCAAAATCGTCAGCCTTAACTCTAGATAATCTGGAAGAACACGGCAGAAAGGAAAGGAGGCCGACACCCAGCAGTGGATAAGTACAGTGTAATATGGTGATGATAATCCTAAAAGTCATTTATATTAAATGTTTAATGTAAAAATATTTTAGATCAATCTATGTTGCAGCATATGGCAAGTGTATAACCGTTGCTTTTGTCCAACTGTCTCCAACAAACCAGATTATTAACAAACACAAGAGAACAAGTCAGGGTTCATTGCCCTTAGTTATCCTATAGGAACTTATACCTAAGGCTCCGGATACATGTGACCAATACAGAAATTGTACTAAAACAAAGAAACTAATCATGACACGTCCACTTGGTACAAACCTCGTGTTTATGTAAGACGGTAGACCATAAACTGTGGCTAGCCTAGAGTATGAATGGGACAACCTTAAGTCAATGATAAGAGAGACTAGTATTGGTTGTTCTTATAACCTTGTCAATGTAATGTTTCTGATCCCTCATTTAAAACGAACGAAAGCCACCTGTACCTTGAATACTGTGTGGCTCCGTCGGCGTAGGCTCGAAAAAAATTAAAATTCACCATTAATAGGCTTGATTGAAGAAATACTCTCTAGTACAAGTGTCCCCTACATTAACTCATGTCTTTTCCCAGTGAGTCAGCAAGAAACCATAGAAAGCCAAATAAAAAAAAATCGCAGTATGGCCAGGGCCCTACCATAAGCTTTTATGGCAAGGTTATTTCCATAGTGCGTAAGGGACAGGTGTATTATATACTTGCATACATTTATACCTTATGCACAATGGATATAACCTTACTCTAAGAGCTTATGGTAGAGCCCTAAACATACACGCAAGCCGTTTTCAAGCAATACTGCTGTCCTATTTCAAAAACAACACCAATAAGGTTTATTGTTGGCATTCTCAGAAAGTTTAGTTCTGGTCAGAAATTTTGCCCTATAAGGACATCCCCTCCCAACGTTTCCATAAAAATACCCCTTATTTAATTTCTACTCCAAGGCAGATCTCGCTCAAGTTAAACCCGTTTGTAGCAGTCTCTCGCTGGAAAGTTTTAGTATATTGGCGCAGCTAACTTCTTGGAATCGTAGACAAACAAACAAATTAGCAGATTGTTACTTTAGTGTTATTCTTCGAATGTTAAAATTAATATTTTTTTAAGTCTTTCTTTGATTCTTGGAAAATCTGTGCTTATTAAGTTTTATTGTTTTATATATTTTGTTCAATCACAGAGAAAATGCTTCTTCTCTCTCCCATTTTAATACATTTCTGCTAATTTGGGTCAACCCAATGCTAACCTTAGGTACATAAACATGTAAGGTTAGCATTCGAAAATTTAAGCTGTCAAGATAAATATATTTTATTTTGCAAATATGGGTACAGTAAAAAAAACTATTTTACAAAAAAAATACTACCGACTTCCAATTAAAACACTATAAAGTGAAAAATAACTTTCTTTTTCGAAGTCGGTGTCTTTGGGAGGTACCTATTTTTTCTTTATAGACAGCAAATTCGAAAAAGAAAGTTATTTTTCACTTTGTAGTGTTTTAATTGGAAGTCGGTAGCATTTTTTTTTTGTAATTTTTTTTTTATTTTTCACTTTTTAGTTGTAGCTATTATGCAACTTGCCTTTAGTGAGGTACTTATAATGCCAGAATATATTACCCGAATGCCATGAAACTTGAACATAATCGGTGAAATGAGAGTTTACCAAGGTACTGTGTACACATCTGCGTACCCCTTTAATGCGTACTGGCGTGACGTTATGATATGAAATGATATAAACAATAAACAGACATGCAATTGCTGCAATCCCGAGAGATTTGCCGTTATTTATTGAAGAGTTCTTTTGTATATCTCCGAAGTCCTTTATCAGATCTTCACCAAATTAAAATGGGACCAATTTCGAAACATACTCTAGGAAACAAAAAATAATTTTCAAAATCGTTCCACAATTGACGGAGATATCGGTGAACATACACAAAAAAAAAACAATCTCGAAGTCGAACATAGAACCTCCTCCTTTTTGGAAAGTCGGTTAAAATGGTGATATCCAACCATATTTTACCAATAGGCATGCAAAAATTACAAAATTAGAAACTTATCTACTAAACATTAACAGACTAAACAAAAAAATCAAAAACCAAACATTTATTTATTTATTAAAACTTCATGCAACATACAGGTACATAGGCGGCATTAATGCCTGAAGCATTCGCTACCAGTCAATCAAGAATGGTTGAGAGATAACATGGCATGCTTATTTAAAAAAATATATAAACAACAAGTTTTTCTACTTATCAATTCTGTTACGCTATTATAATGCTTTGACTGTCCATGAGCTTCAAAGCCTTTTTCTAAATAACGATTGCAGTGGAATAGTCAAATTAAGGTGCAAACAACAACATGAACACCAAAACATAATTACAAATTATATTGCTAGAAGTTCGCACTATTGTGGTAAAAACAGTGAGAAATAATACAGAGAATTGATCGGATCCGAAAATAATAAATCCGATCCTATCAAACCTCAAGTGTTATTGACCCCACAACAAAACAAGCGAATAACAAAACTCTATCCAATCCACAAATCGTTTCGAAATAAAAATCGACCATGATCCCCGGTAATTAAATAAAGTATTCCCTGCGGCGAATGGTCGGTGGCTCACATTCAAGCAATTTCTTTCCAATCGCCAGAACGCCGGGTCGTCAGCCACATAGATTAAAGTTAAAACTACCCTTGGGGGATTGGTGGGTAGTTTCATGCTTTTATTGTTCCAGGTTTGGTTGGTAGGACTTCCTGTTGTTAAAATTTTAGGTAAGTGAACTTTGGCAGGCTTTTTATTTCTTTAGGCTCTAGACAAAATATATTCTATCAGCTTTGGCGATGGTGGAAATGCCAAACTGTAAGAGTTGATCACGTGACATTTTGTTAGCGCTTAGAATTGCCATATGTTTTTGACTTTTTACAAGCTTTATATTATAATACTCACAACGAAATTGTTTGTGTCTCTGAACTGGCTGCAAGAGCCTGCGCAGTAGCTATTTTTGTGTCAATGTTGAGGGTGAAGATAGCATTGTATAACTGTCTCTTTTACTCGCTTACGTTTGTCGCATCATCCTATCTCCCTTTCTCTATGCGAATATCTCTCTATGTATACTCGATGACAAACTGTTTCTTGCGCTATGGTTGGCAGAGCCAACTCCAGAGACACAAAGATCCGCTGCGACTATTATACCTTGCTTTCGTATGTGTGTCCTACAACTATATTCCTTAAAGCCTGTAATTTTACTTTTGAAAGCTAATCAACTCATCATTTAGTGATGTCCTAATGTTTCACCGATTTGATTTCTTACAACAATCGATATTATTTACGAAGAAATTTTAATCGACTTAACACATTAGTATTTTATTTTTGCTTAATATTTTGTATTGTTTTATAAACATACCCAGGCGTATAAATCAGTGTGTTTTATGTATTAAAAGGAACATGATACATTTGTATGCTTTTATTACTTTCTCAATATTAAACCATTCTTATATATCTTATTGATAATTGGATTATTGTGTTAAATGTTAATAAAATAAAAATATTTATATTTACTGCTTTATTTACTGATACATAATTCGATTCATTTATAAATTTTAAATCATCGGAATATCGTGGTTAATGAGCACTTCCCTTCACTATTGTATGCGTCCATGAAGTATTGCATTTTATTGTCTAGGGTTGCCTGTTAATAATTATAGAACTGCTTAAGCGTGCATCTGACAAATGTAATATATCAAGCTGGATGGAGTGTTGTAATCCATATTAAAAGCACTTACTGGCGTCCGATTAATATAAAACTTATTTAACTTTGGTAAAATTGAAATTACAAGGTACTATACAGCTGGTCTGATGATGGAGCCAGAAGGTGGCCATAGCAAATCCTTAACCTGACAAGATAACATTATCGTGTTTCTGCTCGTAGGATATGTATTGACAAGCGATATTCAATTTCGTACTTTTTTATCCATTAAAAGATTGTTTTGAAAGATTTTTGCTTTTAATTATTCCTAACCACTATGGTGACGCTGAGTGCAGTGGCGGCCTAGTGGTATCGGCCGCGACTTATGAGTTGTAGGTCGTGGGCTCAAACCTAGACAGGTGCTTTACTTTGTGTAAATTATTTCACCACCACTGCTCTCAAAACGGTGAAAGAAAGCATCACGATGCGAAGGAAACCAGCATGTCCCAGAAACAAAAATTCGAATACATGTTTGTGACATCCACCAACATGCACTGGGCCCGCGTGGTGGATTACGGCTCATTCCATCTCACAGAGAGGAGGCCTGTGTCTCAGCAGTGGAAACATTAAAAAGGCTGATGATGATGGTGACGCTTTCGTTGATTCTGGTTTTAGTAATGACGTGACGACACATTATTCTTCAGCATTTTTTTTAGGTTTTTGGCTGGGCTGTCCCGTTTCCAGGCAATGGCCTCCTTCATTCTTTCCATTTCTCTAGATGTTGTGCTACATCTCGCCAATTCACGAGGAAAGTCATCTTAGGAGTCATTTTCTTATCTTGGTATTCAATGCATATTGAGGAAATATCATGAAGACGCTGAATAAGTAACGTTATTTTGTATTTTTGTTTTCTTTCTAAGAAACACTTCCTTTGCTTACATATTTCTGTGGAACTGACAAAGAAACAGGAAATAACATGAATTTATGAATGTATAACATAGCTGTTTGGAACGGTCTCGAACAATGACGTTGGTGGAGGCGACAACAGCGACGTCGTCGGTGGGGATACGGCGGGACGCGGGCGACGAGGTGCCTGCGCCGGCCATCTCCATATAAGGCAGAACCGCGGCTGGTAGAGGGACACACACACGACCATCTTACAAGGCTATTGTACGCGTCGACAGAATATTTTTATTGTAAAGTCTTCACTCTTCAGCTAAGCAATAAAACATTGAAATCAAGTAATCAGTTCTTTTAATACAGTCCTCATAAACTTCTAAACAAATTGGTCCTTCGCAAGAAAATTTCAAGACGAACCGCGTTTGGAGTGCAGGAAATAACGTGGCGCACACGTTTCTCCGTGAGAAGAAATCTACGAGAACGGAGAACTGTGGCTACAGATCGGTAATTAGTGTGTCGTTCCATTTAAACATTTCTGAACCTTCATACTTTCTAAACTTTTCCTAGCTTTATGATCTGTACCATTTTCTTACACATATTTTGTAGTCATCGCATTCATTTAAATTCACATGTGGTATGCCTAGTTAATGCTCAAACTCATTATATCGCTGCGTAATTAGTTGCAGAGCATTTATTACAAAATAGATTTGCACGTGCACGTGGTAGCTTGACCGCTCAGTCAATACCGGTCGCTTCTTCGCATACGCATTGCGTTAGTCATCGCGTTGTTTGCTTAATTTTTACTTATAAAGCAATCAATCTTTACATTAATCATGGAGACTAAAGTTAAAGAATTAACTAAGAAACGAGCAAGCTGCAAGGCTAAGCTTACGCTTTTTAGTAATTACTTAAATGTAGCCAGTTCTTGTGCTAGATTAAGCGAACTACAAGTAGCAGAACTAGAAACTAGACTTGATAAAATGGATTTACTATTTAATGACTATGATAAAATACACGGGGAGATCGAGATGCTGTTGGAGGACCCTGGCGAGGCATTGGGTGATCGCGAAGCTTTTCAAAACCAATACTTCTCCTTGGTGTCCTCGGCACGCGAGTTACGGCGTCATCATAGCGAGCGAAGAGCCAGCGTTTTGGTGAGTTCCGTACAAGCTTCAGATGATAACGATGTGACACAGTCAAAAAATAGTGTTGTAAAATTACCGCAGATTAGTTTACCGCATTTTGATGGAAGCTATCAACATTGGCTAGAGTTTAGAGACAAATTTGATTCATTAATACATAAAAACACGTTGTTGGACGATATAAGTAAATTTCACTACCTTAGGTCCTCGTTGAAGGGTGCTGCTGCCTTAATTCTAAGAAGTTTGGATTTTAACTCTGGTAACTATAGCATTGCTTGGGATCTATTGACGAAACGGTATAATAATAATCGTCTTTTAGTGAATAATCATGTTCAATCGTTATTTAATGTCGAACAGATAGAAAAAGAGTCTAGTAAAGCAGTACGTTATCTGGTCGACATAACCACAAAAAATTTGAGGGCTTTAACAATTTTAGGACAACCAACACAACACTGGGACATCTTGATTATTCAAATTATGGCTCATAAGTTAGATTCTAAAACTTACATTCATTGGGAAGAATTTAGAAATACATTATCCGAAGCACCTACATTAACGCAATTGTTCTCGTTTTTGAACAACAGGGCCGACTCATTAGAATCAGTTGAGCTTGAATCTGACCTTAATAAAAACAAATCCTCAAACAACAAAATGCATACTAAAAAAAACTTTGTAGTAACATCAAACGATAATAGTGGTGCAAATAAACGTTCGAGCTCAAATTGTCCAATGTGTAAACAAAGTCATGTTTTATTTAAATGTGATAGTTTTCGTAAACTTTCTTCAGAGGTTCGTAATCAAAAGGCTAAAGAATATAATGTTTGCCTTAATTGTTTAAACCTGGGCCATGCCAAAAATAAATGTAAACTGTGGGCCCGGTGCAAGTATTGTAAGGCTAAACATAACACGCTTTTACACATGAACAATAATAATGAGCCGTCTGCTAGTAATCAAACGAATTTATTGAAGGACGATCATGAAGATGGCGCTGTCGCCAACGTAAACATCGGCTCTGTACTTATTTAATGTTTATAAATCGTGAAACAAGTGCTTAAGGCGATATATACGCGCCAATGTTAACGCAGTACTGGCCGTGCGCCCGCTCGGACAAAAAGACATCAATATTGAACCTCCTTTTGAAGTTTTGTTTGCAAAATATTATTTGATTTACATATGCTGCTTCAATTATGAAGAAATTCCAGCCATCAACTTTTCTGAGTAAAAATATTTTTAAACATCCAAGTCGTTCTGGAGGATTATTCAAAAGTTGCGAAAAATATTGTGTTGCCAATTATGTTTTTAAAGCAAAACTGTTTGTTATACGAAAAAACAATGTTTAAAAATAATGTACATGAAATAATAATAAATATATATTTTTTTCAAACCTTTCAACTTAGTCGTCACTAAGGAATATGCTTTAGAAAGTTACCGTTTTACGTCACTAAAGCGGATGTAGGCCCTTAAAGCAAAATTTAGTGTTTATTTAAAAAATAACAACGTAAACCATCTGTGACAGTGTTATCCATAAAAGGCCTTGTGAAATAATGAAGAAAACTGTATTAAAAAAGCGGCGACCGTAGTTGTTAAAAACTCAAATAAAAAAAAACAAACTATGTTCCTCACATGCACGTTCCTCGGCTGACAATGCTTATCAGATATAGAATCCAGCTCCCGGAAGCGACTCAGTTCAGTTTTTATTTCCTAAACGAAATTACACATTGGTTGGTCACGGGATGGGTTGTGCAATAAACCCAGAGATAAGCCATCCTAATTTGGATTCATATAATCTTGGTTCACATTTTCCTAACTTGGTGGTGTTAGTACCCAAAATATTCCAAAACTGTTCAGCACAAAAAAAAAAAAATATACACCGTGAAATTTAAATGGTTGTTTTCCCGCAGCGAAATGGTTTTGTCTATGTAATACAATCGTTTCGTAGTTATATAAAATATTAGAAACAAAAACTGGCATATTTAACATTGTGAAAAACTAAACTCGAAAGCGATCACGAACCAATAGTATACCTCCCGATATCTACGACCGAACGACAGCAGGCCGTTGACCCGGGTGCTAGGTCACCGTCGAAAGGATTAGGTTCGAAGGCGGCTCCGTTTGATCATGTTACGCGCGGGCTAGATTATGCCGTATAATTACACGCGAGAGCTTATTTTACTTTAAACATTTAATAAATCGGTCTTTGCTTTGTCGGCTTGTGGCTCGCTCGTTTGTTTTGCGTGCAAACTTTTATGCCGTATTCACCACGTGCGAGAGCTTATTTGGGTTTGACATTATTTTGTGCATCGGTTTTGTTTGTAGGTGGTGACACGAGTAGTACCTAGTACCTACAAGTTACGTCTAGAGTTACTATTGTTACTCACTTTTTCGAGTTGATGAATATTTTTTTAATTATTTTAAAACAGAAACATCATTATTTATTTACTTTAACTCTATACTTCGAAAGTACTCCTTAAGGCAAGTCGTTCTGCCGCGGGAAAACAACCAATTAAATTTCAGGGTGTATAGATATAGAAATGCCAACTAAAGGTTCCAATGCTGACATACCGGAAATTAAAGTTCATTTATTAGATAATTATCAATCAACTCAATCAGAATTCAGTCGGTTGATAAGTAATAAATCAATATCTATACTAATAATATTATTAAGAGGAAACATTTGTATTTTTGTGTGTAACGAATAAACTTAAAAACTTATAGGCATCAAAAAAGTCGTCCACATCGTTGTCAACAGGAAAAGTGTCCAGAAGGCTGGCAGCATTGCTACGTTGGATGGCACTACTGATTCTTTGGCCAAAAAAAGGCCAGCCCTCTGGTCTCGTGAAGAGTCGACCAACCGCTTGGCGATATCCCGAAATTATAGGTGTGCACTCGGACACCATGGCCCTAAAAAAAACAAGAAATGACTTAAAAAATCCTAATGACAGTTTGTGCGATCATTTTTCATGTTACGAATTTCAGTGGGCATGCATGGTCATGTTACGTATCAGTCAAATACAAATGTTGCCTGACGAATTCAAAATACTTCGTTTAAAAAAGCCTTTATCTAAAAAAATAGACTAGTTTCATAACTACACTAGCTCCTTTCTTGGTTAATCGGGTTGTCATTCGCGTAGTTGGCAGAATAGGTAACGCTAACTATAATTACGATATTAAACATCCTATATTGTTATATAGTAAACGTCACATTACAAAAAATATTATTTCGTTGTGAACATGTTAAACTTGTGAAACATGTGCTTTGCCAGAGCCACAACTCCTTTTGTCACATATTCGTCAAACTTACTGGCCTTTAGGAGGCAGAAATCTGTCTACTAGTATTTTCAGAGAATGTGTCTAATGTTGCAGATTTAGAACTCAGGCGGTGCATCCAGTCATGCTCCCATGCACGAGGACACAGCTTGAATTTCCTTTTTATAATTGTAGTGTTGACTACGCCGGCTATATCCGGCAAGCCGCATAGCACCGTAAGGGTAGAGCTACCAGACTTATTAAATCGAATATCTGTGTGTTAGTTTGATTGGCAGTAAAAGCTGTCCATCTGGAACTTGTTACGGATCTCACCAAAGACGCTTACCTGGCCGCGTTAAAGTGATACGTTCCTCATTGGGATAACACACAGCATCCTTTCAGATAATGGCACGGCTTTAATGGGAGTTTTTAATGAGCTTGTACAATTCTTATCTAATTCAAATTTAGAGACATCTTGCACAATAGGGTATAAGGTTTTTTTTACGCCTCCCTATAGTCCACACTTTAATGGCATAACAGAGGCCGCTGTTAAATCTACAAAAAAAAACTATTTTTCATGCTTCTCATATAACGTATGAAGAAATGAACACATACTTAGTCCAAATTAAGGCTACATTAAATTCCCTTCCCCTTGTTGCCCTTTCTTCGTCACCTCACGACTTTACTGATCTCATCCCCGCTCACTTCTTAATTGGACGACCGCTAATATCAGTTTCTCAGCCACAGGTACACTCCATCAACATCAACCGATTGGATCGCTACAAAAGGATCGAGCATCTCCGACAAATTTTTTGGAACCGATTTATTTATGAATATTTTGTCATGTTGCAGCAAAGAAACCGATGGCATGCGTCCAGAGGTGAACTTAAATATTGAACCAATTAGTTCTAATCAGAGAGAAGATGCGTGTTTCCGTGTCCTGACGGCGTCACGAGGGTGGCTGATATTAAAACCAATAAGGGTGAAAAAATGATTACAAAGGCCTTCAACAACATATGCCCTTTACCTATTGAAGACAACGCTTCAACCCGGGCAGGATGTTTGGAACGTTCGCTAACGATAACGTTGGTGGAGGCGACACTATCGACTGCGTCGGTGGAGACACGGGGGGCGCGGGCGAAGAGGTGCCGGCGCCGGCGATCTCCATATAAGGCAGAACCGTGGCAAGGAGTGGGACACACACACAATTATCTTCCGCAAGCATTGTACGCGACAATTCAGTATTTTTATTGTAAAGTCTTAATTCACTCTTCAGCTAAGCAATAAATTATTGAAATCAAGTAAAAAGCTTCGTCATTTAATACAGTCCTCATAAACTCGTAAATAATAGCCATAAATAAAGGTAGAAAATAATACATTATTAGGACAAAAATCTTTCCTACAAAGGCGTCGCAGTGTCTAAGTGTTTTGCCCAAAACACCGAGGCCTTATGATCCTTTGGGATTTTCCTTATAAAAATAAAGAAAGATAACACGATTATTTTATTATTTATTAATTTATCCTCGCACTAGAACGCCTTGCAGCAATTACACCAATGGAGCACAATCAATCTTATAATAAACTCACTATAAGTCCAGTTTCCTCACGATGTTTTTCTTCACCGTTGTCAACGATGTCCAAGTTTAACTTAGGAAGTACATATGAATAGAAAAATACACATTGGTACGTGCCCGGATTCGAACCTACGACCTCAAGCACGAGAGGCGAGGTCTTAGCCACTGGGCCACCACCACACAAATACTCATATTTGTTAAAAAAAGGTGCTTCTGTACTAACGGGACGATACCTTGTTTTTGATTTAGGCCTATACTGATCCGGAGTAGGTATCTCTCAACTAATAAAAAAAAAAAAACAAATGGTCAGCTGGCGACAACTTTGTATCAAAAAGACATGTTGTTTTTTTTTTCGGAATTGCCTATTGCTTACTTAAAGGAAGTTGGTCATTTTTTATTGGTAATTATGTGTTTGAGCCATTTGGGGTTGAAACACTAGTGCCATGGGGTCCGAGTGCACACCTTTTATTTCGGGATATCGCCAAGCGGTTAGTCGACTCTTCACGAGACCAGAGGGCTGGCCTTATTTTTGGGCAAAGAATTAGCATTGCCATCCAATGTGGCAATGCTGCCAGCCTTATGGGCACTTTTCCTGTTAACAGCGATGTGGACGAATTTTTCGACGCCCCGTTATTATACATATTTTCTTATTTTTTCTTATTTTAGTTCTAATGTTAGTTTGTAAATAATTTACATAAGTGAATTAAAATATTATTTACATGGGCTGAAGTAGTTTTTAAAATATGATCACAAATTTCTGTTACTCTATGTATACCAAGTCAAGTATTCAAACTCAACAAAACCTCAAATTATAAAATTGTCAGTTAAAGCTTGTTATTTATTGATTTCAATCGAACTTGTCATGGTGATGGAGCCGAGTAGAGTTCCTTCTAACTGGATTGAAATAAGGGCCTTTAAGAAAACATACTGCACTCCAATCGACATAGTTCCATGAAAACGAAAACAAAAATTCTCGATTAATGACAAAAACTTTTACCTGTCAATTTGATTGATTCGAGTAATGGGCCTGAGATCCGATCTCTCCGGGAGGCCATGGTTGAGCGCTTGAACTTGTCTTTGGAGGCAGTCTCCAAATGGGGCGATACTAATTTAGTCAGTTTCAATGCTTCTAAGACCCAGGCGTGTCTTAATTCCATAAAAATGAGCCTATTCCACCCGGCTCCATCTTTCCGTGGTGTAACCGTGCCGGTAACAGACCATGTCGACCTTCTTTGTGTTACGTTACCATCGCATACCCTCAATTTTGGTCCATTTATAGAGGCAAAGCCTCAGTTGGTACTTAATGCCTGAACAGCTGCTCAAATTGTATAAAGCGCAAGTTCGGACATGCATGGCATATTGCTCTAACCTCTGGGATGGTTCTGCCAAATAACAACTTGATGCACTTGATTCGATTGACAAACGGGCCAAGAGGCTTATCGGCGACGATGTACTGGTCGCCTCAAAGCTTGAACATTGACGCCGAGTGGCCAGTCTAGTCAGTTTTTTATCGGTTACACTGCGATGAAACTGCACAATTTGATTCCGCCTAGCCCTTTCCATCATCAGACAACAAGACGTACGTCAATGCGCCACCGGTAGGTACATGGTAGACATCCCACCCATACGTACAAAGTGTTTTGCGAATACTTTTATTATGCGCACAGCTAAGGAGTGGAATTCCCTGCCGGAGTCTTTGTTTCCTGATAGCTACAACCTTGGGGTCTTTAAGTATATCGATATTTAATCTTGGTTACTTATAGGCAAGCGTACTTCACCATCGATCACATCTTCGCTTACAATCAGGCGAGATAGTAGTCAAACGCGAAAAATTACGTATTATGTTATTTATTTATCAACCAGTTTTTTTTTAGTAAACCACGCATACACGCAAGCACCTTTGAGTAAATAAATCGGTTTATAATATCTTATCTTATAATTTCAGACTCCCAGTACCTAAAAATTGATATCATACTTAGGATTGCCCACCTATCTTGGCGTTAGTCATGGTTGTCGTCAATGGTTCGTGTAGTCAACCTGACATGTCATCAACTTGTTGTGCCGTCACTTGTCGCATGATCTACTCGTCGTGTCGTCAACCGGTCATGAACTTATTATTTCGTCTACTCGTCGTATAGTCAACTTGCCGTGTAGTTGACTTGTCGTATCGTCAACGTGTCGACCCATAAAAATTAGATATACGCTTAAAGAGCTATGATATTGGCATCATATTTTCGTTAGACTACTGTGAGCAGAATACATTATGGTCGGGGTAAGTCGTAACTCATAAGGATGGTCCATTCATTCGTGTAAATTGTTTTGATAGGCTCCTACATTATATCTAGTTTGTTTTTCCACACATTATTTTAGTTGGGGTTTTGTTACGCTGGTTTAAGACTGGTTTTATTCAGTTAAGCTTGTGAAAGGGGTTTTAATGGTTGATATATATTCGTGTTAATGTTTTAGTTATGTGGTGAATATTGTTAACGATCGAGGCGTGTGGAAGACTAGACATAGTACATGGAACGACGTCATCCCTCAAAAACCTGGGCAAGGGTTTTAAAACTATTGACTATAATATTATTATTATATACTATGTTGCTTGAAAATGCCCCATCTTATTTTAGACTAGCTGACCCGGCGAACTTCGGTCCGCCTAGCAAATTTCTAAAATAAAAGATTTTTTCTAAAATAAACGTAGCCTTAGTTACTCCTTTTTACATCAGCTACCTGCCAATAAAAGTCCCGTCAAAATCGGTCCAGTCATTTCAGAGATTAACTGGAACAGACAGACAGACAGACAAAAATTGTAAAAAAAAATATTTTGGTGTATGTACCGCATATATATTCATATACATGTAGTAAAAAACGGTTATTTCAATATTACAAACAGATACTCCAATTTTATTTATATGTATATATATAAATGTATAGATAAACAAAAAATTCAAAAGGAAATCCTTCATTTCCTGCTATTACGACAACGCATCTTCATAAAAATGGTTCTATTTAATGACATCTCCCTAGGTGCTTAACTCAGCGCATACTGCGAGCTCGCGGAATCATCTTTTGGGGTAACTCGACTGACAGGTTATAGGACTAGTTTTAAAAACTCAAAAGAGATGCATTCGGTCGATGTTAAAACTTGAAACCAATTTTGACATTGCCTTGTCTTCATATATTAGAAAATGTCGTGTTCTTGAGAGCTAAACTGCATTTATTTTTTTCGCATGGCAGATATATATTTCCTAGAAACAGACGTGAGAATACTCAATTTCAATGTTGGAAACAGTTGAATGATCAAGCATAAAAAAAGTTATAGATTTCTTAGCAGATAAAGCTTATTAAACAAACATAAGTTTATAAATGAAAAATTTAAATTTATTTTTTTGATTTATTATTTTATATTCTTGACATTTTTAATAATTTATTGCTGGAAATAATTTTAATTTGATTTGTATTTTTTTTATTATGTTGACATTTTTAATTGTAATCTTTTATTATTATTTGTAGCTACGATTTTTTTAATAATTTGGCTAGATTTGACAAACTTACACAATTATTATGATTTGATTTAATATTTTGACATTGAAATATTTCTATTTTGACATTCCAGAATGATAATTTTAAAATTTGCACTACTTTTTTAGATGATTTGACTACATGACATGACATTCTACATTTATTTTTTTATTAAAAATTTTTTTTTTTATTTGTATTCTATTATTCCTATTTGCATGACATTATCTGAGGCAAACATGACGCTCTTTATTTTTTTTAATTTTTAACAGATCTTGCATACGACGCCGGAAAGCGATTTAATAGTATCTCGAAAAATTGCTAAATAACGTTTCATTGAAATCAGAAAAAAAACTGCGTAAGACGGTCTGAGCAACGTTTTCCTACGAAATTTTTTTATGATACGACGTTGACATTTTCTATTTTTTTTAACCAAATATACTTCAAAATGCAGTATAAGTATATTACAAAATCAAATATTTTTCAATGTTTTATAGATACAGCAAAAATACTATTTATATTTTTTTGGCAGTCAACTAGTACTCGTTACAACTACTAAGATACCTAATATTGCTGCTTAAAATTGAAATACCAATTGCTGTAACTAATATAAAATGCATGTTAGACTTACTTTAGAATGCTAACATTAGTGGCATCTGATAAATTTCATTATATGAAACACGTGTTCCAAAAATGGTATCTCCAATTCAGATAGATTACGAGTTATGAATTTTTGAAATATTTTTTTGGCTCCTCTGGTGTAAAGTTTAATTTTTCAAGATAATACAAGTTTGCTTTCTTGCGCCATTAACAATTATTTGTTGTGTGTATTGTACTCATGTTTGAGCAAATAAATGATGGCTTACTAGAATCTATACTAATATTATAAAGCTGAAGAGTTTGTTTGTTTGTTTGAACGCGCTAATCTCAGGAACTACTGGTTGGAATTGAAAAATTCTTTTTGTGTTGGATAATCCATTTATTGAAGAAGGCTATAGGCTATATATTATCACGCTACGACCAATAGGAGCGGAGCATAAATGAAAAATGTTGCAAAAACGGGCAAAATTATTCCTTCTTGAGAGCTTCCGTTGCGTGCGTTGCGTAAGCGGTTTAAGCTACGCAAGAATCATGTATGTAGTGTAGGGTAGGGTAGATGGGTAGGTAGGTAGCCAGTTTTCGGAGTAGCGTGGGACAGCTAGTTTACTTATAAAAGGGTTTTAATTTTTATTGTTCACAACCAATGCCAATTCTCTCAACATAATTTTCAAGTCTATGTTTAAGAGTTCACGTACCTACTTACGTAAAGTTATAAAAAGCCAGATTACCAGCATTAAAGGTAACAATGTAGCGAAAACATTGTACAAAATTAACGCCTCCATAAAATACGTATAGGCACAAAATTATTCAGTTTTTGATGGACTTATTTCCCGTTTACAAGTGCCTATAATAGTTAATCTCGGCAACGAACCCGGATGCCTGTAGGAAACGTAATACGATATATATTTTTTAAAAGCCCGTATGATGCTGATGCGAGAATTTAACGCTTACTGCCGCTTTAAAGCACTCGGAGTTAATAATGGCTCCTTTTTTAATTTCCTCATACCTGTAGCCTTTTTATTTTGACTGTTAACGTGTTATGGTTTAATTATTTGGTTGACATCGACTCTCAATTTTGGGCCTTACATTGAGGCAAAGGCTCAGCTGGCTTCCAAAGAGTTGGGGATCCTTGCGAAGGTGAGAAAGTACTTCACGCCGGAACAGCTGCTCAACTTGTATCAAGCGCAAGTTCGATCGTGCATGGAGTACTGTTCTCACCTCTGGGACGGTTCTGCCAAATACCAGCTTGATGCACTAGAGTTGATCGAAAAGCGGGCCAAGAGACTTATCGGCAATGAGGCACTGGTCAAATCAAAGCTCCAGAGCCTTGAACATCGTCGCCGAGTTGCCAGCTTGTCGGTTTTTTATCGGTTACATTTCGGGGAGTGTGCGATGGAATTGCATGATTTAATTCCGCCCAGCCCGTTCCATCATCGGACAACCAGACGCACGGCGATGCGTCATCGGTACATGGTGGACATCCCACCCATACACACAACACTTTTATTATGCGTACAGCTAAGGAGTGGAATTCCCTGCCGGAGTCTGTGTTTCCCGATAGCTACAATCTAGGGGTCTTAAAGTCAAGAGTGAATAGGTTACTTCTAGGCAAGCGTGCTTCACCGTCGACCACATCATCGCTTACCATCAGGTGAGATAGTGGTCAAGCGCGAGCCTATTTACAATAAAAAAAATAAAAATAAAATGTTGTGTAATTTTGATGGCGGTATTCTGTCTTTATTTGTGTACTGTTTTTCCAACATTTTTTTTTGTGCTAATTGCAATCAGTAACCCTTTATCAGAAATTTATTTGAAGATAAGAAGGGACGTGTATTTTAGATTCTTCTTCTTTTTAACTGGATGGTGATTTAATCCTTTAAATAGTTTGGCGCCAATAGGTGGCTACGTTTATGTGGGTAGTTAAAATAAACTAATTTTACCCTACTTGCTGGTAAGGTAAAGTGCCTCTATGATCAAGAGAAGGTATTATTACAACATAGAATGGGTCTGCTGGCAGAAATTTCTTAAGAAATAAGCAGTTCCGTTGTACTCTATTGTCTTGATGTATTGTCTTTATGTATTATACTGTGTGTGTACATTAATTATTAAATAAATAAATAGAAACGTGTCTACGTTGACGTGGACAAACTCTCAATTGCAGACTACTTCACCGCATGTTACTACGAAAAATAAAACATAAAAAAAACTTTTTCAGCAATCAAGTCCGTCATTTGAATTTAAAAACTTGTACAGTCGCGCAAATTTAAGTCTTGAATATTCGCAAACCATATTTAACTTCATTTGGCGTTCGTTTAAACTCATTCCGGTTTCGCTTAATTATGCGTAGTTTAACATTCGTGTACAAACATGTCAATTAAATGTTTTAAAACTGGAAGCCTGGAATAATGTTAAATGAGTTTTAGTATTCCCTGTTTTGGTTTGAATAAGATTGGTATTTAAAATACTTGTTTTGTGAAAACGACAACAGTTTTAAACATTTGCCATTTGTTATTACGATAAAAAACCGGCAAACAGAAAATATTAGGTTTGTGTTTCTTGATAGCAATAAAGAAGATTCTACGTTATTGCCGTCTAGGTCAGCGTACTCCATCGTTAACCACATAATCGCTTACCATCTTGTGAGATAAGCGTCAAACGCGAGCCTATCCATTATAAAAAATATACCTATTACACTTAGCTACAATAAGGCTGAAAAGGCCACAAAAAGGTTCTCTCTATTTTCCTAAATAAAAACAGCTGTTCCTTACGAAATTCACAAAAAAACCTATTTCAGTCAGCTACCGACTCGAACGACGCGCAAAGTCTTAGCCGAGTATTACAAAGCTTAAACAAAATATTTCATTTCAAAATTAGAGCTTAGAAACAGGCCGTTATTCTATTATTAGGCTCGAAAATTACATCTACAAGAATGCTACAATGGCTCTGTGTTAAGAGAGAATTCCATGAAATATTAAAACCTAATTTGTGTTTGCACACATGCGAAACTTTGACGTAGATTGTACAGGCTGATGTTATGTGGGTGTGTGTGTTTGTTATCTCGCCTACACATTTACACAAACGTGAACAGAGATAAAAATTATAACTTTTATTTATAAGTCTTCCTAGCTTCTGTCAGCGGCTTCGCCCGAGTGAACGGTTGAAATTATCTCAAGGTTCGTAATACCGTTAAAAAGTATCCTTATTCAGGATATAGCCAGATTTTCAACCATTGAAGCGTGATTGATTAATAGATATCCAATATATCCTTCCAGACATAATATGAGTAGTATTAAAACCTAATTTTTATTTGCACACATGTGAAACTTATACGTACATTGTACAGGCTGTTGTTTAACGTAGGTGTGGGTGTATTGTCTTGCCTACACAGGACATTTACAGAAAGGTGTACAAATTATATATTATAAGTCTGCCTACCTTCTGTCTACGGATTCCCCGCATGTACGTTTGAAATTAGCCCAAGGGAACGTACTTGTTACTTAATAATTTTCAAAATCGGTTAAGTAGTTTTTGAGTTTATCCATTATTTCAAGCAAACAATCTTACAAACAATCAAATCTTTTGTCTTTATAATATACTAGCTTCTGCCCGCGGCTTCGCCCGTGTAAAAAGTCTTTTATCATTCCTAGGGTCTAAAACTATCTGCATGACAAATTTCATCTAAATCAGTTTATTAGATCCAGATATTAACCCCTACAACCTCACAAATTTTACCTCTATATAATATTATAGTATAGATTATTATCTATCGATCAGTGTATGCTAATTTCCAATACCTTTTTTAATAGTTTTGGAAATTTGCATACACAGATCACGACGACCAGATGTCGGGTAACGGCATTTTAGTTATACCAAGTCAATATAATATAAACATAAATGGTGTAGATAGAATGTCACATTGTCTACGTATAAGGCATACCTAAGTTTTACCACAGTACCGAAATTGCATAGCAAATAATTATTATAATGACGAAACAGTTATTCGGTGTTTGTGTGTGTGTGTCTGAAGTAACACGCCCTAAGCTTATAAGTATATGGAGTTATATTAGTGTGCAACTTTAATTTAGACCACTACTACAGAATATTGCTGGCAACTTCTAGCAGTTCCAGAGTCAGTTCATTTCACGTATGTAAAAAGTAATAGTTTGAGTTATGGAGGTGGTTGTTTGTTTTGAACTCATTTGTCGTGGAGAAGGTCGCGTCTAGTTTATTTTTTATTGAATGTACTTAAACTGTTTTAGTCAGGGTTGTAAGTATTCTGTCATAAATCTAGGGCTCTTTTAGAGCCTTCGCAAGCTACAGACTTTATCGGCCGATAGTTTGGTCGGATTAAAAATTACACACATTGCCAAATCTTCGTAAGTGTGCGCACTTGCATACTACCTCATATTAAATGCCTGATCAAACTTTAGGCCGATAAAAAGTTTGTACTTTGCGGGGCCTCTTATACATGACGTACTTTTGGGGATTAAACATTTTTGTCTTACCACCGGTTTCGAATAAGTCATATTCGACTTTGGCGTGAGAATTCGTCAAACAGAGTTTGATAAATACATAACTTCAAATTCTCATGTCTGAAACCGCAAAGTCATGAGCAATAAGCGTTTTATAACACTTAAAAATCTGATATGAGTTCCCATTAACTGGATCAGCAAGTATGTGCTAGGACTAATAAACGTAAAAAGTTTTCATACGTGGCCACAGGTGTGGCACGAATTCTTAGCCCCTGATATTATAGTACGAACAAAAGTTTTAATACATTTTTTTACTTTTAACCGACTTCAAAAAAGGAGAAGGTTCTCAATTCGTCGGAATCTTTTTTTAGACTAGTAGTGATAGCCAGATTCCTGTTTTATATGTTCGACATGACGCCAGGTGACAATCTAACAGACAGACATTTTTATGAATTTTCTAGCATATATTTTATTATTATTATTATTATATACTTTATTGTACACCATAAGTAACATTTACAAAGGAAACTTAAAACTAAAAATATATACAATGGGCGGCCTTATCGCATTCCGCGATCTCTTCCAGGCAACCAGGCATGGACAATAATTACTGGACACGAAGTGGGGCTGTTAATGGTGTGACAATAACAGTGTCAAAAAAAAAAAAATATATTTATATATATATTATAAAAGATATGCAGATACATACATATGCTACATAATACAAACATAAATACATACATACTAAAATATAAAGGCAATAAATAAAATGATGACACTCAATTCATAATCACAGCGACAGGTAATGCTCCTTCACGAGTCTTTTGAAGACAGGCAACGATTGGGCGCGTTTGATTGGGTCTGGCAACGCATTCCACAGACGAGTTGCCTGGACAGTAAAGGATTTATCCAGAAAACTCGTGGAATGCATTGGCATTTGAAGTCGTAAGTTATCCGATGACCTAAGAAATTTTGAGTGGGAATCGCAGAGAAACTGAAAACGTTTCTTAAGATATAGAGGGGTGGAAGGACTGAATAGCACATTATATAAGAGTGAAAGAATATGAGCATTCCGGCGAAGGCGAATTGGCAACCACTTGAGCTTCACACGGAATTCGGAGACATGATCATATTTTCGCAAACCGAATATGAACCTTATACAAACATTTTGAAGCCGCTCAAGTTTTCTGCTTTATCAAACAGCACCTATCGCAAAAATATGTCAATTGTTTTTTTTTTTGGAATATATTTCGAATTGCCAGTTATAATTAATAGGGGCCTCATGTTATGCTCCTACGTAAGCAAAATCAAAACAACTAAATCCAAAAATAAATCGAACCGCTACAAACATTTGTCGACAATTCCGTTCGAAATTAAAATTCAAACAAATAAACAGAGCTTCTAAAATTACTGATACTGGACAGCTGGAAAACGTCAGATTTTATCGATATGCTCGTAAACAATGCGATGTCATTCCATGTTGACGCTTATCGATACTAATATCGACATGCCGATAACTGTTCAATGTACCGCACTAGATGAGATGCGAAATTGAAAAATATTTTTAATTTAAGAGTTATTTAAGCTTGCGAATGCATCTTAATGAGAATTTACAAAAAACGGTGAGCAAATATATAGTTGTGTACTACATTGCAGGCGGGCACAGTTGGAAAATAAAAAGATTACAAAATTACTCTATATTTTTATATGATAAGCAAAGCCGGTGTCGAGCATGCCAATGTTGAAAGTAAATTGGAAAAGCAAGTACGTATATCAAGTAACTAGATAGAAGGAACTTTAGAAAAAGACAAAATACTTCTTAATTCAATAGAAAGTTAATATTGATTTAATTTGCGATCAAGTTCCCTAGCATATAATTATTATTTTTTTTTTTTTTTTCTTTTATGTTATCGTCATCTTTGGGGAAAAATAAATCTTCGAGAAGACGAACTTCTTATGAAATGTCTATTAAAATAAGCTTTAAAAATACGAGCCTATCATGAATAAAAAAAGGTGGCATTCGTTCCGATTTTGGCTACACGCCAAAAAATCCTTGTGAAGCTATAGTTTATTTGAAATACCCAATTACCTATCACAATATCTTTTCTACGATAGACGATGACAATTAATGCAGAATGATAGGTTAATTTTGACGCTCATTTTATGGAACACTAGCCATACCATTAGAAATGAGTATAACAATAAACATAATATTTTTATTTCGAAAGTTTGATTGCTGACGCAAGCATAAACTCTCAAATTCTTCATGGAACGTATATTTCGCTGGCTAATGGTATTTTTTGACTATTCAGCATCTACGTTTCATACAATCACGATCTTTTGAAAGAAGTTTATCGATCTCTCGTATTTCAGACTGCATCAAAGACATTATAACTAATGGTACCAACAAAAAATAAAATAGCAGACTTCATAACTACATCTCGACGAACATTATGATGCTTGAAAAACTGCATGAAAAAGTGCTAAACATTTTAAAATTCGCGTCGAACTACTCGATTGTGAACGTGAATATTCAAAGGGGAAATGACAAAACAGAGAAAAAAATATACAGTTTCTAGCGCGAGTTGCCAGTAAAAGATGTTTTGATAAATAACCATGTTTCTCTCGAAATATAGGGACTTCTTATGAATTTCAAATTCCATATTTGAATAAATAATTCCGTTGAGTTCGAAAAGTTATTTTTCTTTAAATCTGTGTTGCCATTCTGTAGAACATTTAGATAATGTGTAATTTGCTATTCAGAAAGAACTTAGTTGGTTCTGGGTACTACTTCAAAATTTTTGTTATTTACAAGCAAATGTATGGATTTGTCTACTGGAACATTATAACTCATTAGCTTAGATTACGGCGAATAAGTCTTGAAGTGTATAACTTTGTCGAATTTGGTTCCAATTATCTTTGAAGTTTAAACACAATTTATATTATTTATGTAGACTTACTGAATTACTGTAAAATATCTGTGACTTGATTTTTGTGTTGGGTAAGCTTAAAAATTATTCTGCTGTTACCATTCGACGTTACCTTGAATATGAACTTGGAATCTCAGCTAAACCGCCCTTTTATTTTCTAAAGCTTAATCCTGTGTAGTTCAGCTTGCATTCCCAGTGGCACAGGACCTGTCGACGTGGTTACTTATTTGTGGTGGAACATACCGTGCTACCTACTAAAAGATTAGCGAGTGGCTGATTAAAAAGGTTTATCTACAAAATTTTTAATGACAATGTCGATGCCTTCTAGTCAACCTTTTTTTGCTAGTCTACGTTGCCCCAATCCTAGGTAAAGGCCTCCCTCCACTTCTTTTTCTTGTCAGTTCGAACGAAATCGGCCCAGATTACTTAGTAATTATACTTTTACTGCCGATTAATATTCTAAAATAGTAGTTAGGGTAATTATGAGGAGAGCGAAATTACTTCAAGACTTCAGTCGAAAGACGTCCACTGATGGACGAGGATCTCCCTTATCGACATATCACCATTGTTAGGGAGTAAGCCTAGTCCATTTTAGTTCAGCTCGCATCCCCAGTGGCACAGGATCTGTCGATGTGGTAATGTTTTTGAAAGCCTTTTAACGCAGCGTCTTCCGGTACGCGGTAGCCACTCCAGAACTTTTCAGCCTCATCGACCATTCGTTCTGCGAGCAATGTGCTCTGCCCACTGCTAGTTAAGTTTGACAATTCTTCGGGCCATGACGGTTACCCTGGTTCTCCTGCGGATATCTTCAAAAACACTGTGTATGATAAGGATTCTGTGTTAAACATTAGAAGTGACACTAGTTGTGGAGGCGCAGTGATAACGGCCGTGACTTACAAGTTTAAGGTCGTTGTTCGAATCCAGACAGGCGACTTATTTATTTATTAGGCTCACCAACAATTGTTGAAACTAGGAATATTACAGTAATCATTCACTTAAAACTAGTTGAGTGTCATAATTTTTTACAGGTAAGCACCACATATGCTAAGGTATTGAACAAACATTCAGAAACAATATAATTAAATAAATAAAAAATGGCATTAAATGATACCGAAAACATCTTACAATATAAAATTAAAATTTATAACCATCAGACTACATAACATCGTGTGTCAATTTTCGAAATTTGGTAAGTGAGTCCGCATGTACGTCTACTAAATCGCTGCAACTATTTAATAGTTTACACAGCCGAGGAACGGACGGTTCTACGTGGTGGAGGGTAAAAAGGAATGATAAGAGCACGGGGCTGTCTAGCTGGAGCTCGGAACCTGATCCTGCCTAACAACTGAGGACAGTCTATTCTGTTACGTAAGATTTTAATTAAGAAACTTGAATCTATTATATTTCTACGTTTCTCCAAAGAGTTTATCCTAAAATGTGATAACTTAGCTGCATACGATGGCTTCTTTTTGGAAATGCCGCAGGAATATGCTAAATGTCAGAGGAACCTCTTCTGAATACGCTACAGTCTCAACTTATGTGTAGCGTAATGCCTTCATCATCATCATCATATTAGTTGAAAGACGTCCACTGCTGGTCATAGGCTGGCAGGTACTTTACTTATTGTAAATTATTTCATCACCACTGCTCACAAAGCGGTGAAGGAAAACATCGTGAGGAAATCGGCATGTCTTAAAACCAATAATACGAAGACATGTGACATCCACAAACCCGCACTGGACCCGCGTGGTGGATTACGGTCCATACCCTCTCACAGAGAGGAGGTCTGTGACCCAGCAGTGGGAACATTAAAAAGCTGATGATGACGATGATGATGATAAATATTAGGTTAAATTCATTATAGAATGAATTAAAAGTGTGATGACAAACTTTGTATCTAGGGTGTAACGGAAGGGTCCGATCACATATTAAAAACTGCGTCTACCCATTAAATTGAACAAGTTTCGCCAAGTCAAAGTCGATCCCCAAAAATAAAATTGTATCACCCATACAAAATTTTGGCCAGCTGACGACAACTTTGTATGAAATATCTAATTATTTTTTGAAAATTGTCTTTGATATCCTTGGAGGAAATTGTTCATTTACATGAGCATAAGCAGTTTTTGAAATATGATCAAAAGTTTCCGCTACATTCTGTATACTAGGGTATTATGCATTCCCGTCTCCTAAGAGAACAAAAATATCAACACACTTACTCGCGACCTACATACGCAGATTTAACCCCGCTCTTCAAACAATTTGTATAATTGTATTTAATTTCAACAGCAGCTGCACTCGACGATAAATTACAGTTCATATTATACAAACTGTTGGTACAAGTACTAATAATAATTGAATATTTTACTAGGTGTTTCATTTTGTGTTTTGTTTGTGAATTATTGTGTTACTTGGCGACTGGTACTGACTTTTTAGTCATACGTTTCATCCACCATCGAAAAACACCCTGAAATTCCTTTAATCTATAAAGGTGCTCCCTCAGTTGTAATATTCAGTAACGTGACGTTGTAACTTTACAGAGTCGAGCATTACTTCAGTGAGGGAGGAGAACCGAGCATTACAATGCGCAACTTGTAATGTTACAGTTTCAAGCATTACATTGGTGATGGAAGAGAACCGAGCATTACAAAATCAAAATCATTTCAAAATTGAAATGTTATATTACAGGCGAACGCTTGTCCAGTCAGGGAGGCAATACTGCAATGAAATGCTCAAAATCGAATCTGAAACGTTACATTACAGGCGAACGCTAGTGAATTCTAGTGAATTAACAAACTTATTTGTGGGGAGACATACTAAAAGATTAGCGAGTTATAGTAGGCTGAAATCTCGATAACAATGTCGATGCTTTCTAGGTAACTTATTTTTTGCTAGCCTACGATGTCCCAATCCTACATAGGTAAAGGCTTCCCAAAGCTTCTTCTTCTTCTTCTTGCCAGTTTGGACGAAATAGGCTCAGATAAATTGGGTTTAATATACTTTTACTTCAGATTATGATAATATTTAAATTATTTAGTAGGGTAATTATGAGGAGAGCGAAATTCCTTCATGACTTCAGCCGAAAGAAGTCCACTACTGGACGAAGATCTCCCTTATCGACACATCGCCATTGTTTGGCAGAAAATCCTTAATACTTAATTGTTTAAATAAACATTTCGCCGTGAAACAATGTAATGTCCGCGTGTCACTAGCGGGGTGTTAACTGAAAATCAGCGCTGGGTGTCTGATGCCCAGCAAATGCTGAGTTGGTAACTTTTTCGGTTTGGGCACGCCCAGCGCAATAATTCTTAAACCTTGTTTGTACTTTTTCTTTACTATTCTCTTCTGTTACTATGTGATTGTTGTTGTTGTGTTGCTAGACCAGGGTAGAAAAGCCTTTAAAAATAATAAAAAGTGAAAAAAAATAATAGTAGGATGAAACCCACTAGAAAAGGAGGAGAATATTATAAAAATGAAAGGAAAAATAATTTACGGGCGATCTGAGGTCGGGAAGGGGATGGGGGTTTTTTTTTTTTTTTTTTTGTCGACGTGGAAAATCATCTTATGACAAATCCCGCTCTTGGGTGGAGCGGGAGATAGTGTCAGACTTGTACTGACTAAAAACCCCGCGCCGTTCCTTCTAGCCTTCATACTGGGGCTCTAGCTTCCTTTCGGATAACCCCGAACCCCGGTAGGCTTCGACCCAGCTGGGCCCCTCTCTTTGCTGACAACTCCTTGAGGCGCGCGGGAACAGTGCGCGCCGTCGACGCCTTGGCTCGGTCCGGGTAGTTACCGGACGATCGGACAGCGAGCTACCCATGGCTCGCTGTCCACGAGCCCGCGTCTACGGTGGCTGGATATCGGGATTGGGATCCCGGCGGCGGCGGCGAGGGCGCCGTTGCCTGATGCGGTCGGCCTCCTCCTTTGCTAGCATTACTGCTTCGCAGAAGGAGGCGACCGCCTGCCACTCCTCCTCGCTCCGGACCATGGCCTGAACCAAGGCCCGGCGCGAGAGGTCTCCGCCGCCGATCGCCCCCACGAGGGCACGGCGGTGCTCTGCCCAAGCAGGGCACACCTCGACTGTGTGCTCCACCGTGTCCTCCGGGCGTTCCGCACAGTGGCGGCACCCGGGCGTCTCTTCCGCTTGGATCCGATGCAGGAACCTCCCGAACTTGCCATGTCCGGTGAGGACCTGCGTCATGCGGAAGGTAAGGACGCCGTGAGGTCTTTCCAGCCACGCCTCAAAGAGGGGACTTACCGCCATTATGAAGGGGATGGGGGTGAGTTTTTAAGGGTAAAAAACGGTTTTTCTCGATTTCCGGCAAAACTAAAACTCCTATGGAAAAAAGTCAAATGGCAAAGTAACTAACTTTTGGCCGATTTTCATATATATTTTATACATTTCAAATATATTTCAGATATATTCAAAATATTTTTTTTTTATATTATTACCTGTTTTTTATGTCTTATTTTGAATGTATCTAAAATATATTTAAAATATATGAAATATACATGAAAATCGGCCAAAAGTTAGTTATTAAAAATATATTTACTATACATATTTTTTGTATATTTATACATTTTTTATAGATTTTTAATATATTTTTATGTATTTCGAAATATATTCTTTTTTTCATGGGAGTAACTAAATTTGTTTGTGCAAAATTAAGGAGATTAGTATTTTTTAATCTTGTACTAAAATATCATTCAATTTTAATCTTTAGGTTATGTTACGTTAAGCATACTATTTTTAAAGAAAATATTACTATTTTTATGTTTGAGTTGATTGATACAGATAAAAATAGAGATAGTATTTACCTTCCTATGCAGATTCGAAAAGTTTTTTTTTTTTTTTTAAGTAAACTTGTCACAATTATCTTAAAGAAACTCAGCGTGCACGTGTATTTTTATAAACGATGTTGTATACTGTACTGTATTTCGAATACTGGCTAGGCTAACGGTTGTTACAGCTGCTACGAAATAGTAGGTATGTATGTAGTAAGACCCAGACCCGCCTAGCCCCTTCCCCACTTCTCTATGAAATAAATACCTTTTGATGGGCTAAAATTTTTCGTAGGTAACTCAGGTATATAAGTTATCCTAAAATAGTTATAAATAGGCACCTACGCATATAATTTAAAGAAGATTCGACAACTTTCTCCAAATATTGTAGATGTCTTATTAAATATTAATTTTATTAACTTATTTGTTTATTAGTTATAGTATATGTATACTACTATTGTGATTTTATTTGCATTTTTTTTATCAATTTAACATGTCATCTTACGTTTTTCGAGTAATTAAAGTGTAAATTTTAATAAATAGCTCAAAATTGTATATAATAATTTAAAAAAAAAATCGAATTCGAGTTTTTTCGATTTTTTGCATTTTCTGAGAAGATTTACTATAGTAACATATGTTTTTTTTTCACCATCGGAAAGTAGAGAACAGAAAACATACCAACTTTTTGAAAAAAGCTGATATTTTGACGGGTGAATTTTCGATTGAAAATTAGGGTGCTTTTTCGATATTAATTCAAAAAATAAATATTTCTAATCAAATAAATTACAGCGTATTTTAGACATAAAAAGGTAAGTTTTCACCAAATTTGGTGAAAAAAAAATTTTTGTAAAAGATAAAAAGAAAAACCAAAAAACTTTGTTTTTTTTAATTTTTCACATAAATTTTGAGGTTATGTGAAAAAAGTGTAAATACAAAAGTTTTAGATCTTTTTGTTACCTACAACTTTGCCATTTGACATTTTTCCATAGGACTTTTAGTTCGAGAAAAATAGTTTTTTACCCTTAAAAACTCACCCCCATCCCCTTCCCGACCTCAGATCGCCCGTAAATTATTTTTCCTTTCATTTTTATAATATTCCCCTCCTTTTCTAATGGGTTTCATCCTACTATAATTTTGTTTGGTTTTAAAAACTATCGATTCTGGTCTATGCGTCTATGTCGAATATTCTTTTCATTGCAATATCAATTTCAATGTCATTTCTTTTTCGTCATGCATTGTTTGTCTACCAACACTTACACAGATATAGTTATAGTATCACTGATGCTAGGTAATCCTGTAGCGGACTCGACTAGGTCATCGGTGTAACCTTCCACGTGCAACGTTGATTGGTCGTTAGAGCCGCGCGAGCCATTTGGTGGTACTCCCATTGATGTCAGGATTGTCTACCCAACTCGGCACCTACGATTTTTTCAGCCCTGACAGCCTTTAGTTTGAAAGTGGACGGTGACACAACCCCGCCCTCCGTACCTTGAGTAATTCACATGGCATGGTAACAAACATTTTGCCATTTTGACAGTCTATATTGCTAGTCTCAGTAAATTTTGTCTTGAACTCCAATTATCTTTTGTAAATTTAGGTGTGACGGCACACAGGATGATTGTTCAAAAAGTTGTTTACATTGATTAGAAGTTTATTCGTACCTACACGGATTTAAGCGACATTTTTCTCCATCACACCAGCTTCTAAACTCATGGCTGCTTCTTAGAATGCTTTTAACGAAAAAAAAACTATGGTCTGTGTTTCCTATGAATATAGCACAGTCATTACAAAGCCTTGCGGTCCTGGGTTTAATTCCCGGATCAGGCAACGGTTATTGGGTTTTCAGTTAAGAGCATTCATTCATTTGGAAATAACACTTTCCCTGATCCTGGCATCAAAACCAGGACGCCAAAGGCTTATATTGTTATTTTTGTGCCTTGTTCTTAGAAACGGCAGACGGAGAGGTGGCAGAGGGTATCAAACTCTCCGACAGTAACCCAAACCCGGTCCGCTGGGACAGTTCAATTTAGCGTATGTGATAGACAATAGTTGCTAACTGTTCCATCATAGTGTCGGTCAGTGTTGTTATAGAGCAATTTACCTGTGTCTATATGTGTACAGCTGTCCCGAATGCGATAACATTGTTGGAATACACTTTATACACAAATAGCTAGAACTATAAATGTGCTTTGTGTTCGTTGGTTCTAGTTTTGTATTATGAAATACTAAATAATATGCCTTGTTCTCGTTTCTGTAGACGGATTCTCTGATTGTACCGTACGGTTCATACATTTTCAAGGTTGTACTTAATAATAGCCGGTCTGTGTCTGCCTCACTGCAGGCCAAAGGCCTCTTCTCATACAGAGTAGGCACGGGTAATGACCACTTGCTTATTCAAGGCGGGTTGGTGATTTCAAACATATATATTAAATCCAGGAAAAAGTCGTGAGGAAATTACAACGTTTTCACCGTTGTCAGCGATATCCAAGCTAAACTTGGAAAGTACAAATTAATTGAAAAAATCACATTGGTACTTGTCCAGATTCGAAACCATGACCTCAAGCACGAGAGGCGAAGTCATAGCCACTGGGCCACCACGACAGTAGTTCAATCTAGATATTTTACTGCTTTTACTTGGTGAGTAAGCGTAGCATATAATCATAGATACACACGTAATCACGCTGGTCAGGTACCAGCGCCTATAAAGAAGGACAAATCTATAAATATGTGTTTTGTTTATCGTGCTGTCATAAATACAATATTAATTGTACTAACATTAATGGTGTTAGTAGTTTTGTTATCATGAACGTGCAGTAGTTCATGCTCCATAATCAGGATTATCTTGTAACGTTCTGGTATAAAATAAAAAAAGATATTAGGTCATCACCATCGTCATCAATATGTCCACAACTAAACATAGGCCTTCCCCAAGTGTTGTCATATTGACCGGTCCTGTGCGTCTCACATCCAGCGAATTCCCGCCATCCTCACCAGGTCACCACCAGAAATATAATATTTATTTTAATTATATCAACAAGATAGGATGGTAACTAAATTAAAAAAAGAATCGTATATGTCGTTGTTGTTCTTTTTAGTAAAATTCAGTAACATCTCAACTTTTCTGCGAAAATCCTGCTTCGTAAACGTACCCACAAGTAAAGCGATCATCCTCGGAATAGTGATATACCACCTGCAGGATTTAGGGTCAGCTTACACCAAAAAGCTTTGGTCTCTCAATCTGAAAGCATAACGCTGCGGTGTCAATACATAACTGTATGAAAAACGTCTAGAATGGTTTTTAGTTCCGTAGCTTGCGTCAGCGGTGAGGTGTATTCTGTGACCGGCTCTGCATACCACAGCGTTGTGCGTTTCGCTAGACACCATAGCTTTAGCGGGCTCGTGCACGCCGCTACATCACTAAATCGCTCTGCACCACCGCGGGTTCTATTCAAATTGTTTCACTGAATTGTGGATCATTTTACGAGGTAAAAACCTACAGTTCTATACTTATTGCATCGCTATCCTATAAACTGCGCGATAAGTCGCGTTGCATGTCAGTATAAGTTGACCTTTAGATACCTACAACAGATAACCGTAGTCTAACGTCAACGGCCGGGATATGTCCCACCTTTGTTACATTGTAACGAGAACAAGGGATTCTTTCTTACAAGATTTATTCGCTTATTTTCTTGGCTTTTTATTTATTAATGTTGTTGAAGCATTTCATTCACATCGTCATTTCGCATTCACAGATGAATGGCATAATTTATCATGACGCTTGTGTGCGTCGAAGAGTTGGGTAGAGCACCCACAGCAACAGTTTTGTTCAAATCACATGGAGTGATCGCCTATTTCCATCAATCAACTGGATTTCCAATTTTAATGGTTATAAATACCTAAGCTCTGCGGAACTAAACGAGATAGAACCTTTCGACTACAGAAAATTGTATCACTCATGCAAAACTTCTAAACTCATCACTGAATTTATCATGTCGCTTGTGTGCTTCAAAGGGTTGGGTAGAGAACCCACAGGAATAGGTTTGTTCAAATCACATGGAATGATCCTATTTTCGTCAATCAACTGGATTTCCAATTTTACTGGTTTTAAGATACCTAAGCTCTGCGGAACTAAACGAGATAGAACCTTTCGACTACAGAAAATGGTATCACTCATGCCAAACTTCTAAACTCTGAATTTTTTTATTGCCAGATTTACATTCAATTAAAAATTATTTTTTGAGTTCGGGCTTTCAAACACCATGTACACTGATTTGTTTAGGTTGTACAGTATGTTGTGGTCTTTAGCCTACTCTTCACAAACAGCCAGTAGTTTGCGCAAAGCCTATATAACGAGTTAACAGAACCATATCATCCGCGTAGGAAATGTGGTTTACTAGGGTCCCATTCATCGAGCAGCCTATACCAGTTTGGTTTAGTCTGACCGATAGCCCAACAATATAGACGTTAAATAGTGCAGGGGACACGTTTCCCACCTGCGTCACTCCGCATATAAGACCAGAAGGCGTCGACAGCTCATTCTTTCATCGGACGCGATTTTCCTGCTGGGAACTTCACGGTCTGTTAGGTTCTGCCGCAGCAGACCCTGGTCCACAAGGTCGAAGGCATTGCTGAAATCTATATAGCAGGCTTTTACAGAGGTATTTCTACTCTTGTAATATCCCACCATCTGCTTGAGTACATAAATAGCAGTACTAGTTACTACGCGGCTCATGAAGCCGTAATGAGAGTCAGAAGAAATTATAAAAGGTGCTGCTTTTTTATGTAAAATCTTCTCCAACAGTCTGGCTATAATATTAGCAAGGGCAATGAGTCGATAATTATTAGCACTGAAGATGTTTTTTCTTCGGTTTTTGCAAATGAGAACAATGCCTGTGTCTGTGAGGGCCTTCGGCACATATCCAGATTATAAGATGGCCGAGAATAGAATCGACAGTGCATAGTACACCCCTATGCCTCCATAACGGATGTGTTCAATGGTCAACCCTGGCGACACACCGCGTTGACTATGTCCTTTACAGATACTGTCATACTGCTTTCGTCTCGACATTCCTTTAATTATGTCATCGTGATCATTTACAGCATGACTTCATCTACATACAAGAGTTGGCATCTCTCCTTACGCTCATCCATGTTCTACCCACAATGTAAACAATTAAGTCTGGACAGTTCACCGTCGCCGTCGGACGATCAACACTGCTTGCCACACTCCTTGAACGCCACACGGTTACTGCCTTACGCCGGCAAAGTACGGTGATACCAGGTGGCGTACACCTGGCAGTACTTACTGCCCAGCTCCATTTGAATTCCATAACTCGTCTTTCGATTTATAAAACAACGTCAATACTAAGACTTCCAGACGCTGTAGCTTACTAGAGCTGTAAGCGATAAAATCATTAAAAATACGCGGAATTATAACGTCGTAATTATGACGTTTTGATAATTATTTAGTCTCTTTTCGTAGACAGAGATTGATATATCAGATTTATGCTTATACAATTTGAGTGTATTATTTCAAAGTTCTATTTTAGAATGCATCCACCATTTTGTAAATAAACCCAGGTGTATGCAGAGAGTAGACGTTCCTAAGAAAACGACAAATTTAGCTTTTCACAGGTCATATAAGTTGTCTTTTCGTGACCATGTGTTGGAAGATGTCCTAAACGTGAGCGAAATAAACATGAATATCTTTTGAGCAGTTTTATTTTCTTCATAGCCAGAGATGTTACTTTGTAACTATTTTGATTTTGTTGAGTTCTGTTAGGTTAAAATTGATAATTTATGCATAACTACAGCTCTCGAAATGATAAACGAAAACATTGTGCAACTCGCACTAGGCTCTAGGCCCTAGTTTTGAAACCAATATACATTTGTTTAAATTCCTCAAATAGCTACACCTATGCCTAATTTTTCTAGAAAAACAGGTAATTTACAGTCGGTAATAGCTGTTATTGTTTTAGCTTACCCTTTAAAAGTTAGACGGTTTTAAACCTACTGCAATTAGCAGTAGATAAGTGTTATAATAATAATAAGTTGCGATAAGTAAGTCTTCGTCATAAGTCTTTGCGATTATGGACGATGTTATGATGACGAACAACTACCGGAAATACATTGTGAAGGACGGCACGGTTGACATCTGTCGGGCATGTCACCGGCCGGGGGAATCAATCCGTCACATTATCTCCGGTTTTTCTAGTCTAGCTAACGGAGACTATTTACATAGACACAACCTTGTAGCCAGGATTATCTATCAGCAACTCGCTCTTAAATACAGACTTGTGGAATCTGAAGTGCCTTACTATAGGTATGTGCCCGACCCAGTTCTCGATAATGGCAATGTCACATTGTATTGGGATCGGTGTATTATCACTGACAGGTTTATTGTTGCCAATAAGCCTGACGTAGTCGAGCGTCGCGCAATGATTGTTGATATAGCGGTCCCCCATGACGAGAACCTCGTGAAGGCTAAGAGAGAGATAAGAAAAGCAAGTATCTTGATCTGGCTCGCGAGGTTGTCGACATGTGGGATGTGAATACAGCAGTCATAGGCTATATAAGTATATAGTAAATAGTCGTGACGGCCAATGGCATAATAGCCAAGAGCCTCGAGGAACATCTGTGGAGGCTCTCGTTGGGCAGCTGGATCAAGGGCTTGATCCAGAAAGCGGTACTCCTGGACTGGGCGCTCATAGTCAGGAGGTTCCTCTCTCAAGAGCCCTGATCACCGATAGCTTGGACCCTGTTCCCGATACCGGTGGGCTACTATTTTTTGTATTTTTAAATGCTTTTTTATTTAATTTTTTAAAGAATAATATTTAAAAATGTAAAAGTATATACACCGTGAAATTTAAATGGTTGTTTTCCCGCAGCGAAATGGTTTTGTCTATGTAATACAATCGTTTCGTAGTTATATAAAATATTAGAAACCAAAACTGGCATATTTAACATTGTGAAAAACTAAACTCGATAGCGATCACGAACCAATAGTATACCTCCCGATATCTACGGCCGAACGACAGCAGGCCGTTGACCCGGGTGCTAGGTCACCGTCGAAAGGATTAGGTTCGAAGGCGGCTCCGTTTGATCATGTTACGCGCGGGCTAGATTATGCCGTATAATTACACGCGAGAGCTTATTTTACTTTAAACATTTAATAAATCGGTCTTTGTTTTGTCGGCTTGTGGCTCGCTCGTTTGTTTTGCGTGCAAACTTTTATGCCGTATCACCACGTGCGAGAGCTTTTTTTGGTTTGACATTATTTTGTGCATCGGTTTTCTTTGTAGGTGGTGACACGAGTAGTACCTAGTACCTACAAGTTACGTCTAGAGTTACTATTGTTACTCACTTTTTCGAGTTGATGAATATTTTTTTAATTATTTTAAAACAGAAACATCGTCGTTATTTATTTACTTTAACTCTATACTTCGAAAGTACTCCTTAAGGCAAGTCGTTCTGCCGCGGGAAAACAACCAATTAAATTTCAGGGTGTATATATAATAAATAAATGGAATATAATAATAAATCATTTATTTCAGATTCGATACGCGTGAGTTTATCGAACTAGATCGACTAGTTCAAGGTAGGTAAATATTATAGAATACAGTTATGCAAATTTGATCTTTGTCAGATAACGTTAGGGTAAGTAAGCGTTGAATACTGTCTTGTCACCATGATGGTCTTGTTAATTTCAATAATATTTGTTATGTCGATTTGTTCTAGTGGTTGCATCAATAAACCTATGTCAACTGGGTTGCGAGTTCAAAACTAACCTTACACTTTTTGTTGCTGTATGTTTAGAATATTCAATTTAGTTTTTTTAAATCCAAAATATGATTCATATTAAATTAAAATAGTTGATTGAATTTAGAAACTATTAACAACAGAAATGAAAAAAGAAGTTATAGGACATGTTAAATTAAAAAAAATTAAAAAGACGTTGATTTTCGCAATTTAGTAAGGCGGAAAATGTTTGCGCGTAGTCACTGGTATTGTGCGTAGACTGGCTTTAGTTTTGTTGTCACGGTTAATTTTTTGTTCTCTTACTCTTAAACTTAGTTACATTTGACTAACAGTTTTATAATGAATACGCATATTTGTCTTTCACACTTTTTTAGAATTTTAAGTTTGATGGATGTGTCCGTCTATAGTTCTTTATAATAATGCAAGAAATACTTAATATTGAATAAATTCTAAATTGAAAGCAAAATTATAATATTCTCGACACAGGATTTGAACTCGCTTATTTTTCGCCTCAGCCTTATACATGACACACGAGACCAGATCTACTTTAATATGATCGTTAAAATAAACTATTAATAGCAATGACACTAATTCCATTAAAATACTCTGGTAAAGTTTTAGTGTTACAGCATAAAAATCGAAATCGCCAATCTGGAGAAGATTAGCGATTTGACCAATCTGGAGAAGACAACACACTAAGAAGAGTGAAAGTCAATGCGCGAGAGGTTTGCCTAGCAGCGGGACAAAATAGGTTCACAAATGAAACAAAGGTTTTAAGCCTTAATGATACGACCTACGTGACTCCTTAAACTAACAATTACTTAATAATACCTCCTAGTTCACAATACTCCAGATACAGTACAGTTGCTCCAAAAGTTGCACACAGTTCACAATCTGCACACACTTTGGTGCAGAACTTTCAGGACACAATACGGCGCGTGCATAATTAGAGCTGCTTAACGCAACCTCGTGCAGTTCGCAATTAGCAGTCTGTCTTCAAGAAAACCTATTTGAGTTGTTAATTTTGTTTGTATTTCGGGTCCTTGTTGAGAGTTCGCTTAGTTCTTCCTACTGGGGCTATCTCTCTATCTATTCCATTGGTGATAGCGATCGCAAGAAGTATGGGACTGACCCTGTGACATTTCGGTAGCTCACTTTTGTAGATGCATAAGAAATTAACAAATATATTTATTTATATACGTTAAATTCGAAAACAGAAATTAAAAAAATAACATTATTAAAATGTCGTAATATTTAACATTTTTCAAATCTCTGTTGTCACTCTTTCGATGACAGAATGAGCGATGGCGACATCAGTATCAGCGAAGTCGATTGTCAAAATGCCAAAATGTTATGGGTTGCTCACGTGACATTTCGATAGTGTTTGACATTTTTCCAATCACTATCACCACGCTTTCGATGATAGAATGTCACTTGTCTACGTCCTCCAGTCACTTCAACAGCTTTTGACTTTTTATAATACCTTCATCAAAGTGTATTTTTGTAAAGTACATAATTATGATTGAACTAGAAATAAGTTATACACCGGCAATAAAAACATTAAACCATATTCTTTTTTTTGGAAAAGTATCTGCAATGCTTTTGTTAACGCCAATCATTATTTAGCTTTTAGACACAGATATTCGGTGTATCCGAAAGAGCGGTAAGCAATTACCATGAGATAGTCCATCATCTTGACTGCTATATTTTAATGTTTTATTTGCAAATTCCATTCCCAATTAAAAAATGGACAAAGTAAAACAAATTTAGAATAAAACTCTAATAGAGACAGCGCAGTTCAATCAGGATTCCGAACGTTTTGTGTCTCGACACTGTAAAGCACTAAAAATTCTTCATCGGTCTTTCTTTAGCGTCGTTTTGTATCGATACAGATGGCTGCTATTTAGTTGGGCTGAATTTACAGGTGTAGATTTAAATTTATCTAGATTGTTTCTTACGTTATATATAAACTCAAGCCTTTTTCTCTTGGGATAAGTTAAGACTACAAAACGCTATGATCCTTACATACTCCTATTGATTCATTAACGTTCATACATCACGTCGGTAATGAGTATTACCTTTTGAAGAACATCACCAACAAGTTCCGTGTTTGTTCTTCTAGTCCCGGCGTTTCCACTCACGTCTGCCTTGAAAAACCTTTTATTAGTTTTTTTTTCGGGGATTATAGCCATGATGTATGTAAGTATGTTAGAACAAAGACATCTCTCTACCATTGTTAGTTTAAATGCGACAATTTTACAAACCTACTTATAAAAACTCAGCATAATTACACAGAAAGTTATTAAACTGCGAGTAAGTAGTAAACTAAAACCCACCCAATATGTTTGACAAACATAACAAAGGTATAAAAAGTACACACAAAAGTAAGTCCCAGTAACTACCGTACCTCTGTCAGTACTTTTACAATTGTAGCCCCGTATATCCAGGAGTTCAGGTACTATGATAATCAGCTATAATTCTCCCGTAGTTTATAACCGTGCAGGTTTTCAGCACTTTTTTACACCGGTACTTTTGTTCAGGCATTTGAAGTTGAAAAGTTTACAATGTCAGCAGTTTTGTAGGATTCTGTCCTAAAACTGGAAAAAGTTTTTGTTTAGCTCTGATTTGGGTTAAGAAAATAAAGATATGCGGGTAGGAATTTAAAGTGAAATGCAAAAATCGAAGAAAGAACTCAAATGTATTAATCAAAGAATTTTTTACGAAATAAACAAAAAACAAACATTCGAAAAGTCCAAGACTCTCAGTCTTATCTATAACAATTTTTGAATTGTTTAGCACCGGTTACCAAATGTTTGACAAAATTCTTTATAGAGAATTTGAATCTGAAATTTGAGAAAATCTCAGATTTACAAATGTTAAAACAGTTCATAGATTTTTAACCGACTTCGCAAAAAGGAGGAGGTTATCAATTCGACTGTATTTTTTTTATGTTTGTTACCTCAGAACATTTTATTGGGTGAACCGATTTTGATGATTCTACTTTTATTTGAAAGCTGGTGCTTGTCATGTAGTCGCATTTAATTTTCATCAAGATCTCATGAAGAACTTCGGAGAAATACATCAGAACTCTTCAATAAATGACGGTAAAACACTCGGGATAGATGCAATCGCATGTCTGTTTATTGTTTACACCATTTCATAAAATAACATCACACTGGTACTTTTTAAAGGGGTACACAGGTGTGAACAGTTCACCCTGGTATACTCTCATTGCACCGGTTTTGTTTAAGTTTCATGTTATTGGGTTCATCTATCATCATCAAAATCATCAATCATCAAAATCGGTTCACCCAGTAAAATGTTCTGAGGTAACAAACATAAAAAAAATACAGTCGAATTGATACCTAGCTTATAGAACTGCTACATTATGTACCACAACTAAAAAGTGAAAAATAAAAAACTTTTTTACAAAAATTACAATTGACTTCCAAACAAAAACAGTGAAAAATAACTTGAATTTCGGAAGTCGGTGTCAAACATCGAAGAAACGTAAACAGGAACACCGACTTCCGAAATTGAAGTTATTTTTCACTTTGTAGTGTTTTTGTTTGGAATTCGGTTGTAATTTTTGTAAAAAAGTTTTTTTAATAATTAAACTGTCCGTGTTTGCCTACAACTGAATACAAAAAGCAAACTGGCTTAAAACTTGAAAACATCACACCGCTCCAATTCACAGCTAATTCACCATTTATAAGCACCATGGCGACGTTAACATAAGTTCACATTCCGAATCTCTTACAAACAATTCTTGGAGCCACTCCAATACTTAAAAAACTGCCCAAAAATCACCGACACGTAATCCAGCATATGATGGGAATAAGAAACGAGCCAAGACCTAGAACAAAACCATTTACTAGAGAAGAAAATCCTCGTTCTATAACGTCATATTTGGAACATTGCCGGAACAATAATTATTAACGTTGAATCGTCGCAAGCACTTGGGTGCTATATTGGCGAAATCGCGTGAACAATTGGATGAACTCCAAATACCGGTGCCGGTGTTTAATGTGATAAACAGAAATAAAGAATGGTTTCATACTTAATGAGAACTTGCCTCATATTGTTCGTTAGATTAGATTTTGCTGCCAAGTCTTATGCGCTAGGAAACGTAGGTGCACGTGGTCCCGCAAAGGCAAGAGAAATAAGCACTATGAGCAAGCCCATATAACATAAAAAAGGCAGATTTATGGATATCAATTCACCAACCAACACATAGTTTGATCAGTGGGTCAACAAAAGTGCAAAAAGGTAAAGCTATGGTCAGCGTTATCAGCTGAAACAGATCAATCAGCTGTCAACATCTTGCTTTTTCGGTAGTTAGACAAAGTATATCTTACTGTTTTAATTAATATGCTGAGTGCATTGTTATCTGATATTGTTTATTAAAAATACTCATCACTATTTACTTGTTTATTTGACTAATTAGAAAGAAAGAAAGAAAAAATATTTGTGACCCGCACAGGCAACACGAGATAAGCAAAACACAAACAATAATAAAAATAAAAATAATAAACCCCGTGCGAGACCGAAAAGGCTCCTATCTCAGCATGTGCAACGATATTAAAAAGAAATAACGCTGCGCTGATATTCTGATAGGGCCCACTGTTGATGCCACGGACACATTCACGGAAACGGAACATACAATATTTAAATGAATAAAATAGAATAAGATAAATAATAACAAAATAGTATAAACACAGAAAGTGAGTCACAGTATGTATGTGTATAACGTAGACAAATATGTAAATAAAACACAATAAATTAATTCTTTTGTTTACATCAAACTGGGTGGATGGTTTCAAATATCTGACGAAATGCGTATCTGTTGCGTATCTGTCGAGTTCCATTTCTGACTAGTAGCGAGTCTATCCTGAGAGATGACGAAGTACGTATTTGACCACTTACATTTCTGACAACATGCTAGAGATCCGTAACATTCTGTATGAGATTGGTCATGGATATTTTTAAAGCGTATATAAAACTCACACTTTTTGTACTTTTGAGCCTCTGTTCTACATAGAAATGAGTGCTATATTAAAAATTTGCTGCAGTAATGTTTTGAATACCACCGCCATTCGTCCGTGGCAGATGTATGATTTTTATATTTACCACAAATATTATATTGGTCTCGAAGGGACAGTCTCTCGGGATTCACAATATTTCGGCTTCGGAACTCACAACGTCAGAAAAATTCACAAAGTTATATAAACTACCAAATATTTTATTTAACTATGAGTTTATGAGTTTTCATGTGTGGTTTCGGTATAAACGTTGTAGTGAACAAAACAGGTTGCACGTACCTAAAGTGTGATCGTGTGATGGTAAATGGATGGACGAAACGGTGTGGCTTTTGGACTTTTCATAAATCCTTCAAGGTCAGTGTAGAAACTTAGTTTTTATTTACCCTATATCTGAAAGAGGTTACTGTCCTCGTCGTAGTATATTTATAACTTTTATAGTCCAACCCCGTAATCTCGAAAAAGTCACCAACTGCATATTACAAATTTGGCCCACTTCTAATTTTGAATGATAAATGTATTAAGCAGACATTTCCACGTTGGTTTAGTGGTCGGAAGCGCTACAGCTGAGCGTGAGGTCCTGGGTTCGATTCCCAGGTCAGACAAAGTGTTATTGGGTTTTTTCATCTAGAATTACTCAGTAGCAGCCCAGAGCCAAGATTTGTGTCCGGTTGATGGCAATAGGATTTTAAATATGACCAGTGAAATGTGGTTGCACTATAGGTGCACCTCGGGACATCCAATTAGGTAATACACAATGATGTTATCTTGTGTTTTTTTCAAATATTAGCCGATGTTATCTGCTGGGAAAAGGCCTCCCCATAGCCTTACAACGTTTTTTTAAATTCTGCTTTTTCAAAAATGAGTAAAGATCGTCACGCCAACGCGTCCTGCCCCGGTTGCGTCATTTGTCCTCAGGAACCCACTGTGTGACGATCCTTGCCCATCGGCCCTGATGTATTCTGAAAGTGTGACCCGCCTAGTCCCACTTTAGCCTAGCAGATTAATTGCCAACATCGGTGATGTCTGTCTTGGAGCGTATTATTTTTATGGCGAGTTTGATTTTAAATATGCTACGCTCCATCACTCTTTGATAAACCAAATAAATAAATTATCAAACTGAATTTATATGAGCATGACACAGAATATTATTATTGCCATAAAAAACTTTATATGAACTTGAAAATAACCGGCCAAGAGCGTGTCGCATTTCACACATTTAGGGTTCCGCACCAAACCGCAAAAAACAAGTTGATTGTGATAGAAAAAATGAGGCAATTTCAAATAAAAATCTGATTGATTAATATAATGGTATTTGTTAAATATTATCACGAAATTTGAAATTCATAGTTCAATGGGAAGTTAAAAAATTCTTCGAAACAAAGTTTTGTAAAAAAAAGCTTACTTTGGTGGCTTTTCATTCCTTTGTTTGATGGTCCAATGTCCATAGACATACAGACGGACACGTGACTGACAGCAATAGGGCTTCGTTTGGACCCTTCGGTAAGGAAACCGTAAAAAAACTGACCCAGACATATATATTACATACATGAGATATTCAACGTATAGATGTCACTAGTCTACTTAATAACATTAGCTTTGTTCCAACTAGACGCTATCTTAAAGAAATTGCCTTTGTTCGTGGCAACAAAAGCATCGTAAATGTTTAATTATATTTGAGACCGTTTTCATTTATTAATTGACTGAAAGTTCTTTGACTCGGCTTCCTCAAGGACGTCGGGTCGGTTCAAGGTCAATAAGGGTCAGCGTAGTAACAGCTGATGTTTTTTTGCCGATTACAGGAGATCGACAAAAGATTGTCACGATATGTCACGTGGTTAATCCCAAATGTTTTGGATTTTTGTCAATAGTTATTGATGATGGTATCTAGAGTAAACACCCTATCGCTGGCACCCCTCCTGTTACTGGCACTTCTGAGTTTATAGGTTAAAAATAGAAAACCATAAACGCAATGTCGAAATTTCTATGCCAGTAATAGGTTTTCCCTAATTTTAGATGGCTTTTTTTGTAAATTATGCAAAAAATTTCCCGGTATACTGTTTCCTCGGGATTATGAAACACAAAGCCATGTATAGAAGCTAGTACCTCATACTACAAGTTTTTTACGTGTATTACGATCACGATCCTCTTTAGCAAGTTCAGACTCGAACTTTTGACTACCCGTAGCGGCTGTCAAAGATATACATGACAGCCGAAACCAATGGCTTTACAGGCTTTCCGAGGCACGGAGGCGTCTCAATAATATCGACTGTCTCGCATCCACTCTGAGAGTTTTGAAAATGTCAATATATTTCACGTATCCGAACAATCATACCAGAGACAAGTCAAGCAGATATTGTTTAGTGAGTTGATTGTTTCGTAAACTGATTGTGCCATAACTCTTAAATCTAAGGATTAAGGATTATGCGTGATATATTTCGACTAAGCATGATATTCATGATGTTAGATTTCGCTAATATTTTGTTTTATTTTTCCTTTTGTCTAATTAATGTAGCCATATTTGCATGTTTACATATTTATATACTTTTAACTCTGATTTAATGTGATCAAAGTGTCTTCAATCCCATATGATCAGTCAAAGCTGCACTTGTGTAGCTAAGTAACTTAACCTAACCTAGCATTATATATGCCGTGAAACTCGGTTAATGGTTTAAGACATAATTGTCATCACCTCCCTGTCACTGTGAAGTTTAAGCAAAGTGTGTGTTCTTTCTTTCTTTCACGAAGAGGCTAGTAACTTTGACGCAACTGTACAGGGCTGTCTCATTGACAGTGAGGTGAACATCTACCCATGTTAATTAGTAATATGCTGTTGAGTTTCCAAATAAATAAATAATTAATTAATGGATGGTCACCCATCTATGAAGAAACCACAGGAAAACAAACAAATAAAGAAATTATTTGCTTCGTTAAACTTCGCGGAACTTCAATTTTCAGTTGCCGCAGTCCGAATTGTTAGTTCCACTCCATACAATCTAGGTATACCGTTTCGACGAAAATCAACAGTAAATAGAACTGAAACTTGCGAACTATCTAAATAATTATGTTATTGTTCTGCTGGCGATGTTTCTGACCGCCTTTCAGATCTTGCTATGACGTAGTACTATATAACTTTTGCAATGGCTAGTTTTGGGGGCCTACCTAGTTGATCTAGCAGCCTTATTTAAGTAGGTATTGGAGTGTACCCATTTTTTTGCATTTTTTATTATTTAATGACTTGTTCCGCTCTGGGTGAAGCGGGAGGGCGTGTCAGACTTTCACTGACTAAAACCCGCCCGTGTTCCTTCAGTTGCTTGTGTCAGGGCCGCGATAACTCATCAAAAAATAACTCATCTCATTCAAATTTATCCGCGGTCAAAGTGTATGCATACTCTGGGTTTGGATTCCGGATCAGGCAATCTTTTACTGAGCTTTTCCAATTGGTATTTCTCATCAAAATAAATTTAATATACAATAAATACAGCCCGTAGTCTGTATTCGTACACCGTTGATGAAACAAGGCTCGTCCCTATTTCATGGAAATCAAACATAACTGGCGAGGGTGTACCTTTGGAGGGCGTACGAGGGGCCGAAGCCAACACAAGAGGTAGATCCCGCTAGGTCCCGCTAGGTCCCGGTAGATCCCGCTAGGTCTCTTTTATGCGTGTTCGGGTCAAATCTTGCAACTGAATTTTAAAGCAGCTATCCTCCACCGATTAAGATGAAATTTTGCATACACGTTTAGTTTGGATGACAATGCATAGTTAGTTCAGTGACGTCATTCAAAATCAAACATGGTGGACGGCCCAAGATTGCGGCATTTTTTTTTTGTGCACTGACATGATATGAGTCTCAAATGAAGGGGTTTGCTGAGAAGAATGCGTAAAAAGCTGATTAAAATAAAATATATTAATTTTATTTATGAAATAAGACATCAACCGACCACTTCCCTAGAGGAATGTATTCGGTCTACTATTGCATTCAAGGAAAGCCCCCGGTAAATGTAAATATTCTCATAATTAATATCTATTAGGTAATAACATAATATTATCAGGCCCTAATGGTGGATTACGGCCCATTTCCTCTCACAAAGAGAAGGCCTGTGTCCCAGCAGTGGGAACATAAAAAGGCTGATGATGATGTATACATAATATTGTGCAAGTTTTAACTTGTGTCCGCAGTAAAATCGTTCTTTTAAATCTTTTTCTTTCAGATCTATACAATTTTGTTAATAGTATACTGCCCAAAACGTCAACCCATCAATTTCTATCAAAAAACTTTTTTCGGACGCCATAATTCGTATTTATATCAAGCGAATGACGTAAACATTCGAAACACGATACTACCAAATTAGACATTAACATATGGATTACAAATGACCTACTTTTAATGTATTATATACCGTTATAAGAACAAAGAGTGCCAACACCGAAAGCAACGCAATTTTTTAGAAATTCGTACTGAGATTTATAATTTTGAAAATCATAAATGCAAAAAAGTAACTCTTTCTGTCTCTTTGTTACCTTTTGGACGTATTTCGGCTGAAATGATTATGATGATGATGATGTAGCGATTCACTGCTTCAATTTAGCCTTGTTCGAAACTTGGCCTTGTTCAAAACATGAAATTAATGAGTACGAATTCCAATCAACTCAGCTGTACCTGTTTCACTTTGATGTCATGTGAATATTGTGCTCCGAGCGTTACATACGTGTGAAAAGATAGTGTTGCCAGCTGAGCTTTTGAAATACTGCTGTATATTAAAAAAAAATGTACACAGTATAGACAGACATTTTAAATAAAGACCGTTGTTGGGCTTATACATTTTTTTATAGACATGTGGATCATTGCATCAGTTTATAAATTCCTTTTAATCGCAAACGTTGTTGCTGACCAGAAAGTTCTGGGTTCGATGCCTTGGTCGGGCAATGTATTCAATCATTCCATTTTTTTTGTTTGCCTGTTGCATCATCCAATGGTTTCTCCCGCTCAGGGTGAAGCGGGAGGGCGTGTCAGACTTTTACTGACTAAAATCCACCCGTGTTCCTTCAGTTGCCTGTGCCGGGGCCGCGGTAACTCTCTTTCAAATTTATCCGCGACCCAGACAGGCAACGGCCCTAGCGGGCCCCGTCACTTTTGCTGACATCACTACGAGGCGCGCGTGGAACACTACGCACCGTAAACTTGTGCCTGGTCCTTATCGGATGGCGAGCTACCCATTAGGTACTTGTTGTCCGCAAGCCTGTGCGTAGGCGCAGGCTTGCGGACAACAAGTAGGTACCTTGAACCGCCTCGCCTCGCTTGTACCACCTCGCGCCCTCCCATATTTGCGCGAGGACTTTTGCCCTCAAATCCCATGTCGGGAAACCGGCAAGGAGGCTCGCCACCTCACTTAAGACCGGACCAACCGGATGGCCATAACCCTTTTGGACACGTTCAACCAGCGGGAACTCAGGCAACGTGCCCATACTGGTGCCCCGTTAAGGGCCATGGACCGCACCAATCATTCCATCTGGAAAATCAGTAGCAGCCTGGGCGGCGGCGGCTTTTGAATTTGAGCCCGGTTGAAGACAAAAGTTGAGTTTCCTCTTAGATGCGACTTAAACATTATTGACTTCCCCCGAAGGGAAAGGCTACAATAGAAGGTAAGCTGCACAGGTCACGAGAATTAAAAAAAATATGCACCCCATCAATACATTCTCTGATATCTGTCTGCTTGACAACCATCTATCCTACTGGATGAATGGATGTGTGTTACTCAATAATGCCAGAACGGCGGATGAAATTTGGCACAGAGCGCAGGGTGGTGACAATAAGCCCTTAGATTAAGGTTATTTTGAGTTTCCGTAAGGGACAGATGTATACAATTCATATACATCTGTCCCTTACACTACTTATTGTTAGAACTTATGGTCACCCCCCAGAGATGGATTATAGTTTGGAATAGATTAGATTAGATTTATTTTCAAAACAAATAAGCTGAGTCATGTCACTTTCTTCTTTACACAGGTATATATTATATTCAATATATATGAATACCTTTTTTTTTGGGGTGTTAATGACTGGTTTTTTTAATATTTAACAATGCACTTGCCATGTTGTTTCTTCAATATCCTTGGTTAACTGGTAGAGAATGTCGAAGAAATTAAGTCCGCCTTTGTACCTTTTGTGCATGAAGTCTAAATAAATAAAGAAACAAAGAAAACACATTTATTTGACACAAGCCACTAGAGCACACAAAATGAACAAAAGAAAACTAAGCCTTAACAACAATAAAAAAGAAAAAACAATATAAATGAAACAGTGTGTGTTCCACGGCTGTGCCAAATAGGACCAGCTGAGCAAAAATAAAAAAATAGCGCATAGACTACTTTCTATTCCAGAAAAATGTACGCTTCCCGTGGGATAACTTCTTACTTTCACGCGGGCGAAACCATTGGCAGAAACTAGTGCAATTTAAGTTTTGCATACGCTTATGAAAATCTCGAGAGAGAGGTGACATAAAAAGCACCCCTATTTGATATGAAATAGTCTAAGTTGGCAACACGTAACGGAGATGCAATATAATGCATCACGAACACTCAAACGTGAACGCGCTCAAGGTAAGGATATATTATCTGTATGAGATCGCTATTATAGCTCTTTAGAATCTCATAATACCAAGTGTCAATCTGTGCTTCTCACTATAGTGTTACGCGCTGGGGCTCAGGGATAAATTATTCGCAAACTGCTTACTATAATTAATCACACTTTATTACTCAAACACTTCTTAAACTATTTTATTACTTCGCTTTTGATCGCTCCGAATCGCTTTTAAAGCTAAACTGACATATGACGGTCCCCAAAGGATTCTCAGGAACACAAACTTTCGGCAAGATAACTTCTGCTAGTCGATACGAGATGGCACTGCTAGCTTCTAATAATTTCCTTCCTATCGTCAATGGATGGTGCTACCTTGTCTTGTATCAGTAAAAATTACTGATACAAGACAAGGTAAAAATATAAATACTTTTTCGGGTTAAAAAATAGTGACACTCAGCAGCAGAGTAGCTTTTTATCAATGAAATATTTTTGTAATCGGATATTTACTTTGAGAGACTTTTACTAGTATAGAATAGGATATCATACCCCCTTTTCCGCACTTAGACTGCCATTTGGTCCGATGTGCGTGCAGGCCTGCCCTCTGTGAAAGGTAATGGGCCGTAATCCATCACGCTGCAGCGCGCTGGCCCAATGCGGGTTGACAACTGTTGGAACTGGCATGTCTTAGAACCAAAAATTCGAAGACATGCCAGTTCCCTCAGGATGGCGGCCGCGACTTACAAGTTGTAGGTCGTGAGTTCGGACTCAGGTATCCGCTTTTTGTGTAAATTATTTCATGACCAGTGCTCTCAAAACGATGAAGGAAAACATCGCTGGTACCACTGGGCCACCATTGCTCTGCACTTATACCATATGATGACTAAAAATTATTTTACAAAGATATAAATACACATTTTATCATATAAAAATTATTAGTTAGGATAAAGATCAGTTAAGATTATCTACTTCTACTTATTATATAAAGGAAAAATGTTGGACATAAGCCTCCCCCAAGCGCCACATTGAGGCGTCTCGCATCCAGCGTATCCCCGCAACCTTCACCAGTTCATCGGTCCATATGATGGGAGGCCTTCCAGCGCAACATCTTCCAGTTCGCGGTCGCCACCCCAGAACTTTTCTACCCCATCGGCAATCCGTACCGCGAGAAATGTGCCCTGCCCACTGCCACTTAAATTTGGCTATGTCGGTAACCGTGGTTCACTTGCGGATCTCTACATTTCTGTTTCGATCACGCAAGGATACTCCGAGCATGGCCTTCTTCATTGCCCTTTGGGTGACTACAGTCAGACAGACAGTCAGCTTTCTGATGAAGCCCATTGTGAGCGACCACGTCTCAGAGCCATAACTCTTAACTGGCAACTTCTAATCTGATTTATTTACGAAAATTCGTTCTCCGATATAAAGTTATAATATCATTGTTTTATCGACGAATTCTAGCTTCTCTTTGGTCAATATTATAATTATCACAATCAGTACTTTTGACATTTGGCAAGGCAAGGCAATATCTTCAAATTCGCCGGAAACATCTGGCTGAGGGACGCACGGAACCGGGAAGTATGATAGAAGAAAGAGTCGTGCCTAGTGCGGAGTGGGTGATTTCGGGCTGAAATGATAATAATGAAGCCTAAAAAATAAACTTTAACATGTACATCGTGATTCGAACACATAAAAACCGCAAATAACAATGAAGTATGGTGAAAATAAGCCCACTTTTGGACAAGTTCCAATCGAAAACATATTCTATGCAGAGTTAGTATTTTGTTCGCTTTGCGCTTTTGAGCAGTGATTGCTGTATCGCATTCATACGGGCATCGGAATACATATGTTGCGTTCTGTTAGTTTTCAAGTTTTAAACAAATATTGTTCGGGGAAATCTGAATATGTAGTAGATTTTCGTTTTGAATTGGAACCCTCTTGGGTTGTTTTTAGGTAAAAATTGGCTAGTTTTTCTCTTTTTGTGGGTGTATCACAGCTATGGCTTAATTGTAATGCTTGCTATTAGGGAATCCAATCCCGCAAGTGCACCTTTTTTGCGGGATTACTCATGCGGAATCCGCACGTTTGCTGGAATGATAAAGAGAATGTTTAAGAAAAATTGGCTCAGACGTCGTTCTGATTATTTATTAGACCCCCCCAGTCTCATTAATAAGTGATTTACAACTTTCGCATGAAACTCGTGACTTTCCTATAGATTTTGTATGGTAAATAATTTTGTTTTCAGTTTTTAACTTACCGCTAGATACATTTTTGAATAGAGATGTTTCCTGAGTAGAAAAATGGTAATTCTATTTAGTCCGTTAGTAAGATTATCAAATAATATTGGACCCGTATTTTTAGCTCTATCAAATAAATATATTTTTTTCTTTTTTTTATCAATTATACAAAAGAGTACAGGATTATTTGTATTAAATAGCAACCAAAAACCACTAAGGTTTAAACTTGTGCTATCATGAGTCTATCAAAGTGAAATAAAAAACGCTAAAATCAAACTACATACTGTCGTTACAGCATTCCCTAAGCAAGAGAGATAACGGAAACTATACAATAATAAACATTATTGTCGATCAAAATTAAGAAAAGACAAAGCGCATCAAAGTTCAGGAATGCGGCCTGTGACGTCACTTTGTCAGTATAAAGTTTAGCACACCGTAACGTTACACTATATTTCAACGCACTGTATCGTCGTATTTTTTATATAACGCGGCAAAAGAACAAATACGTGTCGAATATTTTTAGGTTATCCAACTAACGGAGTAAATATGTTTTTTTTGTCAACTACCCTATTTCTAGTTTCATGTTGTGTAAATCCTGTATCTGTAATCAGTATCAATTCAATATTGACCCTTAAAAGAAGTTCATTATTTAAACGTCCTAAACTTCATTATATTAATTCCATAATTAGTAATCAGCAAATACTTGTTAGTTTAGTAAGTAGTTATAGCTATATCAGACTTAAAAAAATTACTTGCATTTTTTTATTATCTACTTGATATAATACCTAATACTAATACATAAAAATAAAAAATCACAGGCCCGCAAATAGCGGGATTCGCGGGATTGATGACCTCCTGCTATGTTGACCGAGATTTTTTTTAGTTATCAAAAAGATTCACTATGCTATATGTAATTGCACATAGCTTCGTCTTTTTGACTGACTCTTTCACAGTTTAAAAGGTTGAATGCCTTAAATACCGAAACAATTAAAATACATTGTGTCCCGCGTGGATCCACGTTTCGAGCGCTCAAGGGTTTAATTGAAATAAATTCTTTGACACAGAGTTGCAAGGCAGTTGTTAAATAAATAAATATTACAATCTATGAAGGGCTAAGAAATGAAACAAAAGAAGTATGTAAGAATAGTACCAGGTGGGGTTCTGTAGTTTTTGCCTATCCTCACGGGAAGAAAGGCGTGAGTTTATAAATTTATATGTATGTAACTATAAAGAGCTCATATGCAGCTACAACAAATTGAAAACACAACACTTTATTTCTATAAGATGACAATTTATCCGCCTGATAGTACAGAATTACGAGTATACAAGCAAAATTTTTACAGTCAAAAACTTTTGAAAGAAACACACGGTGCATTTCGGTAGTCGTATTTTTAAAATTGATAGTCAAATAACTTTTCCTTAAGGGCCTATATCCGCTTTAGTGCCGTAAAACGGTAACATTCTAAAGCATACTCCTTAGTAACGGCTGGTTAAAAGGTTTGAAAAAAAAAGTATTTTTGCTTCATGTACATTATTTTTCAAACAAGGTTTTTTTCGTATAACAAATATTTTTGGTTTTAAAAAATAATTAGCAACACGACATTTTTCGCAACTTTTGAATACGCCTCCAAAACGACTTGGATATTTAAAAATACTATTACACAGAAAAATTGATGGCTGGAATATCTTCATAACTGAAATAGCATAATGTAAATCAAATAATATTTTGCAAACAAAACTGTTCAAAAGGAGATTCAATATTGATATTTTTGCTCCGAGCGGGCGCACGGCCAGTACTGCGTTAACATTGGGGCGTATATATCGCCTTAAGGTATGTAAAGAAGATAGCAACTTCACTACCATTACTGGTTATCGAAACAGTAGATACCCTAGTATACTAGTATGCAGTGAACAAATAACGTGTATTTGCGTAGCAATGCATAACAACAAACAAACGCTCAGCTACCAATCTACTAAACTGAACAACTACGCGGTACAGTACAATCACACACAGAACTGTTGTTCATAGAAACAAATCTTTACCCTAATGGTTAACACGTTGACTGTGCAACTGAAAATTAGACATCGACCCCCCAAAGTGTTTCAAGGCTTTTGTTTACAATTTTATAGCCCACACGAGTACACGAGTAAAGCAATTGGAATGCTTTAACTCATACTTGCGAGATTTGACAAGACGGTACAGAGTTATACATTGTACGACCCACATGTGGTGCACTCACGCCTAATCTAAACCACGAAATGTCTCAAATGTTGGTCACGCACAAGGACTGGGCTTTTAATCATCTACAGTTTAACTTAACTATGTAGCTGTCAAACATCTAACATTCGTTTGATTTAAGATATCTTAGGAATGAAAAATCAGCCCCAAGTTTAGTGTAACTTATAAGTCACATTTTCCCGTTTGTCATTAGTTTAAGGTGCTGTTGTTACCATGTCTCGTCTTTGCATTCGGACGACTGGTAGAAAGGCATAAAATCCGCCTTTGTAAAATGAGTTTTACTTGTGCATAAACTTACCTATAATTAATTAACAGTCAAACAGCAAAACTAACTCCAGAAAGAACAAACGCCTTGATCCACAAAACAATGTATCTGTTTTGTAGATTCATTGGACAAAACCTTTTATAGCGACTTCGCTGAAAACGATGTACAGGATATAATGACTATTGACTATAATGACGGCATTTGAACAGTCCCTTCAGCGTCAGTTTAAACGGTTTCTACTGAATTTACGTTCGTATATGAGTCGCTAAGGATCTACATTTGGTTTCTCCTTACGCACTAATTCAATTTAAAGTTGCCCTAGTCGACGGCACGAACTAGTTTGTACGCGGGGTTAAAATGCATGCTATCTCATCCGAGAACACGTCCGAAAGAGATAGATGCTGTGAGGAGCAGTAAGAAGCTCGTTCGCTTACGAATTAGCACATTTGCAATTTTTTTGCGAAATGGAATGCAGGAAATTTTATAAACAGATCTTTGGGAGTGTGGATATCATGAAAAACACTAAATGTATATTTTCAAAATAAAATTATTTGCATTGTTGAACTACTAATCTATCCTTTTATGGTGGCTGTTTTTCCACTATCCTTCTTCTTATGGTATTCATTTCCACTCAAAGATGCGTTAAAATTAGTGTTGAAATATGGAACTTTCGACGCTCATAACTGTCAAATTTTAATTTTTTACTTTTTTGTTTCCATACAGTGCTAAATAATGATGAGACAAATTTATATAATTTTTATTTGGAACGTATATCGTCAAACAAATAGTGGAGTAATCGCCAGACTACGTTTGTATGGAAGAATGATCGACAAGTCAACCTTAAGTGGGTGCACTGCAATATATTTGTACTTTAGTTTAATAAATACGCAAACCATCACCTATGCTACTAATATCTTCTACAAATTCTAATCACTTCTCCCTTCAACAGTACGCCGCTCAATTTGTGTTCAACTAATGCAATAGATATACACGGCGCCAAACTGCATAAACATTGCTACACCAGATACGAGCTCGCGTTTAGTGTTCACCATTATACCATGTGACTTTTTATTTTAGAGGGGTTATAGGTGGCTTGCATGCAGCCAATTCTATTGTAAGTTTTGATTATAATGAAAAATGTTTGTAACTAAAAAAAATAGCACTATAATTTTGTTTAATCAAGATACTAATTTAATTATTCAGTCAGCGCCTAGTAGCAATTATAATCATAGTTTCAGACTAAAGACGTATAGATCACACAGATGGACATGGTTTTCCCTCAAGCTTCTTCACATCGGAATCAATCAATCTACCTAGCCTTTACGCCACATAGGGATACCTGTTTGAAAAGTAGCCACCGTGCTATTCCAGACTATAATTTATCTCTGTGCCAAATTTGATCGAGATCCGTTCAGCCGTTCTGGCGTGATTGAGTAACAAACTTACATCCACACACATCCATCCAAACTTTTACATTTATAATATTAGTAAGATTTCTTGAAATTGCAGTTGGAATAAAAAAATACGCGTACTTTTCATTATTTCAACATAAATACAAATTTAAAATTCCATCCTACCAATATAGACGCCCAAAATTCGTAATGAAGAAATTGATCGCGAGACATTTCAGTACTAAATTTTTGACCTTTTATTTCACTTTTGATAGTTGTTGTCGCTGATATATAGGACCGATTTCTGAATTGAGTATTTGGAGTTAAGAAAGTGTCAAACCCTACTTTAGTGCCAAATTTTGACAGGTTTTCAGGCTACAGTAGTTTGACAAATACTCAACTTTAAATGCTTAACTCTGAAATCAGGGGAGAATGTCACTTTGTCTAAAGTGTAAGATCACTGTAAAGTCCCAGTGTCAGTGCATAGGAACGCTACTTTAAATTAAATTATCCAGCTTCTTCAATCCCTAAACGATCAACCATTTCCGAACACAAGAAATCTTAACCAATAGGAACAACGAAACCAAACAACAGACAGCTAGTGAAGTGAGCAATCTATTTTGTATCGGTCGCAAGTCCGTCTGTAAGTCTCAACCGAACATAGATGCTACAGCCAAGAAATGGACCCGTCGTGACGTCAAGTCTCGAATTTGCATTCCAAATTCACCAATTGACTGAGTACGGCGCCACGAACAGCCGAGTCACACCGAAGTGTAATCGAATTAACGTTACCAGTTGTTTGATCGGAGGAAAATATGGTCTGAGGAATAGTGATGGCGCAAAGGTATGGCCAAAGCGTACCGTCCGTTTTGAATAGATGGTCTGTCAGTTTACTAATGATACCGAAATTCAGCGTAATGCTCATTACGCATAATTAGGCATAAATGATTTACGATTATGTTTATTGTCATAAATACTGTAAATAGCATAATAATAATGAAGCTACTAATTTTATAAACGCATAATTATATTTATTATATAATTAATATAAAATAATAGTTTTGAAAAACTAAAAAAACACGCTTTAATAGAAAACCGAAATGTAAAATAGAAAATAATTGTTAATAAATCTAAATTAAGTATAGTGGTAGCGCCATCTCTTGTAAATGTCATAAATCAATGACAGAATACATAGACAAACGCATTTGAGATTTCGCGGACGATCGATATCCCAATCATCTCTGGAATCGATCACCAAAGGTAAGGCGTACTACTTCCCTCATTCTCATACAAGATCGCCCGAACTGATCCATGAATATTTTCCCTCTTATTTTCAACGCACTATTGCCAGAACCCTTCAATTACAGTCCACTTTTTATAATAGACACAAGGATGATGAGGTTCCTCAAACCGCTATATCAAATAGTGTGATTAACAAAAAAGGTATTTTATTGTAAAAAGCACGGGGTTTTCTAATACAGCGTGTTTTTTAGTTTTTTAAAAGTATTATTTATTTTTAACTTTTTCGCTCAATCGCTATTCCTGAAGATCCTGGTAAGGATAATGGGAAAAACTATTTAAAATATTGCATTGTCATCGGTACTTGATAAATATGTGAAGTTTTAAATTAAGCTGATGTTTTGTAGGGGCTTAAAACCAAGTTCAAAGATTCCGTTACATAGATTCATAGATACATTCATACCAAGTTAATAAAAAGCGTGTTCAAAACAAACATGTTCGCGGCACCCTTGAGTGGGAACCTGTGGAATAAAAGCCAAAAACGATATTTCCTCTCAAAATGCATATTCAATATTCTCGACGGTGTAACCGTCATCCTCAGTAACAAGACAGACTATAAATTTCTATTCCTTACAATAGTTACAGAGATTGCACCTGGGATCTGTCTTAGTGGTTCTAGTCTAAACTTGGACTAAAGATAAATCCCCAAGAAGTTTACCGCCTCGAGCAAGAAACGACAAATTGAGTTATCAACTTGAGGGAATACCTTTAGATCATTTCTCGTCTGTCGCGAAATAAAAAAGGTACGTGAGCTTGTCAAGATTTTTGTGGGACCAAAGATGGGTAGCTTTTTAAGGTACAAAGTTTTTCTGTGGTTATTTTGGTAGGAAGGGTTTTTGAACTTAGCTTAATACATACATAAGCTCTCACTGTTTTCAAACGGGTTCAAGATTCAAGATTTTTTATTTGACGAAACATGAGTATAAATACAGATTGTGCATGCAAGTTGTTCAATTACGAGTACATATTTGGATCAGTCATGTTTGGCCATTGTGGCATACAAATATTTAAATGTCAATGGAATTAAAAATGTCTTACATTTAAAATAGAAGTACATTAATTGTGTTTTGTAAAAAAAAAAATAAAAAAAATATAGATATGTCTAACAAAAAAAAGTAATCAGTGAAAAGAAACGGTTGTTAACAATTGTCATAGATAGATGCATTGATAATTTTGCTAAGTAATTACTTATATATATAATTTTATCGTTAAGGAATTCTAATATACTATACTTTCCATTCAAGATTAAATAATGGGTGTAGGCAAAACTACAGAACGCCATCTGCATCCGTTCTTCGAAAGATATATCAAGAAATCCAAAAAATATGGAAAATGAATTGTACTGTCGACAATGTTAATTCATGAGTCATGCATGACCAATCAGCAAATATTTCTACAGGCATTATAATACAATTAATTAATTGAATTTTGCTTTTATATTTCCTCAGCAAAAAACTTGCTATAGATTTAATAAGACAGCGACAATTACTTTACCCATCTTTCTGTCATTTCAATTATATTTTAATATCTACTTGACGTTTTACTACGGATTTACTCGAATATGTTTTTGAAATCGAATATTGTTCTATACTTCTTTGTCCATCCATACAATGCTTGAAATCGTATAACATCCTCTTTTTGTTTCGTCTACTTTCATACGTCTGGGGCTATGTGATTCATTCGCCGTTAGCGGGAAATTCCAAAATGTTTGGGATTGTTCACGTGACATTTCAGCAGCGCATGTCAATACCACACATATTTGACCTTTTAAAATCGTTACTGATAGAATGTCACTATGAGAAGCTCTAGCGATACACGCATATCGGTTGTGAGAACTACGCGCCTGACATTCACAAATAAGGCCTTGGGACGGTAGTTATCCGGGCATATATGATAAATTAAAGTTTAGGAAAGGCTTTGACACACTTATAATACTGGCAGATCCAAATTAGGAGCGATCTTCACCCATCTATTTAATAGATGAAAAACATTTTATATCAAATTTAATATGTTAACTAATAAATCGCGAGTGGGTTTTCTGAAAAAATCCTGACAAGACTATAATTAATTAAAAATCTAAAGAAATGTAAATCAGTGTAAGTTTACCTTAATATTTCGGAACTAGGATACAATGAAAGGAAGCATCTATAGCATAAAATTAAGAACAAAAGAAGGCCTTTCAGAAAACATTAGCCTATTTGTGTTCGGTATGCGGACTGTCATGACTCATCGAATAATCTCGGTTTGAGATTACCTTAACATTTCAGATTTGGGATATAATATCAATAGCGTCTGTGACAAAAAATAAGAACTTAAGATCAGAAAACCGTAGGTTCATTGTTGTTTGTTATTAGGTAATCTTATCTCATCGAATATTGCCAGTGTATGTTTACCCTCATATTTCATAACTGGGACACAGTCGACATTAGCTTCTTTAACATTAAATGAAGAACATAAGTAGTCCTACCAGACATTGGGGGATTGCATCGCTGATAAAAATGCTTGGCTAAATGCTGGTCCCGCTCCGCAGCCATTAGGGCGCAAGAACAATTAGTGATGGGCAGAAAAGTTTTGAAGTAGTGTTGGAGCTGCTGAAGACTGTATGAATATATTTGTATTGTATAAACTCAATTTCTTTTAGTATTATATAACTGCACAGCACATGTGTGAGTACTATGTTCCGACTGTAAATCTACCTATGTGTCGTTGGTTGACTTCTGTGTGCCCTGGCATTTGAGTGTTTCATGCTCTCTCTAATTTTTCTCTGATGGTGGCACATGTGTTGGATCATTCGGTTCCCTCCATAATGGTTGAGCTGAGTGATGGAAAATCTTAATAATTGAAACTGATGGAAAAGAGTGTCCGTGGAGTTTCTTGTAAATTCTTCTCCATTGAGATCTACTGACGTTTGCGAATTTGCAACTAGAGTCATATTTTTTTGTTGTTTGACAATTCAAAAGTACCTTTAAGGTTTATTTGAAATAAACTATTTTGATTTTGATTTTGATTTTGATTTTGATTGCTTTTAAATCATTTTTATTTTTCTTTAATTTTCAATTAATTCTAGTCTTGACAGGATTTTTTCAGACAATCCAATGGTGCTATATTTTTTAACATATTAATTTGATATATAATGCTTTTCATCCATTATACAGATGAGTGAAGGTCGCTCCTTACTCGAATCTTAGATCATAAGTGAAAGAAATGAGACACTCTATTATCACTACATAATTTATAAAATGTTTAACATATTATCTACTTAAAAAACCTAAAACTAAAACGTGGATCCACGCGAGCGAGCCTTTTAATTGTTTCGGTAATTACGGCACTCAACCGATTTCTCATTTTTAATGCACTGTCGTAAGCGTCCTTTTTTGAGGCGCGGCCACTGAAAGGTTAATGTCACCAATAAAAGATTTTAATAGTGATCACAAATTATATCAATGATTAATTACGTTGTACAGTATGTTTGCACTTATTGTACTCTAATGAATGTGGATAATCCATTCACACGTGTAGATAAGCCAAGTCGAATTCAGCAGATAAAGTTTAGTGGAATAAGGATACAGACAAGAGCAACAAAATACACCGTACATATATAATGTTAACGTTAAAAAAATATTTGTTGGCAATACCTAATCGGCTGGCTTGGCTGGGCAGCTTTCGGGAATTTGCGCGGTATCTTATCGTCCAACTTAACACAGTGTCTCAAGAAAAAAGTCTATGAACAGTTTGTGTTGCCAATGATGACATATGGTTCTGAGACATAGTCGCTTACAATGGGCCACATCAGAAAGCTTACAGTCGCCCAAAGGGCAATGGAGAGGGCTATGCTCGGAGTTTCCTTGCATGATCGAATCAGAAATGTAGAGATCCGCAAGAGAACCTGGGTTACTGACATAGCCCGAAGAATTGCCAAGCTTTAGTGGCAGTGTTCCGGGCACATTGCTCACCTGGGATCCGCTGGATGCGAGACGCCGAAACCGATCAATTTGGCGACGCTTGGGGAGGCCTATGTCCAGCAGTGGACGTCTTTCAGCTGATATGACGATGATGAATACCTTATCTAAAATGTTGGTTGCTACTTTTGCTTTCTGAATCATAGTCATCATAATCACCATCAGCTCACAGCAGTCGACTGCTGGACATAGACATCTATAATCGCACACTTCTCATCTCGTTTCTTACGGTCATACAGCCTCTGTCAGTCACCCAGCTCCCACCTACCTAGCCTGAGAGTATCCCACTTTGCAGATGCAAAGTGGAACTCTCTGATTCGCGGTCTTCACTCAAAATTACGTCAACAGTAACGGTCATCAGTTCCACTGCTAATATGGGCGGCTTGTTGCCACTTTTATGTGACATTAGTTAATGGTATGCAAAACTGAAAAGGCCATTTTATTTGAAAAACGCATTTTTCATACATATAAAATCGAACACCATATTATGATGACTGGAATTTCTTCATAACTGAAATAGCATATGTAAATCAAATAATATTTTGCAAACAAAACTGTTCAAAAGGAGGTTCAATATTGATATTTTGGCTCCGAGTGTGTACACGGCCAGTACTGCGTTAACATTGGGGCGTATGTATCGCCTTAACTTTCCATTGCGAACCTAAGTAATATAAAAATAGAATTTTTATTCTTCACACAATCAATAAACACAGCAGGTAAAATTAATTTATTAATACATACGTTTACCAGAAAACGTAAAACGTTCACATATCTACAATACAAAAATACATTGAATTAAAGACGTTATTAAGCGCTCGGATTCTCAACACCGACGTATATGGCAGCTAATTAATCAAAAACAACGTGAACAGACGTTAAGGGAAATCGCACACAACGACTTTTTGCATCGATTTTGTAGCGCGTTTCGTTTTAATCTTTTAGCCGTTTGTCGCATTTGCAACGTGCAACTGTATAGATGCAAACGGGCGATTGTATTGATGCAGTTATAACAAAGATCAGCGTCAACTGGCATTCACACGTAGTCACTACACATACGACTTGATGCTGCATCGTGATAGTACCGATGCAGAATTCTGTATGCGTGGGCGAAGACCAGCAATCGCGGCCGTATCGCGGTCTTTTTGCGACTGTATCACTAAAATCGCTGCAAAAAGTCGCCTTGGGCGATCTTCTTCAGACGTGGCGTCTCGATGTTTCTTATTAGACTCGGGTACCAAAGTCAGAAGTTATCCTTTCATCGTTATTTAAATACCCTTAAGTTCAGTCCACAATGTAAACTTGATACAAACGCTTTACGACAGACCTCTTTGAATATTAGAAGGAATTTCGTAAATTCATTTCAATTTTCGCTTTTCATGTCGTATTATCGTTGCCAATTATCTGTACGAACAAAGAGCCGTTTTCATTATGAGCGATATTTACTTAGTTAATTTCTTGCAATATTTCAGAGTTCAAAGTCATTGAAATGTCAGATGAACCAATGGAATTAGGGACATTTCTTGGGATTCGTTAAATAGGTTAGGAGCGGACGGTCTTCGGGGACAAACGTTTGTGTCTTTAATAAGTAAGGTAGATAGCTCTGTTCAGACAGATTATTAATAATTGTTTTAGATGTCTTCTCTATTACATTCTATAGGGACTTTAAAATATTATAGACATGTTTCAAGGAGTTGTTAGGCTGTTTGGCGGTTATTATTTTACTTGTAGACGCAATTAGGATCTGATTCTTCATCAATCTACACGAACAATATTTATGTGTGTTACTGAGATTCACAAATATGCTTAAAGATTAAGAATTTTCATTGCTTCTGAAATATTTTCATACCCTTCAACATTGATACGAAATTGAAACTTTTGTTAACTTTTTCACTTCTCATTAACAAATAAAAATATTCCTAACCGGGTCATTTCCCAAAAGAAAAACCGGCCAAACCGGACTTCACACATTAAGGGTGCCGCACCAATTTTTTGATCATCATATCAGCCGAAAGACATCCAATGATGGACATAGGCCTCCCCCAGGCGTCGCCAAATTAACAGGTGCCGTGCATCTCGCATTCAGCGGATCCGCGCAACCTTCACCAGATCATCGGTTCACCTGATGGGAGGCCTTCCAACGCAACGTCTTCCGGTTCGCGGTCGCCACTCCAGAACCTTTCTGCCCCATCGGCCATCCGTTCTGCAAGCAATGTGCCCTGTCTACTGCCACTTATGTTTGGCAATTCTTTGGGCTATATCAGTAACCCTGGTTCTCATGTGGATCTCAACATTTCTGATTCGATCACGCAAGGAACTCCGAGCATAGCCCTCTCCATTGCCCTTTGGGTGATTGTAAGCTTTCTGATGAGGCCCATTGTCAGCGACCACGTCTGAGAGCCATATGTTATATACTGGCAACACACTGGTCTTTGTTAGTAAAATATACGTAATAATAATCATTATAACTAAATTTTAAGTTCATATGTCACTGGGAAGTTAAAAAATTCTTCGACACAAAAAGTATGTCTGATGACGGACAGACCGACAGACTGACGGACAGACCGACGGACGCGTGAGTGACAGCAATAGGGCTCCGTTTTGACCCTTCGGGTACGGAAAGGGTAAACACATCTACCAAAAAACTAGGGCTAGCTACGTAAATAAAGGGTCATAAATACTTTACCTCCATTGGCGAGGGGTCACGTACCAGCAAAAAAATCTCCCACCAACCGAAGGGTTCCAAATTCGAACATAATTCAATAAAAGAAGCCTGGCCACACTCCCTTCGGGCCCGATCGGCCGACAGTCATACCCAACAAATTGATGAGATTTACAGCCGAGATTCCCCGAAGTTAGCCGAAGGGAAATTAAGTTCGGGAAACTTTTCAAGTTGTTCAACAAACGTACTGACCTTATCGCAAGAGTTTAAGCCTGGTACCTTTTTGTGATGGTTCTAGACAGGAATAGTTTTGAACTGTTATAAGAGATTTGGCCGAGTTTTTAGATAAGGTGGTTTAAGGTGGAAGGGAAGTGGCATTTGCCATTTTTTGCAGAAATGAAACTGAAAAGAACTTTATCTACACTCACGACGTAATGTTCCAAATATGAATTTAAAAATATTGTCTAAACGGGTATTTTATATTCATGGAAAGGTAAAATAAAAAAAAAACCAATACAGTGTAACATTATCCTTCGATTTTCAAACATCTGCATCATAAAATAACCTTTTAATTTTTATAGCACACTTTCACTTTTTAATTTACTGGCGCGTATGGGTTCATTGACTTAATGTAGAAAAGTAGTGTCATTGTCTATGGCTGCACATGCGCATTAAGAATCTACATTGCCCGCCATATCACATATTTTTTCCGTTCCACTTTTGTTTTATTTCAACTGTATGAGCGAAAATAAAAAAGTGTATGCAACTGCATATAATTAGGTATTAAAACACTCGCGTGATATTATTATCACATTTGGCTTCGCGTCGTGTGATAAACCCACGCTCGTGTTTTAATAACTCTACTAATTATGTGACCATTCCATAAACTACTTATTGGAAGTCTAATCCGGAAAGCTAAACGTATTCATAAAATTTGTTTCTGAATCTATATGCTGCAAAATCAATTGGTAAAGCTAGAGGATGTCTAGCTTTACCAGGCTAACAGTTTCCGATTTTACTGAATATTGATCTGATATAGCTATTTACGGTTGATTAAGTATTACATTAAGGATAAACAAAAGATTATTTTCGACTTTAATGATTGGTAGATCTCTATTGAGATGAACGTGCAAGAAGATTCATAAACACTAACAATTTCATAAAATATTGAATAGGTACATCATTTATGTTGAAAGACTTTATATAATTATTTTATATGTACATATACAATATGCCTAAAATATAAGAAAATTGTGAACTATTATAAAATAAAATATAACAACCTTATTAAATTATAATTGATGACAAGGAATTCCCATAACTACGAAAGAACACGAAGGCCGAAGAATATAATTTAAATTTTCGTGTACGCACCGGAAATTCCCGTGTATCGATAAATTGTTTTAGGTAATTAATTAATCAGCACAAATTGTTTATCAACTACTGATTAGGAGTATCAAGGTTGCGTTCTATTTTCTATTATGCCCTAAATCAAATCAGTCAGTCATACATATCTTAATGGTTTGGTAAATTATTTGCTTTATCGCTACTAGGCGATTATGAATGAACCTTGGCGACCGTAGCCTTCCTGTCAAAAATTATATTAAACTGGCGTTTACCGTAAGTAACTTTATCGGTGACTTCTCCCAAGTGAAAACCGGAAATTATCTGACGAGAACGCACTACCGGTATGAAAACATCGTGACAGGATGATACGCATGACACATTGCACAACCTGTATAAAAATAAATAGTCAACTTTGGGCCAATCGGGTGCAGCTGTAAACTGGCCAATTTAAATTTAAATGACTCCATGGAATAACTTCTTATCAAGTTCTCTGAGATTAGAATGATTAAGCTTCATATTCCTAAGTAGCCAATTCCTTGACACTTCAAAAGTGCCTGTTAATGTTATACTTAAAATATGTGCTTCAAGTTCGCGTTTTAAATGTTACGAAATTATTCCTAATCATTTTAAAGACCCTGCATTTTGAAAACACTTTTAGTCGCTTGCGTTTGGATGGGAAGAGAACCAGAAAAATACTGCAGCGCTCTCCGTGACCACATGTTTGCGTCGCGTTTACATCGGTCACATGGCCGAAAACAAATATATGTGATTCTGATATGTCTTTTTTAGTAGTTGTTTTATACCAAGCTGCAGTCTGCAGCCTTTTTCTGCTCTATCGATTTACTAGCGAGCGGATTCTGATAACCGCACCTCCAGTATGACCAGCTGGACAAAAGTCGAAAACATCAACTAACTTCTGATTATAATATTTGAAGCGTTATCAATAAATCAGTATAGATAACAATATTATACGTGGGTAATCTATCTGGTATATTATCTGTCTGCCACCATTTCGGCCAACAAGTCAATTATTTACGAAACTGTTTTAATAAATCCATCCACCGTAACTGACCCCAAAATTATTGCAAATATATTTAATGATTACTTTATAGATAAAATTAAACCTATGACTAGTGCGGGAACCACAGTCACTAAACATATTTTATCCAGAAAAGACTCAATGTTCATGGCCCCAAGTCTAGCACTTGATATACTAAAAATTATTGCGGCCTTAAAAAACACAAACAGTGTAGGATACGATGGCATATGTACAAAAATTGTTAAGACTGTAGCATATGAAATCTGTAGCCCTTAGGGGGCTACAGATTTCATATGCTACATTATTAATTTAAGCTTCAGTGAAGGTACATTTCCGAGTGCACTAAAAAAATCGATTGTTAAACCACTGTTTAAGAAACAGGATAGGGAGCTTATGGAATTTTATAGGCCAATATCATTAGTACCAATATTTTCAAAAATTATCGAAAAGTATATTTACAGGGAACTGAACACCTATTTTGAAAAAAATCCTATACTCTGTGATGAACAGAAAGGATTTAGGGTGAAAAAAACTATTAACTTGCCATATACGACTTCTTGCATACTGTTATGACAAACATGGATAAAAATAAACCAGTCTGTGCTATTTTCTGCGACATGACACAGGCATTTGATTATGTCCAACATAATATATTAATAAATAAACTTGATGCATATGGTATAAGAGGAAACATATTGAATCTAATACAATCATACCTACATGACAGAAAACAAGTAACGCAAATCAATAGAATAAATATGAGCTCCAAACGTGAAGAGATTTTTATGTCATGCGAGCGTACCGTCCCTCATGGAGTTCCGCAAGGCAGTGTACTCGGCCCACCCCTGTTTACACTCTACATTAATGACTTCCCTAAATCCATTAAACATCCCATGACACTGTTTGCGGATGACAGTACGATAACTATACCATGCCATAATAAGAATACATATGAAACGGATATAAAAAATACTTTAATTGAAGCAGTAACGTGCCTGAATAATAATAATTTGAAAATTAATATGAATAAAACTTAGATTATGCACTTTAGCCAACGACCATCATTATTCTCTTCTAGTCTTGACATCGAATATAATAATACTAAAATACTGACAGTTAAAAGTACAAAATTTTTAGGCTTAACAATCGACAGAAGCTTAAATTGGAAAGCGCATATTGAGGCTCTAGCCAAAAGAATAAGCAGTGATGCATATGCGTTGTATAAATTATCGCGTACTCTAAATATAGAGGCGCTATTAACGGCCTATTACGGTTTAGTTGAATCGGTCATTAGATATGGTGTTATCTTCTGGGGTAACTCAACCGACAGGGATATCATCTTTAAAAGATAAAAGTATTGCTTGAGATCTATGTTTAATCTCAAAACTACCGATAGCTGTAAAAATTATTTCATTAAATATCATATATTAACATTACCTTCACTTTATATATTAGAAATGGCAATGTTCGTAAAAACAAATCCACATTTGTTTCCTCGTATGGCAGACAAATTTCCAAGAAATAGACGTGATGATAGCAAACTATGTTTACATACATCAAAAACTACACTTATGCGCAGGAGTGTTTTTTGCATGGCACCAATTATCTACAATAAATTGCCCAAAAGTTGGAAAGAGCAAACTATACCTAAACTTAAACAAACAATGAAATTGTTTTTGGCACAAAAAGCATATTATAGTATAACAGATTTTTTAAACGACTCATGGTGATTATTTAAAATATAACTAACATTGTAGTAATTATGGTTATGAAGTATCGGCGAACTTAAACATGCCTATATTATAAATTTCATTATAATTGAATTGATGCCTATTAAAGTGATGTAAATCTTCATTGTGATAATTGTAATCTATAATATTGGACAAGGAAAATAAATAATAAATCATTGGATATTGTTAATAATATGGAATTCAAGAAATCTGTTTTAAATATGAATTATATATTTAATGTATAGTTGTAAAATTTAAAAATTATTCGATTCAATGATAATAATGTACCTAAAATATTTGCACGCCATGAGAAATGGCAGACATGTCATGAGCCACTCTTATTTAAGATCTTGCATGTATTATTTAAATTCTGTATGTATACACATGTTTGAGCAAATAAAATTTCTTATTCTTATTCTTATCGCCAAACAGTATTTAATTTTAACTACGGAAATACTATGGAATACTCTCTCTCAGGCAATCAGGATGGTAACCAACCGATTAACCTTCAAAGTCAAAGCGAATGCAAGCAGTTGGCAGTAGTCTCGTCACAGCGTAATTTTTTTATATTGTCTACATTTTCAACTAATTGTCTAAGTATATACCTATCTATAGAATAGAAGTATATATGTAGTTTATCCGTTTGGGTATTTATTGTATTATTATATTGTATTTATTTATAGTTTCCGTCTTGTTTTTAAATAAATATTACCTTATCGCGTTTTATTATCTTTATTGCAGCTTCCACTATTTGTCTCTGCTTCACCCAAAGTTTGACTGTTAGAAAATGCCTAAGGCATTAAGTCCGCTTCTGCACGTTTGTATGCTTAAAGTATGAAATAAATAAATAAACGGTACAAAAACTATTTTTCACTTTACATCGTGTCTTGTCATAAAATCAATCTGCATAGCTTTTTTCCTGTTATGTTTGGGTAGGATTCCAGCCAAGGCTGGTTGCCCGACTTCCAGGCTTATTCTCTCAGGCATGGAGGGGTCTCAGTAAGTTATGGATGATCACCCGTCCACAGACGGACCTTGAGGTGAGTATTAAGAGCATTATCGCGAGCATTTCAATATAATGTTACGTTCTTACGAATAGTACAATACGGAGTTTCCTAAAGCGTTTCCATGCAATGTAACGTTCTTGCGAATGTTCGACTATGCGTTCAACGTAATGCTCGCGGCGAGTAAGCATTTATCCGTATTTTTTTTTGTACCTTGCGTCACCAACGCTCGTGCTTTTGCTCGATAAAATGTTACACCAAAACGCTCGTTGGTTTTTAAAATCAGTTTGTAACAGAACATCGAGTGTCACGTTCGAAGACACGACGACGACGTTCGACGTCTGATAGCTACAACCTGGGAGTCTTATTTATTTATTTATTATAAGGTACACCAACAGCATTACATACAAAACAATTGGTAGTAAACAAAGAAAAATAAAGGTGCTGGTATGTAAGCCTATTACAGGAATACGCAGCGTACACCATATGGTCAGAAACACGAAATTATTTGAAATTTCAAAATATTAATCTAAATTTAAAATATAGTAAAAATAAAAACATACTAAATGAAAAACAGACAGAATGAAAATAAATAGGATGTAGGATGTATATGTTCGTAATTAGCCTAAGTTGAAGGATTAACGCACTCCTGTACCTCCGAGATTGCTCTTCTAAACTTGTTGAGGGAAACACTGTGTAAGTCAGTATCTGGTGTTATACAAATACTATTATAGCTTCTACACATACGTAGTCTTCAAGTCAAGAGTTAATAGGTTTCTTCTAGGCAAGCTTGCTTCATCGTCGACCACATCATCGCTTACCATCAGGTGAGATAGTGGTCAAGCGCAAGCCTGTCATCATAAAAAAAAAGTGAGTTTTGAGTAAATTTAAAAACAGGTATCCTTGATATACAAGTAAATGCTATACTCATTTTTAGCAAGCCTCGGCGATCTTGGAGTTCGAACCGTGAGGCTTTTATTGGTTAGCCACGGAGAATTCTGAATTAGGCATTTTTCACCTACTTCAGGGTGAATAAAGTACAAAGTATGCCCTAAGATACTTACATTATTTTTATCTGCCTGCTTGCGTACATATGTCTTGTTACGTACCTATTTTTAATTATCATAAGACTCATCAGGATTCTAGTTGGCAACTGTAATTATCTCCAAATCAATCGAACGATAAACTGTTGTCTTGATAATTAAATTCTATAATACCTAATTTTGATTTTTGTTTTGAGTACCTACTATCATCTAGGTAGGATATGATCGTACAGGACAAACATTTTCTTATCGGCCAATTTCGCGTTTCGTCACTCGTCGGATTTCTATCGTTCTACACTTAGTGCAGACCAGACACTCTCAATCAACTTGGAAGTAGTATATAGTCTCTCTCTTTAACGGGTCGAAAGCTGCTATTTTTACAGCTATATGTATATGATATTTCACACGGGAATCAAAACAAAATAATATAAAGTATTTAGTTCCGAATACAAATTATCATCGTCAGGATTCGTTTGTATTCGGAAATGCGATGATTTCCGAGGACATTAAGAAAATAGTTGTACTGTACACAAAATTATCTTTCACAAAAACCTTTTTTTACAAAATAAACACCGACTTCGGAAAAAAGTTATTTTTCGCTTTGTTGTGTTTTGCTTTAGAAGGCGGTTTAATTTTTTTTTTTAAAAAGCTTTTTTATTTTTCTCTTTTTAGTAGTACATAATGGACAAGTTCTATAGTAAGGTACCTGCCAGTTTAAATAAATCGAATAACATGTAACTTGAACATAACCGGTCGAAAGAGATTGTACTAGGGTGAACTGTATACTTCTACGTACCTGTTTATAGCTAACTGGCGTGATGGTATATTATAAAATGGTGTAAATAATAAACAGACATGCGATTGCAGCATTCCAGAGAGATTTGAAGTCGTTAATTAAAGATTTCTGTTGTATATTTCTGAAGTTCTTCATCAGATCTTGATGAAATTTAAATGGGACCACATGACAAGCACCAGCTTTATGCAAGAATTATCAAAATCGGTTCACCTAGTAAAAAGTGCTGAGGTAACAAATATAAAAAAACAGTCGAATTGATAACCTCCTCATTATTGGGAAGTCAGTTAAAAATAAACTATTCCAAAGAAAAGAAAGCATTGTTCAAAACCAAACAGAAACAAAAGAATAGCGGGCACTGTTTGTTGCTGAGTTGGTATTGTAACATAAGACAACACTTGTTTTACCCGAAGCATAAGGGCCTACATCCGCTTTAGTGCCGTAAAACGGTAACTTTCTAAAGTATACTCCTTAGTAACGGCTAGGTTAAAGGTTTAAAAAATATATATTTATTATTGTTTCATGTACATTACTTTTTAAACATGATTTTTTCGTGTAACGAATAGTTTTGTTAGTAACACGATATTTTTCGCAACTTTTGGATACTCCTCCAAAACGACTTGGATGTTTAAAAATATTTATACACAGGTAAATTGGTTGGAATTTCTTCATAACTGAAAATAGCATATGTAAATCAAATAATATTTTGCAAACAAAACTGTTCAAAAGGAGGTTCAATATTGATATTTTGGCTCCGAGTGGATTCTCGGACAGTACTGCGTTATCATTGGAGCGTATATATCGCCATAAGGTGATTTTAGTCAATTAGGCTTAATTCTGTCAGCTCGTTTGTGGAATGCTTACCTATTGAAATATGGTGTGCTCAAAAATTACCAACATTACAACACAAAAAAGGGCAAAGAAATCACGTTTGTTGTATGGGAGCCCCACCTAAACATTTATTTTAATCTGTTTTTAGTATTTGTTGTTATAGCGGCAACAAAAATACATCATCTGTGAAAATTTCAACTGTCTAACTATCAGGTTTCATGAGATACAGCCTGGTGATTGATAGACAGACAGACAGACGGACTGCGGAGTCTTAGTAATTGGGTCCCGTTTTTACCCTTTGGGTACGGAACCCTAAAAATGGTGAAGGAGAAGAATAATTAAATTGAAAGGAAATGCTCCTTGCATTTCCTTTCAAGTTAATTATTCTTCTCCTTTCTCTGTTATAATAATTATATTTGATATATTTATTAGTTTATTATTTTGTATGGTATGTTTGTTTTTTTTCATGTTATTATGTTTCAGATTATTTTAGAAGTTTTGTACACTGACTACCCTATGTTTATCTCCGCTCGTCCAGTCCATCCAAAGGTTGTCTGTAAGAGATCGCCCTGTACGATAAAACCACCCATTGTACACTTACTTTTATAAATGTTTGTTTTGTAATTTTTTGTGGTGTACAATAAAGTATATAATATATAAATAATTCCATATAATAGAGGTTTGAACTTAGAAAGCAAGGCCTTTAACAAACAGTGTAACACAAATTAGGCTACGCAAAATAATATAAATTTGGAGGGTGTTGTCAGCTCCGGGCACAAATTTAGACTTCATGCTGCTACTGAGAATTACAGATGAAAAACCCATAACACTTTGCCCGACCCAGACATCGAACGAATACGCAGCAGTGAAGTGACGCCTGGGGCCTTTTACACTAGGTATTTTGCAGCAGGTGGTAACTTTGCTTCTTATACAACCAGCTGTTACATCCGCCTGTCAAATCCTTATCAAATCGGTGTAGGCATACAGATAAATATCAACATTGAATATTTTAATAGGTACATAAGTAATTAGGCATCTCTTTGTCTGATACATATCTTGGTTTTCCCTTTCAATCGTTGCTTTGCTGATAGATCTGGCTACCAAGGTCATTTTGGCTGCAAAGAGCCTTGAGCTTTGATAAACATGGAGATAAGTTATAATCCTTAGGTACAAAGAGATTTAATATTAGAACATTACCTACAGTCAGCCATGACAGATGGACTTGTGTATAAAATATTAAATGTTTACTACATACAAGAAAAATACAAGGTGTCTGTATTTAGCTTGAGTGTTTGAAATTAGATTTATTATCAGTAGTCTTCATCAGTTGCAAGTTGTAACTGTATCCAAAGAAAGGTAGAAAATTGCGTTTACTTACGAATAAAATAAAAACGATAAGCACTTTACAGAGAGCCAAATAACAATAAAACACACTAAATGGCCTCAGTTCAGATTGCAAAAATTGGTATTACCACCTCATGCCGATTTTCAACCTCAGTCGATGGGTGCCATACGCTCGAGCGGCCGTACTGACTGTACCAAATTCATGGAGAGAGATCCAGATGTCATCCATCTACCTTTACCCTGAAAACATCGTCACACGTTTAAAACTTAGCATCCTGTACTGTAGTGCTATTCCGTGAAAATTTTACTGTGGTGACTTATCTGAAATGAACTCGAAATGATCTATAAATTCCTAGCACCATCTGTTGGAATAGTAATGGATTGAACTCACATGACCCAAGTCATCACAGTAAGATGTCTACAGAATCGACCGGCTGCACCAACCAATTGAACGAGCAAATTATCGACGCCATAAAATCTGTATTGTTCTATATACAATAACAATAAAAACAGCTATCTGTTTGTCTCATCGTTTCCATGAATAAATGCAAACAGTCTTCAAAACAATGTAGTCATAAATCTGCGTTTTAAACAAAACTCCGCACAACGGCAGACAATGTGCAGAAAACTAAAAGTAGCTTCGTAATTTAATGTCGTACGTCTGATATTATTATAATGTTTACGTTTAAATTTTAACCTTTTACAGAATTAATCCATTTAAATACCTAGTAAGTACTTTGATCAATAAAATTGTAGAAGAAAATAATAACCAAACAATTATAGAAGAAAATAATAAAGTCAAAGTCAAAGTATCTGAACTGGAACAAAAACTTAATAACAGGGAAAAAGCAAAAAAAAAATTATTTTTTTTTGGAATTGCGGGTACTAAGAAAACTGAAAGTGAGCTCGTTGACTGCGTAAAAGAGATTATAATAGACATGGGAGTTTACTTAGATAGTCACAAAATCAGCAACGTATTCAGAATTGGGCAATGGACTAGCAACAAAAATCGCCCCGTCGTAGTCACCATTACGACTATTTGGAAAAAACACATTATACTCAGAAACAAATCAAAACTTCCACCAGGTATCCACGTCATGGAAGACGATTCTAAAGACGTATTGGATGCGAGGAAGCATCTACAGCCACAACTTGAAGAAGAAAAGAAAAAAAACCTGGACTAGACTGGCGCGGGAGAGAGAAGATTGGAAGGGTTTGGAGGAGGCCTTTGCCAAAGGGCACACAGAATAAAAATAAAACTATATATAGAAGCATATAATAAATATATAAAACAAATTTTGTAAACGTCTGAAAGAGCTTATAAATAAATAAGTACTTTCATCGGCAACCGATCACTTTTCCGATATCTTTTTCGATTTTTTTTTTGATACGAACTTTCATCATCATTGTGTGCAAATTGTGAACGGTCCTGCCCTGAGGTCTTTCCGCGAAGCTACAACAGTGGAATAAATCCGTCATCAATTTTTTTTTAAACAGGTTTATCTTCAAGTAGGTTAGGCATAGCCTACAACGGTACTACTGGTATTAAAATGTCCGTAGACGGCTGGGACCGCCTTATTGGCAATGAAAACAGCAGTTTTCTAGTGCAACAAATTTCTGACCGCACGCAAAATCGTCTGGTTTTTTAAGAAACTGGGAACTTCGCCCTTATCATGTGGTTGCGATCTTGCAGATCTCGTAGAACCCACAATTGCACTTCACAGAGATAAAGGTACTTCAAAACACTCGGCCCAACTTGTTCCATGAATATATCAAAGACTCCAGTTAGGAATTTAGAGCACCAAAAGTTTCAGTACAATTGTCGGTACTTCAAGTAATATAATAGGCACCACAATGCTACGATACTTTTTTTGAATGTTAAGGCATATTCAATATTTGGACGCACTGAAACTCAATATCGTGGTGAGAAATCAGTGGCATTGAAGGTGCAAAGAAAGACCTTGTTTTTTTTTTAACAGTTATCGGGCAATTGCCCACAAGACTCTGAGGAATCTTCTGTCCTGTTGCGGATACCTCTATAGGTATAATATTAGGTAAAATTATGTAGACTCGTCAATAAAACCGGACGTGTCACGTATTTCATGACACGCACGTACCATCAGCGTTCTTGCTTGGATGTCGCGTATGGATTAAAGAAATATACTTCTTCTGTAAGTAAATTAAGGAATAAGGAAAAATAGCATGTGGTCACGCTGTATACGTGAAACACGCGGTAAAAGTTCATAAAGTTACAAAAAAAAAATATTGTGCCAATCAAAGACAGTTTTCAGAAAACCATCCAGAATTATAACTGTGATTAGAACACAATCTGCATAGTTTCTTGTTAAGTACTTTCAGCGAAATTAAATTTGTTACAATGTTGCCATCATGCTGAGTGAAAACTCCATATAAATCCCATGTGAGATTTTTTTTTGTCATATTAATAAAATTTAAAGATTCGTAGAGAATGTCTCTAAACTCGTATACTTAATCTTATTTATAATTTAAAATTTATTGATGTTACATCACAATTTCCAATAAATGTTATTTGAATTGCTGATTGATAGCTTTTTTGAATAATAATAATAATTATGATGAACTTATTGGTATTATAAACCTTTATGTAAATGACAGTAGGTACAGACGGAGTAGATATAGATTCTATGTACAGATTTATTCTTGTGATAAATGCGTAAGCGACTTTTAATCAAGCTATTTCGTACTGCTCCTATTTATTATTTTGATAAAACATATTTATTTTTATTCATTATTTCTATTTTAAGCTACAACCTCTTCTCTCTGAGTCTTTAAGTCAAGAGTGAATAGGTTTCTTCTAGGCAAGAGTGTTTCGTCTTCGACTAAATCATCGCTTACCGTCAGGTGAGATACTGGTCGAGCGAAAGTCTATAAATAATAATAAAATAAAATGGCCATACAGCAAAATTTCAAGTAATCAATCCCTTACAATTTGGCATTTTGACCACAGCCTGGTGATTGAATGATACATTTTCACCCAACTTAGATAAGGCTTTCTAATACTATTGCACCTACGTCGGCGATTCTTGAATCATATGCTTACTTTAACAAACATTCAAAAAGTGTATGTTCACTTTTTAAACAAGTTCAAAAAAGGAGGCGGTTCTCAATTCGCCTGAATCTGTTGTAAGTTCCCCGATTACTTATATACGCCTGGACCGTTTTGGAAAATTCTTCTTTTTGGGCTCTTAGACAAATTTCAATCCAATTACCTATATATTCAGTTTATTCGTGATAGAACGCTATGGCGCAATATTAAGCCAATCACGTGTGTGATAGAAAGATAATATTTCAGCACAACACTACTTGTTATTGTTTTTTGAAATTTCAGTCTGATCGAGCCGTGATAAAGGATGACGACATAATCGTATTATATTATGCCAGACGGAATGCGTTGCTACGGAATTTGTGAAACCATTAATTTTTATCTCCATTACAAAATTTGAAGGCTTATCTATTTTGTGGGCGTCCTTCGCTGGACAAAAACTGCCAAAAACATCGCCACAACGATTGACATATTAAATAAAAAATTACTACATCAAGTTTTTTGAATACTTGATTTGCATGGTTTTAAATGTGATACTCCAAGAACTCCACATCAAGCAGCGTCTGTCCGCAATAGTACAGTCCCGAATACTCAGTTTCTTCGGGCACGTTTCAAGGCGAGATAGTCAATCCATAGAGCGGTTAGTCGTCCAAGGAAAAGTGGAAGGCACTAGACCGCGTGGTAGGTCATCAATGCGTTGGACCGCCCAGATCAAATCTGCTGTGGGTGGTCCCGTGCACGAATGTACCCGGATGACTTCTAATCGGGAAAGGTGACGAGACATTGTGAGACGCATTACATCTGCCGCATATACTACCAATACTTCATGACGACCACGACCGCTCTGTCAAGAGCGTAACGACTAAGAAGAGGAGAAATGCTGTACAGGCAGACACATAAAACAAAATAATTTGTCACCCAGCAATCACAACACCTTTGTCAATGCTCTATACACATTTGACTTTAACAGGTCTCAAAAAACGACCAATAACCTTAAAGTAACAGGAGAAAATTCGAAACAGGTCCTTGATTTCGGCCATATTGAATTTTGAGTTTGACAGTCTATCCGAGTGAAATTACTGCAGTACAGCTACAACGTCAGCATACAATTACTCGCGAGAAGGAATTCATTCTGGCCGGTATCGACGTTGTCCCGGCACGAAGATATCTCATTTATTTCGCTTATCATTGCCCCGGGAACGAGTATCGTCAACGCGACGGCCATTTCTTTGGATGGGGCTACGAGAGAGACGGAATTTATGCTTTTGTTATTGTTGGAATTATTGGGTGCTCTGTTTTTGATTTGGTACTGCCGTAGTGAAGTCCAAGGTTTGAGTGTCGAGTTTATTGTCGGCTTTATTGGAATATATGTTTGGTCTTTGAATAAGATCGAAAGGCAATTCAGTTGGTTTTCGTATATTTTCTATATTTTATTTTCACCCGCTATTGTCACACTGCAAGGAAAAGCTTGCCTTTCCTCTTTCAATTTCTCCTGATTTTGGGGAAGTGTAGACTTGTACTTTCTGTAGGTGGCAAGCTCGTCCGGCCATCTTCGCCTGGGTCTGCCGCGATGTCGCCGTACATTTGCCGGGACCCACATTGTGGAAGCTTTAGCACATGACTTGTTTGGCAAACGTGGTCAGCCCAATCCCACTTAAGATTGATTTGTGTTTTAAAGCGCAGCACTGTATTCCTAATACGGTCTGTTAGTCTGACTCCAAGAATGCTGCGGTCCATTGGTCGTTGGCAAACCATGAGCTTGAACCTCTGTTTGAATTGACAAAGACCAGGTTTGAGCGCCATATGTGAGGATAGGGAGAATGCACAAGACCATCAATGTGCGTTTGGGGCAAATGAGTGATTTAAATTTAAATTAATTTGCATTCCTGGCAAAAAAATAAGAAAATTAAAAGCTAATAAAATATATTTAAGACTAGCTTCTATCTGCGGCTTCGCCCGCGTGTAACTCGAAAATTATGCAGAGGGAACATAATCCCGGGATAAAAACCCTTTGTGCTATTCCTGATTAATCTATCTTTAAGCCAAATTTCATCAAGATCCGTTCACCCATTTCGGCGTGAAGAAGTAACAAACACAATCATGAACTTTTTTTTCTACATAAGGTCTCTGATATCCATTTGCTTGAAGAACCTGAAATAAATATTAATTAAAAAAAAAACTAAATAACATGCTTTAATAAAAAACCAAACTAAAATGTAGAAAATAATGTTCAATAAATTTTAATTTAGAACAGTGTGATAAACAAAAAAAAAATGTAAAAAAATCGTGGGGTGCTTTTTAAGATATTTTCAATATTACTCTACTTTTACCAATATCTTTCAATAAAATATCATAACAATTGACATAAAGCACCCCACGCTTTTTTACAATATTTTTTTTGTTTATCACTCTGTTCTTGTTAAAATTTATTGAACATTATTTTCTACTTTCTAGTTTGGTTTTCTATTAAAGTGTGTTTTTAGGTTTTTTTTAACAATTTTTTTTTTTTTACTTTTTATACCTTTATGTAATGCTGAAGATCCTGGTAAGGATAACAGGACAAACTATTAAAATTATTGCATTGTCATCGGTGCTTGATAAGTGTGCAGTTTCAAATTAATTCGAAGTTTTGAAGGGGGTAAAAATCACGTTTAAAGATTCCGTGACATAGATACAGATAAATACATACCGAGCTAATAGAAGCGTGTTAAAAAAAACCAAGTTAAAATCAGACAATACAAAATATTTATTGGCCAAGACCCAAATTCTGTTCCGTTATATTTCGCATAGACCAAAGAGTATCTAGTCTAAATTATTAGGTATATCACTTGCTATTATATATTCCTGAGATATGGTAATAGTTGTCGTAGATTAGATAAATAATGGTCCTAACAGTCCCAAACAAGAACATAAATAAAATGAAATAGGAACCTATAAAGAACTAGTCATAGTCTTAGATATTTTCGAGATTATATTTTGTTTACGATAATTATGGGCTTTAAGGATTGAAAATTACAGTCTTGCCAGCGAAGTGATTAAAAAATAATATTGGTAAAAAATGTTTTTAATGCAACAAGTATTTTGTAACTTCAATTTGCTTTATGATTTGTGTTGCCACAGTAAAATTTTTAACATTTTTGTATTCATTAAATTTTAGTTCTCTTTGGAGGTCTTTAGGAAATTTAACTTAAGGACTAGAAAAATTGACATTCTCTCAGGTCCGAAAACAATATTTTTGTCATTTTTTTTTTAATTTTTGGCGCTTACCACGTGATCTTCCGTTAGAACATGTCAATTACAAACATTCACATTTGGATAATAATTCAATTCCATTTTGTCCAGTTTCTCTCCTGTCCAGTCTTTACAGGCCAATGATTTCGATTTGACATCCAAAATTGCCATTTGTCAAGAGTAGAAGTTTTATTTGATTTTTACAAGTCATTCATTTTTAGTATCAGTTTCAAACTCTCTATTTTCGTGGCCTCAGCCTCCCGCTACCCTCCGCGGCTCGGTGGCGGGATGCAATGAAAAATAAAAGGTGCACAACACAAAATGAACGGGAGTCGCCATGTTGACACTGTCATTTGTTTCGCTGAGATTCAGCTCCGTAGATAACTGCGAATGTTTATTTTATGCCAGCCCGTAAATGAGCTACTGGGGTAATTCTGGTGACAACCTGGGTTATATAATTCTGTATCTGTTGATTACGAATAGTAATGGTCAATTCAGTTTTTATCATAATACTAGCTTCTGCCAGCGGCTTTGCCAGCGTGAATATCGAAAATTATACCAAGGTATCATATTCCCATAAAAAGTATCCTTTGTGCTATTCCAGACTATAATCTATCTCTGTGCCAAATCTCATTCAGATGTGTCTAGCCGTTTGAGCGTGAAGAAGCAACACACATACAGACACACACACACTAACCAGTTTTCGCTTTTATAATATTAGTGTGAACTGATGATAAACAGTTACTATGTAAATACAACAAATTATAAAACATTACTTTATTCCCCGTAGCTACACTCCTGTGGTCTATTCTGCAGAAAACGTACATTTTTCTGCAATAAAAAGTCACGCTGATTGCTATAGAGTATAGGTGAGCATCGCTAAATCAGCGATAGTGCAACTTTCTCTTAGTTTAATTATTTTAGCATCGGTTCAGTACTTCGAAAGATAACTCCTTCATCCAAACTTGCTATCTTTACCCTTTTAATATTATTGTAGATAGGTTTTTCGATCGTTTTTTCTGTCCCATAAGCCCACGAATCTTACTTCCCTTTTTAACTTGGTTTTATTGTATTCTCGCCGTTCTGTGAAAGGCAGACTATGTCAGACTTCTACTGTTCAAAACTACATGATTACCGTCTCTAGTATATCTTGACAAACTTCGGGATTTGTATTGGAATGCACTAGTGACTTTACCGATGGTACGGCTCCTATTAAAGTTTGATTTCTCTAAAAGCAATTAGTGACCATTAATTACTTACTACGTTCCTTCTCTGTCCTCCCTACATATCTACTTAATGAAACCTTTAAAATATTTTTCCATCATCATACAAAATTCTAGGCATCAAATACGTGTACAAAAATCAGATGTTGACCAACAAAAAAATTGGTACGATCGAGTAGTTTTTTTTTCTTTTTATATATTTTTGCATAACTCGTCGTCTTTGATTGATATATATCATGACAAGTTATACAAAAAATGCATAATTGTAACAGTAAAATTGTCTGCATTTGGCCTGTCGTTCCCTATCTGAAAAGCTCTAACAAGGAACGCAACACAAATACAGATATACGCTCCATCGTATTTTATGACATCAAACATCAAAGCGCAGGGCGACTCCCTATTCCGTATTAAAACGCCTGTTACCATGTAGGCAGGAAAAAACCGTGAGAATTTCTCACACATGGGACCCCTAACAAGCGACGAAATAAACATTTTACGATTGGTTTAGTACGTAAGAGTACGTTGTGTCAATTGTATGGAACGTTTGTTTTGCAGACGGTATTGGACTGTATTTATGTAATACGTTTTTGTTTTGAAGCCAAGTATAGTGTATAAAAACTTATGTTTATGTAGGTTCTTTGGGTGTTTCATTTCTGTGTTCTGTAGAAAAATCCTGGATGCTTGTTATAGTTTTGGGTGAATAAATATACAACGATGGGGCATTAAAGTTCTGGAGTGGTGACGTTGCCTTGGAAGGCGGACCGATTATCTAGTGAAGGTTGCGGGGATCCGCTGGATGCAGGGCGCACGGGGCCGGTCAATGTGGCGACGCTTGGGGGAGGCCTATGTCCAGCAGTGGACATCTTTCGGCTGATATAATGATGATGAAATATACAACGGGACAGTAAGGACCAATCGCGCCACGAATCACTAAATTAATTTAGCGCTAAAATAATTAATTTGAATCATTATTGTGTTTCTGTTAATAATTTGAAGATGATAGCGACAGACAATGAGCTTTTAAATATTTTTAGTGATTGACCCGACTTCTGCAACTGCTGGAAGCCAGAATCAACAGACGTCGACGACCTGAAATACGACAAGTCAATAAAGCTTGACGAATTCCACGTAAAATATGATAAGCCTTAAAAAAACAGCCTTTTCCACTGCAATGCTGTATACCTGCTCATAAAGAGAAGGTACATCTTGTTCAAGGCGGGTTGGCGTAAATGTATTTAGACATTTGTACTGCAATTAGGCCATTAGGCCTAAGAGTATTATACTCTTAGGCCTAATTGCACTATTAGGCCTATTTACGATTTACACAAGCCTTTTTGCAAATATTTCAAACAAAATATCAAGCTTAAAAGGATTTTCTAAAAGAATAATTGACGTGAACAAAATTATATACCCAGGTGCAAAAGCTTCTACAATTTGTTCAAAATAGTTTCACTACTAAACCTTAATTCAGCCTAGACGCAATAAGTCTTCACTAACAAAAATATTACACCTTTGACTTTGAAACTGTAATACATCACCTGTGAAATTGAATATATAGTATGATTTATATGCAGCAATAAATTATAGCATAGTTACGTTACAAGGCATATACAGTTTTCGGTGAAGTACATGTCACAATGTTGACGAGTTAGATACAACAAAAAAGTAAATAAGATAAAAAGGTATGATTCTTTTTTGTCGGTAAAGACACAGTATAAATAAATTATTATTGTAAACTAAGACAATGTGTGGCTTTATCGCTAAAACCGTGCAACAAATTTCCGTGCATTTAAGAGTTGTTGCCATACCTTTTATTGGACTCAAATGTAACAGCTCAACCATTACTATTCATCCTAATTTTTATCCGTGGTGCTAGGCAACTGGGCTCATCCCAATTGTAAACGACCCTTTGTGCCTATTGGCCTTGTTTGTTCTGTCTCCTGCTTGATATGGAGGGAAGTGGCAATTTATATTTTTTCCTACTCCTCCATTATTCTTTATTGATTAATTTCGTTGCGCGATCCAAGACAGTTAAATTCATTCTCCGGGACTTCGTCGAGCTTCATTGCCTCAGCGCTTTTCTGCTGGTTCGCCACTGTGGATTCTGGCTTTCAGGATAAGTGGTTTGGGAATAGGGCGGTGGGATGGTCCCAAAAAAACGGACTTTGAATTGAGTTGAGAGACTGTTCCACATGCGATTTTTCTTTGCTTAACCATTTTTCAAACTAATAAAGTATTTTTCTTTATTTAACAATAGGCTCGCGTTTGACCACTATCTCGCCTGATGGTAAGCGATCATGTGGTCGACGGTTAACCACGCTTGCCTTGTCAACTTTAACATTCTTGGGATTTGATCCCAAACTGATAAATTAAGCACTGTACATTAAATTAAATAAATCGAATAACTAACATAAATGTATGAACGTAAAAGGAAAAAGGAGGTTTATTATAAGTATTTAAGCAGCCGGTCGATTCTATAGACATTTCCTCGTGATGACTTAAGTGAAGTGTTGACGATGTGAGCTGTCATTCCAAACGATATGCGAGGGTTTGAAAGCTCACTTCGAGCTCTAGACGAAGTGAGTGAAAAAGGTGAGACACACAGAATATCACTACTGTTCGCGTTCTGTAGTTTCTGCCCACAGATACGGGCAAAGACCTGAGTTTATCAATGTGGGATGAAAATATTATCAAAAGTTAAAACGAAACGCAGCGGACGGACGAAAGATAAGTTTGAGTTATCTATGGGTTTGTGGAAAAATTGAGAATTTGATGCATGACGACTGTACCTAAGGTGTAATTTTGATTTTTGTGCGTGCTAAAAATAAACAGTTAAAGTAATTTATTCGTTTATTTTGCAATACAATCCCATATCAATGTATGTATAATTAAGTTACCTTTGAATATAATTTGTTCCAAGTAAATAAAACTTACTATAAAGCCAGGAGTATACAAATACCACTAAGAATTTAATTAAAGGTAAGAAACAATTGCTTCTTCTTATTTGTTTCTCCGTCTATATGAGTTGTAGAAACAGTTCTGCTTAATTAAGAGTAGCACTTTTCATTAAAGATGCTAGCTATGCAGGTATTGCTTCACTAAGTACTTGACTGTATCCTTTATCGTTTGAACTACTATGCCACTAAAATATATATATTTTCATTCAAAGTTTTGTAATTCCCTGCAATTAAATTTCTTACCCGGAAATCTGACACTCATCATCATCTTCTTGCCCTTATTCCATGTTACTTACATATTTCTTCTTCCATACCGTCCTGTCCCCCGTCACGCTATCACTGAATCTCTTTACTTTCATATCACTCCTCACATAATACATCTATCTTTTATTTGGATATTTTCTCCCTCTCCTTCCATCAAAACCATGTCCTAAAAATATCCTATCAGTCTCACTGAATATTCTTACGCGTAGCCTAAGTTATAATCTACATACTTTTGAATAAAAAACTCCGGTGAATCAAGAACCACGCGTTAAATATTAAAATACTTTATTCAACAAAAATATAGCCCACTTAGTAACGACGCAACCCTCAATAATACTTCTAAATAATATCTTCATCCCCTTGAACTTAAACATAATCAGTTGAAAAAGCAATGAAAGCATTACGTACAGTCAGCCTCAAAAAGAAGTAATTTAATGGTCGTCAATATTTGTTCCATAAAATTGTGTCTATGTCTTCGTTAAACATATGACACATTTTAATAGACGCCACTACTTGTGATTAGGCCTTCATAGCCTAGATCCGCTTATGTATATATATATGCTCTTTGTGCCTAGATCGAATTGCTACGAGACGTAAATTTTTAGAGTAAACGGCGACAGTCACTGACACGCATTCTGCATAAGCCGATCCTAAAAACGTTTGGTATGGAACTATTAATATTGCACACAGAAATTAATTAAAATACGTACTAAGTTCTAACAAAGGCTTCACTTCAACCGCGTGAATTTCGGAAACTACCGAAAAAAAACGGATATCACGTTTTCCCGAGTTTTTTTTTTTTCATTCCAAGACTTGGTCTACCCATGAGCCAATTATTTTCTGCCATTATTGATTGACAAACATCCAAAAATCCTGGCTTGAACATTTAAGTTTATCTAATACTTCTTTTTTAACTGAACTGTACCGGCCTATTTTACATGTAAGTACAATAAAATCCGCTCAGTACGTTATAGGCCTAATAAAGTGAGTACGTGATAGTGATCTCTAATATTTTATATACATTACGCGGATTGTTTCATAAATTCGCATGGTTAAGCAATAGAGACGTGCAATATATGCCGAAAGGGGAGGTTACTGTCGTTTCTAAAGAGACAGTGGTTCATAAAATGGTTTGGGGGTTCTTAGAGATGGTTTAGAATGGCCCTCCCTGTTCTTTCTGTTAATAATTTAGATTTTTAACCGACTTCGCAAAAAGAAGGAGGTTATCAATTCGACTCTATTTTTTTAAAGTTTTTACCTCAGAACTTTTTATTGGGTGAACCGATTTTGATGATTCTGGTTCAATAAATGACGGTAAAACACTCGGGATAGATGCAATCGTATGTTTGTTTATTGTTTACACCATTTCATAACATAACATCACACTGGTACGCTCTAAAGGGGTACGCAGGTGTGAACAGTTCATCCTGGTATACTCTCATTGCACCGGTTTTGTTTAAGTTTCATGTTATTGGGTTCATCTATTCTGGCTTCACTTTGGGCACTATACGCGTAGGTACCTAGCCGAACTGGTACATTATGTACCACAACTAAAAAACTTTTTTACAAAAGTTACAACCGACTTCCAAACAAAAACACCAAAAAGTGAAAAATAACGAAGAAACGTAAACAGGAACATCGACTTCCGAAATTGAAGTTATTTTTCACTTTGTAGTGTTTTTGTTTGGAAGTCGGTTGTAATTTTTGTAAAAAAGTTTTTTTTTACCAGTAATTGTAGTCCTGTTTTTTTTTTACTAGTAGTCCTGTGTAATTCTTATTTGATATTAGACAAAAAACTGTTGTGTTGAGATAAAAGCTGCAACCACAATCATCGTAGATGCAGTCTCACCCCAGAGACAAGAACTTCTCGATCCACAAACTAATCGGAGTAACAATCGGTTGCAGCCTACAACTGGTTGATAGTAAATGAAAATCGAGTTGAATGTAATAGAAGTTTCAATTCAGCTGCGGCTTGTTTTTAAGTGTTGAACAAAGTGTTTTTAAGTGCTTTTCTCGTACGCAAAATACGCGCTTAGACGTGGTGTTGCAGACACCAGCCTGTCTTCACTAACTAAGGAACAAAGTGAACTTGTCGATCTTGGTCACTAGACAGCGATGCCGATTATCTCTATGTAAATAACTTAGGGGATCGACCACGTGAAATTTTGATTCGAACTTTTTGGCAAATTGATATAGCCGATAGAATCGCAAGCAGTGGTGGCCCAGTGGTAACGCCTGCGACTAACAAGTTCATGGTACGGTCGTGGAATTGAATCCAGGCAGTGTGTAAATTATTTCATGATCACTGCTCTCAATACGGTGAAGGAAAACATCGTGAGGAAACTGACATGTCTAAGAACCAAAAATGCTAAGTCATGTGACATCCACCAACCCGCACTGGGCCTGTGTGTTGTATTACGGTCCATTCCCTCTCACAGAGAGGAGGCCCTTTTTATTGTTTTGGTATGGGAAGAAATGAATTCTTCCGCTTAAGCAGGAGGGCGTTTCAGACTTTAACTGACTAAAACCCACCCGTGTAACTTCAGTTCTTAAATTTTTCCAACTCTCTCTTAAATTTTTCCGCGACCCTGACGCGAGGCCTGTACTACAGACCAAATGGGATTTTAAGTGCGGAAAAGGGGGTCCACCTATCCTTACCTATCCTAGCTGTGTGTCTTGTGAATGTAACTTTCTGTAGAGACCCCTTTTGCTTTCTGATCTCGACGTGTAATAATTTCGCTCTCTAAAAAATCCTATAAAATCACAGGACGTGGTAGTTTATTATCTCCCGGTAACTACACGGCACAATCTCCGAAGATAATAAAGACGCTATAAAGCGTTGCTATTAAAAACAGGTGTTGCCAAGACAGGGGCTTATTTATTAAATAAATTATTAGGATTAATGCTTTTATTAATCGTCATCATCTATCGTATTCCTTGATCATTAGGGTTGACTTTTAATCTGCTTGAATGCAGCTATAATTAACACAGTAATCGAAGTTAATGTCTGTTATTCAAGACGACTTATACAACGAAATTCACTAACGAACTCACTCACTTTGTGCCTCAAATGTTCATGCTGTAGGGCCCGGCTGTCATTTGAAGATCGTTGACAGTCGCTACGGGTAGTCAAAAACCAGAATCATATAACCCAGTTACTGAGTTGAGGGGTCAGATAGGCAGCAGTCATCCCATATGAAATACAGCTTAATCAATCATCAATTAATTCTGGCTAATAAACATGAAAAAATCGATGTTATCTTTCATATTATTCATATCTATGATTAAAGTTGTTTCCTGTAGTTTCTGCCTACCCTACTGGGGGCTTAAGTATGGTATTACTGTATTTATTATTATCTTGATATTAAGACACACTATTATTGTTTATCTATATCTATTAAATAATGCCACAGCTTGGTATCTGTAGCATTGTTCTGCTGTATTCAAATTTGGTGACATTTTGTGTTTGAATTCCTTCCGTCTTGTGCTTTCTATAATTTTACGTTCCTCTTGTGATTCAAAATGATGAATATACTTAGCAATATAACATCACGCTACGACTAATAGGAGCGGAGCATAAATGAATAATGTTGCAAAAACAGGCATAATTATTCCTTTTTGAGAGTTTCCGTTGCGTGCGCTGCGTAAGCGGTTAAAGTTACGCAACAATCATATATGTAGTGTAAGTAGGCTACCATTTACCCTGCCTACTCTACCCTACCTACACTACTTGGTAGGTAGCCAGTTAACGGGAGCGAAGCCGCGTGCGACAGCTAGTGTCACTATAATTTCCGAGAATTTACCAGCTACATAGACTATCATTTTGTTGCGAGACTATGATATTCTAATCGGATTTAATAGCCTCAACTAGATTTGTACATTGGGCTTAAAGTCGAGTTTTAGCGACTAGTAGTGAAATATAAACATTTCATAAGTAGCATTATTTTGATGCTACATAAAACAACAAATAAGTTTATACATAAAAAAATACTCGAAACCTTAGTGTTTATTCTAGTTTTATTTGTTAATAATAATTTCATTTGTAAATGATCCGGATCAATTACGGACACGTCTCGGTAACGCTTCGACGGCTATAATATTGCTAGAAACGGCATTGTCATAAGTGGGTGACAATTTTAACTGTGGCGGACGGTCATACCGTTGAAACCTGGGGCCTACTACCTATCTTCATCTTCGTAAAGTATTCCAAAACTTTGGAGTGAACAAAAAAGTGTTTAGTTCAATTTTTCGGACGGGCATAAACTCAACGGGACTAGGTAGGTACAACTGTCAAATTGGGTTGTCATTCATACTTAGTTCGGGCCCCGAACTAATCATCCATCCGTAGGTTTTTTATCGGTTACATTTCGGGGAGTGTGCGATGGAATTGCATGATTTAATTCCGCCCAGCCCGTTCCATCATCGGACAACCAGACGCACGGCGATGCGTCATCGGTACATGGTGGACATCCCACCCATACGCACAAAACGTTTTGGGGACACTTTTATTATGCGTACAGCTAAGGAGTGGAATTCCCTGCCGGAGTCTGTGTTTCCCGATAGCTACAATCTAGGGGTCTTTAAGTCAAGAGTGAATAGGTTACTTCTAGGCAAGCGTGCTTCACCGTCGACCACATCATCGCTTACCATCAGGTGAGATAGTGGTCAAGCGCGAGCCTATATACAATAAAAATAAAAAAATAAAAAAAAAGGTGATATGGAGTAGGAAACGCCCGTAACGAAGGCTGAAACTATGGACTTCGTGCTTAGGGAATGGACCCCCTGCGCCTAGCGTACTCTACCCGGACATATTGTTAACAAATAAGTGCCGCCCGCGGCTCCACCCAGTTGGAATTAGTACTTGCCTCAATTTTTTTTCCTCACATGTGCACGTAAACAGTATCTAAACATACAGGTCAACTTGGCCATAATGCCCCATACAAAACCTTCGAGCTTTCTTTTTATCTTGAAACCCAAGGTCGATAAGTATTTTTTTTTAATTTATAGCACAGCACACAGGTCATGCAAGTTCAAGCATTACACGCAATTGAAAATTTGTCTTAAAATGTTATCTGAATAGGAATTGCATTGCAATCTCGCTACATGTTACTTAAATACTCAACTAATGTTCTTAATAATCGATTTTAATAGTTTTTCCATGGCTACCTACGTAAGTATTTGCCCTTAACGTTTCTGAACGAAACATTTGTATAATCTGTGGTGTGGGCAAAAAACCCGCGAACTGCTTAAAAAAAAGTTCACGTATTTCGTAATAATAGTTGTGCTGACTTGTGTATTAAAGCTATAATTCATATTTTTTTTTTTTTTCATATTCATAATTTTTATTTACTCGCAAATGTGATGAAAAACATTATTTGTTTCACGAGCGGTATGCGAATTACGAACCTCGACTCAGAAAGCCCTCAGACTCCAACTTCGAGCTTCTATTAGAGCCTCGATCGTAATTCTTTACTTACCGCCCTTAATATACGATGTACTATATTAATTATAGCCTACGTATTATTCCGATGTAAAAGTTACATTACTATATTATAGTTTCATCAAAACCCGTTCATTGATTTTTGGTAGAAAGAGTACCGTATCCATCCTCACAAACTTTCGCAGCATCAACTTCAGCAGGACATAGGATGCAATCTCCTGTCACTGCCGATGCAGGCGCTATTCCGTACTCTATTGGATCATTGTCGAATAGTTCTGAATTGGGATGCAGGATAGATAACACCATGCTTATTATTCACATTGCGATCCACAAATCCATCTAGCATGTCAGTTGATAATGAGTTATATTCGTCCTTTGTAGTGGTCATTGTATTGCATCGCATTCCTATGTCCATTTGTTGATTACCCTCGGGCTTAGTGCGAATTCCATGATTGATATTCATTCAATTCAATTTCTGTGAAATCAGAAAGCAAAGCTTAATTAAGTCATAGCCTAGTCTCGATTTAGGCTATGAGTTAATTAAGCTTTTTTTATAATATTCTCAATTTAGGCTAATTATATTTTTTTATTCTGCTAGTCGCATTTAACAATATAATATGAAATACTTCAAATAGCAGTGTTTGCCCAGTGGTAACGGCCGTGATTTACAAGTTGTAAATCGTGCGTTCGAAAGTGCCTGCCTAGGGGCAAATAATTTACTTTTTGTAAATTATTTCATCACCACTGCTCTCAAAACGGTAAAGAAAACTGGCATGTCTTAGAACCAAGAATTCGAAGACATGTGACATCCACTAACCTGCACTGGTGGATTACGGCCCAATCCCTCTCACAGAGAGCAGGCCTGCACGCACAACGGACCCAATGGGAGTCTTAGTGCGAAAAAAGAGGTTCATCTATCCTATATATCCTAATGTGAAAGACTTTGACAGTCCTTATCAGAAGTCAGAAGTTGGAAAGTCTGTCGAGCAGTCCTGCCAAGGGTAACGTGTTATTCAGATTGTGGGGTACGAGGTCAGATAGGCAGTCACTTCATTGTTTTAAATACATATCTAAATTTTCAGATGCGTCCGATTATAATGGGAACTCCAATATATGTAGGTAGTTAGGCAAAGGCTAGGCAGAGTTTAAGACGACAACAGTCGCCAACGATCTTGAGGGAACAAAACACGCACTCGTTTCACACCCGAGCGACCCAAAATTCGGTAGTTTTTTGCACTTTTTTGTACTTTCCTTATTATTATATGACTTTAAAAAAATGCTGTAGTGTGTGTGTATCAAAATTTAGATTATTAAATTGTCTTTTTGATGGTGAAAACTTTATTAAAATACGCCCGGTGGTTTTGGTGTGATTGTCCTTTTTAGGGTGCCGTACCCAAAAGGTGAAAACGGGAGCCTATTACGAAGACTCCACTGTCCGTCTGTCTGTCTGTCATCGGTCTGTATCTCATTAACTGTGATAGCTGGACATATGATGTATTTCTGTTACCACTATAACAACAAATACTAAAAACAGAATAAAATAAATATATAAGTGGGAAGCCCATACAACAAACGTGTTTTTTTTGCCGTTTTTTGCGATAATGGTACGAAACCCTTTCGTGCAAGAGTCTGACTCGCACTTAGCCGGTTTTTTTGACCGTGTTAGACATAACTTTACAAATGAATTACACTATGTTATACGTAATAAAACTCAAAATTTTCTTGGATCAAACTATTAGAAAAATGGTGTAATGTAACATTATATTTTTTTCCAAAACATTACGACTAGTCGTTTAAACGTGATTCTCATTTTAAAATCAGCAACTCAAGGACCTGCGCCTTAAATTGACAATATTGTTTGACAAACTGTAAATTTAATACCGCGATAGCAACTGACTCTGAGTTAAGTTATTCGTGCAAGTGGGGCTATCAGTATGATTAAAAATATTTTGTCTTTTCATTATAATCAATTAATCTGTGTCTTAGAAGTTAATAATAAGTATTCTAAGGAGAAGTTTTAAAAGATAAACGCAAGCAATGATATTGATTGCATATAATATTTATCAAAAACCTTCCAAATCATATCCGCTTATTGCTTAGTGCCGACTTAGTCATCCCTAAAGTATGTACTAGTAGACAGCCTGAATTTCAGTAGGCAATAAATCGTTTTATAAATAATCTACTTACTGGTATTATCGTTCACAAAGATTATGAAATTCTTTAGCGAATGCATCAGTTTTCTAAGCACTAATGTCGATATAATTTATTATTTAAGTCATGTATATGATAATTTTTATTCACGTGCATGTTACGGGATTGCCCCCGAACTTAAACGTAACGATTGCATCATTTACTTTTTAAATAGCTGCCGTCCGCGGCTCCGCCCGCGTGGTATTAGTAGTTCGCCCAATATCTTTATAAGTATGTATAAGCTATATTTCTGTAAAGTTTCATCAAAATATGTTCCGAAGTTTTTTCGTGAAAGAGTTCAAAAAACCTCCATCCATACCTCTTTTCCATCCAACTTTTACGTTTATAATATCTAGCAATAAGATCCAATGTAATGTCGTGGTAGCCCAGTGGCTAAGACCTCGTCTCTCGTGCTTGAGATCATGGATTTAAGTCCAGGCAAGTAATTTAACTTTTTAATTCATTATGTACTTTCTGAGTTTATCACAGATATCGCTGATAACGGTGAAAGATAATGTCACGTTAATTTCTGTTTTCTGTGTTATACTTCAGTCTTAATCACATCTTTCTTTTAGTAGACGGAGAAGCTGTGTCATCAAACTTAGTCTATTCTTGGATACCTATAGTTTCAGTAAAGTTTCACCAAATAATGTAAAGGCACTGTTAATTTTTGTTTTTTCAGTGCAGATCTCTGTCGAGGACGTGGTAGTCCAATAGACATTGTCCAACAGAATTAACAACAGAGCAAAAAATAAAGAATATTTCAGTGCCACTCCTACCTATTCTACCTCACACAAGCCACCCAAAACAAAAAGCAACACTGCACACAAAGGTTTTAATAAAACATCGTATTTCAAACTAAACAAGAAGAAATCACCTCGAGTCGCGTTGCCGTCTCGATTTGTAGCCGCCACGGTAACAAATGTACCGAAATTGGCTCAATAAACTAAGTCCTTGGTCTCTCAATGGCTATTAGCCGTTGACCGCGGCCACCAACCCCAGCTATTTGCCACATTAATTATTTAAATGCACACCCGTGCCAATCTCCAGGGCTCATTGTTGTTAATAATTTTGCTCTGTTGATATATTCCTTGAGGAATGGAATGAAGAGAACGGTTGTTAGTGTTGAAATTAATTTTGAGGAACCTAATGCAGAGTTCATGATTTGGTCAGTGATAAATATGTTGAATACTTCACTAGCTATATCTTGTTAGGTTTTAAATCTGTGACTGTGTTCTCTATAACTTTTGTTTAATATAATCTGGAATATTATATACCAGATAGATTCAGTTTCGTGCAATATCAGACTAGGCAGGTCTCTAGACGGTAACTCTTGCATATAAGTTTGCTGATGGACTATTTGACATATTTCTTTTATTTAAAACTAGCTTTTACCCGCGGCTTCACTCGCAGTGAAGCCATTTTTTTTTAATAACAATTATCCTATGGTACTTCTAATACCTCCAAGAATATATGTACAAAGTTTCATGATGATCGGTTCAGTAGTTTTTGCGTGAAAGCGTAACAAAGAAACTTACATTCACATTTATAATATTAGTAAGGATGCACACCAGTGCCAATCCCCAGGGCTCGTGGTTGTCAATAACTAACTAGTTTTTGCTCTGTTGGTTTTTTCCTTGAGAACGAAGAAAACGGTGGTGGGTGATGAAATTAAGCTGTGGTCCGTGATGAGAGTTTATGCAGTGAGAAATGAGAAACGCGTTGGGTTGTTAACTAAACAAATGCTAAATATCTACAACCTAGCTAAAATAGATAACAAAAAGCTTTAAATGTATGTCTAGAAAGTGACCTTCTCTATGTCTTTGCATGGACTATGTTCCACGCAGAATCGATTTATCGCTATGTCTGATTTATGCTTGCTGCTTACACTGTTTCCACATCCCGACTTCGTCCACTACTGGCCTTTCTTTTCTTTTGCGCATCGCCACATTTTTGTGCCTACTTCATCCAGGTACTGACCTTGCCTCTAATACTGCGTTCAAAAACTTTGAGATACCGCAGTCTATCAAATTAAATATGAACATTGAACCTTAACTATATCTACCCCCATGGTTAAGATTTGTAAGAATGTATGTACTATCCTTCCTGTCTATTGACTCCATTCATCACCATCAGTATTTTAATGTCCACACTACTGTGACACCGGCCTCCTCTCTATGAAAGGGAGCGGTCTATATTCCACCACGCGGGCCCAGTGCGGATTGGTACGTGATGGCACATGCCTTCGATTTTTTGGCCCTAGGACATGCCGGTTTCCTCATGATGTTTTTCTTCACCGTTTTGAGAGCAGTGGTGATGAAATAATTTACACAAAGTAAAGCGCCTGCCTGGGCTCGAACCCACGACCTACAACTTGTAAGTCGCGGCCGATACCACTAGGCCACCACTGCTCTCAATATATATTAAAATATATTACACCAAAAGATCTGTGATACTTTATAGAACAAATTCATGACCATCAGTTCCAGCTGATCCACATATACATCGTCTTCATATACATCGATTTTGCCAAGACTTTCTAACTGTTTACAAAATCTAATAATTTAGGCTAATTAATTATTTTAATTTTAAATTAGGCTTTCAATAACCTTTATTAATTGATTTGTGGTTCTATCTCAACTTGTTAGTTATAGCCAATTTTACAAGAGTTAAGATTGTTAAGATAACCAAGATTTTATTTGAACCCTAACTTTAAGATAGACTTTAACAAAACTAAGCCTAACTAATAAAGTGGTTAGTTTAGTAATCAAAGCTTGTTTTGATTACTTGTTATAGATATTTTATTCATTTCATAATTAATGTTCACACACTATAATACATGAGACAAACATCAAGACAATAGATTACAAAGGTACTTCTTATTTATTTTTTACTAGCTGACCCGGTGAACTTCGTTCCGCCCAACAAATTTCTAAAACAAAAGAATTTTTCTAAAATTAACGAAGTCTAAGTTACTCCTTATTACATCAGCTACCTGCCGATAAAAGTCCCGTCAAAATCGGTCCAGCAATTTCAGAGATTAGCCGGAACAAACAGACAGACAAAAATTGTAAAAAATGTTACCACTGGACCACCACTGATCTCCAAGACTCCACTAACCAGACCAAATTATCAAAATACGCACACAGGAAAATACCTCCAGATTACTCACTTAAGGAAAAATCGAAGGAAAAGAAAATCTTTGTCTATACGTATAACTACACAAGACTCAATTACGGGTGAACACTCACAAGGACTGGTACAGGATTGCGGTTGGACAAAGCTAGTAATTAGAGGAAATCAAATGACGACCCCGGCTATGTATTCACGGCCTAAAATAACATTAGAAGGAAAACATTGGGTCTGTGTCCTTGTAATAAAGCTGTGTGTACTTACAAGTAGGTACAAGAAGGTAGGCGCTATGATTGTGGTACCATGTGGACCGGATTGTTTCTCGATGTAAAGATTATTCTGTTTCTATTATATCTGTTTGCTAGTCACTAACCTAAATATGTAGATAAATGAAATTCTAATGACGGAACCAACCTTACGTGGCGTGGCGTATCGTGGCGCATTCCGACGCAGTTGATTGGCTACAAAACTCGTTGCGTTATGACGTAGGCTAGAACAGAGTCGTTTGATTGGTGGATCCCGCGCCACGCCACGCCACGACACGTAATTATTGTGGTTCTCACTAAATGTTGTGTATATCTGTCTTATTCTTTAAGATCTCTGTACTGTGTTCCTGCTTTATGAATTAGACTGTATGAATGTTGGTAGGATTTTGATATCTAAATTTAGTATTCGAGTTGGATGGAAAGACTTATATCTAGCAGTGAATTTTTATAGATTGTGATTTGGTTCAGCTTGGTCACGCCAGTTTATTACACTTCCTACCACTCCACCACTCTTTTTGGATTCGAAAATAGTCAAACAATCCCAATAAAACTCACACAATCGTGAACGACTTTAATCCAAGTCGTTCACTCCGTTAGTTCATAGTCCTGAAGCAAAAACTAATATTATTAAGAGAATCTACAATATTGCAAATTTGGGAAGGAGTTGCAAAATCTCATCTGATAACCCTCAAAAGAGCATCTCTGTAGGGAAACGGTAAGGCTTGTGGCCTTAGCCTACAGAGATCTTTTATTTGGAAACCTCCCTACTAAGGATAAGGAAAATGCATTTATTGAAGGTAACAACAAAGATCCGCAACAGAAGTTTAAGGAGGCAAAACTAAGGCTAAACGCAAGTTCAAGATTCCTTCTCCTGCTGCTATAAACGGTTACTCACAAAGACTTCCTCTCTTTCTGCATTCTCATTTATTCAATGAATTTATTAACAATCACTCTGAAACAGGCAAAAAATAAACTAACTGCCTGGCTGATGAGCCTATTATATGACCAAGCTGGAAAATTCATTACCGTAGCAAAACAAAGCTAAAACAAATCATACCCACATATTATACCCCATATTCACAATAACACTCACATTTACACTGACGTTCATAATCACATTCATAGTAACGAAATAGCGTTGAAATATAAAGTATAAATTTATGTTATTATATCAGGAAACTTTTTAATTGTCTTCTACTTTTATTTTTCTATAATTTGATTGTTTTATTTTGTTTAATATTAATTTACTTTTCTTTGTAACCGAACATATTGTGAAAATAAAATTGTCAAATGGTAAACCCTCAAAATTGGTAAACAAGATACAGACTTGCCTAGTTTGGCGCCAATGTAAAAATCTTTATAGTACTGTTCCTTAATCAAAATTTGAATATCCGGATGTTTTGATTCGATTACAAAGCTACACTATCGCTGAGTGCCATAGGTTACTTGTTATCCCAAAAAATGCACACACACAATGGTACTTAGAACAATTTAATAAGGCTGTTCTAGTCAAACTTTAACTCAAAGACCGACATTATAACATGTATATCTGCTGTACTGTAGCCGCATAACTGTGAACTAAACGAAAGAGATGGCGGAACGAATCCAAACATATTTCATCAAGACTGCAAAGAGAACCCGAAGAAGTGGAGGAAGGCGTTTGCTCAGAAATGGTATAGCAAAGGCGAACAAAAATGACACAAATATATATTTCATACATATTTTATTCAACATTAGATAATATTTACAGCTATTCATTTACACGAAACATAGTCAGATATAAAAATAAATAATGAGGAATCATTAAGCAATAACTTCAGCTTATCTCTACAAAGCCATACGAGAGTACCAGTAATTTAGCGTCACTATCATCCGGGATCATAGTCGGCATCGAACAATACATTGACAAGGGAAATAACAAGCCTGATTCCGGCACTTATCTGCTACTGCGACATAGTTTCGATTGCTATTGTTGTGCACTTGAATTATTTCAGCTGTACCGATCTATAGGGCTGGGCAACAATGGTATCGATGTAAAAGTATAAATGTTATATTTTTTCATTATTGCTGCTAATTTTCATTTCCTTATTTTTGAGTTCCAAAAGGTTTCAAAAGCTGAAAGAAGACGTTATCGAAGAGAGGTAAAACATACCACAGAACAACTGCTGTGGTATGTTTTGCCTCTCTTTGAAAGTTGATCCAGGACATAAGAGATGGATTATCAAATCGCTTATCGGATATTATGAGAGTAAAAGGAGGCAATTCCCATAATTAATTCCAATTGTTTTATGCAAAATTTCACAAACAACCATAATTGTTGCCGCTTGGTGGCCTAGTTGAAATAGAATATCTTTGTCTTTGTATTTTTCAGACAAAGAACAACTTCGCATTTTGTTGATTTTTAATATTTTTTATTAATAAATAATGTTTTTTTTTTGACACTCATAATTTGGTCAATTATTTTATAGTAGATAAGATACTGCGAAAGGGGACAGTTTTAGAAGTTTTAGTCATAATTATTGGTTGCTTTATACAGTATAAGCCAAAAGATCTTTATTGCTTGTTTTAATGAAAATTTAATTTCCTTTCAGTACATACCTAAGCAGCAGTAACTACAAATACATCTAGAAAATACAAGATTTATTTCCACAAAAAATATGTAGGCATTTTGTTTTGTATCATCGATAAAAACAAAACGTTTATCGATAGCGTAACATCACTAACACACCGTCGAAGTTCGCGAGTCGATACTCGCGGACAATGATAAGAGAAAATAATGGCGACAGCAATGATTGTTCTATTGCGTTAGAACGAGACAAATGTTATCAAGACTTCAAGTACTTTAGAAGACAATTATTGATTCGCTGATCTTTGTTTTTGCGATTAGATAATAAGTAACTGCCTTTTGATTATGTAGCAAGATGTTCAGATAAGATGACGTTCTTTCGGCGCAAGCGTTTGTCATGTGCAATCCACGGCTGGTCATAAGCTTTACACCCTTCTGACTTCCGCCTCCAGTTTGTCCCTGGTATCTGTATAATTCACCAGTTTGCCGCTTGGGGTCAACGCTGTGCTTGCTTATCAGTCTCCATTATACAAGTAGAAATTTGAATAGTTGTTTTCCTGCGGCAGAACGATTTGTCCTCAGTAGTACTATCGAAGCATAGAGTTATACGACAACTAATTTTTTTTTTATCTATGCCATCATGATGCCATCTATACCTCTATACCAATATAAAGAGGAAAGATTTTTTTGTTTGTGTGTTTGTTTGTAACGAAGAGGCTCCGAAAATACTGGAACGATTGAAAAAAATTCTTTCACGAATGGTAAGCTACATTATGCCCGAGTAACATAGATTAAAAATTATTTTCAAAAAAATTAGAGAACCCAAAGTAGTAGTTACCCAAAGTAGTAAAATGTTGCCTATAAAATTCATTATTTGGCGTGCTCTGAGAAAACTATTTATGTCACTTAAAAATTATGTACCACATGATAAAAGCACCCATTATTAAATACAAAAAAGTCCGCGAGACAATATATCTCACTATCATAGTTAAGTCACAATAGCAGCTTTTGTTCTTAAATTTAATTAGATCCGTGGTAGAAACAAAAGTTGATAAAATTCTTATTGTAGTATTAATTCTTATTCAAATAAATAGTTTTACAAATTGGTAGGTAGGGTAGGGGGGTAGATAGATACCTACTTACCTACCGACCTACCTACCTACCTACCAAGGTACTTTAAGTGGGTGGGTAGGTAGGTAGAGTAGGGTATGTAGGATAGGGTAGGTAGAGTAGGGTAGGTAGTTTGATCGGTAGGGCATGTGAGTAGGTTGGTAGGTAGGTAAGGTGGGTGGGTAGGTTGGTAGGTAGGTAAGGTGGGTGGGTGGGTAGGTAGGTAGATAGCGAGTTGACGGAAGCGAAGCCGCAGGGGTCAGCAAGTTATTTATAAAAAAATTCATCAACTCGAAAGCGTGAGAGAGCGGCTGCGTCGGCGTCGGCCCGCCCGGCTCGCGCTTCTATTTGTTCGCTGGTGCAGTTTACAATAGGTTTGACGTCGCTTTCGATTTTTGTTTTTCACAATTTTTAATTTACCATTTCTTGATCTTAATGTTTATTTATTATAAAAATCGATTGTATTAAAATATCAACGTGTATATTTGTGGGCACGAAACGAATGGCAAAGAGCTAAATACCAGTTTTTTTTTATCGAGCGACTGGCTATCTGACCTCTCCACAATCCATTAAATGGGTAACATGACACTTCTTGGAAATATTGGTTGTCATAATTTTATGTTTCTAATTACTTACCTTTTATATTTATCCATACTGCGCTACCACGGGGAGATAGAGCAGTTATGTGGGACTCCGACTCACTAAAACTCCACGGCGTCCTCTTATGCCGCTTATGGCGGGAACACGGGCACGCATTAGCACTCACCTCGAACCCGCCTGCTGCACGTCGCCTGAGTAGCTGCGGAATACCCTCCATCACTGGTGCACCAGAACCCGGCACCATTGGACCCCTTGTGACGGGTCAAGGTCAATGGTCCCGCCAACTTCCAGTTTTCGGCCACAGGGGATAGGGAGAGCGGGGCCCCGCAATACCGGCACTCCTCTCCCACCACGGCCTTCAACCCTCAGACGCGATATAGTATTGGTATGGGAGGCCCCCCCCATACGACATCGAATTGTCACCCACTCAGCACCGCAACCTACATATTGGCCGCTACGTCGCCGACTTATCGGCAAAAGCCCTGATCCGCTCGGCTTCTCCTCGGGTACCTCTTCGCTTCACCTTGGGTAACCAAGCCACGGTTACTGAGGCCCCCCGCCCTGACAATGCGAGAACCTACCGGGGAGGTCTAGTTACTTACCTAACAATTTTCAAACATTTTCATATGACAGCCGGAACCTAACGTCTAAATGTGCCTTCCGAGGCAAGATCTCTTAGTATGTAGATGAAGTTTCGACACTGCTTAACCTAGAAGCATTGATTGACCTATGCGGCTGTTTATATTTATCCACGAGCCATCAAAACCAACACTTCATCAAACGTAAACAAAGGTCACATCACTCGCACTGCGATCATTATCAACATGTCCCAGCTATCAAGAGGACAAATGATCACTCGATCAGTTGAGCAAAATTAAATGTATGTAATCGAACTTTAAAGCACTTGTGAACTTGTGGAGCTGAGTGGCACTGGGATTACAGAATCAATTGATGGTACTGCCCCCGTACCCTGACTTGTCAAAACTATAAAAAAGTGACAGATGTATACAACTTATTTACCCCTGTCCCTTACGCACACCCAAATCATTTTATTTTAAGAGCATATAGTCACCCTCCTGGAAAATCAATGGCTGTCGTTTTGGAAAGTCAATGTTGTTTCCTGGTATTGTTAAATTTTAAAGTGTATTGTGTGAAGTAATCTATTACAAGCTTTTATTTACATTGCCCTGTTCCGGTGCTTATGATTAAATCTTGGAAGGTAAAGACCCACTTTCCAGTATCCGATTGAGCTGAAATTTTGCACACTGTTTAGTTTTTTGTGACAATATAAATTTTTAACCGAATGTCCAAAAAAAGGGAGGTTTTATGATCGACCTTAAGATTTTAGATAAAAATTCAGGCTATTATACTTATTATAAATATTTAATGAACTAACAAAAAAAAATCTATCAATTTTTAATTGGAGACATAATTAATTTTATCTCAGGAAATGATTTTAAAAGGCTTGAACTTATATGTATAGTTACTTGTGTAAGTAAATAACGATTTATTTTTTAAACAATTAGTCTGACTTTTGCTTACTTATATTTCGTTTTTTCTGTCTTGTTGGCATCAAGTTTAAACTGACCTCATTTTTTCACTCCTTTATTTTACCAAAGTCTCTTTTTGTTTTCTCTTCAAAGTTTTATAGAACGAACTTTGCGAAAACATTATGAAAATTTTAATCCTCCCTTAGTATAATCTAACCGAGACTTTAACTTTGTTACTTAACCGGCTAATCAATATAATATATTCGCGCTGCTGATAAACTTAGTTTAAAACCTCTTCTAGTAAGTATAATCTACAGAATTGCCTGGGAGCGGGTTTCCCTCGCGTATCAGGAAATAAGATTATTTTGTGGGATATTGTTAGTTCGATAATACACAGAATATTCTGTGTGAAAATAAATAAGTGTGAGTCAGACTCGCGCACGAAGGATTCCGTACGATTATCGCAAAAAAACGGCAAAAAAAACACGTTTGTTGTAGCGGAGCCCCACTTAAATATTTATTTTATTCTGTTTTTAGTATTTATTGTTATAGCGGCAACAGAAATACATCATCTGTGAAAATGTCAACTGTCTAGCTTTCACGATTAATGAGATAAAGCCTGGTGACAGACAGACGGACAGTGGAGTCTTGCTAATAGGGTCCCGTTTTTACCTTTTGGGTACGGAACCCTAAAAAGACTCTTTCACATGGTTCTAGCCAAAAATAGATCAGGTTTTTTCTTTTCATTTCAGTGCAGTAGGGTTAGGAACATTAGGAAAATGATAAGCTGTAAGAATAAAAACTGCAGAATAATCTCGTAAGCAAAATATTGATGTACCAGAGTAGAATATTGGGTTACAGAAGTTGCTCAAGACCATTCCCGGAATATTTAATTTTGTTTAAAATTTTGTTAACTTTATTTACAGTTCTCAAAATAATTATTCTAATTGGTTTACTATATCTCTTAATATAATCTATACTAATATTATAAAGCTGAAGAGTTTGTTTGTTTGTTTGAACGCGCTAATCTCAGGAACTACTGGTTGGAATTGAAAAAATCTTTTTGTGTTAGATAGTCAATTTATTGAGGAAGGTCAACATCACGCTACGACCAATAGGAGCGGAGCATAAATGAAAAATGTTGCAAAAACGGGAAAAAATTATTCCTTTTTGAGAGCTTCCGTTGCGTGCGCTGCGTAAGCGTAGTGTAGGTACGGTAGAGTAGGTAGGTAGCCAGTTGACGGGAGCGAAGCCGCGTGGGACAGCTAGTATATTACATAATTCTTCTGTACGTGTGTTTGTCACCTAACTCCTCCTTAACGGCTGGACGGATTTGGATGATATTTTGTGTGTATATTTCAATGGCTTCCTGGATGGTTCGGAAATAAAATTGGATCCGGTAGGTGGTGCTGCTGTCGGTATGTCACTGATCTTCTCCCATACGGAGGGCAGGACGACGTCTTCCGGGTCCACTAGTTATTTATTAAATAAAAAAAATACAGAACGAAGACCAGGTGTTAGTCGCTGGATATGAGAAGCACAGGACTGGTTGATGTTTATGAGGAGGCTTACTTACAACAATGGGCGTCATCGGCTGGAAAAATGAGGACTTATAAATACTTGGACAGCCTAGAATGTGCCTTAGACACGAACACTCGAGACTCACATTGAAATCTCTTATTAAATAAAGACCTGAAAGTTTCCTTTATTATACAGAGATCAGAGAAAGGTAATAATATTTTAATTAAATGTGAAAGTATAGTTAATTTCACTGACGTGGGAGGTGTTAGGGCGCGAATATGGCTCGGCTGGATGCTAGGAAAGAGCTGCGGCAAAGATTTATGCATTGTGTTCCCTCCCAGCGAGGGCGGCTGTGCGGTAAGTTATGAACTTGTTGCGGGCTTTGTTGAGTCATTTATTGCTTACAAGTCTCAAGAAAAAACTAGAATCGTTTTCATTTTCTTTTTTGACAAACAAAAAACGAGCAGCATGAAAGTTGCGTGATTTACGATGATACAGACACAGACTCGACGAAACAATACGGCAATGATGCAGCAAACATTATTCATAGGAAAAACAATTACAGCGTGTCTGCGGAAACCTTTTAGAAACTGGTCGGTCTGCTGCATTGATATACATATCCATGCCTTCCGATAATTCAAAAAATTGGGTTCTCTAAAAATCTATTAGCTAGGTAGGGGCAATCAAGCTTTAGTACCTCTGACTTTAGAGCCTTAGATAGAATGACACTCTAAATCGATAACGATTGCCAAAAAGTCAAAATAGGGTAGGTGACATTTCAGTTGCACATGTCAATCCCATGCAGACACCTTATGACAGTCGCAATTGCTGGTAAAATGTCACCTTGTCTAGACTCTAAGACACAGGCCCCTAGAGACACAGTTGCTAAAGCTTGGGTCCTCATTGGCAGTATAGGTACCACTGCAGCTACCAAGCACTAACCGCCGGTTGAATGCCGTAATTACTGAAGCAATTAAAAAGCCATTGTATCGCACTCACGTGAATCTACGTTTCAGGCACTCAACCAAGACTGCAGATCCAATGTAACCCGCTTGTTTTCACTAACTTGAAGCCCCACCAACACAGGAGTTGGTTTCATTAATTAATACCTTCGTACTACATACGCTGCTTCCCTCCACAAGTAAACAGTTGACGGTGACTGTTTGCAGTCTCGAGTTGACACACAACTAAATAATACACATTACTTCGTCAGTCGTCGGAATCCAGCCACACTGATGTAAGGTCTTACGGGAGAAACTCGATTTTGAAGCGTTTATATTTAATTTTGAGTCACCTAAGGCGTGAGATTATTTGGTTTAGTCCCTGCCGAATATTTTTGAATAAAAATAAAAAAAAGAACAGTTGGGCTATAATCTCCACAAAATTGATTACTCGAATTTTTATCGAACTAAATAGCAAAAATTGACGATACGAAGAAGAAGAACCAACGGAACAAAAACTCTTGTAAATTCCTTACATTTTGAAAGTATTTTTATTTATTTTCTTTTCGTTTTTAGGGTTCCGTACCCGTTGTCCTGTCGTCTGTCACACAGGTTTTACATCCAAGCTTTTGCACCTTTGTCTTCAAATTTTCACAATGAGTGGTATATCGAAGTTAGAGCTCTATGAGTAGATAAATATTCTTTTTTTTTTGTTTTAAAAAAATATTGGAAATCAAAGGAATGAGAAACCACCAAAGTCAGTTTTTTTTTACAAAATTTAGTTCCGAAGAATTTTTAACTGTCCAGTGACCTATGAACTTGAAATTTGGTGATGTTTATTTAAATTACATAAAGCATTAACATACATGATAGAAAACCTCACCTTTCAAGCAAGAAGATGCTTGTGTTAGGTGAATTCGCTCTTCCACTTAACTTTATACCAGTGATCTCTCATCCCATACAAAGAAACTGTCCCGACGTACTGTACTGATTATACTGATTATTTGATTTATTATCGATATCGATTGATTATTAGATGGTGATCTATCTATCGCCGTGGAACGTAGCCGAACGCAATCGATTAACTAAAAATAATCGGTATAATCAGATGAAAAACTTTAGTTACGTGGCACGGTTACTTTGTATGGGATGAGGCATCTGTATGCTAGTATCATATTATCTGTGATTATACAAAATATGCAATTGAAAACAGCATCCTATTATAACCAACTTGATTTTACGGTTTGGTACGGAACACTAAATGTAAGAAGTCAGACGCACTTGGCCAGTTTTTTCATTCATTATCGCTGAAATAAAATTGCGAATCTGAAATTTATTAAGTACTAGAATTGGGTTTCTGAAGAAACAAGTCACCGTAAAGACCGATCTAGATATAATTGGCGAGATGAATTAAGTGCGTACTAGGAGGGGCGACCTTACCTTAATCAGACAGGCCCTCCGACGAAAATAATCTACTTTAAAATATCACTACACCTGCCACTACGAGTAGAAACAAAATGCAATCCACATAATTGGTGTTAGTCCTTGTAATGAGAAATAAAAAGTATATGATGTCATTCATGTCGAAAGATTATCGTACAATTTTCGTATTATCGTACAATTTTCGTATTATCGTTTTATTGGCATACTAGGATTTATGGTTTTATGTGCTTACTCATAGCCCAATCATTAAAAGCAAAATGTAGCAATAGATTTATGGTTTATGGATACAGAGGGAGTACTATTGAGTTAAACTCGGCTGTTTGACTAACCCATACCTACACAAACAAAAAATATATGTCCAAATGAAAATTGAATTGAAACTTTTTGGGTGCAATAAAATCTCGTCCATCCACGAATTGGCCTAGCCAATTTTTGCTTTCCCTTCAGATCGACCCTATGACATTTCATAGTGTTCGTGCGCATCCACTCTGAATGCCATGTTCCTAGAAACTGGTACAAAAAGCAGCATACATTTTTGTGTCATGATTAATTTAATCAAACACCTAACATTTTTATGATTCGTTGCTAAGAGCACTATAATCCAGTTTTATAACAACTGCCTGTATTAATAAAAAAATGCCTTAATATGAATGGAAATTTTAAAAAGATTAAATTCGCTGTATTGGTGGTCTGACAGACCCTTATCAGCTTGCGATAAAATATACAATTTGCATTTACACCGGTGTGACTTTCCACTCTGATTTTAATTCATTCATTTTATTGTTATATTTCTTTGGTATTATATCTACTACGAGTATAAAACTACGCTTATTTGACCTGTCGTGAAACTGCATAACAAAGCAAATGATACATTACCATGTTTTTCTTTGATACTATTCTCAGTTATTTTTGTAGACGAGATACGAAAGCATCATTCAATATTAACTAATAGATTTTTAAAGAGATACCGAAAGTGCCTTTTTGTTGACCTTTTTGGTGATACATAAAAATGCATTACAATGGTAAACTATAGAAAATAGCAAGTAAATCTTATACAAACAACCATTATAAGCGGTATATTTACCATGTTTACTGTTTGAGTTTTCGATATTTCGGTGCTGTTGCAAGCCCCATGATCACGGATTAACTGAAGTTACTGCGGGTGGGTGTTTATGAGGAAACAAAACGGTCTACCCTCTTTCTTGGTTGCACTCAGTACCGCTACTACTGTCACTCACAAATCGATTCACACTGTGTCCGCTCGCGAACTTTTTTCGACACTTTTTCGGGTTTTACACATAAGTTTGGTTGAAGATTTTAAGTTAAGAGAGTGCGGAAGGAATCTGGCATCCACCTAAACCTAATTATCTTGCAATTCCTTCCTTGATAGTTGCAAGATCGCAACAAGTCAATTACCGAAAAACATCGCTCAAATCAAAAATTGTCAGTTTTTACTTTTGAATGTCATTCGCTACAACTTCTCGGCTCGGATTGACCTATTACAATCTAGGCGATCAACCAAACATAGGTCAGTATTCAAATAGTTATCTCAGCGGTTGGTTACAATAATATAATCAGGTTTTCACTCAACTGTAAATATAAATAATTGAGTGGTATTTATGTGTTATAGTTGTAACTTCTATCAGCTTGAATGACTTGAATGTTATTGTTTTCTAAATGCCAAATAAGATTATATTTCCGAAATGATCTAGAAATTGTTTTATAATCAAGCGCGCCCACTCGAAAACTAGGTTCCAATTTTTAGAGAGGATTACGTTTGAACCTTGTTTTATCCGAATGGCGACCACGTGAAGCCCAATATAAATCCACGTGGTTGTGGGCGTGACACTAAATCCCAATCAAATAGTTGAAGCCCGGGGACAGGTACGGGATAATAGTGATGGGTCGATGGCAACGTGGGGATTATTTACCGCCTTTAGTGGCTATTGTTATTCACTAATACTTTATATTTGTTTTAATAGACAAAGACCCAAGCGTACAAAATAGTCACAAACTACCAAATAAAGGATTGCATATACTGTGCTGTCAATAAGTGCCCATGGTTGATATGACAAATGACTACGTTAAGTGTCACACTCTGAATTCCAACAAAGAGCAATTAAATATATATCCAATCACAGAGAGATGCTATTGAGATTTCTTACAGATTTTATAAGTTTAGTGACAATTTATTTAAATAAATGAAAATTTGGTAACATGAATAACTACAAACCTTAATCCCTCGTCAACGGTTAACACTAGTCGTCAGGGCTGACACGCCTATTGGTTTAACGCTGTTACTCCAAATTCTACGCAATACATTTTTTATTTGCAAAGTGAGGAATGTCACGCTGTTCGATAAATTTAAGCACATGAATATAAACATAACAAGTAAAGAACAAAATAATCAAAAGAAACAAAAGTATTTCGCACTTTATCTTCAAGATAAAGCGCGAAATCAAAAGCTCTCGATACAAATAAATCTATTGAAACATTTCTTAATCACCGAACTAAATAACAAAACAAAAAGAAAATATGAGGGCCGAGAGCGAGAAGCTAGCAATTTTTACGATTATCCCAGACAAGAGGAGCCCATTGAGCCAAGAAGCAACAACGTCAACCCTCAAGCGAAGATGTCTTTGAAAAAAATGAAGAAAGCAAAAGTGCCCCTCGTTATGTAAATTAAAAACATCTTTTATCCATCGCCCATTTGTAGGGAATTATTTGTAATTTGCAAACAGGATATTTTCCAATTTGTCTACAGATTCCCCACTACTGCTTGTTTTTTTCTTTCATACTAATGGTTGGATATATTTTCGCATTACGTTCGTCTGTTGTTTCTAAGGTCGCTTGAGAAATGGCAGGCAATTTTGTAAGTTTAAAACAAAAACGGCGAGACGGGATGATAGGGCGGAATGCTTGTAAGCTTTGCTTATAATTTTCTTTTATTGCTGTTCGCAGCTGGTGGTATGAGTTTTATGAATGCATCGTCTTGACTTTTTCATTTGCAACGAACGGTGAAATTACAGGGATTTTCGAGACTTATGAAGTTTGTTTCAGGTTGAGGGGGCTATGCAGTGAACTTGGATATTTTCTGTCTAAGTAGTAACATACGAAATATCACAACGATTTTACACATGACCCTATGTCCCCTAGCTGGGGCAGAGAGCGTCCATAGTAGTCTTCCATCGCGACCGGTATGAGCTTCCCACATCACCTCGCTTACCGTCATTCCGATGCTTGTCACGTCAGCCAATACGGTGCAACGTCAGGTTTTACGGGGACGGCCACGCTTCCTTTTTCCTTGAGGATGCCTATCCATGGCCTTTTTATGGATTTCATGGAAATCCCTCCGGAGCTGTAATTAATCATCTACATTTACGACGCTTGATCTGGCTGTCGATCGGGCTCTCGTGGCATCTCTCCAACAGTTTCTCGTTAAAGATGGTCTCGGGCCAGTATATTCCGAGGAGGCGACGAAGATATCGGTTCACGAAGACTTGGATTTGGCGTAAGATTTCCTTTGTTACCTCACACGTTTTGCTTCCGTAGAGCAGCACGGATTTGACATTGGACCCGAATATTTTGAGTTTCGGGTGTCAGCTGCGCGAAGATAGCTCATGCTTTGGCGATCCGTGAAGTAATGTCCTTTTCAATTGCTCCAGTGTCTGACACGAAGCTCCCGAGGTACGTGAATTTGTGGACGCGTTCCACAACTTCTGTGCAGATTAGCATCGGCGTAGAATTTTTCGTCCCTTTACGCATCTCCTCATTCTTCCGTTAACTTTTAGCCCAGTTTTTCGCCGCTTCCTCCCGCAGGTTTTTCAATTTCGCTTGCATGTCAGCATGTGGTATGAATCAGCAGGCATATATCATCGGCATAATCCAAGTCTTCCAAGATGTTGGACAATCCCCATTCTATACCACAGCGCCTGCTTTGCGAAGCATGATTCTGTCGAGAACGATTATAAAGAGGAGGAGCGAAAAAAGACAGCCCTGGCGGATATAATACAGGTTTTCGTTACTGGAAAGACCAAACAACTTTTTCATCTTCTTTATCTTCAATATCTTTTACCTCTTTGTTCTTATTAGAACAAATTATTCCATGGTCGATAGCATATTATTACTTAGATCTTGTGTGACATGAGCAACTTGTTATGGGGACTCATTGGCACTATCCAATAATAAAAAAATAATAAAAAGTACCTTTGTACTCCTTTGTACCTATTGTCTTGATTTTTGTCTCATGTATATATGTACTGTGTGACAATTAATTATGAAATGAATAAAATATCTATAACAAGTAATCAAAACAAGCTTTGATTACTAATCTAACCACTTTATTAGTTAGCCTTAGTTTTGTTAAAGTCTATCTTAAAGTTAGGGTTCAAACAAAATCTTGGTTTGTCTTAACAATCTTAGCTCTTGTGAAATTGGCTATAACTAACAAAGTTGGGATAGAACAACAAATCAATTGGTAATGTAAAATTTAATTAATTAGCCTAAATTATTAGATTTTGTAAACAGTTAGAAAGTCTTGACAAAATCAACTACCAACAGATAAAGACGATGTATATGTGGGTCAGCTGGAAATGATGGTCATGAATTTGTTCTATAAAGTATCAGAGATCTTTTGGTGTAATATATTTTATTAGATCCTATCTAGACTAGCTTCATTTATATAATTATTACTGGATATCGGATTATATTCACTATCAAAATGGCGAAATATGCATACAAAAATGCACTAAAAAACCCGACTGCTTTAAAAGCAAGCTAATAAGACGTAAACAAGAAGTAAATTATGCTGTGCAGTCGGAGGATACATATGCGCGAGCTGGCTGACCAAAACCAGATGTATGCTCCGACTGCACAGCAAGATCTTCATCTTGTTTACGTCTTATTTGTTCGCTTTTTAAGCAGTCGGGTTTTTAGATCTTTTTAATTAACTTTTTTTATTTACAACTTTGTAGTTCTTTTTTTTTTAGAATTCTTTTTTTTACATTTAAACATATAAGTGTTATATATTTTTGTAATCACCTCTTAAAACCCTTTATTTTGATACTCCACACGACGGGGTAGGAAGAAAAAAAAATTTGGGCTCCCACAATATGGAGCCCAAATTTATTCCCCCATTTTTCTATTTTCCAATTTGAATGTAGCCAGTGAGACTCGCAGGGCTAATACGAATCGATTGACGTAAGAATCATCAAAATCGGCAAAGGCGTTTGGTCTCTAGAACGCCACATAGGAACATGTCTACATACATAGACTGATAAACACTACTTATTACTACTACCCTCCTTCAGAAGTCAGGTAAAAAAGCCAAAATATGCGCAAAATATGCGCCATTAAAACACTTTTGTCATGAAATTTTACGTTTATTGTCAAAATGTATTTAAATATCAGTCGTTATTTCTGTGAAAACATACAACAAATATTTTTATACATTTTCTATACCAAACTTGTGACGTTTGTTACTTTATATAAATTTTTAGGCTGAAAATGACCTCTACGTCATTAGAAAGAACTTGAAATTTAGCGTCATTTCTGCAGAAACCTGTTCAGGACTGGTTTTTATATAGAACTGTATTTTTATTAACATTAACATTAGAATCGGGATATTTACCATGTTTACTCTTTGTTGCGAGTTTCCGATATTTCATGAAAAAAATGTATTTTTATTAATAACACGGTTAACACATTTAACTTCTGAAATTAGCACTATCAATGAATAAGTACTTAAACATGCTATAAAGCTATAAAATTAGGGATTTACACATGCAAAAATGCAAATGTATAATTATAATCTGATGTCTAATTATTGCCATTCAAAACTTGCAAAGCACGTAGCAATGCTGTTAGTCCTAGTTGTCATTCGGATCTTTCACAGTCGTTACGTGCAATCCGAAACTCAAAACTCTGTCAACCAGACTCACCAAGGGGTAACTTGTTACCCCGTAAATGGGTTGTTGAAGTCAGCTAGACAGTCAATCCATAAAAAATTATATATAGGCATATCTCGCTAGACAAAAAGCCGACTCCCACGTAGTTGTTAAAAGAATAAGCAGATGAGGAACTTTCAAAACGAATATATAGTTAAACTTATCCTACATACTTCTTATTAAAAAAACATTGCATGCCATACGGTAGAATGTACTGGAACCAGTTGTTTTTTCTTTTTTACGCTATCAAAACTATGTTTTGTTACCTACATTCTTTGCAAATAAATGATTTCAGATTCTGATTCTAACTATATGCAAAATATAATCTTATAAATGCAAAAGTTTGGGTGAATGGATGTTTATTATTAAATCACCCCAGAACAACTGAACGGATTTGAATGAAATTTTGGCGCACAGATAGAGTCTGGAATAGCATATAGGCTATTTTTCATCCCGGTATAATGTTCCCTCGGGATAATAAAACATTATTCAAGCGAGTGGCAGAAGCGAGTAAGTAATCTATAATTACTCCTATAACATTATACTTTTAAAAGCTACACCTAAATTGTTAATCGACACCATATTACGGTTTACGTCAATCATATCCCCCTTCGGATTATAAGGGGTGCGAGAAAAATACATACCAAAGTATAACATTACGACAGTGTCAATTATTGTTCCACTGCCAATTTCATCTAAAAGGGTTCTATCATATTTCTCTTGTAGCATTTTGTTTCAAGTTATTGACGTGACGATTTCTTTTGTTTTAGTAATCGGATTTGATGTCTCAAGTGTTTTTGTTTTTATTTCTTTGGATTTGTTGAAATAATGCACGATTTTGTTTGCTTCTTTGAAAAAAAAAAATAGGGAGATAAAATCGGTAATCTTTGGAAATTATTTTACGGCTAGAAAGGTACCGTTAGGTGTAATGTATTACTTTTATATCTCAGAAACATTCATAGTTTCTGTGGGATTTTCCACGAGAGCGAACGAAGTCGCAGGAAAAAACTTGTATGACAACCAACTTGGTCTCTCATTGGTTTTTTCAGTCGTGAGTAGATTCTAGGTTCTGCCAGCAGCTTCACTGTACAAGTATCCCGAGGGCGCATATTCCCGGGATAAAAAGTATCCTAGGTGCTGCTATTTGCTGACTATAATCTATCTTTGCCAAAATTCATTCAGATCCGTTCAGCCGTTTTGGCGTGATTGAGTTACACACATCCACATATATAAACTTTCGTATTTATAATACTAGCTTCTGCCAGCGGCTTTGCCCGCGTGAAAAGTATTTTCTTACCACAAGGGAACATTATACCGGTATAAAAAGTCCTATGTGCTATACCAGACTATAATCTATCTCTGTGCTAAATTTAACTCAGATCTGTTCAGCCGTTCTAGCCTGATTGAGTAACAAACATACATCCACAAAACCACACACACATCTTCAAAACTCTTCATCCAAACTTTCACAATTATAATATTAGTAAGAATAGTAAGATCATCATCATCATTTCAGCTGAAAGACGTCCACTGCTGGACATAAGGCTCCTCCAAGCGTCGCCACACTGATCAGTCCTGTGCGTTTCGCATCCACTCCTGCAGCCTTGACCAGATCGTCGCTCCACCTAGAGGGTGGCCTTCCAAAGCTGTGTCAGCCGGTAAGCGGTTGCCAATCTAGAACTTTTCAGCCCCAACGGCCATCCAGTCTGCGAGCAATGTGCCCTGCCCACTGCCACTTAATTTTGGCAATTCTTCGGGCTATGTCGGTAACCTTGGTTCTCTTGCGGCTGTCTTCGTTTCTGATTCGATCACGCAAGGAAACTCCGGGCATTGCTCTCTCCATTACCCTTTGGGTGCCTTTAAATCTTCTTAGATTAGTATGATAGTAATATCTAATTACCAATGGTGTTGACCTAAATAGCAATTAAAATCCCTGACAGTACTTACACTACACCATATGCTTTTTTATTCTGGCTACACATAGCAGAAATAATGTAAAATAGAATCTAATATTAATTAAAATGCAATCGTTATTGCTGACAGAAAATTTCTTTGTCTAGAGCCTCGTAACTTAAGATCAGCTCTGATTAAATTACAAAATGCTAAACCACATGGTTATGCTTGATGACTAATGTAGATAAATGACAAATATAAAATTATAATTATTAACCAAAGACGATTGATTTCATTGAATGACAGGGAAATTATGATAATAATTAATTTATTTTGGGTGTTAACTTTTCATGAAGTGAACTATGTATCTGCACGGGATTTGCGAGTCTGTAGATAAGATAATATTATAATATTGATTCATTGTATGTATTACTATTTTAATCAGCAATTATTTATCTTTTATCCGATATTAGATAAAAATGATGTGAGAGGAATGAAATGTTCAGAAGGTTAATTTTTCTCAGTCGCTTAATTTTTAAGTTACAGGGAAACATTCTGAAGAGACTATCCATTAAGCCACAAGACGTCCACTACTAATCATCAGCCAGTCCAAGAATTGCCACAATGACCAGTCAAGTGCTTCTGGAATCCATCAGGCTCTCACCACCCTCACCAGATTTTTCAACCACCTTATGAGAGGTATATAACCCTCAAATGAAAAGACTGACTTGGCATTTTACAGGATTGTATTTACATAAAGAGATAACAAACAGTTGGCAGAAAAAAGACTAGGTTGAAGGTGAAAGGCGAAGCGCTGACCCAGGACGGCGGTGACTGAAGCAGTGATCAGCTAGAGAGTAGACTGGACGGTGCGCACTCGCAGGATGAACCCCCCCCCCCCCCCCTCCGCGCACGCTGCTCCGCCCTCGGTCGCCCGGCATGTAGGGATGGCAGCGAGCGCTAGTGTTGTCTTAACACACAGTGTTAATACCAACTACATTAGCATTACAAAAATACAACAGCCAATCTTCCTAGAACTTTCTGAACTAGTTTGGGTAGGCTTTCGGTGTCGTATTGGAAGCCAGATAATGGTATGACTGCCTAACTGACATTCACAACCCAGTAAATGGGTAACGGTAAAGTGAAACAAGCAAAACGACATTATTATTTTATTTCTACAATGTTCTACAATGTCAATTGATGCAGTTTACGTAATTGCATTACGTTACACAATCTTTGATATTTCGTAGTACATTAATGGACTCAACACTGAAAAAAAATATTGGGATTAGCGTACTTTTTTTTACTAGCGTCAAAACTAGTTTTGTATTATTTTATTTAAGTTTGTTTCCTAATAACTAATGTTTGTTTAAATTTAATATTTTTTTTATTTGGTAAGTTAAAAAACTTCAAGTTATTTGACTATTATTTATTTAGACTTCATGCACAAAAGGTACAAAGGTGGACTTAATGCCTTAGGCATTCTCTACCAGTCAACCCAGGGTGGTGAAGAGACAACATGGCAGGTGCATAGTTTAATAATAAAAATAAACCAGTTATTATATAACATACTAAAACAGGTAAAATACACATACATATATATTGAAAATAATATATTATTATAATTAAAATTATTATAATTAACAGAAAAGAAGAAAGTGAGATGACTCTGCTTAGTTATTTTGAAAGTAAAGCCGCAATTTCCGCTTGAATGCATACCGACTGGTGGCCGTCCAGATCTCGGGAGGAAGCGCATTCCAAAGAAGAATGGACTGTATATTAAAGGAAGAGTGATCAAAATCAGTCGAATGAGAAGGACAGAGTAAGAGGAGATTATTAGAAGAACGCAGATTCCGAGCATGTGAAGAACATAGATTTTGAAAGTTAGACATAAGATAGGAAGGAGGTGTGGGAGAATTGAGTAGGGAAAAAAGTGTGGTCAAAGCTCGTAAACATCGCCGAATCGCTCTGGCGAATGGGCAGCCATTTTAACTCAGACCTGTAGTTCGACACATGGTCATTTTTTTCTGAGGTTTAATATAAATCTGATACAGTTATTCAGACCCTATCTAGTTTATCCAGCATAATAAATAATTACATTTAAGTTATTAAAAAAAAATATATTGCTGGTAAGAAAAAAATTCGCTAGTCCCAATTTTTTTTTCCTGTGAAGTCTCATTAAAAGACTTATTCCCATAAAATGGAGTACAACAATAAGATTCAATTAAAATATGAAATAGCCGAACACTATCGGAGCATACTGATTTCTCTACGCAATTCTTTTATTATCGACCTTATCGACATTTAGTCCGATAACAATCTTTTGATATAACTTACGATTTGGTTCACATTTCAGTCAGTATTTATGATACGAGGCGACATAATCGCTCAATAACTCCCGTAGTGTGGTGCGAGGTACGGGAGTGTGTGCCCATGGTTTTATTAAAATAAATAGTTAATGAGTTCAATTTCAAAATGGCTGGTAGTGACTACGCTTTGAATAAGGCAAGTTTGACTAAAATGGTATTTTATTTATTCATTATAGTTTTACTATTCAAGTTTCGAGTGGTGTTCCAAATAGGTACAGTTTAATTGAAAAAAGAAATTAGTGAAACAATTTTAAAATAGATACGTTCTCTATGATTCAGTTAGATACTTTAATGAAAGTATTTTTTTTAATGGTCTCGGTTTTATGATTTTGTAACACATCTGTATTTTTAACCATCTTTAAAAAAAGAGGAGGTCCCATATTTGACAAGGTACCAAATACACCTACATCCGAAAAGAAAATAATTTTTCACCTTGTCCTGCTTTGCTATGGAAGCTGTTAATTTTTTTTTGTTTATAAGTTTTTCATCGTAATCTTATTACCTATGGACACATAATTTTACATCATTTATTTAAAAAAGGGTCTTACACGTTCATTTAGTCTAAACTTTTCCAAAATCATTCGGAAATTGCTAATTATAATAATGAAATGAACCACAAAAACTGAAACAACTCAAAGTGACAACACGCAGCAAAACTAACCAAAACGCCACGCATCAGCTGTTCGTCGTTTCAGCTAAATTGTAAATGCCATCTGACACCAATGGGTCACTGCAGTAGTCTGGCTAAGGGTCAATGATCTGTCCCTGGTTTTGCACGAACGCAGAAACAAAATGAAATATAACAATTTTTAAATCAGAAGTCAAAAATATTATTATAAATTATTTATTTAATAGCTGACTACCATGATTTCTAAATTAAGAATTTTAAATTAGAGCATTTTTTATAATTCCTCTTTGGCAACTGAGGCGATATTCTTCCAGTGATATGTGGTAACGGCAGCGCGGAGAGGAGAGCCGTCGAATGTTGCACTCTATGATAGATCTATAATGTTAGTGGCTAAGGACCTCGAGTATTTGTCAAACAAATCAAAAATCGGCCAAGTGCGAGTCGAACTCGCGCACGAAGGGTTCCGTACCATTATCGCAAAAAACGGCAATAAAATCACGTTTTTTGTATGGGAGCCGCACTGAAATATTAATTTCATTCTGTTTTTAGTATTTGTTGTTATAGCGGCAACAGAAATACATCATCTATGAAAATTTCAAGTGTCTAACTATCACGGTTCATGAGATACCGCCTCGCGATAGACAGACAGACGGACCGCAGAGTCTTAGTAATAGGGTCCCGTTTTTATCCTTTGGGTACGAAACCCTAAAAACCAGTAAATTTTAAATCAATACGAGGTTTGTCACCAATAGTCGTTGTTTGGCACCTTCTTTACTCCAAGTTATCATTCAGAAATCAGTCCCCATTTCAGAAAGATGGGATTTACGATTTCGACACAGAACTTAGTTATAGATCTTGAACGATCATGACGTAATAGTGTTAGCATCCACGAATGTTTAGAATATCTTACAAAATAAAAGATAAGATTTCATACATACTTGTATGAAAAGATCGGACGATAGCCTATATTGACTTTATAGGATAATCGATGTTTTATCATTTACTATATTAATGTGATTTACAAACGTGACTACAATCAGCAATTCGGTTGCAAATGTATTTGATATATTAATATATTCATGGAAAAAAAGAAAAGATTAAAGAATCTTCTCAAAACAAAGCAGAGAAATGTGCTTTTTAGAGTTCCGAAACCAAAGGGTCCAAATGGTCCAAAAGGGTCACTCAAGTGTCTGTCTGTCCGTCATCTGTCACATTGTTCATCTGTTTTATAGCCAAACGCAAATTTTCACAATATAGCATCTTTTTGACCTAAAGCCATACAAAATTAAAGATTTTTTGACTTTCCATTGAGCTATGAACTTGAAATTCGGTGATAATGTTTGTTATTACGTATATTTTACTAACAAATACCAATATATTGATAAGTCAGTCTTTTTTTTATGCCCGCATTTTTCCTATTACAACCAACTTGATTTTGAGGTTTGGTACGGAATCCTAAATGTGCGGAGACTGACAAGCACTTGGCCGGTTTTTTTTATTTATAAATCGATTTAAATTACGTACACAACATATTGGATTATTATTATTGTAGTTGTACTTTTCCTGTTACATGAATTCGTTCATGGAAAAAAACATGAAAATGATAATTTTACGTCTACACTAAATCTAAACGTAAGGAATTAAAAATAAAATTTATTTTTAATTGCCGTCGTTTTAAAACTTAATCTTTGGTTGCTACAGTGTAACACTTTAAATTACGAAAAAAAGCTTGATATAAAAATAAAAAAACGATCTGCTGAACAATTAATGCCACAGGTCTCTCTTGATGTTTCACGCTTGGTTTTTACATTCTCAGATTGTATAGTTTTGTGTGTTTACCACTCTATTCCTCTTAAAAAGTACGAATAAAATCTGAAAATAAAATGCATAGTTAGCACTTCATTGCAATATTGTGTTATGATAGTACATTAAAATTTGTTAAATGATATATAGTAATATATCCTTCACTTAACATTTTTTTTGAAGATCAAAAATCTGCCATCTATTTCAAACATCCCAAATACATCATTTTTACATTGGATTTAGATTTTTAACCTTTTTATTCCGGGACTGTAGATTACATTATAATTATTGCAATTATTGTATCAGTTAAATTTGACAATATTTTTTTTCCGAACTGAGTCCATAAAAAAAAAACTTTTTTACAAAAAAATACTACCGACTTCCATATGAGAAAACTACAACGTGAAAAATAATTTTATTTTTGGAAGTCGGTGTCTTTCGTAGCTACCATTTTCTTTCCGTTATGGACACCGACTTCCAAAAATAAAATTATTTTTCACTTTGTAGTTTTCTCATATGGAAGTCGGTAGTATTTTTTTGTAAAAAAGTTTTTTATTTTTCACTTTTTAGTTGTATCTACCTAATAGGCAAGTAGTTTAGTAAGTTATCTTAACGCCAGAATAGATAACCCGAATATCATGAAACTTGAACATAATCGGTGAAATGAGAGATCTGCGTACCCCTTAAGAGCATACTGGCGTGATGTTATGTTATGAAATGGTATAATCAATAAACAGACATGCGATTGCAGCAATCCCGAGCGATTTGGCTTTATTTACTGAAGAGTTCTGTCGTTTATCTTCGGAGTTTTTCATCAGATCTTCATCAAATTAAAATAGGACCAATTTTCAAACATACTCTTTCAAACAAAAAAAGAATTTTCAAAATCGGTCCACAATTGACGGAGATATAGGTGAAGACACACAAAAAAAAAAATCTAAGTCGAACATAGAACCTCCTCCTTTTTGGTAAGTCGGTTAAAAAAGTTAAAGCTGTTTTTAGATAGATATTAATAGTAGTTTATGCAATGGTCATGTAATAGGGGTTATTAAAACACGAGCGTGGGGTTATCACGTGTGTTTTAATACCTAATTATATGCCGTTGCATACATTTGATATAAAACAAAAAGTGGAAACGGAAAAATATGTGGTATGGCGGGCAATTTAAATTCTCAACAGCACGCGCCTCCATAGACATGACACTACTTTTCGACAATAAATCAAGGAGCCCATAAGCGCCAAAAAATTAAAAAGTAAAAGTGTGATATTTTATGATGCAGTTGTTTGAAACTCGAAGGAAAATATTACACTGTAATGTTTTTTTTTTTTATTTTACCTATACACGAATATAAAGTACGTGTTTATACAATATTTTTAGAATTCATATTTGGAACATTACGTTGTGAGTGTAGATAAATAATTTTTTCTTACAAACATCAATACTACGCCTATATCAATCTAAATAACCGTATACTATTTTCTAATATAAATAGCATAAAAGTTACGATCTACTCCCACGGACCTTAACAAAAGATAAAAATACCTTTAGCGACGTGTCTCTCGTGTGTCCGACATAATCTTATGTTATCGATATACAACACAATAATGATGATCGATTGAAATATAATCGAATTCAAATGAAATCACGTATACATTTAGGTACGGAACATTCTTTAAGATAAAAGAGTTATCCAGTACTTCCTTAGGTATTTTAAGAGAAGTTTGTATCTTCAACTTTGACGCTTTTGGAGAAAAATCTATCATGCAATATACAAGCGATTATAATTTATATAATATTATTGCTTGTGGCAAAAGTTGTCAGTATATCATACCATCATCAATTTATTGGTTTATTTTAGCAAAAATTGTTGTTTATATTATGTAAGTTAGAGATACACAAAATTAACACACTCATCTCATAGAACTCCAGGCATGATCGTCTTCAATTCGTCTGCGAAAACATCACAGAAAGGATTCGCATCTAAGAGACCATTGAACACAGAAAGCGTGCGAGGGACAACAGATGGCTCGCTTAACGGCAGATACAGCTAACAGAACAGGCTATGTATTGTATAATAAATATTAATCACTTTGGGCTACTACGGCAGACTATCAATGTCTGACAAGACGTAAGAATCATCGAAACTGTCTAATTGCTGAGGAAACATCTTTTGATAGTTCCCCAAATAACATATATAAAATTCAGTTTTTGTACTATGACGAAAGTTTCATCAAAATTTACCAAAATTTTAGGGTGTCTGTCAGGGGATTGCCACCGTACTAAGTGTCTGACAATGGACGATGTTATTTCTAATGTTATCTATACTTCTATACTAATAATAATAACCCCACCGCAGTATCTCTACAATGACGTCGTGGTGGGGCTTACGCGCTTCAATGATCTCTAGGTTTGTGCTGCTAGATTCTGCTTTGCTGTAACATGCCTAGGGTGAGAGGTCAGACTAAGAGAGATACAATCCGAGGGGCAGATTTGTGGCGAGCTGGTGGGCAGTGGCGACCCACCACACCTGATCTCCAGGATGAAGCCTTGTTCCTCATCTCTGGCTTGCCTTTATTGTTCGGTCGGAGTGAAAACTGACGGGGATCAGAGCTCTCACCTCTTTCTTACCTGAATTGGCTGGCATGAGTGGAGATTCGCAAGAGCAAACGTGCTCGAAGGAAGGAATTTAACCCAGTAAGATGCTGGTAGGAATCTTGACCGCACTTCCGGAATCACTGCTCAAGCACCTCCGGATATGTTACTCTCTTGACGCTACGTAACTTAAGTGCCAGCGATTCTTTATGGGGGACCATTAATTGAGTGTGTATTTTTGTATGTAACGATTTAACGAATAAACTTAAAAACTATTGGCCGATTTTCAAATACTCTTCCACCGTTGGGAAACTACACTATCCCCGGGTGACATTGGCTACTTTTTATCCCTGTGTTCCCACGGGCATGGGCACTACCCGGGTGAAACCGTGAGGCATCCGCTAGTACCAAATAAAATATCTAAAACTGAGCTTTATACTTTAACGAAAGGGAGGTGCAATTTTATACACTTTTGGTACCTTATATCTGTCAAAGCTACCCTGATCCAAACTTCATATTCGGGGATCGTTCTTAACTGTATTGGGTACATACGCAGATAAACTTCCAGATTTTATAAAACGATGAAGGTCAGATCGTCGCAGACTCTTACCTAATACTAGAGGCCGTTGCTAGAGACAGAACGTGTCAGTGTCTCCAATTGGCTTGTGACAGCTGAAAACTTTTGCTTACCGTAACTGGAAGCTCTAGACAAGTGGAATTCGATGTCAAAATGTAACGGATTGATCACTTGATTTTTCGATCTCTCTTATCAATCCCATACAATTTTGCCTTTTTGACAATCGCTTTTGGAATGTCACTTGTCTAGAGCTTGTGCGCTCCCTAGTCGCTGATACCATGCTCTCTGGTATTTTGTTGCCAGGGAAAATAATTAACCTTTTATTCCCTTAAGAATAGTTGTCGTGTGAGTTTTTGTGTTAGGGGTGGGACACACAGAAAAGACGTAAGACGAGGACGCGTAAAGAATAGACCGCGTCTCGTCCGCGCCCTGACTTTTCTGTTTATTTTATGTCGCGTCGCTTCTATTTTGTATGATATTACATATACATTTTGTATGAAAATTTATTGAACCGTGGCATCTGCGACGCGTCCTCGTCTTACGTCTTTTCTGTTTGTCCCGTCCCTTAGGTTTAAATATAATACGAAGTAAAATTTTAATATTTTTGTATCTGTCGGATTACAAAATAAATAACAAAATAAAACGAAATTCCTCCGCCCCACACTTTTTTTCTAAGGGGGCACTATTTAAAAAAAAAATATAGCCTATGTCACTCTCACAATTGATACGAATCCAACGACACCTCATATAACATAATCCGTCAAGCCGTTTGGGTTGTAGAGCGTGCTATAGAAATGGACAAACATACGCTCCAAAAACATTACCCTCCCGCAGTCGGGTAAAAACACATATTTCACACAACCCGAAACACAAGCTACACAATTTTTAACGACTACCGAATTCAACAAGCACAATTCCAATCCGTAGCTCTCCAGGTATAAGTAAAACATTTCCTGACACTGTCAACAATAGCGGCACAAACTGCATAGCATCAAATTCATAACTACCAAAGTTCTGCGCCCAAACTAAGCAGTGATACCACACAACATCGGGCCATAGTTGTAGTAGCACTAACTAACGTGATATATGAACGTCCCTAGCCTAGACATGCAATCGAAAATGTAGACAAGTCTGTTAATAATTGTTTAGAATTTTTCAGACATTTTTCACCTCAGTTATGTTATGCATGCTTGACGTGCAATTTATTTCTGAGAAATTAAATATTTACCATTTTTAACAGCAATCCCCAGATTAAACTATCCTGTTACATGAAGAAAACGACTGTCGCCTTCGATGATATATATAATATTATATTTATTATATTCGATGTCAGCGAAGGAGACAGTCGAAATAGCAAAATATAAGGGATTAATCACGTGATTTTTCAATATCGCTTGTCAATCCCATACAATTTTGCTTTTATGGCAATCGCTATCGCCACGCTTTTGATGATAGAATGTCACTTGTTTAGGGTATGTGATCGTTTTATGGCATGCAAGTATCATTCATCATTAATGCGAGTGTCATTAATGTGAGAATCATTTAACTTACGCGTCACATTAAGGATATCTACAATTATTGATTTCGTTAACTGTACATTAATATATTATTAACATTATTTTGTCTGGGTATGGTCATTAGTGTCTATGAGTTTAGTGGTTATGAACGCACCACAAAACAGGAAAAAATTAAAGTGTGGTTTAAGTAAAAACTAAAATAGCACATAACATTGTTTATAAGCAACGGCTCTATTTACCTAAGCTTTTTAAAAGTATTATGGCACCTACTGTCATACATATCTTGTTCACCCACATAAAATTTTATGTAAAAATCAATAACTAGGAATCCAAACCAAACTTGGAATAAACCGACTGAAGCCTCTCAGGCTTCCCATAATCCATTCCAAATCTATTCACTATTTTCCTAAAAACTCTATAGAAAATGTAAAGCAATTTGATTTTAACAATAATAAGGGCAGGTGCATAGTCGTTTCTAGTGTGTTCAAGGGGTGAAGTTTTCTGAACTTCGCCCGGCCGGTGTCAATGCTAAGATCTTTGATATTGGAACGGTTCTGCTGTAGAGATGACTACGGCATTTGTTCGCCACTGTAGTATAAACAATATTGTTTAACGATCAGCTGTACCTTGTTAAAATAAAATATAACTGACAATGCGACACATGACAAAAAATTTCATTTTTGCGACAAGTGCTGTTTGAAAAATCAACATAATTATGTTATTGTAAAGATACAGGTAAAATGTATGCCATATCCGGCGAACACAGATTTAAATGGTTAAAATACTACTAATGCTGAAGTGGTACTTTTTATGTATAGCAAAATTTTGGCGTCGGAAAAACACGCTTTCCGTCCAGTTAACTATATGCGCCAATGCCTAATTGTACAACAATTCAGAGAACAACTTCGATGCTTAAGGATTTGTTTAGCATCTAATAGTGTGTGTAATAATAACAGCCGCACGGGTCGATCTTCAAGGTTAACCAACGCTTGACGAGGTCGGTCCGTGTTTCCTCCGTGCCTCGGAAAGCACGCTAAGCCGTTGGTCCCGGCTGCCATTAGAAAATCTTTGACAGTCGTTACGGGTAGTCAGAAACCTGATATCTGACACCAGCCTTGCCAAGGGGTATCATGTTACCCAGTTACTGGGTTGTGGAGGTCAGATAGGCAGTCGCTCCATGTAAAAACTGGTACTCAGCTGAATCCGGTAAGACTGGAAGCTGACCCCAACAATAATTGGAAAAAAGGCTAGGCAGATGATGAGTGTGAGGTGTGGCAACCTCTGGTAAACAACTTATCAACTATATAAGTGCAGGTGGTGTCCTTACGAAGTTTTCTATCAACGTTGCCTGTGATATCCAAGATAAACTTAGAAAGCACATATGAATTTGAAAAAGTCACATTGGTACTTGCCCGAATTTGAACCCACGACCTCAAGCACGACAGACGAGGTCTTAGCCACTGGGCCACCACAACATCAAGCCCATGGCAGCTAATGCCAGCCCATTTAGGATTTGCATTAAAGAGGCATTTATGGCGAAAAAGTCTAATATTCACTCAGTATTTTCGTTTCAAAATGATGGTTTTACCATAACAAGAAACGAGCAACAGCGCCGCGCATTCTCTGTTCTGTTTAATAAACATAAAGAATGTGGGTAAGAAGTTAGCCGTTAGTTCCCGGAATAATACGAAATCCTGCATAATATTATTTGAACAGCGGAAAAGCGTATCGAATGAAAACTCGGGCGACTCCATTCAGTTCTCGTCACAATTCAACGAATTTACATTTTAATGAGAACGATTATTCCCTTGTTTGAAGGGATTAAGTTTAGGAACACTTCCCGATTTTCGCGTCCGCACAAAGTTTCCGTAATTACTTTATTGGTGATTACAAAACTAAGACACCGGTTTTGGAATACATTAACCGAGAGTTTACAAGAAAAGCAGTTCGGCTGGCATTATTGGATTACGGATTGAACAGGTTGAAACTTGCTCCGCGGATAAATGGGCACCTATTGACGTTTAATCGAATTTGTTCGAAAGCTGTTTCTTGTTCATTGATTTTTGATTACGGTTTCTTAAATGTCTTAAGGCGATATATTAACCCCCAATGTTAACGCAGTACTGGTCGTGCGCCCGCTCGGAGCCAAAATATCAATATTGAATCTTCTTTTGAACAGTTTTGTTTGCAAAATATTATTTAATTTACATATGCTATGTCAGTTATGAAGAAATTCCAGCCATCAATTTTTCTGTGTAAAAATATTTTTAAACATCCAAGTCGTTTTGGAGGAGTATCTAAAAGTTGCGGAAAATATCGTGTTGCTAATTATCTTTTTTTAGCAAATTTATTTGTTATACGAAAAAACCATTTTTTGAAAATAATGTACATGAAACAATAATAAATATATTTTTTTTTTTCAAATCTTTTAACCTAGCTGTTACTAAGGAGTATGCTTTAGAAAGTTAGGTACCATTTTACGGCACTAAAGTGGATGTAGGCCCTTAAAAGTCAGCTATTATGATAATTAATAAGTATCCCGTCTGGTAGATCGTCAAAAAAATTTTGCTTGCTGATGAATTTCAGTCGTTTAATGTCAAAATGATAGATTATTTGTTACATACTTATTAGGGGATCGCCTAAGAACTTTCACATATTCGATCATTGACAAACTCATTAAAACGTACTGAACACCATATTTTACTGAAGGTACCTTTTCAAAAATATTATTTACTTTGCAAAATTTTTAATTCTTTGGTTTTGTTACAGTCAGAACCAAATGGGAAGCCAGCAAATAAAGGAGAAGATGAAATTCCAGAGAGAGCTAAATGGGGACGTCCCATAGAGTTCATATTAGCCTGTCTCGGATACGCCGTGGGTCTGGGCAATGTATGGAGGTTCCCCTATCTCTGCTACAGGAATGGCGGAGGTAAGTGTTTACAATACTTTTGATGATAGTTTTCAATTATTATAATATAGTATGTGAAATTCTATTTCAACAATTTAGGTTTGAATAGGTATACTCAGAATTTATTTTCTGATTCGAATTTAAATTGTGAAATCTTTGTTAAAAATCGATAGTCGTATTTTTCGCAATGCATGCTAATTTTCCCATAAAAAATAACTATGTCATTAGAGTGAGAATGTAAAGGAGAGCGAGATTTTTATGCAAAAATGGTAAATTTTACAAAACATACTATTTGTTCAATAGCGATTTTTCCCCTACGCTCGATAGATGGCGTTGTACCATTTGGGTATTTTCTGAATCGCTGAGTTAAGAGTCTCCACGCATATTATATATAAGCATAAGAACAAAATAAACATTTTTAGTAATCGCTTTGGAAAGAAATTGTTTTATTTACACTAAATTCCTCGGGTAGTTGTCGAGTGCCGAACTATATTACCCATCTAAACTAAAATAATATTATAAAGAGGAAAAATATTTTTGTTTGTTTTTTTTATGTTTGTACCGAATAGTCTCCGAAACTACTGGACCGATTTAAAAAAATCTTTTACTATTAGAAAAATACATTATTCCTGATTGACATAGGCTATTTTTATTCCGATAACGGGTCCCGTAGGGTGGTTCACGGGAACGAAGCCGCGGGAAACAGCTAGTTAGTTATAAAGTAGTAAATAAACAATATATTATTTTAGACCGTCAGCGTGTCAAGTCAACGAAGGGATAAAGAATGATAAAAGTGAAGAGCCAAACAAAAAACATATCGCTCAGAATCAGTATGAATTATTTATTGAATCCCTTTCAATCAATAAGGACCGACCCGTCAGGCAAACGAATCTGCCCCGGGATTTTGAACCAAAAAATTGAATTTAGATAGTAAATATTTTATTTATGGAACACGCATTCTTACATATTATACTTTAAGTCATAACGAGGATCTAGTAAATAAATGTATGTGGGTAGTAAAGTAGGTGTTATTTATTACAGTATACACGAAGACTATTCACGATTTAGTTATAGTGATTTGTTTCATAGACAAAAATATAAGCATAAAAATACTACAAATATTAAAAACAAACACTCACACAATAGGCATAACGGACAGTCCTGTCTGAGGAAACCGTCACGCACGTGCACAGGCGTCACCCAGATTAGAACAAACCCTCGGGTCACCCAGATGTTCTGAGCAAACCAGGAGTTTTAATTAACTTCTGGAGGGAGTTGGTCTGGTTGGAATAACTGCCATACGGCCGCCAAGGCCCACACAAAATGGTCCACCTGAAGGACTAACTGCGGCAACCGAACTCCTTAACACAGAACATAGAACTACAAATATTTTGGTCTACAACCTTTTGTCGACCTTTAGAAAAATCTCATTTGAAACTGCTACAAGATATACCTACACAATTTCAAAATAGGCATGTGTCCTGGGTAGAAAAATGATAATTCTATTTAATCCGTCAGTGAGATTATCAAAAAAAAATATTTAACTGGTATATTAAAAAAAAATAAAAATTGAAAAAACAAAACAATCAGAAGTGGGGCTTCTGTCTTTGTGACGTCACTTTGTCAGTATAAAGTGTAGCAGACCATGACGTTACACGATATTTCAACGCACTGTATCGTCGTAATTTTTTGTTTACGTAGCAAAAGAAAAATACATGTCCAATATTTTCAGGTTACCTAAATGACGGACTTAATATTATTTTATTGTCACCTACCCTATAATTGAAATAATTTTGTTCCAGGTGCTTTCCTCATCCCATTCTTCATTATGTTAATTTTTATTGGACTTCCAATCTTCTACCTCGAGCTCTACATAGGCCAATTCACTGGTTTCGGACCCTTAAAAGCATTTAATGCGATATCTCCGTTCTTCAGTGGCTTGGGATACTGTACACTAATGGTTATCTCCATTATATCGATATACTACATGATTATCGTTGCTTGGACTCTGTTCTATACTATTGTGTCCATTGGTGGATTCATGGACTGGGGGTCATGTGATAATTCCTACAATACTGATGGTAAGTCTTGCACCATTGTATACTTATAAACTTTTAAGTAACAGTATTTAGTATCAATGTTTGTGACAAATAATAAGAATATGAATACAGTAATGTTCTTGTTATGCCATATTTTTTATTACCAGTACAATTTTTTTTTGCATAGTTATAAAAAATAACTAACTTTAATTTAAAAAAGTATTAAGATAAATATTTTTGCTATTCCGTATTATTTGTTACAATGTATTTATTAATATAAAAAGAAAATAAAAAAGTATGAAAATAGTGCAGCAAGGTGATTTAGGCTAGTCTAAATAGGCAATAAGCAATAGGTACCAGAACGAAGAACCTCCAAAAACAGTGTACTTTCTGCATCAAACTCTTGACCCAGTTGCAAAGAAAGAGCTACAAACCATCAACTGACTCACACTAAGCTTACTTAGTAGGTATGTCAAACGTTGAGAAAACCTATTGTTTTTCAGCTTGCTACAGTGGTGAATACGACAGAGTGTGCAGAGAAAACAATACAGGGGCAATAACAGACCAAACATACTATCTACGTGATTGTATGGAGATTGGCCAGATTTGCACCAGTCTTGGCTTCCAGCCACATGATGGATCTCACTGCTTGGATGGAGATGAAATAATCCCATGGTATAGAAATGTGACCAGGATTATAGCAGCCGAACAGTATTACAAGTGAGTTGTTTCGTCATTGATATTACTTGATTATTGGATCTCTTCGTTTGGCCAGTTTATATATTGGAGTATATATATTGGGTTTCTCCGTCAGGAAATTCTCAGTACCAATTTGGGTCTCCAGATAAATGAACATTCTAGCGGCAGTAGCGATTGTCCAAAAGTAAATAAAATTGATATAAAAAACTGTTTAAAGCAAGCTTTAGCTAACCGTGCATTATCATCAAACCATTTGTATACATGCAAAATTTCAACTTAATATGTTCGGGATAGCTGTTTTAAAATTGAGTCGCAAGATTTGAGCCACTCACACTAACAACTAAAGATGCGTTGCTAAACGACAATTGGTTAATTCCAAAAATTTTAGCATTTTTAAAACCGAATACCATTGCATTATATGGCTATCATTTGTAGATAAATTAATTTATTTAAAGTACAAGTATACGCACTTTGGAATTCGATTTGAAATGTTATCAAAAAAAATATGTGGATTTACCAGAACATTTTCTTGTTAAGCTCTATGTAAACCTCTCGATAAAAGTGTGCAATGATTTATAATATTAATTTTATACGCTACGAAATAATTATTAATGTCTACTTCATTCTTAATATATTTTATTGTTTTTACGATAAAAATATCACACATAAAATCATTACTCATGTATTCACCACTCCAAAAAATGTCCTCGCTACTTGATTTTTAAGTGTTCATTTAATGATTATTTGATTGATATCAAGTATTCTGACCTTTCTATAATCAGCCAATAGCCACTGTTCACCACAGATAATTATAATTATGTTTTATCTGATTAAAACGATAAATGTGCGTGGTAATGTGACGACACGAGATTTTTTATGTACTCGTACTGGGTTGTCTTAACATTGGACTAATTTCGTTGGAAAAATATTATATTTAGGTAGTACAAAAAAATATTTTTGATATTTTTTTTATAATGTACTACTTTCATTTAAAATTTCAATTATTTTCTTATTATTTAAATAAATGTTTCAATTATAAAATTAATATTATTATATTGTGTTTCCGTAGACTAAACTGACAGCTGTCAATGAGCTTATTTTTTTAAATGTTGCAAGCGCGGCGCATAGTATTTTAGGTAAGGCTCAATCATCCCCAGGGATGTGCCCTAACAGACGTTGTACATAGGGGGTTCCGGGTTGGTCTTTTAAAAGGTAAGGGGGTCCCCTCCATTTGCTGATGGTGATCACCGAGGTGGTTTCAGAGAGGTAGAAAGCCCACACTCCCTAGTCTTTTCCCCAAAGGTCTAGGCGCCTTATGAAGGTTTATCCCGAAAACAAAAAATAGCTAAGGCTCAACCATAAGTGATTCATCAAATCGATGTTACATGACTTCTTAATTTCATTTTACTAATAAGTGGTGTAAATAAATGTTTTATGGATAAAAACTTAATATATTTAAATGCAACAGTATTAATACATATAGTACACAAACTTTTATTGTAATCAAAATAAATCAACAATAAAATAAATGTGATCGACATAAATGAGTAGAAATTAAATAAGGGCCGCTAGTTTCTTACAAATGTTTTTTTTTGACGTGAAATAGTCTTATTTTCGATCTACATCAATTTTCGATCAACTCTCGATCACCCCGGATATGACACTATTTTTATGTAACGATAAAGTGGCAATCCCCCAAATGTCAGTTTAGTCTACGAAATTAAAAATCAGAGTATATGTACTATAAATTGTTCCGAATCACTATTGCAAATGGCATCAATCACATGAAATTTGAAAATTGTTGCACCAGAAAGCATTACCGACATAAAAGTATGACAGGTATTCATCCAGGTCTGTTTATTGATTCATCCGTAGAGGCTTGATTGATTAACAAACACACAGACTTTCACATTTGCTATATTTTTAATACGTTACGTTACAGCATCAGCAATGACAATCATCTATCTTCATAATCCTCACAGCTAAAGTATGGACCTTCTTTTGTCTTTTTCTGAACTCCTTTATTCATTAATTTTATTTATTTCTAAAAATGTTTCTTTTTTAGAATTTTACATTTTCTACATTACCAACCAAGTTTGTTGCATTCTCGAGATTGTAAGTTCCGACTGCTATCTACTGGATTATAGTTAACCTACGTTTATCCTTCCATCATGTCGATATTAAAATACCAGTGATAAGCACTGTTGTTGCGTAGACGACTAATGAAAGACTATCATAAACATGACTCAGACGATAATCAATTAGGCTCTTTTGCAATGAAAAAGTATTCCTAATATAAAATATTTTTGTGCCTTCAGCTTTATGTTTGACTTATTTTTAGTTAGAATTTGTCTAGAATGATTCAGACCGAATTAGAGAGAGATATGGGCACAAATCAATCAAGACAGCCCTCCATCATTACCATCACTGTCAGCCTTGTTTCACCCGGTTCAGAATTGACTTAAGCCTCTTCCCTTTTATGGCATGCTTCTCTGCGAGTCTCATTTAAGTTTTCCTTGCAATCTTGCTTGTGTACGTATCCATCGTCCACATCATTTTGTGTGCCGAAAATTACTTTTTTGTATGTGTGTGCTGATAAATCACTTAATTTATATAACTATATCACTTAAACTGGTAATGATTACACTTGTACCTACTGTTCTACGGACAGCTCCTTAAATGAAAATGTATTAAATACACGTTCCAAAAATATTTATCAGAATAATGTATTCGATATCAACATCACAGTTTATATTAAGCCGACTACTTGATAAAGTAAACATCCACGAAATATTACATTTATAGACTTGGAAATTGACGTCGATAATGACAAAAGTACGGAGCGTGGAAAGTGGCAGATGTTAGTTTATTTCGTTAATGAAGTTTCGACCACGTTCTTGTTTATGAATATGATATCATTTGATTAATAGAACTTGACGTTGATAAAATTGACTGTAAGGTTGACAATAATGGGAAAGTTATGTTCTTAGTAAATATTTAATTTATCATTATCGTCAGTTTTTATTTTAATATTATCGTAAACGAGACCCATTCGTTATCCTAAACAAACAAGTAGGTAAAAAGTATCTAAGTATATCATGACTATCGTGATTTCTATCGTGATGGACGAAAACTTATTTGCGACTTTTTATGATTTCAAGATAAAACCAATTTGTCCTGGAGAGATAAACATTTTACGAAAATATTCTCTAGCCTAGCTATTTTAATTTCAGTGAGCGTGTGCTGGGCAGAGGTGACGCTACTTGGGAGAACTGGGGCGCAATACAGTGGCATCTAGTAGGATGCCTGGCGTTAGCCTGGTTAATCGCCTTCTTCTGTGTTATCAAGGTATGTTAGGTAATGTATAGAGATCTATACGTACCTAGATGAAAAATTCTATGTTTGTCCTTATTGCCTACTTCCTCACAGTCAGCACTTATTACCTTTTGTTATCCATTAATATCAGTTACCTTACTTATTGGCTTATGTTTAACTAACCACCAGATATAGTAAAATATAACGGCAAAAAATCACTTTATATTGGCAAAAATAGTAAATGATCACCAAAATGATATCCCCATTTTAGCATGAAATAAGAACCAAAAATTTTACGACTTGTGATCCTACTTAAAGCAACCCACTCCAAATTTTGATTATTTAATCCAAAAATAGTTAATGACCACAATTATAATTTTAACAGTATTTTAATATAAAATGACATTTAAATATGTAACATCTTCTTATCCTATAAAAGTAAATTATTTCAGATAAATCATTATATACCTCAAAATTGTAAATAAACCCCTAAAGTTTTACCCTATGATATTGTAAAATCATTACTAAGTCTGAGCTTTTTATGACTCTAATTATTAACCACTTCTAACTAAATAGCTATTTTCTATTTAGCGTTTCTTTAAAAAGGTTAAGCAACTTTTTATCGTTACCTAAAATCGGCGCAGTTTTTTTCTATTTCATTTCTTTCAGTCATTCGTAACGTTTCCATCCAATCCCTTCTCATTCATACCATCCTTGAATGATCTTATTGTTTCTCAAATAAGATATTATTTTACAGGGAGTCCAATCAGCAGGCAAGGTGGTGTACTTCACGGCTCTGTTCCCTTACGTTATGCTGACGGCTCTGCTCGTCCGAGGAGTGACTCTGGAAGGAGCTGCTGACGGGATTGTGTTCTACTTGTCACCTGACTGGGCAACTTTGACATCAGCCAGCGTTTGGGGTGACGCAGCTTCACAGGTATTACTCATTCTTTAAAGAAATTTTCCCTAGATATTCGTACAATTGTTCACATTCGCATACTTCTTATTTTGTTTGAGTTGAATTCTAATACCAAAAAAACTTTGTTATTACTTCCCCAAATATCACATTAATGTTGTTGTAATTAAGTATTTGTTTTGATTAATATTTTTATGAGCTCACCGTTATTTGAAAATAGAAAAAGAAAAGAACAATATGTATCCATCCCTCGGACATACATATAAATGTTACGATGATGATTACCTTGATATTAAGAAATAAGCGTCATAATTTTAGTTGCGATGCTAAGAATATTAATATATATTAGGTAGACACCGTGATACCAAAAATATTGCATCATGAAATTTTGCTAAAAGCAGTCGCAAAAATATCAAATAATTATTACAAAAAAACGTTTTAAAAGCTTTTAGCTAATCAAAGAAGTTAAGCATCAAAAAAGGCCTCATATAATTGACTTACCGCAAGTGTTTTAAGCAAAAATGTTAACTAAATAACTTACCAACTTTAACTAAATAGTCAAAGAGATTGCTAAAAAGCTATTTAGACTGCTATTAAATTTTAAAGACTTTTGAAACTAACATCAATCCATCGAAGGAATCGGTCCATCGGAAACATTTTTATCAGTAATGGCACCATTATTTCATGAATAAATAAATGCGCCGCTAATTATTTGGAAAAGTCGGAGGCACGACAATTTATATTTTTTCCAGACCACAGACTTTCGGAATTCTTAATTAAAAAGTTTTAGAACCGCAATTTGTTGGTGTGCTTATAATTATTATTTTTTATATCGTACTGCTTTATGGAATTTCGCTAGTTAGTAAACTTATAACTGGCAAGAAAAGAAAAGTGAAATTGAAATACTGAAGCAAAGTAATAATTTTACCTTTAGATACGCCTATTATTCCTGAACAACAACAAAAAAACAATCTTCTAACCTGTTTCAACAGAGGTAAACGATATCTAAGAATTGCCTTCTCACATCAATAACGTGACGATGTCAGCTTTGTTAAAAAAATTTAAAAGAAAGGTACGATTTAATCAATAACTAAATTATTATATTTGTTTATTTCTGTAACAACGCAATTCTTCAAAGAAAAGGTATGCGAATGTCCAGCAGTAGACGTCTTTCCGCTGAGATGATGATGATGAATGGAAAAATTATACGGGTGTCCAGGAAAAGCAAAAAGTATTATAAAAGCGAGCACAATACATAGTACTTAAACGTACACGTAAATTAAATTCAATATTCTCAGAAACACAAAAGTTAACAAACCAAAAGGAAAATCTGTTTTTCTTTGATATTTTGTTTGGAAATATTGTAGCCATTGTTGTGACCAGTATTACTGTTGAAGCTTAATAAATTGGTTGTTTGTTTCATGTTACCATATACAACTAGAAACTTATTGCTTTATATAAAAAAAACAAACGTAACTACGACACGACACTCGAAGAACTAAAAACTTTAGAAAATAGTACCTGAGTACAAGACGTAAGCTTCTTTTCCTCATTAATCACATGTTTTGTATGCACTTTATTTTAAAATGAACCATTTCCTTCATCCTCATCTAACTCATGTATTTCTTCCTCTAGATCTTCTACTCTTTCGGTGTGGCCTGCGGGTCCCTCGTGACCTTGGCTTCATACAACAAGTTTAACAACAATTGTCACTTCGATGCTGTCTTCGTCAGCTTCACCAACTTTCTCACGTCTATATACGCTGGGTTTGCCATATTCTCCGTGTTAGGCTTTCAGGCTCAATTAATGGGCGTTGACATTGATGGTGAGTACTTTTCTTTTCATCTGTGTGTTCTTGTTATAGTATATCCATCAAGGCCAATTATCGTTTAAAGGTGTTTTTATGAAACTAGGTTACTAAGATGCCTCGGACGCATGTCCCCCGTGTGACGATATTCATTATTTTGATTCGATTAGCCATTATAGTCTGAGCTTTTATATATTGTATACATTCAACTTCTCTTGTGTGGGACAAGAGAAGTTGAATGTAGTGCATTTTTTTTTCTAACCCTACCTAGCATAATACTTTTAACAGTACAGTCTTAATAATCAAAAAGCCAAATACCTCATCGACCAGCCGTTAAACGTAAACGCAACGCGTGTTGCAAAAAAATCTTCCTGTGCGATTAGCACAAGTTTATTAATCCGTGCATTGCAATACCGCGGGGCTGTGAACACACACCGACTGAGAGCAAACAATCCGCAGTACACTGAAGCCCTCTTAAATATTCAACTGTACTCCAATGCTATTAGATTAATTTACTGTATTGTTGTTATGTATGTAAAATATTAATTTAGTAATAAGGATGCCAAAATCAGATGGCTTTGTATAATACTATTTTAGTCGTTGAGTTTTGATTGAATAACAAAAGTACACACATACATTAATGTAATAATTTGTAGGATGCAAATAAAAGTAATACGATAGACGATTTTATTTATAAATAGCTGTAAATATTAAAAGGTGAAGCCATATAACCGATACGTAGTATTGATAAAATGATTTCCTGATAGTGTTCGTCTGGGGAATTTACCTGCGTTAGCGGTGAAATCTGAGAATTATTTCTTAGTTATAACATATTTTAGGGAATTGTGTAATGAAAGTTTGTTCCATGCTACTCGAAACGACAAAGAAGATAAAAAAGAGAAAGTTGTCTTATGGATACCCAGCTGGAACGGAGTTCGATTCATTAAATTTACATCTTTCAGTTTCGTAAAATATGACGAAACTAAAATAAAAACAATATAGCTGATGCTCAGTATAAACACAATATTGGCTGCTAGCATAGGTACTGTAAGTGTCTAGTACACAAAGTAACTGCTTGTATAAGGTTATTATAATGACAGATGAAAGACTAAAACGAAAACGAGACAAGAGTCGAAAAATTTCTGGTTTACGTTAAGAGTTCCTGGCTTTTCTGTATCAATTCTTACAATATTAGAAAACTATCTGTCTTTCTTTTTATCTAATACAACACATCACGGGTGATGTGTGTCTTGTTCCAAATTTTAGTTTAGTTTTTAGCATTCGCCTTTTCATGGAAACTAGAAAAAATCTCTGAACTCTAGACGCAGTGTAGCTCGTCCGTGTACTGTATCAGCTCCTCTCAATCCATGGCACTCGATCCCATGTTGATTTCGCCGTTACAAATGCAAGTTTTGTTTGTATTCTGGTTCAAGATCATGGATTGATTAAACTGTAAATACCTATTTCATCCACTGCACTGTAGGGTTAACATTTTTGGTTATCAACGTGTTTCGTTCTTTGTGAGGCTCCGATGGTATGCCTTGTATCGGCAATTTGTAAGGGTTCATCATATAGAAAATGCTTTTGCACGATTTACAGACTGAAATGAATTCAATGTTTTGGCAGAAAACAAGAATCATGGTGACGAGTGGTTTTGGTTTGTTGAATGATTTCTTTTATCGAATGTGACGGAATTATAATGAATATCTATATTATTTAAGATATAATGTAGTATTTATTAGTGATAATTTTAGTAAAGTTTATTATGGATTTCTAAAATTACACTGAAGTCAACAGTAAATCATACAAGTTCATTATTATGGTCTATATTTGTCAAGCAGCCAAAAAACTCAGCCATTCTATTACAAAATACACGAGGTTTGTGCCATAGACACATTTGACCTTGTGCAAACTTGTCCATGTTGTTGTTGTAAATCACTCTTATATCTATTAATTACTTTTCGTCTATAGATAAAGCTTTTATTGCTCAACATGACACCATAACATGGATGTACCTGGTTCTTATCTCAAGATAACACTATATTATAATATTGACGATGTTGTTTGGTGTTTTATGAAGCACCCACGCGATATCCACATGTTTGATAGGGTTTTGACAGACATTTTATTCAAGATCAGCAATATCAATTTCAGATTAATTTTGATTAATTACTGGTTTAAGAGGATCAGCACGCCAAGTATGCTATCGTTTACTATCACATACCTGATCTATATTATCTTTAAAGTATCTTCCAAAAATATTTTTTAGCATCAGTCTTTAATAATCTATAGACAAAAATAGAAATAAATTCTTCTGACATTGACGCTTGAATTCAGATAATACTTATTTTACCAAATGTTCAGGCAATCTACTCTTTATATATTCTCTATATCTATTTGTAATGTTTTAGTATCTGAACAACACTGGTTATGGCCCTTACGCAAATGTTTATACTAAAATAAACTTTATTATTTATTTTATTCATTTAATGAAATGGGTTTTTATATAAATTTAAATAAATTTATATATGTGATTCAATGAACGTTTTAAGCAATTTCTAGTATCCGGCGAATTCTCCAGTTTAACATTCCAAAACCTTACCATCAAATTCATTTGCAGATGTAGCTGAGTCAGGACCTGGTTTAGCCTTCGTGGCGTATCCTGAGGCGTTACTCCAGATGCCAGTCGCGAGGATGTGGTCTATCCTGTTCTTTTTCATGCTGTTCATCCTGGGGTTGGGCAGTCAGTTTGCTGGTATTGAAGCCATAAACACTGCCATCGTTGACCAATGGCCTCATCTTAGGAAGAATTATTGGAAGGTAAGTGAAAGTTGTTATTATGATGTTCTTAATTAAGTAACAGATTTTTCAATTCAAGATTATGAGGAGAGTTTTATCTTGCCTTTGTTTATTTAATATTTTATGTTTTGGGACTTTTTTTCAAGTATTGTATAAAGTCTTTGAATTTTTGGAAATCATTCGGTAAATAATTTATTTCGCATCTCGTGTGCAGACTTTTTATCTTATTTAATCTCTCAAATATTGATTGACGTTTAATACATTTTACTGTTGAGTCAAACATTAACACGTTCCCTATATTTAAGCATATTTTTTTTCTATTCTTTATATACATATATTATTTTGTTCCAGGTTACCGCGTGCACATGCTTCACGTGTTTCATTCTAGGGATCCCGATGTGCTTCAGCGGCGGTGTATACTTGTTTGAACTTCTAGATTGGAACACGGCCTCTTGGGCAATTCTGCTGATTGGTATGGCTGAGGTGAGATTCAAGTTTAATAAAATTCATAAGAGTCCATTTATATATTTAGTAAATTTTGAGCATACAATTTTCAACAAAAGATAATTTTAAGTTTTTAATTTTTTTTACGATCAAAAAATATTCTAATTAAAAATGGGGATGCAGTAAAAGTGCATGTCATATTCAAGATATATGATCTTAATTTGCATTAAATTATTTAGGTATCATTAACCATCACAACCATTATCATAAACTATTTTTTTTCCATCAGTGTGCCGCAGTTTCTTGGAGCTACGGCATCAGTCGCGCTATAAAGGATCTCGTGTCTATGGACATGAAGCATAACAAAGTACTGCGATTCTACTGGAAAGCTGTATGGACTGTCATCACACCCATCGGCAGCTTTGTAAGTATTTAGCACAATACACTACTTATGCAAAGTTAAGATCAATAATAATTACAATCCTTACATTGTATGAATTGGATAAGCTTATTACTAGATCTTATGTACCCCATGTTTTGTACAATATTGTCTTCTTTTTGACTTCGGTCAAAAAAAAAGGGATTGATTGTAACCCATCGATAGCCTGATCGTAGAACGTAGATCTGGTTATGTTAAAGGTCAATTTGTATTCTATAAAACTGTTGTATTCTAAAACTATACATGCTGTTTGTCATCATAATCTTCATGCTTTTGCCTCATGTTACATGGGGTGGGTGAAATGTCTTGTTATTCTTCCATTCTCCCTTGTCTGCCGTCACGCACGCTACCCTTCCCTTTTTCGTTTATAAAATATCTCACAGAATGGACCATATTTATTTAATTTTCTTCTGCCACTCTATCCTTCAACATTTATAAAAAAATCTTTTATGCATGCCTTTCATCAGCCAATCGAGTTTCGACGTTTCTGGCACTAGCACTTCTTCCTCATTGATGCTTTATTTTAGCTTTAATCATGCAAACTAAGCTACAGTTTCTCAATATGATTTGAGTATCCAATTGAACAGCAAGTGCTCAACTAAGTCAACTCGGTAATGAGGAATCCATTTGCCACGTTCTCGTACAAGTTAATCGATTGATAACATCATGGCAACAATTATCTCTAATTAATGTAATTGATTATTAGTATGCGTGCGTGAGAATTATCTTGTAATATCCCAAGTATGTACCTAATTGAATTTATAGTGTGTAATGTCGCTGCTTAACAGTGTAGTTATGTCGAATATTAGTTATCAGGTCAATTGTTTTGTACCCGAGGTTGTCCGGTAGAATTTTTGGGGTTGACTGCCTCATGACAACCATAATTATTCATTGTCAATCAGTCGAAATTGGTCGCATCAAGGAATTAATACTCAATAGGCAAGCGTCACCTCTTCGCACGGTCCTGTGCTTCTCGCATCCTGTGGATTCCTGTGACCGTCTCAGGTTCTCGTTCCGAATTCTGGGAGGTCTTCCAACACCGCTTTTACAGGCTCAGTTGCCACTTCAGTTACTTTCGATTGCAGTCTTATTTGTTAATATTTGTGTTCAAGTCTAAAAAATGTTATCTTGATAATAATTATTTGTGTGCAGTCTATCCTGATCTTCATATTCTATGGATGGGAAACGCCGAGCTACAACGACTACGAATTTCCCTTATTCGCGAACTTGATGGGCTGGGCTGTGGGCCTCTCTACGCTTATGTTCTTCCCGGTGGGCGTAGGATGGGCATGGTATCATGGATATGTGAGTACCAATTTTTATATTAAAATTTACCTCGTCAGATTTTTCATTCCAGATTTAATAAAATCGTCTTTTTTTCAACATTTTCTCCAAAACTAGATCTCATTGCGCTGGTTTTAGGTTCACAGTACAGCTTAGTTTACACCAGTGCATTTTACTCCTTTTTTATCATAAATGGATGGCCATGGATAACTGAAAACTAGCTGTATACTAAAGGTTCATTTAAACTATTCTTTTACAGCGAGGCAAAGAACTATTCACACCGACGGAAGCTTGGAAACCAGCAAACAGAGCCTTATTAGCCCCAAGATCGGACTCAATAGTGACCACTGACTCGCCACACCAGGGACCTTATGATAATATGGGCTACATCATGTGATCGTATCGTGATCATCACTATCACGAGTATCTAGTCAAGTGATTTTGGTTATAGGTAACCGAACTCAACACGCTATCATTAGGTTCAAAACACACCGCGGAAGCGATGCAGAAATATAATTAATCGCAAGGTTCTGATTTAATACATTGAGCCTTTTTAATTAAAATATTAGACAGTCAGTCAGTTAGCATAATTGAACCACTGATGGTTTCATATAAACAGCATACCAGTACCATAATATATAAATTATTTATTGATTCCCTGAGATTTTATCTGACAACAAAAACATAGGATACGAAGCAAATAAACAAGGATTTGAAAAAGTGTAGCATGTTGAATTTTGTGCAATATTTTATTTAATAAATCAGCATGTAAGAATCTTAGGGCCTTATTAATTAAATCCCGACTGTGTTTAGTTTAATTTTCTGTACAAAATTTGAATTTAGAATCATTAAATTAATTTCTAAACACCGTCGAGATTTTACTACATACATAATATTGATACTTTATCACTCAGAAAGCAGTTTATAAAAAAATACTTAATTATATAATATTTTTCTTACTTTTTCATCATGACCATTTATCACGGTAACATAAATATATAGACCTACCTCTCTCTGCTTTCTGTATGACGCGTGCTTTAAAACGTATGTTCTTAAAAGTAGTTTCTGTATGTTTTAAATTAGCAAATGAACATTAAACTTATCTTGTCAAATATTATATTGAACCAATAAAAATGAAATGAGTGGCACATGAAATCAAACAAAGAGCCGTACATGAGTATTTTATTTGTTCAATTATTTTAATATAAGATAAGTTTAATCACTATGGGCCTTATTTATAAAAATCTAGAATTTTAAAAGAAATATAATCAGCTAAGCAATTTATACACAGGATCAAGATTTTTATAAACAAGTGGGTATATTTATTAGTGTGTACATTTTATATTATTAACATACATTTTATAACTTCACTGCCCAGTAGTTGATCTGTAAATATAAAATGAATATCACTCGAGACATGTCATGCTGTGTGAGGTGTGTGTCAATTAAGTTATTTTAGTGAATTAATAAAATAAAAAAGGTTACTGTTCTAATAGTAGACAATAATTGTACTATGTACATATCTGTCAATATTTATTAACTGATGAAGTGTTAAAAGTCAGAATAAAAATTATGAGAAAACAATTTCTTTTATTTAAATTTAATAAGCCACTCTATTAACAGAAAATCTAAAACAAAAGAATCGTAAATGTAACATGTAAAAAATTAAAGTTTTTAAGTTAAATGGTTTTATTGAAATGAAAGATGACACGGTGGCGTGACGTGTACAACTAAGATAAAATAATATGCAATAAATTTTATTGGGAAACCTTTCTTTAGATACATTAAGCATATCAATAAAAAATCATAGCATAAGTACACAAGAAGATACATTTATTTAGTAGTTAGTGCATTATTGACAGATCTCTTGCAAATACCTTGGAGCATTTATTCACTTAATCGCGTCTTTAATACGATCGGTATTAAAGACGCGATTAAGTGATAATTAATTAATTAAGTGATAAGTAATTTTATTCCCAAGACTATCTCGGTTAAAGATAGTGCATCATTCAGTGATTGGGCCACCATTGGTATTCATAAAAGTAGAAAACGGCTTTATGAGTTGTACAATGAAAGGACTTATGTCAACACTGCTGAATTTAATTTATATGTTAGAAATTATTCAAAATAATTTAAAAAAGTTTGTTGTTTGGCCAAGTCGCGTTATTTGAGTTCAAAGATTTAAAACAGTAGTAACGTTATTAAAACGACTTGGAATATTATTAATAGTGAAACGGGAAGATCTGGTAACCGAAATATTGACTACAGCCAGTCTATTAATGACAAAATCAAAAAATCAGACTCACAAGTCGCAGTGGCCTTTGAAAATTTATTTTCAGATATTCCCATTTCAACTACTAAATCCCTAAACTCATCACCTTCTGTTGCTGAGTCTTTGCTAAAAGAAAATGTTAATGTTTGCGATTCGGAATTTCTTTTTGAACATATTACTTGTAGAGACATAATTAAAACCTTTCACACTTTAAATGTTAAAAAGACTGCAGATCTGTGGGCTCATTCTGTAGAAGTTGCTAAATCTATTATTGATATTGTCGCACCTAGTTTAGCTATCATCTTTAATAATTGTATCGACTATGGGGAGTTTCCTGACCTTATGAAAAATATTAAAATAATACCATTGTTTAAATCAGGTAGTACATTAGACCCTACAAATTATAGACCTATTTCAGTACTACCTACGTTTAGTAAAATATTTGAGAAATTAATTTTAGAGCAATTGCAAAGATTTTTTAATTAACATAAATTATTACATAGCAAACAGTTCGGTTTTACAAGGGGTCGTTCAACTACTGATGCCGGTGTTGAGCTTTTAGGACATATTTATAATGCATGGGAAGATAAGTGCGATGCCTTGGGAATCTTTTGTGATTTGTCCAAGGCATTTGATTGTGTTATTCATGAAACGCTAATCAGGAAACTCCGCCACTACGGAATCCGGAACAGCGCTCTGGATCTTCTTACTTCATACTTGAGTAATAGGATTCAGAGCGTTGACGTTAATGGAAAAAGATATCCCGGATCTATAGTAACGATGGGCGTCCCGCAGGGCTCGATTCTTGGTCCTTTCTTGTTTCTTATTTATATTAATGACTTGCCATACCTCATAAAGGATAACCATGATATAGTGTTGTTTGCGGATGATACTTCACTTTTGTTTAGACTTAAACGTCAGCAGCTGGTTACTGACGATGTAAATAGCGCGATCTCAAAAGTAGTTCACTGGTTCAATGTTAATAATTTACTACTTAATGGAAAAAAAACCAAATGCATTAAGTTTACCCTACCTCACGTTAGGCAGGTGGAAACTGATGTGTTGGTAAAGGGCGAAGAATTGAATCCTGAAAATAGCACAGTATTCTTAGGCTTAACTTTGGAAGCTAAGCTTCAGTGGGGCCCACATATAGATAAATTGTCAAAAAAGCTAAGCTCAGCAGCATATTCTGTTAGGAAAATTCGTAATTTAACTGACATAGAGACAGCCCGTTTAGTATATTTTAGCTATTTTCATAGTGTAATGTCGTACGGTATTCTGTTGTGGGGAAATGCCGCCGACATCCAGACTATCTTTGTTTTGCAGAAAAGAGCTGTTCGATCAATTTATAAATTAAGCCCGAGACACTCTCTCAGAGAGAAATTTAAGGAGATTAATGTAATGACTGTGCCTTCTCAATATATTTATGAAAATCTTTTATATGCCCATAAAAATATAAAATTGTTTAAAAATACAGTGATATCCATAACATAAATACTAGGAACAAACACAAATTTGTAGTAACTGCAACAAGGCTCACGAAAATAGGTGGCTCCTTTAGATGTCAATGTGTACGGTTTTATAATAAGCTTCCAAGCCACGTACACGACCTAAGTCTTAATAAATTCAAAACATTCATTAAACGTAAGTTGTGCCAGAAAGCGTTTTATACAATTAAAGATTACGTTGAGGACAAACAGGCTCTGGATTGAGCTGCTCCAATTAATTTTGTTTTTTTCTTTATATATTTTGCACCGTGAATTTTTTTGTTTTCTTGCAATGACAAGAATGTTTACTTTTTAAAGTATTATATTATTTTATTTTAGTTTCTTTTTTAATTGTTGTGAATGTGAAGACTATGTGGATCATAATTTTTGTTTGTTTTTAATTTTAATTTATCTAAGTTAGTTTTAATCATGGTCTGGCTGTTTGAGTAGTTTATGCGGCCTACCCGAATGTCCTTTCTTTAGTATTGTTCGTCGAATCGTTGAGCTCCTTAATTTCTGAGTTGAGCTGCACGGTTATTGACAAATGCGTGCACTGACTGGACAGGTCCACTCAATCTGGCTGGTTCTTTCCTCAAAAGACCATTTCAGACTTCAGTCTACATGGTCTTCACATGATCTAACCAAGATTTTGTCTGGACTTTAAAAGAGACTGTGACCTCTGAGTTTGTTTCGGCCTTTCTTCTCAGAGTAGCCAGATAGGAAACGCCGACTTCATCTAGTTTTAAAAAATATGATCGACATTTAAAAGTGTTTGTACAAACCTACTTACAGAAATAAAATCATTTATCATTAAAGCGAGGGAGGTCGCTTTACACACCTTTCTTCTTAATACCTTCTCTAGTGGCCATAAGCGCTACTACAGTGTCATTATGTAGGCGATAGCGATGCATAATGTTTTATATTTTTTATTAATTGCCTCAAAATCAGTATAGCAACAACATACAAAAGGTCTGCCAAACTGCAAAACAGTTTGTCGGCAGTTGTTCTCGTTTCACAATATTAAAATACTAACAAAATTTGAATTTTATTGTAAACAAAGTGCAAAAAAAAAGAAAGTAAGAAAAATAAAGTAAGGCTACAGAAAAAAGGACATTTTCACATTTTATACCCATGGACATTCCCATAGTCCATAGATACAAAGTTAACTATGGGCACAATGAGAGGTAGTGTTTTTTAAGAACAGTTTTGAGTTGGTCTTTAGATTTGACATGCGATATCAATTTTGGGGGTAGCTCATACACCAATGTCGGTACTACATACCTCCTTGTGCGCTTACCAAAGTAGTTTCTGACTTTAGGAACAGCAAGTGTCTTCTTTTTAGATAAGCGAGTTGGGTACATATACCTACGTTCCTCCTTGTGATTTTCGTTATTAAATTGTTCATTCAAGATATTAACCTTGGTTTTAAAGTGGACCGGAAGTATTTTACACATTTTGAAGAGCTTTTCATAATTTTGATTCAGGCTTTTTTTCGTTTTTTTATCTACAAGTAGTTTAAGTAGCCTTATTTGCAGGATATTGATTTTATTTAAGTGTGTAGGGAACGTAAGGCCATATCCACCCAACCCGTATTCAATAACTGAGTCAGCCAGCGCATAGTATAAAGTATACAATACTTTTCTGTTGACAGCATGTTTAAGTGTCTTTAATTTACCCAGAATGGATCGTAGCTTATTGCAAACGTTGTTGACATGCAGATTCCATGTGAATGTGTTATCTATTACTAATCCTAGGTACTTATAAGATGTGACTGTTTCTAAGTATAAGCATTGACAGTTCAGCTTGTTGTTATGCAGACATTCGTACGAATGACCCTTCACTCGCACTGTCCACAAATTATTTTTATTTTAATAAAATATATTCTATTGGTACGGAACCCTAAATGCGAAGACCGACACGCACTTGGCCGGTTTTTTTGGCTTGTGTCCCAGCAGTGGGAACATTAAAAAAAGGCTGATGATGATGATATATTTTTAAATATGCATTAAAGTCTTACAATTTCCATCAAATACATTAAAATTCACATTAAAGACAAATATTCACTTTACACAGTAATTACAAAAAAAATACAATAGAGAAAAGAATCCATACTAGTCTAGACAAAAATTCATTGGGATCGAAACTATAACAAAATCAATAAATAATTTATAGTTTTAAAAACGTCAGTAAGTCACACGAGACTGTGAACTTATCACAGCTATCGGTAGACTACATGAAAAATCACTCACTCAAATGGCGAGAGAGACAAAGTTTCACTAAGAATAAAAAGAAATGCGTCAACGATACTTCACAGAAATTGTGATTTTTTGAAGTTAGAAACTATGAGAATGAATAATAAGAATAAGAATGATTAATATTAAGAATGTGAATGTTCAAATGTATGTTCATAAATCACACCTCAACGGCTGAACGGCTTTGGATGAAACTTGCCACACGGGTTGGCCGTGTCCTGGACTAGGACATATTTGTCATCTCATATACCCTTGAGATAATTGCCGACTTCATCTCGAGCAAAGCCGCTGGCAGAAATAAGTGAATAATAATTATACATATATTTTTTACATAATTTATCTTCTTATTCATAGAAAAATATCGAAAACACGAAAGTAACGTAGCATAACAACGCGTGGTTAAAAACGACGTGATCAACACAAACCTCTTTGTACACAGGTAATACCCAACTGACCATAATATCTCGTAAGATAATCAAAAACAAGCCATGCACAACGAACGAGCCCCAAATATCCTTGCTACACGGACGAAAACCCGATAATTCCCGAAAGTAACCCGCGGTACCCATTAACGGAATTAGCAGAGTCAGCGAACGGTCTTCATTTAAAAACTTACAGCTTATTTTCTTGCTAAATTGAAAATGTTGAAGCAGTATTTTAAAATGTTCTGTAGGGGAAAAAAGATATTCAGGAAACGTAATTAGTGTAAGTAGTTATTGGGAAGAACTGGAGAAGTGTTATTGTTGTTTGGTTATATCTTCGGCTTCAGAGAAAAAGGATTTCTTTTTACTAAATACTGTCCCACTTCTGGGCTTAGGTCACCCTTTTGTTTTTCCAGAAACTTTTCTCTTGTGCCACCTGGAACCAACCCCCGTGATACGCGTTTAGCAGCCGTATTTTGCAAGTGAATACGGCAACGCAAAGAGTTTGACCGCTTTCCAATCGACCAAATCGACCAATCACAAGCGAGATGAATAACGCGATGCGGATGCGGATTTCCGTCTGTCTGATTGGTCCATTTGGTCAATTGGATAGCGATCAAACTCTTTGCGTTGCCGTATTCACTTACGCAATACGGCTGCAGGTCATCTCGCCATTTCTTTCTGGTCCGACCTCGGCGGCGCCGTGCGCTTCATGCACTAATTATATGGAGACTTCTGCTTAGCGGCTTCTAAATATTACTGTTATAAGAACAAGACTTTGAAACCCGCTTTTGAAGCTTAAAGTCACGAATTATCATTAACTCTTGAAAACACAGATTTCAAAACAAGAAAATAAATTAGAATTATTATATATTCTAGTAAACAGATACGTTATACACTCACAAAACAACCGAAAAAAGTGTTCCGCGCAGCAGCGGCACCACACATACACACTTTCTATTCATCTGACATTTCACTACAAGTCGAAAGGGATGGCTTGATAAAAGCAACAAGAAAAAAGAGACAGCTCGTGTTTGTCACTTGCGTGTGAATGTAAACAAACATCATCACCATCGCCACCATCTTCTTCTTTTTCTAACCTCCAAATATCAGAATATTAGTACAGAATAAATAATAGATATTATGAAAAAAAAATAAAAAATTGTAAATTGAGGTGTATTGCGTACTTACATATGGTATGATTGGTACACTTTCTAAATACATACGATGGCACTTTTTTATTTTGTTTTTGTTTCAACAAAGCGTATCGCTCTTCGCCATGCGACACATAGACTAAAGACTATACGTCCCAATTAGGACGTATTCGAGTCTTCACAATACGCGCGCTCATAACATATCTGTTTACGCTTTGAAGCGGAAATTACTGGCATAACGGGAAATGACAAAGACAGCACTTAAAAAAGATTCTCAAACCAAACTTTTTGTTTTTAGAAGCTTTTATTAACCTTGCCTTGTTAGTTAGTATATGTGGGTCATATTCTTCTACTGAATTTTACAATAATTACCCCCAAAAAAAGTTGTTGTTTTGTTCCAAAAAGGTTTTCTAATTGTTAAAAAAATTGCATTTCTTAAACTGAAATATGACATTCTCTTTAAATGACATTTTTAACTAAACTGTGGTAAGGTTTCTTCAATAAAAAAAATCGAAATCTCATTAGCATCATCATTCTAGCCGAAAGATTTCAACTGTTGGAAATGCCAGGACCTCCACAAAGCGTCGCCACATTGACCGGTGGTCAAGTTGGGGGTCCACAGGTCCACTTCTGGGATTTTCGATCCCTCCATTCATCTTGCGCCACACGTACAAGTGAGGATCTTTTAGCTGCAATGAATGTGTGTAGGATACAGTTCCAAGACTTCATATTATGTTAAATTATTTACTTTATTAATCCATATAACAATATATAACATAGACTTTTTCAATACAAAATTCCAGTTATTACATTCAACCGGAGCTCAAATTTTTTTTAAGACCGCAGATCGTTTACTTAAAGCGGTCACGTAGCTTCAGTATGTCTGAAATACATAATGTTAGGCAGGCACTTTCTATTACAGTGAGGCCCGCTTTATCACATGAATACTAGAGCGTTTGTGTAGAAACTAGGGAAGCAGTGGTATTACGCCATTCCGCTGCCGCATATGCGGAACTTCTGAAAGAAAATCGTGACTCCGCATCCACAAGATCTTAGCGGAGTTATAATTGAAGTCTTTTAAAGGGACGGAAGATAGCTACATAATGTATCATTACAGTGCAGAAACAATATACAATGAAACTAAGGTAGTGAATATATCACAGACATACTTATATAATAAGATCTTAATAAGAAAATACTTAATAAAAAAATTGACACACATACACATTTTACAAAGAAATATCAAATACACAAAACTAATGCACCTAACGCAGAAGGTGACGATGTAAAAGCCAGAGCTCATCGAGAAGCTACTACGGAGCTCCAACATGCTATCGCGGATGCCAGTTCAAGGTCCTGGAAGGAGCTTCTAGAAGAGCTGGAAAGGGATCCATGGGGTAGAGCCTATAAGCTGGGCATGACCAAATAACGTCCTTGGGTCCCTCCCATCACAGAAACAACGGATCTAGGTTTACTGGAGAGAGTCATTAGCATGCTTGTCACCTTCGGACTGTTCTGATGAATTAGGAGTGACTGAGAGCGAGCTGGACCGTGTCGTAAGATATATAGGGTTACCGCGCCGTGCCCGGATGGTATCCCTGGCCGAGCGTCGGTATTGGCTGTGGCTTCTATCGGGGACCGCCTAAGACGGCTGTTTAACAGCTGCCTCCGTACGGGCGTGTTCCCCTCTGACTGAAAGGAGGCTGGATTGGTCTTGCTGATTAAATCCTAAGGGAAATAATAAACCCAGATTTTAAACTGGTTATTAATATATATATTAATACTTTTAAATAACCAGTTCAGATATATTAATATTTTTTTATGTAACTATTGATTAGTTACATAAAAAAATATTCAATTGACACAAAAGGCACAAAATGATCACAAAATAAAAGTATCTAAAAATAAACCTAAAACCACTTGGCAAATTATTAATCGCGCAAAGTATAATTGACCTAAACGTAGTATTAATAAAATTAAGGTAAAAATTTAATTATATCAATTCCCAAGTGCATCGCTGAGGCAATTAATAACTATTTTATCGATACAATTCAGCCCAATCCAGATGTCACCAGCAAATCCAAATCTTTTAAAATAAACACCAATAATAAATCTATTTTCATGGCACCTAGTCTTCCATTAGATATACACAAAATAATAATGTCATTAAATAATACAAGTAGCGTAGGATACCATGATATTGTTACAAAAATATTAAAACGCGTATCAATGGAAATATGCGGTCATTTAAGTCATATAATTAACCTAAGTATTAGCGCAGGTGTCTACCCAGATGCCTTAAAAACATCAATTATAAAGTCACTGTTTAAGAAGGATAATAGAGAACTAATGAAATCTTATCGGCCCATCTCACTTAGTCCTGTAATATAAAAATATTTGAGAAATATATCTACAAGGAATTGTATACATTTATTGAAAAATATTACATTTTGTGTGAGGAACAGAAAAGATTTAGACTACATAGGACAATTAATATATTTAACTTCACATACTTCACATATTTGACTTCATATACAATGTTATTAACAATTTCGATAATTGTAGACCAGTCTGTGGCATATTTTGCGATATGACCCAGGCATTTGATTACAAGCATCATACTACTCTGTTAACAAAACTTGAAGCCTATGGGGTTAGAAGCAATTTTCTTAATTTAATTGAATCTTACTTGAAAAATAGAATACAAATAACTGAAATTAACAAAATTAATACAGCAAATAAAAAGGAAGAGGTAGTGTGATCTTCAGAGCGTCAAGTTAAGTTTGGAGTACCACAGGGGAATGAACTGGGTCCTTTTATAATTATATTGTACATTAATGGCTTACCTGAATGCATTGAGCATCCAGTCACACTGTTTGCGACCGTGACAATATCTTGTAAAAGTGTAGAGACCTATGAAAGTGACATCAATAAATCTTTAAAATTAATTGTGAATTAAATTAATAAACTTGAGTAAAACAAAATTTATACATTTCAGCCAACGGATACCTAGCATGAGCCTTAATGTACACTATAATAATGATGTTGTAGAAGAAGCTGAATATACAAAATTCCTGGGTCTCGAAATAGACAAACAACTTAACTGTCAATCACACATTAATATTTTATGTAAGAAAGTAAGTAAATCCGCATATGCCTTACATACATTAACATCAATAAAATACACGGATGCACTCCTTACTGCCTACTGTTATAGCAGAATTACACGTACGATATGGAATAATATTTTGGGGTAACTCAACCGAAAAAAAAACAGCTTTTAAGGCTCAAAAAAGATACATACATTCGATTTTTAAGCTTAAAACTACCGATAGTTGCATGCCATACTTTAAACAGTATAAAATACTGACACTACCATGTTTGTACATAAAAGAAGTAGCTGTGTTTGTAAAGTTGAACCCAAAGGTCTTGCTGATATAGTTTCACGTAAAAGACGCGACGATACCCTACTGTATCATCAGTCCGCTAAGACAGCACTAATTCGCAAAAGTGTTTACTGCTAAAAAACCGAAAAGTTGGAAAGAATCGCCGCTATCGTTATTTAAAAAAAAGCTTTGAAGCTTTCTGACAGTCGAAGCTTAACAGATTTCTTAAGTGAAAAAAAAAACTGAAACATGATGTTAATAATGTTTTAAATTTAAAATAAGAATCATGCTTGGTTTTTGTTTTTCTTTGTTTTGTCTGTTAAAAGTTTATTAGATTAGTTTATAATTTTGTTACTTTTGCATGCCTATTGGTAAAATATGGCTGGACCTTTCCCTTTATCACCATTGTACTGTACACATATTTGCAAAATAAAATATCTTTATCTTTCTCCAAAATTTCAGGCGCCTTTTGAAGGTTTCCCCCCGCAAGGAAAAAACAAAAAATAAAAAGGTTCAGAAAGGCAAATGACAAGACAATTATACTCACCACGCACCAACTATGGTATAAAAATGTGATATAATAAACTAACAAACGACATTAAAAATTCTAAATCCTTTTCAATATTTAAGAAACACTTAAAATTACATATCTTTAAAAAATCGAGCGCACCCTAATACATTACGTACCATTTCTAGTTGAACACGCTCTGTGTATGTTTACGTTCTGGGTGTGTTATTTTTTTTTCGATTACCCTACACTTACAGAATATTTATGTGTATTGTAATTTCTTTTTGCCAAAACTGTACGTAAATCAATAATATATATTTAAATTAGTTAATCATTTCTCATGTAAGAGAAGTAATTTCTTATGGTTATTCGCCGCCAGATTTAGTATCATATGATCTAATATTTAGTGCAGTCAGATTATTTAGTGAACCTATTGATATCGCTTGAAAGGAGACAAAGTCGTCAAACTGTGTTATATCGAACATTGTTATGTTAATGTTACTTAACATTTTCATTTTCATTCAACATCTGTTAGCTTCTACATTCGCGGAAATCAAGTTCTGCACATCTGCTTCCGCTAAAATTACTAGAGGCCCCGTTATATCTCTAGTAGAAACAACAACTTTTCAGGAAAGCACCTAAGCAAAAGTTTGCCAAAATAACATGTCAGATAGTTATCCAACATGTTAGGTAGGACCTATAGTTTGATTACACGTGTATTCGTAATGAAAAGGTTGGTTTATCTACGACAATATACCTTTCGATACTATTTCGATTTCGAGAATTTCATTTTTGTATTGTTAAAGAAGATGTACAAATATTGTTTTTCAGAACCTGAGACCCTAGACATTCTATCATCGAAAGCGTGGCGCTATCGATTGGATATATATGCAAGGTTGGGAGTATTTGGAGTTTCAAACGTAATTGAAATTTCACGTGATCAATCAGGAAACATTTTGGCATTCCGACCATCGCATCGCAGAATTCCTGAATTGTCAAATATCTTCATTAACACATGTATGTCGTGGTGGCCCGATGGCTAAGATCTCGCCTCTAGTGCTTGAGGTCGTGGTTTCGAATCCGGGCAAGTACCAATGTGAATTTTTCAATTCATATGTACTTTCTAAGTTTATCTTGGACATCGCTGACAACGGTGAAGGAAACTTGCAGTGCGAGGATAAACTAATAAATAAATTTACATATTTCTGACCTTCTTTTGAAAGCAAATTGATGAGATTTTAATGTCATTCAGGTTGACTAGTAGCAATGATACTCAAAAAAATCTTACCATTTGCATAAAGGTCTAAGCAATGAACACGGTAACATAAATCTAGAGCATATAATTATGTACAAATGCAGACACATAATATCTAGCAGAGCTATAATAAATTCCCCGAAGAGCAAAAAGTGGAAATCTCTGGCAATACCGTTATAATATTCCACTAAACCGGAAATAGAACTGTTACCAAAACCCTGCTTTTAATCTAGTTAAACAATAGTATAAAGTTGCTTCTATATCCTGCGCATCACAAAGACCGCGATTTGAAACCAGTCATTTACGTTCCACCCTTATATTTAGAGTTCTCACAAAAACTATTCGGTATTGGCACCGAAAGGGTCCAAAGTTGCTAAACTATTAACTTTTGTTTAGTCCCAAACGGCAGGGAAACGCTTTATCATTTCGATGGGGCCTACAAATTTAGTTGGTCTGCAATAAATCTGCTAAGGTGGCAGTCGCCAGGCTGTGGATATTTCTAGGAATTTGCATAGATAGAAATAAAAAAACGAAAATTCGTTTCTTTTTAATAAATCAAACTAAAAATTAAATGAATTTTAGTATGAAACTCTGCTTTCTGCACGTCCAATTTCTAAATAACGATAGTCCCCAAAAACATTCGCCTGTTAACACTTTCTATTGTATTACGTGAGTGATGCTTAGAAACTCCGTAGAATAATGTTCGTGTCATCCCTGGTTAGCAGTGCCTTACTAAGCTTGGAAGCAACCTTTGAAAGCAATCTAAACCATCCACAAATCTAAGATAATCTAAGATATTAGCAACACATTGTTATCTAAAAAAAATCTGTTTAGCATGCATTTTTTTGAGTTTCAAAACGAGTTTATAATCACATTTTTCGAGTTTCACATTGAATAAACCAATACCTTTATCGTTTCATAGATACCGCCAGTCAGTGCTGTCAGAATCAATTTATGAACCCAATATTTAAACACACTTTTGCAGCGCAACAGTTTCCGAGCCAACAAAAAATGGGTCACCACAAATTACATACAAATTGTTTGAATTTTAAAATCGTAGACAGTGTAGCCACCCTACGAACGGAACGCCGGCTTTTTCTGCTCGACTGTGTTGAAACTGAGCGGCGAGGACGCACTTTCCTTTATCTGCTACGATTTTGCCGAGAATTTATTCTCATGAACACAGCTAGAGATGAAAATAATTCATATTGTTGTTTTTACGCCTCGTGAGCGAGTTTGCTGGCTCGTCGGCGATTCCGGTCGGACGCATACCGCCGTCTTGACGCTCCAACTGCGAGATGGTCGGACGAATAAATAAGTTAACGAGGATGTAACATATATTATGTTACATTTTGAAAGGAATTTGGAGATTTGTTCAAAACGATTTATGATAAAACTCGTTTCTGCATTGCAATTGGTATCACTGTTTCGCTTTGTTGGCGCTAACAGGGTGTTTCTTATAACCCAAACATATTTGAAAATTTCTACGCCTTTCGGTTGACAGTTTCTTGGTGTCTTAGTGCTTGAATGAATACGAACTACGTCATAAAGTTTGACACAACTTGAGCTCTGATTCTTTAGATCAAGTGTTATTGTATCAGCGCTAGTGATTGTGGAACTTCCAAAATGTAAGGGATGTCACTTTCGAAAGTGCTGGGCAATCCGATACATTTATGACATTTTACCTACCTATAACGAAGCTTCCGATGATTGACTGTCACTTGTCTAGGGCCATTGAACAAAGAGACATTATATCTGTGAAAACGATTTTCAACAGTTTAAAACATTTTGCAATACGCAACATTTTAGTGCATGTCATGGTTAGGATTTTTTTGACAACCGTCATCCCTGACAATATAAGCTTTTATTTAACTTGCAATGTATGAATGTGTGTTTGGGTCAAATATTTCAACTGAATTTTAAAGCAGTTATCCTCCACCGATTGAGATGAAATTTTGCATACACGTTTAGTTTTAATGACAGTGCATGGTTAGCTAAGTGACGTCATTCTAAATCCAATATGGTAGACATCCTAAGATGGCGGTAATTTTACTAGTTATTTTTAGTGCACTGCCATGATAGGTATCAAATGAAAGGGTTTGCTGAAAAGAAAATGATAAAAGCTTGTTTTAAAAAAGGTTTTTTGTTGATTAATTTTATTTCAGTTTCACCCGTCCAGGTTTCTGTAATCAAATCTTGCAAGTTAAATTTGACCCACTTCCCAGTGTTCGATTGAGCTGATTGCACATACGTTTGGTTCTCGTGACAGTGCAATTTTTAATATAAACTTGTATTTAATTTTATTTTTTTTGTTATGCAAGCTTGTTCAAGTTACTTGTTCAGCAAGCTTTTGGTTGACTGTATTGACAGGATTTTTTATATTTCTCAAACAGTATTGCCTTCGTAACAGATTGCTTTTAAATTGCCTACATTACCATGGATACAGAGTAGGTATTTGTAATTTGCAATTAAGCAGTATAAACTGCGGTTTGCAAAGAAAGAGTGAAAATTTTAACGTTGACAGAATTTGTTGACGGATTAAGGCGATATATACTCCCCAATGTTAACGCATTACTGGCCGTGCGTCCGCTCGGAGCCAAAATATCAAAATTGAAGCACCTTTTGAACAGTTTTGTTTGCAAAATATTATTTGATTTACATAAGCTATTTCAGTTATGAAGAAATACCAGCCATCAATTTTTCGTGTGTAAAATAGTTTTTAAACATCCAAGTCGTTTTGGAGGAGTAGGTATCACAAAGTGCCGAAAAATATCGTGTAGCTAAATATTTTTTTAAAGCAAAACTATTTGTTATACGAAAAATCAATGTTTGTAAAATAATGTACATGAAACAATTATAAATATATATTTTTTCCAATCCTTTTAACCTAGCCGTTACTAAGGAGAATGCTTTAGAAAGTTACCATTTTACGGCACTAAAGCGGATTTAGGTCCTTAAGTATCTCTTTATAGTATGTTTAGGTAGTATGTTGATACAAAAAAATAATCATGTCTGCTTATTCTACAAAACAGTTAACCACATTATGTAATTAATTTGAATAGTAACCTACAGCGGTTATTTTTTTTGGATGGTATTTAAAAGTACTTCAATTTATTCCCATTTCATTTACCTAATTTTGCCTGTGTTCCACCAAATATACTGAATGTGCACCAAAATATGTTCATTAAAATATGTCATAACGAGCATCTATTTAACAACGGTTGCAAATTTGTAAAAATAGTAATACACCTAATGTTAAAAACAAGCATTTATTTTCTTAGTTTTACTTCAGATAATGCACTGCAAAATGTATAGTACTTTGACAACATAGTCGACGGAGCCCCGCTGCGCGGAGCTCCTATTTCCGTCCGCAGGGTCTAAAGTAACCTAACACGAACGAGATGACGGGAGTCATCACAGTCCTCACGTCATCTCGTTCGAACCTAACCTGTCCGTGTCGGGGTGCCCTAAGCTCCCGAGCAGGCATATTTGGTGCACGATCAGTATTTTTCGGGGAAGAATAAAATAGTTATTGTTACATTAGAATATTTGCAGCGCACTACAATAAAAAAGTGTTATATCTTGGTGTTAATTTGGAATTTGTTTAATGTAACATATTTTGTTGGCCGAGTACTTTAATTATAGTAAAACAATTAAACGGGTTTAAGATCAATATTTTAGAAATGCATACATAGATGTACCTTTAGATTTTTGGTGAACACAAAAATATTATCCTTTTTTTTTGATAGTTTAGAAATCCAATTACTGACTAAAATCACAAGCTGTCCTGAAAAGCACCCTTAACAATAACCATAGCCTTTATCAACAATCTTACAATTACTCTTTATATTATTTCTACTTATTACACAGGAATATTTAAATTATATTATAGTTTTCTTTATTTGACACCGGTTCCTCGATTGTCTTGCTTTTCAGCATAGGCCTTCCCAAGTGCTCTCCACAAGCGCCGATCTTTAAGTCGTCCCTGCCACCTTTTTAATATCATCTTCCCTTCTACGATACTGTCTGCTTTTCCTTCTTTTTTATATTTAGGACACCGTTCTGGCACTTCTTTGGCCCATTTCTCTGTCTTATTTATTATTAAATGACCTGCCCATTTCCGCTTCAATTGTTTTATTTGATATTTCACATCTATTATTTTAGTATGTAATCCTTACTGTAGTTAATCTTACTTTGGCTTTTAATTTTATGTTGATATACTTCTTCACTTTCTATATTGGCAGGTTTCTAGCGCTTTTATATCTCTGTTTGTGCAGCCATACATATATTATGCTGACACCTTATGTGATGCTTGGCAGAATACAGTTACCAGAAAGGCAAAATTACTAAAGCGCCATTTTAGCTAAAATGAGTTTTATATACTTATTACATTATCCTTTGTTAAAAATACCATTTATTGCCTCTATTCATTCACCGCGAGATTAGTGACTGTGTTTCTTTGTTGAAAATCTTCAATAACAGTATAAACTGCTCCGATATTTTATCCAAATTTTATTTTAATACCCCTAAGAAGTCTAAAAGATTTAATCCATCTTTGCAGGTGCCACACAATCAGCCTCTACAAATTATAGACAGAATTCGTATATTATGCGGGCAAGTAGACATCTTAATGAGTTTTGTAAGCAGCACGATATTGATCCATTTCTGACCTAGTCTAGTGTGCCATCAGTCAAGAAGTGCTTGAGCCGAAACTTTTTCAACCATTTCAATACAAAGTAAAAGTTGTTATGTAGCTTGAACAATATGTTGGTGATAACTGTGCAAGTTATTTAGCAGTCTTGTTTGGCGATGTATTGTTATAGACGTCTTCTTGTCCATAGATATTAAGTAATATCCAATATTTTATAAGTGAAAACTTTTAATTGGCTGACTGTCAAATTTACTGCTCTTTTTCAAGTCTGTTTATTGTTTATACCATTTCATTACATAACATCACGCCAGTACGCTCTTAAGGGGTATGCAGATCTCTCATTTCACCGGTTATGTTCATATTTTATGATATTCGGGTAATCTATTCTGGCGTTATAGGTACCTTACTAAACAACTTGCCTATTAGGCAGGTACAACTAAAAAGAGAAAACTAAAAAAATCTTTTTACAAAAAAATACTACCGACTTCCAAATAAAAAAAACTACAAAGTGAAAAATAACTTTATTTTTGGAAGTCGGTGTCCATAACGCAATAAATTGGTACCTATGAAAGACACCGACTGCCAAAAATAAAGTTATTTTTCACTTTGCAGTTTTTTTATTTGGAAGTCAGTAGTATTTTTTTGTAAAAAGATTTTTTTTATCTCGATATGTGTCTTTTACTTACCTAAAAGAATTTACATGATTTTTATTTTTATTGTCGGTTAGTTTTTTTCCTTACTGCCATGTGCCGACCCTTGATTAGAAACCTAAAATGCGTAATTCGGTTAAATGGTGTTGTTTAAGTACTTATTACTTTCCGCCAATTGTAAAGAATGGATCGCTTAGTAAATTTGACTTAAGTGAAAAAAAAACGAACTGCTTAACATCCCGCCTAACCCACTAAAATAATATCATAAAGAGGTAAAGTTTGAGAGGCTGTAGGAGGGCAATCTCTGGATCTAATGAACCAATTTAGATGAAATTTAGCATGGAGATAGTTTGAGACCCTGGGAACGACATAGGATATTTATATTCCCTTGCGTTGGTAAAACACTTTTTACACGGATGAAGCTGTGGGCAGAAGATAGTAATCTATAAACGCCAAGTTACAGTTAATTCTATATTCGTTACATTTCTGAATTAAGTGTTTAATGGTATGAATGTGGTCCACGGTTTTCCAAACCATTTCTAAACCCTGCTTATGCTTTTGGCTGGTTTTCGTCCAAAGTCTTTGTTAATCGTTCTAGAATTATTTTTGCAAGTACCTATCTACTTCGATATAGCCCGAGCAGAAAGCAGTACAAAACTTTACAACTAATAAAACTTCATACAACAAAAGTTCTTATAACAAACAGCACGTCATGTGCAACACAATTTTAATTGGAACACACTTGTGAATCATTTATTATTAATTAAATTTAACAAGCTCTCGCGCGAGTAAAACCTTTGTATAAAATTACATAAATTAAAATTTTTTTCAACAGAATTACCTTCACGTTTCTCGTTTCAGAAGCGGTATCAAGAAAATGAATTGTGTATTTTATTTTATGAATAAAGTAATAATTTTTCATGCACTTGTTCTTTTATGGAGACAGTTAAATTATAATACAGTTTCATGATTTCTCGTGACTACGGGCATCAAAAGAATCCGAAAAAAAAATTACTAACGAATAAGCGTTTGAAGCCGGGCCTCAAACGGTGCAATTATATACAAAAACCTTCCTTGTTTGTCACTCTTTCTATTAGTAAGAATCGTATCAAAATCCATTGCACAATAAAGTAGAAGTATGCAGAGATAGAGTTAGACAGCGACTTTGATTATAATAATTTGAGATTGAAATGTTGATGACTGGGGTAGTTGATTTTCGGTTTGTCAATTGCAAAAGACAGGAATCAGAGGGACGGAACAGAACTGCTGCAGTAGCCCGTGTCACAGACAATGTATCGTCTGTCATAAATTGTAGGCAATGCGGGCTTAGCAGTCGATATTTGCATTATACACTTCTAAAGCATTTTATAAACTATGCTTAAGTGCGTTTCAGTAGTATAATTTATTAATTAAGCACCTAGATCTTTACATTTCAGAAAAATGGAAAATGTACGAAAGAAAACGTGTCGTGTCGACTGGCAGAGAATGCCTAAGGCAGTAAGTCCACTTTTGCAGTGTTTTAACTTGTGTATACTTTTTTTTATTTGGGACAAAAAACAGTTATACAAAAAGTAGTTATAATCCAGTCGAGAAAAGGTATAATCAACACTAATGTCCACTAATGTAATCGGAGTATGATAACGAAAGCATGTTAAATGAGAAAAATAATAATAATCTGTGGTGACTGACTGGTAGTGACAGTAAAATTTTCTTAGCTCTTCGAGTTTTCTATAAAATATTTACCAAACCCATTGAGGTATTAATGTACTACGCACTGGAGAAGTCGCCACACATCACTGCTATGTTACGTTCATGTGCGGTGTGCGGGCCGCACATCACTCAGTTGCTTGCTAGATCTTGAGCGTCTATGTCATTGTTTGTTTTTAAACGAAAAGACGTTCAGACGCATTAAATTTGCCATCGTGTGTTTTAAAATATTGCACTTGTAATTCGGCCTCTGATAGATTCCACGCTCCCGGTGGAAATGTGCAGCGCATGCGATGGACGCAATCGATTAACGAAAGGGTCATGCGCGCATACTTTGGGGCTACAGAGGGGGGAAGTAACCTGACTGCGTACCGGTGTCGGATGCTCTCTCTGTTTCAGGTGCTTGAGCAGTCAACGTGTCGATCCAACGTCTGTCGGATTAGGTGCGGGTCATCCAAAGTAACCGTGTGCTGGATGACGCCGTACTTGATAGACTGCGTGAGAAAGAATCACGGAGTAGCAGTGTCTCGCCTGCCTTGAAACCGGTCGCGGTGCAACTGCAACCCACTGTTTCACTGCGACCCGACCATGTTGGAGAGGATGACGACGACGGGGCTACATCCGTGAGTACCCAGTGCAATGTACGATTGAGGAGAGTTTTAGAGTGTGCATTCCGAGAGTATCGTTCCACACCGCCTGATCTTAGACCTCGATTACCTCGGGTGCCCATGCATAAGAAAAAATATCATGAGGGTGCTGGAGTGGTACAAAATTGATGCAACACTGCGCGCCTTCCTGACGTCATGTAAAGGGCAGTGGAGGACGGTCCATCATTATCAAGGATGTCGATAGATTCAGGAACCCTCTCAGTACACTCCTGGAGGGTTCGGGCCTGGGCTATCAAGGAACACGCCTTAAAAGCTGGGTCATGCCGGTGTTGGTCTACTCTTTTGGTATGCTCAAATGGACTCAGTCAGAACTTAATGCCCTAGATAGGAGAGTCCGCACATTGCTTACCGCAATTCGTATGCATCACCCACGGTCATCGGTTATGAGACTGTATATCCCGCGGAAGTGTGGGGGTCGAAGGTTTTTAGATGCTAAGATCCTGCACAACCGCGAGATGTGCAGTCTTAGGGAATACTTTCAGACCGCCGACGTGGGTATGCTTCGAGATGTGGTAGCGGTGGACAAGGGCATTACCCCGTTCTCCTTGGCTAACGAGAACTGGCGCAAACCTATAGTATTAGATACTAATGACCGCAGGGAGGTATGGCAGAGCAAGGAGCTACACGGACACTTCTACCGGGTCCTACATGGGCCCGATGTAAATCTTTTAGCGTCCGTGGCCTGGCTGCGAGTTGGTGACCTTTTCGGGGAAACCGAAAGTTTTATCTTTGCGATTATGGACGAAGTTATGATGAAAAACAACTACCGGAAATACATTGTGAAGGACAGCACGGTTGACATCTGTCGGGAATGTCACTGGTCGGGGGAATCAATCCGTCACATTATCTCCGGTTGTTCTAGTCTAGCTACCGGAGACTATTTGCTTAGACATAACCTTTTAGCCAGGATTATCCATCAGAAACTTGCTCTTAAATGCAATCTTGTGGAATCGAAAGTGCCTTACTATAAGTATGTGCCAGACCCAGTTCTCGAAAATGGCAATTTCACGTTGTACTGAGATCGGTCTATCAGCACTGCCAGGATTATTGTTGCCAATAAGCCTGACATAGTGGTGATAGACCGACTAGAGCGTCGCGCAATGATTGTTGATATAGCAGTCCCCCATGAAGAGAACCTCGTGAAGGCTGAGAGAGATAAGAAAAGTAAGTATTCGATCTAGCTCGCGAGGTTATCGACATGTGGGATGTGAATACACCGATCATTGTGCCGATAGTCGTTACGGCCAATGGCATAATAGCCAAGAGCCTCGATGAATATCTGAGGAGGCTCTCGTTGGGCAGCTAGATCAAGAGCTTGATCCAGAAAGCGGTACTCCTGGACACGGCGCGTATCGTTAGGAGGCTCCTCTCTCAGGAGCCCTGACCATCGGTAACTTGGACCCTGTTCCCGATACCGGTGCGCTACTATTTTTTTATATTTTTAAATGTTTTTATTTTATTTTATTTCAAATAAGCTAATATCTAAAAATGTTACAAATATGTATATAAAATTAATAAATGAAATAATAATACTATTTAGCAGAAAAACACTGCTAAACACAAAGCTTATCTGAACTAAAACATCATTATTCTCGGTTCAAAGCTAATCGAATGTCCGTCATAGTGGCGATGATTGGCGGCCAGTGTGTACACAAAGGATGACATGCGGCCTCATTCATTCACTCATTCATTTGGTTCGTCTTGTTAATGCACTTTGATGTCATTGTTTTGTTTCGGTGTCCTGTATAATTCATTATTTGCATAGTCATTTCTCTTGTTATATTGGGTCGGTCTTTCAGCATAATTCAGGCATTGAATAACTCCCAGTAGGTATTTGCCGAATATTCTGAGGAAAGAATAATTCAGCCAATTTTCGTCAAGGAACCTGTGTGTTTGACATTGTTAGGTAAATAGAAGTATGCAGTGTGCAATGTGTATGTATTACGAGATTGTCGCTTAGTTAGCTTTACAGGTAAATCCTCTGTCTCCAATACAACAAAGCTTCTAATCAAAACTAAAACATTATATTATCTGTTCAAAGCTATCCAAACGTCCGTAATAGTGGCAATGATTGGCGGCCAGTGTATACTTATAGGATGACATGCGGCCTCATTCATTCACTCATTCATTTGGTCCGTCATGTTAATGTGCTGCGACCTCATTGATTTGTTATGATTTCTTGTATAATTCATCATTTGCATTTGGGGCCGCCTTTCATCTAGGCTTTGAATAACTGTCAGTAGATATTTATCGAATAAACGAACAAATTTCGACGAGCAACCTGTGTGTTTTTGTATTGTTAGGTAAGTGGTACATATAGTGATATATATATATATATATATAAAGTGGTCAAGCGCGAGCCTATCTATAATAAATATAAATAAATAAATAAGTGGAAGTATGCATAGGCCAGTTCCAGTAATACAAAAATGTATAGAAGTATATACAACAATACAATACAAACAACAATACACTGTAACACCTTTTTTTCTGTTAGATAAGAATCCTTCTTAAATGAAAATTAGTAACCTAGTTCATAGCTGGGATACACCATCTTTCATTCCTTTTTTGACGCTTCATTGTTCTCACCTCGTCGCTATATTGTGGAACCACATAGGAACTGCCCTTCTAGGTGATAATCTCACTCTAATCACATTCAGTTCACTTAAATTACTTGAAATAACTTAGCATCTAATCTCAAAATTTTTATTTAAGTTGCTTTGTTTTGACAGGTTGACAGCTGACGTTTACGTGTGTTTCGATACGCGCAAATTCAGTGCGAATCGTGTGTTGGACGAATTGTATATTTAAAATCTTTTTTAAATATACAATTCGTCCAACACACAATTCAACGATCGGGTTCAAGTCAAGTTTTGTTTTAGGATTACAGGAAAATATTGTCTCGATTGATTTTATGTGTCAATTAGGGGATTGCATTTATTTCTTTTAGAAGTTTGGCCTAGAATGTTCTGGAATGGTCGGATCTTTGAGGTGAATTGGAGCGGCGTTTTGCGTTTCGTTCCTCGGTCGGTGAAGTCATTGTTGATTAGTGTTATTTTATGGAATTTAATTATAAATTGAACTTAAATGATTTGACGGAAGGGATTGGGACCTAGGATGGTGTATTTTACTGAAGAGTAATTATTCCGTGTGATTTCTTAAAGAATTAAAATTCTTGAAATGGTAATATTTGAAAATAATAATTTTGTTTTGATTTTTAGGCGATGTGTGCTTAACGCAACTTGACGTTTTGCGAGAGAGACTGTAGCTTTCTTTTCTTCGGGGGGCAGCGCAGATTCGGTCAGGCATTGGCCCCTCTGTCCGCGTGCTTTTTGGGACGAAGCTCTGACAAATATTTGACTGATTTCTTGCTGATTGTTGCCGTTGAGAGTGGCCGGTTTTGCTGTGGGACGCGTGAGTCCGTCCCGGCGCGGCGACCAGAAGGGCTGCTTTTGTGTTGGTGATTGGTGTGATTAGTATCGCTTGGTCCACGTGTTCTGTGTGCCGGCGACCTGTGTGCTGTTTGTTGCTGCTGTGTGACTGGACTGGATTTTGTTTCCACGCCGGGCTCATTTTCCTCGACGGTAAGTTGCCGTGCTGAAAGGAATGACCTCGTGGCCGTCCTCTAACCTTTTTTGTTGATTTCTTTGAGAACCACGTGGGTTGTTATATATTGTATAGTTGAAATTGGGCCAACTCATCTGGCTGGATTTTTTACCTCCGACAGTTATGTGTCCGCCTTTCTAAAACTCTGTTGAACTGTGCCCCTAAGACGACCCACTGACCCTCTGTTGGTTGGAATTTTGTTCTTCGGGCAGAGACCCGTATATTTTGTTTAGGACAGGCTTCTAATCATGGTTCCAAATGTATTAGGAATAGTGAGGGCTGTGTTGTGTCATGCTGTGATGTATGGACGGTATGACAAGATTTCCCCCGGACTGTTCAGGAAAGAATATTCATGTAGGTTATGCCAACCTCTATGGAATGTTGCGTGTTCTTCTTAATTATATTTAGGCTATACACATACATCATACATATGGTTTTACAACCATATGTATGATATATGTGTAAGATAGGATTTATTTATGGAGTAGGTTAACTGTGTAATCATGGAACACATATGTTTAATTAAAGTTTATTTTCTAAGATGCGTTTTATTCTGTTAACTTCAGGAGGTGTAAATTTGGGGTCGACTGTTAAGTTGGGGCTATCAGAGAAGGAGACTGTTTGGCTGGGGCCGACTATTCGGCTAAGACCAACTGTTCGGCTAAGACCGAAGATTCGGCTAAGGCTGCGGCCCTCTGCGCGAAGGCTTAAAGGTGTGGAGTTGGCTAGCTGCTGCCCTGACGAGCTGAGCTGAGCCCTACCGAGTGACAAGCCTTCTGTTTTTTTATTCTTTCTTTATTTTATTCTTCCACCCTCAATGTGAAAATATGTAATGAATAATCCATACATAAATTTGACCAGCCAACTGCAACCAACAACACTATTTTTCTTTTAAATATTTTTTACTGTGACGTGTTTCGGGGAGATTAGTAGAATAAAACACTTGTATATTGGGCTCTTGGGCTTTATTTCTCCCGAACTGATCCTACGTTACAACACGTGCACAATACAATACACACAGTACAGTTATAAAAATCCTGGCCGGCCAGCGATCTTTTCTGGCTTATTTTTCCTGTGTTAAAATAGTATTTACTTCTTCTTTTTCCGGAGGTAAATACATGTAATAGCTCTTGCCATGCCAAAGTGACTCCCTTATTAGAATACCAGGAAGTGGTTGCGATTTCCCGGAAAACGCCCGACTCTCTTAGGCCCCGACCCGGGTGAGAAGCTTGCGCGGGTGCAAAGGCTCAAACATTATGAAACCGCCGTTTGCGTTCATACTGAAATAACTGTGGCGGGCACCTAACGTCAATCACGTCACGGGTGAAACAGTCTTACAAGCCAGTAATCGTGTATGGTTTTATTTCCTAGTCTCTCGTGCTGGAAGTCGTGAGTTCAAATCCAGGCAGGTACCAATGTGACTTTTTCAATTAATATGTACTTTTTGAGTTTATCTTGAACATCGCTGACAACGGTGAAGGAAAAACATCGTGAGATATATGTTATTATAGTTATATTATTATAAGATTGTGCTCCGTTGCTGTAATTGCTGCAAGGCATTCCATTGCGAGGATAAACGAGCAGATACATAATAATAAATAAATAATTGACCCTTCTTCTTCTTCCTTATGTATCGATTCGACTAAAATTTTCCAGAATGTGGCCACCTTGACGGCTCTGTCGTTGGCGGCTTCGTTCAAGTCGTTGAAGGTGCATGTGGTTATGCCCGGATAGGTAAGGAGGTGGAACCTCTCCTCTTGGTGGTGGAGGTGGCATAGCACCTCCTTTCATGCCCGGGGTGTGGTTTTTTTGACTCCTCCATACTGGCACCGAGTTTGTGATGGGTCTTGGATACTCAATTTTACCAGATTGGCTCCGCAGAGACCAACCGGGGCCCGCAATTGGTTCAGAGATATCCACATTAGGCACTGCAGTCTTACGCAGCCTCTACTGCCCACTAATTGTCACCCGCCTTAGTCACCGCTCGTTCCCCTGAACAAAGCCTTAAGCTTATCAAAGCTCTTCCTCATTTTCCTTTTACTGCCATCATTTTAAACTAGCTCAAACAAACGTTCCGTTTGAAAGAAGACAATATGGCTGCCAACAATTAAAACACGTTTAAAACATGAGACGTTAAGTTTAAAACGCGTTCTTAATTACGTTTTCGCGTTTCGCGAATGTTTTCATAAACTATTTTCTGTTATTGCTTTAGTTTCTCACCCGTATTTTATTTAGTTTTGTTTGTGTTTCTAATGTGTTTAAATGTTCATAATTCGTGTATTTGTAAGCTGTGTTGCTTCCCACATGGCTTATACATGTATTTTTTGTAATATGTGACGTAATCTAGCTGATCGATAGGTTCGATAGATATGACATACGCATCCGATAAACACGCGGGCTAACAATGATCCCAGACATGGATTTAGATAATATATCGCAAAAATGGTTTTTCCAATCACATTAAAAAGGTCTTTATTAAATACTAAAATACCAAAATAATTTGATAAATGATACTCATTTTCATATTTAATAATATAATTATCTTCGTACCTATATAGACCCCCCTTAAAATCATACCGATTCTGCAAACAATCCATTTATTTCACAGTTATCGTTTGATTCGTTTCATGATTGCAATTAAGTCAAACGATTGCTCACGTATAGAATTACTACATTACGTCTAGGACACTTAAGTACCTACCTCAGAATATAGTATTCCAGCATCAATCGAAGAGATTTAAGACCTCTGACCTATCATTCACGACTCGTTAATCGTCTCAGCGTCTAATATCTTTAGTCTGGTCCATCAACTTTCAGAAATGGGCGACCTTGCCACTTTTGTGCCAGCTGGACCTTTTCACAGTAGATTAAATGAGGTCAAGTTCACTACTCAATAAAATGGATTCCCGATTATAAAGTTAACGAATTCGTTGTTAAATCTCTCAAAGGTTTGATGTATTTTGAAATGTTGAAGGCCAATCATAAGAGGTGCCACGATTTTCTAGACGCCTACTGCAAGTGCTGGTACGAGGTGCCCCACGAAAAGACTGCCTGGAAGGATTTGGGGAAGGTTTTTGCTCAGCTGTGGGACAGTGTAGGCTTATAATAAATAAACAAAAAAACCCCTGCTACACATATAAATGTTGCCACATCCTTCACTTGATCATGACGTCACCAGTCCATTATACTTATCCAAATAAATGAAAATTCACGGTACCAAACCTAAACTTAGATTTCATTTATTATTATATTAGTTCTGCATGCTGATGATAGTATTGCAATATTTGTATCCGAAAACCCTAAGACACATGAACATGACATAAACTGTACGCTATCATCTATTGTTAACTGGTTAAATCTTAATGATCTTAAAATAAATTTTACTAAGACATACATAATGACATTTAAAAACAGAAATTCAAAACAAAGCACTTTAAATATAAATTACGAACAAATAAAAATACACAAAATCAACACAACAAAATTTCTTGGATTATACATAGACTCAGACATGACATGAACAAGTATGTACAAAACTAAGTCGTTATTCATATGCCATTTATATGCTTCGAAAAGTTGTAAATCAAAGTGCCCTACTGTCTGCTTATCATGCATATGTTGGTTCGACACTTAGATATGGTATAATGTTTTGGGGAAATGCCACTGAGAGAGAAAGCATCTTTAAAGCTCAAAAGAAGTTTATCCGAGTGATTTGTGCATTAAAATCAACTGAAACTTATAAACCGCACTTTATTCATTTAAAAATATTGACTTTCCCATCATTGCACATCTGTGAACTAGCATTGGACATAAAAACTAACCAAAATAAATATGAAGCTTGAAAAAGTGCAAAACTTACCAGTACACTCAGTGCTATAAGCCATAGAACGGCTATGATAAGAGTGCATTTTGTATGGGCCCTAGAATATATAATAAACTACCTAAGTACATTAAAGAATCTAATAATTTCAATTTATTTAAAAACCGATTAAAAAAATGTTTAATTCAAAAAGCTTATTATTCTGTTAATGATTATTTAAATGAGAAAATAATGTAATGATTAACTTAAGTAATTGTCCAATAATAGAATTATGTAATGTATAGATGATGCAATTGTTAATTAATAATGTAATATTTTATTCATTTTATTGTAATGTTTTGCACACCTGCCATGTTAGGATATGGTCTAAAGAACTTTTATAAAAATGTCACCCTGAAAACTACCCATAAACCAACTACCCATACCACTAAATGATTTTGATTTTATTATAAGGTACACCAAGAGCATAACATACAAAACAATTTGAAGTAAACAAAGAAAAAATAAAGTTGCTGATATGTATGCCTATTATAGGTATACGCAGCTTACACCATATGGACAGAAACACTAAATTATCTAAAATTTCAAAATATTAAGCTAAACTTAAAAACGTAGTAAAAATAAAAACATTCAAAATCAATTAATTTAATAAATCGAAATACGAATAATTAAATACACACTCAACAACTATCAGATCTACTTCCAGCACTCGAAACAAAATAGACGTACACACTTTCGCATAAATTTAATCTGTTAAACTCACTAAAGATTTAAATGGGGAATATTTTAACTCGCTTAATGTTTCTAGAGAATAAATAAAGGCTTTATCGCCGGGTAGAGTGGCATCGAGTACTCTTACTTGTGCTAATAGAAGGCAGCTAATAAACTGTCCTGGATTCTTGTCTGCAAGCCGATCTCTTTGTTGTTACTTTGTAGTTATTTATTACGTGATAAGTGAGTGTTTTATTACATAAAGTTTTGATTTCTATTTTCACATATTGAATAGGTACAACCCCAGTGTATTTAAATTGGTGTCGGTGAAAATTCATAGTTTTCGTTAGAAGGGTACTGTTAGGTATAACCTTCACCCCATAGAAGAATGGTATCAGACACAGTGCATATGTATGAAGACGCACTAGCCAAAAGCCTATGCCATCGTATAGTGCCATCGAGTCATAGACATAAATCTATCTAGATAACACAAGTCCCTCCATCTGTATGAAAACCAAGCGTGTCACTTTTTCACAAACAACTTAAAAATAAATTTACTTACCAATGAAAGGAAATATTTCCAATGCCACTGCCAACTTTTTCTATACAGTCTTTCTTTACAGCTAAATATGGCATAAAAGACATTTTTCTATATTTCGGTGCATTTCCGGTGCCGATAGTGCGAAATGAAAGCTCAAATTACGATCATTTATCGTAATTTTACTCCGCTTTTTGGCACACGAAGTACATACAATCGCGTCTTCTAGTTAGATTTATATCTGTGCACTGAATTCTCTTAGTTGTGCTTATTAACCTAAGATCCCACTTCAAAAATCTGCAGATATATTTGTTTTTGAACTGAATTTTCATGAACGATACTTGAGAGATGTTAGAATAGATTGCTGTAGGTTTGCCTGAAAATATATAGCCGCAAAAGGACTTACCTTCAGATTTTTGCAGTGGGATCTCAGACTATAATAGAAGGCTGCTTATAACCTGTCCTGGATTCTTATCTCAATCCGATCTCTTTGTTGTTTACTTTGTAGTCATTTATTACGTGATATGTGATTGTTTTATTCAAAAACAAAAAAGGGTAAAATTTTGATTGCTATTCTACAGTTCTGAATACGAACCCTGAGAATTTTGAAGTTTTCGACATAGGTCACAGAGTAAGCACACTGAAGCGGCAATGCCAGCTATGTTAGCCGTAAAACCGACATGCGTTGGGTGTTCTTGAGTGGTGACGGCGAACTGGCAATCTTAAGGTAGAACGCACTCAGGCTCGGTGGAATGACAATCTTCGCAGCGTGGTTGACAGCAGCAAATGGCGTGCATTTGGAGAGGACTATGTCGGCTGGCAGCACTGGACTGCTGTAGGCTGATGATGTTGATAATGAACACGACCCCTGTGGATTTACGTTGGTGTTTTGTAACGTAATTAATATGCATAGTTTTAATTTATTGAGGACAACCGACCCTACAGAAGAATTATATTAGTAACAGTTCCTATGAATGAAGACGAACTAGCCACAAGCCGTTGCCGAAAAAGTCTTCATCACGAGTTTTTTTACTTGTGCTAATATAGTGCTGTTAATAAACTGTCCTGGATCCTTGTATTAAGCCGATCTTTTTGTTGTTTACTTTGCAGTTATCTATTACGCAATAAGTGAGTGTTTTGTTCAAAACGCTGCAGTGAAAAGTATTGATTGCTATTTTGGAGTTCTGAATAAGACTTCTGTGAATTTAAGTTGTTACGTGTTGAAGATGTATAGTTTTAATTTGTAGATCCCAAACACGGTGCCAGTGTGGGGTGCATATCCTGTGAAGGGGTTCACAGGATATGCTCCACATACTTTCCAACATGCACAGCCAACTGCACCTTCCACGACTTGAACAAGGCCAACGACAGATCTATCCAGGTGGCCAACATTTGCTTCGAATCAACACGTAAAGAAGAAGTTTGTTGCGGACTAGTATAACTTTCTACTCTATATATTATATAGATATCCGTTACAGTTTCTATCTGTGAAGATGCGCTAGCCACGAGACATTTCCAAATTAGCATGGTATATAATACCAATCTGTTACTGTTGGGGCATCGGGATATATGGCAAAAGCCTCAGCCTTCTGATACAGAGAAGGCACGAGCATTAAGCATTGAGCATTGAGCTTTCTTTAAGTCCAGCAACCTTATTGCGTAAGCGAATTCGGCAAAGCAAGGGGCAAAGAGTATGAACAATCGACCTAGAAGGAAATCCACATTACGTCTTTCATCTCGCATGTCTTGCCTTTTGCCTTTCCAAAATCACTTACTAAGCGTAAGTGATTTTGGAAGAGAGGTGAGAAGACAGGTTTTCTCACGATGTTTTCCTTCACCGTTGTCAGCGATATCATTTCACACTAATAATATTATGAATGCGAAAGTTTGTGAGTGTGTAAATGTGTTTGTTACTCTTTCACGCAAAAACTACAGAACGGATCTGGTTGAAATTTTTTAAAGATATAGATTATAGTCTGAAATAGCATATAAGATACTTTTTATCCTAGGCATATGTTGCCTCGGGGTTATTTTCGACTTTCACAATGACGAAGCCGCTGGCAGAAGCTAGGTAATCTTAGATAAATCAAAAAATTACATATTATGAATTGAAAAAATCACAAATCGTATAAAAACTATACCGTCCAGCATCGGACCTAAAACCATTTAGACTCACCGTAATAAGCTCGAACAAGTTTTAGGTTCCACAAACTTGAACAATTCAAACGTCTTAGTTCTCGTACAAATTGAGAAGGAAGGACGCTTGAGTGATCGCAGTGGTCTAAACGTTTCAAAAGGGTCAGAATGTTGAACAAGATGTTGAGTTGTTACGAGTACCATGTAGGAAATATTTGGTTTTCACATTCACCTACATTTGGAGCGTGGATCAGTCTCTAATGTTCTACAAATAGTTTATTTTTCTTTGTAATTTGATGTTTGTTTTAATGTCTAGACAGTTGAAGTTTGCAGTTACGAAAAAAACTATTAGATTAGCAGTCTCTGAAGCCCTCTATATTTAAAGAGCATGAGATTCTAAAAATCGTCTGTTATTGTCGTACTAGTAAATCGGAATCGGTATCGTGGCCCATCTTGGGCATCAACACACGATTCGGTATGTAAAGTAAAAATTAACCCATGCCGACTCCAAAACCATTTCGAGTGTTTAGTTATGTAACCCTTATTTTTCTATTTTAAGAGCGTATTTATTTTCACAAACAATTCTTAAAATTACTTGATTTTAACTTGCCCTCTACATGACGTCATATAGTATCCTATAAAGGAAACTTTTTTCAGTTTCTCTGTAATGAAATAATTAAGGCGCACTTGCACGAAAAACCCAACCCGATTCAATATTGTCAATTTAACCTCGCGCTAGCAACCAACTCCGAGTTAAGTCTTTCGTGCAAATGGGCCGTTGTTTTGTACGTGTCAAGCGTCAATGTCAACGTCAAGTCCTATGCAATTCAGACTACTTCATGACGTCAGCACGACCAAAACTTTAAAAAAATATAAAAAAACACTACAAAGCGAAAAATAACATTCTTTTCCGAAGTCGGTGTCTTCGGTAAATATTGTTTTCAGTTTTTCGATACCGACTTCGGAAAAGAAAGTTATTTTTTGCTTTGTAGTGTTTTGTTTTGAAAGTCGGTTTGATTTTTTTGTTAAAAAGCTTTTTATTTATCTCTTTTTAGTTTTCTTAGAAACCTCCAATTACCATGAAAATCATTTATAGCTCAAGCAAAACTCATGGAGATTCCAATAAGCCCAAACATGGCTAGGATACATTGTTTTATTTCGGAGTTCCAGTGCCTACCTTCCGGCTTCATCATCAAATCAGTTCGATAATACCATTTTCATCAGTACCTTTTATTTGTAAGTATTTGCTTCATCATAGTCGGCTAACTATTCGATACAATATATCTTATACCCGTGACATACTTAGCATTAAGGAGTTGCAGTGGCCATCTGTGGTCTTCTTCGTCAGTTTCACTTCACCAAATGATACTGTCTGAGTGCAAATAATTGCATTGTAGATGAAAATACCAAATTCGCGAAATGTATGACTATAATATTTGAGGAGTTCCCTCGATTTCTCCAGGATCCCATCATCGATCCTGACTCGGTGACTATGGGACCACCTGGGAAGTAAACTCTTTCAAACAAAAGAAGAATTTTTCAGATCGGTCCAGGCGTCTTTGAGTATTCGGGGAAAATACATTAAAAAAAAGATTCCGACGAATTGATAATCTCCTTCTGTTTTTGAAGTCGGTTACAAATAACTAAAGCTTGGAAAAACAAAATATTGAAATAAGTTGCTTAAAAAAAACTAAATCTATAAATTAAAAATATAAAAAAATACCTGAAAAAACTTAACATACCGAATTGCCCCACGTTTTGGTCCCGTCTTGGGCGTCAAAATGCTGGGGGCGCGTCTCAATTTAGGCGGCAAAACCGTGACGAAGTTTGTAAAGTGCGCGAAAGAATTAAACGACGATTTTAGAACATGAGTACTAAGAATGCGAAAGAGCAGTGAATTCAAGGATATAATACTAGTAATAACCATGCACGAGTAATTTTCATTCACTTTTTACCGTGATAATTCTCTGTAAAAGTAAAAGGTTTTGAAACTGAAAATGAGTGAAATGATGAGCATCCCGGAGGTAACTGCAAATTAACACTACTGCTTAGTATGAACTCATCCATCATCAAGCATTCAACCTACTCATAACTGAGTACCCACCATCTAATTTATACGCCTTCATTATTACCAACAGCCCTTTGCCCAACGAAAAGGTAATAATAAGCTATTACGCGTCTCACTGTGTTGATTATCGCGGTTCATATAATTCAAACGGGCTATTAATTTGGCCTGCAGTGTATGGGCGACGATTACGCTCGGCCTGGTGTGTATTGTGCTTGTGATGTAATAGCAATTGACTTGATTTAAGTTTGTTTTCGAATCTACTTCTGTATTATTCTGGAGCGAGTTTGTCATTTGATTCTGTTTACTTCATTTTGCACTGAAATAAACTTATTAATGATCTATCCGTTCAAGACAATAAAGTTGTTAAGGATATCAATTGGTTTATTTTCTCAAATTAGTTTCTAGATTAAATCGTTAAACTTATATCAGGTCATAACATCTTAGGCCAGGAACTGATGATGGGATGCTGGAGAAATCGAGGGAACTCCTCGAATATTATAGGCATACATATAGCGATTCTGGTATTTTCATCAACAATGCAATCATTTGCAAGCAGAAAGTATCATTTGATGAAGTGGAACTGATGAAGAAGACCACAGATGGCCACTGGAACTCCTTAATGATAAGTAATGTCACGAGTATAAGATATCTCCAATATTTAACCGACTATGATGAAGCAAATACTTGTAAATAAATCGTATTGATGAAAATGGTACCATCGAACTGATCTGATGATGAAAACGGAAGGTAGGCACTGGAACTCTGAAATAAAACAATGTATCCTAGCCATGTTTGGACTTATTGATATCGCCATGAGATTTACAAATGATTTTCATGGTAAATGGAGGTACCTAACAAAACTAAAAAGAGATAAATGAAAAACTTTTAACAAAAATATCAAACCAACTTCCAAAACAAAACACTTCAAAGCGAAAAAATAACTTTCTTTCCCGAAGTCAGTTTAATAAGGATACCAACTTCGGAAAAGAAAGTTATTTTTCACTTTGTAGTGTTTTTTTTATATATTTTTTAAAGTTTTGGTCGTGCTGATGTCATTAAGTAGTGTGAATTGCAGAGGACTTGACGTTGATATTGACGCTTGACACGTACAAAATAACGGCCCACGTTGATAGCTAGCTCGAGGTTAAATTGACAATATTTTAGGCACTGGAATGATAAAACAATGTATCCTAGTCGTGTTTGGGTTTATATTGGAATCGTCATAAGATGAACTATGGCTATAAATATATTTCATGATAATTAGAGGTCCCTATCAAAACTAAATGTGTATTTTTCCATGCCTGTCCTATGGGTGCCAAACATAAGCACTAATTGAGAAACTGACTAACTTAAAATCCTATACCAAAACGGAATGGAAAGAAGCGTAATAGAAGTTAAGAGAAGAGACAAAGTGAGATTACAAGACATAAAGAGCATAACATACGATTTATAGACATACATACCGTCTTCAAAAGCCTGGAATGGAGAGGAACAGGACACATGTTAAGAGAAGGAAAAGAGAAGTGGACGAAACTAGTAACAGAATGGTACCCGCAAGATACTCGTAGCAAAAAAAAGAAAGGGATTAAACGCTGGGAAGACGATATGAAAAACTAGCACTAGCGCACTGCAAAAGACTGTACAAAATGGAAGGCTTTAGAGGAGGCCTTTGTCGAAGGAAAAGCTGTAATATGGAAACCGGTTGCCGATACAACTAGCTTAATATTGTGGTAACAGAATTACGATTTTTTTTTTGTAACACTATCAATGTTAAAGTACAGCAATAAAGGCTTATTTTATTTTATAATATTATCGAAACTAAAAAGAGACAAATAAAAAACTTTGTACTCGTAACAAAAAAATTACACCGACATGCGACATCCAAAACAAAACACTTCAAAGCGAAAAATAACTTTCTTTTCCGAAGACGGTGTCAAAAACGGACAACAATAGGTACCAAAGACTCCGAATTCGGCAAAGAATAATTTTCTTTATTTTTCGCTTTGTAGTGTTTTGTTTTGGAAGTCGGTTTGATTTTGTGTTAAAAGTTTTTTTTTTTATGGTAGCATCAGTCCAAGACTGCAAGCCAAGAGGTACGTAAGGTGTTAGCTTTATTCTTTAATTAAATATCTTTGCATATCTGGTGCATCATTTAGACCTTTTTTGTAGCGGCACCAGTCCAAGACTGCAAGCCACAGGGTTATCGTGTTACTGGCTTGTGGAAGTCGAATAGGCATGCATCCGGTTGGACTAGTAGCTGACCGCAACATAGTTAAAAATATTTAAAAATAACAAAAATTCCGACTGCTTAAAAGCGAACTAAAAAGACGTAAACAAGAAGATTTTTTTTTTACAACTTTTTTGTTTTTTTTTTTAGAATTAGGTACATTTAAACATATAAGTATTATATATTTTTGTAATCACCTTTTAAAACCTTTTATTTTAATACCCCATACGATGGGTTCGGAAGAAAAAAAAAATTGGGCCCCCACAATATTGCGCCCAAAATCCGCAATTTTACTATTTTCCAATTTTAATGTAGCCAGTGTCACTCACAGGGTCAAGACGTATCGACTGACGTAAGAATCATCAAAATCGGCCAACGCGTTTGGTCTCTAGAACGCCACATAGGAAGAAACATACATACATACAGAGACTGATAAACACATTCCTTCATTTTTTACCCTACTTCGGCAGTCGGGTAAAAAATGCTAGGTAGATTATTTTTTTGTAGTCGCTGTAAAAGATGACTGCTCTACTTACAAAAACTAAATCAACTTACAAACTGACTTACATAAAGACTTGTAGTCCAACTTATCCCAAAAACGTATCCACCCAAGACAATAAACAAGTGTCCCCCACTACATCGTCAACGTTAATATCTCAGTAGAGGTGACAGATGACGCCTTTATGAGCATTCCTTGGGGACAGTGGCCGACACTGATTTATAACTTGATCACATCACAAATCTTCGCGGTATATAGAGCAGGTTATGGACTGTGGTAAAATGTAGCTTCTGAGCTAAAGGGGGTTCAGCTGACTCCTATTTTGATATATCACGTCAGGGAATTAGGATCACTTAAGTATTTTGTTATTGGGATGAAAATTTCCGTCAGTGTAATCTTGATATGAAAATGCTTCTTAGACAGAAATTGCATATTTTGGTTTAAGCAACAATATTTAATGTAAATGATATTTGATTTGCAAATTGGTAAAATTAACACTTTTACGCGTTAATCTTTTTTGACAATTTAAACTAGATAAAACCGATGTTTCTCAGCTGATTATTCGGAGAAGAAGTATCTAAAGAAACTCAGAGATCAAAGTCTCTTTTTCAAATAACACACACACAATACACTCCGTAATTACACATTACACTCCGTAATTGGTCAAATCTTAGAGAACCAGGTAATGATTTAGGTAGATTCATAGAATTTGTCATTTTGCAATTCATAAGTTAAAATAGTAAATTAGTTATCCCATTAAGCGTCTAATTACAGAGACAATAGAAAAACAAAAGCTTACGCACACATGGTGTGCGAACGTCAAATCAAATCAAATCAAATCGTGTCGGGGGTTTAGTTTGACTAAAGTTTATTTTCTCAAACACATATTACAACTAGTCAGCCAGTTACGTAATGCTATAGTATAGTGTGATGCCCTTGAAAGGGGTCAGTAACATTCTTTGGGGACACTGTCTGCCAAAGATTTATTGTTTGATCGCATCACAAATCTTCTCGGTATATAGAGTAGGATATGGAGTGTGATAAAATGTAGCTTCTCGGTGACGTAAGCTTTTGGATTGAGAGGGAGTTGACTATATTTATTACTAGCTTCTGCCAACGGCTTCGCCCGCGCGCTATTCGGAAATCTCAGGACAACTTACAACAAAGTATCCATCTACTAGAAAGTCCAATCTATACTTAAATAAAAACATCAAAATCGGTGCAGTAGTTAAAGCGTGAACAAGTAACAAAGAAATATATAAACAGGGTGTTCTTCTCTTTCATAATATTAGTTTGGATTTTGCGCAATATTTATCATCATCAAATTAAGAAAGAGAATTTGAAGGTACGAGTACTAGAATATTTTTGAGATAAGCCCGCTATTTACTGTTTAGACATCTTTACGTCAAGGTTAGATACTAATAATAAATCGTAATTAAACACAATACCAAAGAAATGAGTCTTTGAAAGAAGTCTTTGAAAGGTTTCTTTGAATGAAACAAAAAAAACTGTTAACCATCTACTTTAAATATAAAACTTTATTGGAAACAATGAATATCATACATAAAAAGACACAATATAACAGAAATATCCTCTGCCCAAAATACGAATATCGAGAAAGGAAATAATTACAATAATTAAGTCAACATGTACAGAACAAATATCGTTACTTCGTTTTCCTGGTCCGAATCAATTTTCCTCATAAGTGGGCAGAAAATTGGACAATATAAGTTGTAACGAACTTTTACCTTGTAGCATTTAGTTACTTGTAACAACTTTCTGACCTTAGTCAGGGAATATCTCTAAAGATATCTTTCCTATAGAGGAAAAGGAAATATTTTTAGAACCTTACAAGATAATAAAAATAAACATTGGCCGTCCTCAACCTTATGACCTACATGAATATAAAACATAGAATATGTTTAAGGTGAGTGGAGGTAAGATGGAATGGTTTTTTGATTAGATAAGCAGTGTTGATTTGAAACTTTTGTGAAATAAAATTCATATAAAATAAATAAAATGGTGTTTTGGCAAGTATTATTTGTATCATGCAAACATATTTTTTTAAATGTTATAATATATTTAGGAAACCTGGTTTGTTACCGTTACCGTCACTTGACATTTACGAAGTATGTATGTTTGTAATGAAAAATAAACAATTATTTAAGACTGCAAATGATGTGAATCCTTGGAGTAGACGAGATCCCTTTAGTTTAGTGTTGAATGATTTACCTAGGTTGGCCAAGTACAATAAAAACTGCCTAGCAATGTGTGTGCGCATTTATACGAGTAATAAAATAAAGAGGCATTTTAAAACATTAAACACAGAATTGTTTAAAACTAAACTTTATAAATGGTTGCTTGAACATAGTTTTTATAGCATAAAAGAATTTATAGATAAAAATTGTGATGTTTTAAATAGTTAATAGTTGATGCCTCCTAACCTGTTTGCCTGTCTTTGAAATTTTGCATGCTTTGTTCTATCCTAGCTAAACATGTTTGTGCAATATAAACTTATATATAACACCATTGCATACCATGTTTTACGCAAATAAATATTTTTTATTAATATTATTACAAAGGTTATTAAAAATGAGATTGAGAAAATAATATGCGGTTAAGATAAATGGTAAGATTGAAATAGTGACTAGAATAGTATTCATGCTAGAGAGTGACTAGTATAACCTTTAAGCATGAGTAGTGATTAATAAACCTTCTGCTCTGAAAACCTAAATAGTTTGAAATCCAAAATAACTTGGCCCGTTTGTATCTTACCCCACTCACTTCATCACCATCTTACATGATCGATCAAGACGCTTCTTATTTCGAAAATTTAAGTTTAGGTTTATACCGGAGAAAAAGTTTTTATTGAATATTATCATCCCCTAAACTGATGCAGGAAGCCAAATCAGACTCAGAACAATATTAATCCAACACAAAATACACAATTAATTAAACCACCCCAAGCACCACACACAAAAAGGTGAATCATAGACGATATCATGGCAATTGAACCGAATAAGGCAGCGTGGAGGTAGGATGCAGGCACATAGCAACGACGACGGTGGGTGACCGCCCGCCGCCGACGATTTCCCATAGGACGGCCATTTAATTACGTTCCCAGACGTTCGGCTCCGCTTTTGTTTAAAGAATCATTTAATTTTTTTTCCCGGCAACACGGGAATAGTGAGGTTCCGAGCGTTATTGTTTTGTTCTGATGTGCAATTGTTTCGACGTGATTTCCGAGAACGAACGGAAATGTTTTTGATAAAAGTATTTTGTAAGTGTTTTGTTTCTTGAGAAAATTCGTAATTGTCTGCTCAATTGCTTATTATTATTTGTTAAAGTCTGCTCCACAAAATATTAGAGCCTGACAATAATCAACTAGATTATTTTAAATCCGTATGTTTTAGGCTTAAAGTTTGCACTTTGCGGCCAAAGTGCAAACGAGTCTTCGGCAAATCTTTTTCATCAGATTGATAAATAGAAAACTTTCTATTATGGACTTGCAGGTACACCATATATGTTAAATGTAGAAAAAAATTCATATGATGACACAATATTTATTTATTTAAATTTCATATACAATGGTGATATAAAGGCGGACTTAATGCAGTAACGCATTCTCTACCAGTCAACCTTTAGGTTAAAAAGGATACTAGTTGGTCTTACCACAAAAAAACGATAATTCAAAGATATCTTTTGGATAAACGAGAGACAATAAGACTCATCAAGGAACATTACTTGTCGCTGTAATCGTACTCTTAGTTTTTGACTGACTTTGTCTATGATTGTCATATGTCATTTATTTTCACGACTTATATATTAAATGTGTATGTATTTATGTATCTATTATATAGCATATAGCATATATATATATATATATATATTTCTCTTTTTGTGATTTTATTAAGTATTATTGTACCATTGTATTCATTGTCAGTATTGTTGCACCCCTGACAATCCCATGTCATGTCCAGGCAATCACTGTCCATTTCAGGTCGCCTGGAAGAGATCGCGGAATGCGATAAGGCCGCCCGTTGTATATTTTTTAATTTTTAGTTTCTTGTATTTTGTATTTTCTGGTGTACAATAAAGCATATATATTATGAGACAAAACTGCTGGTTAACTTTGACGTTCTTTTTAAACGACTTTAAAAAAAGAAGAAGGTTCTCAATTCAACGGAATCTTTTTTTTGTTGTGTGTTTTCCCTGATTACTCAAAGACGCCTGGATCGATTTGACAAATTCTTCTTTTTTTTTGAAAGGGTATACTTTTCAGATGGTTCCATGGTAATCAGGTCAGGATCTGATAATGGGATCCTGAAGAAATCCAGGGATTACCTTAAATATTTTAGGCATGTCCCCACTGTTCCACGATTTTGGTATTTTCATCAACAATGCAATGATTTGCACTCAAAAAGTATCATTTGATGATCCACTTCACTGATGAAGAAGACCACAGATGGCCACTGGAACTACTTAATGCTAAGTGTGTCACGGGTATAAGATATATCGAATAGTTAACCGACTACGATGAAGCAAATATAAATAAATGGTAATGATTAAAATGGTATATACCATTGAACTGATTTGATGATGAAGTATGAAGCCGGAAGGTAAAGCGAAAAACGGAAAACAATAGGTACCATAGACACCGACTTCAGAAAAGAAAGTAATTTTTCGCTTTGTAGTGTTTTGTTTTGGGAGTCAGTTCGATTTTTTTGTTAATAAGTTTTTGTAAAATTACTGTTTAACGTATACACGTCTGTTTTTCAAGGGTTTAGAAGAGGTGCACCTACAGTACATCCAAATTTTGTATGTTATGTTTAAATACAGTTCATTAGCCTCAAATCGTCAGAACACAACAAACAAGCGAAATGGTCACTGCTCTTTACTTCTCAGTATCATGACATAAACAAAAGCTGGAATTATTTAACAAAATTCGTCATAACATAGCAAAAACATTTTTCCGTATAGAATATCGTCGGTTCACCACATAATAGGGGGACTAATGTGAAATTGGAAGGATTACTACAATACGTGGTCGGCTGGTATGTACGTAAACGATCCTGTTCGTGTAATGAATTTAAATTAATATATCAATCAGTACAAATGTTTGGTATGCCGCAAATAACATGGCTGTTCCGAAATTATTGCTTTTATGTCGAAAATATTGTGATTGAAATTCTGTGGACTTTGTTAAGGTTTAACCAATTTTGGGACATTTTGTTTTGTTCTCGTTTATTTTCTCAAATGATGTTGTAAAAGCCTCTCGTCTGTTCTCTATACCAAAATCAACGTGTCTTAGTGTAAAATATCTTCCCTAAGTGATTAAAGTGACCATAATGTTTGATACAAAAATTTGAAAAGGATATACCTATTCTTTTCCTGCTTATAACTCATGAGTACGTTAGTAAATATTCTTATCTATGCTCATGAGATTCTTTTGCGAGATTTCTACATACCCAATTTCTGAATATTTATCTTTTAATCAAAAATCTAGTGATATGAAAAAAACGTGACGGTTGACATGATGGTGACATGAAACAAGAATCACACATTTTGCCAAAGCTTTTTAAAAAATTCGATTTCATTCAAAAGCCTCTATCTACATGGCACATTTCTCACGTTAAGAATATTTAAAAGCCAAAAAAGAAAGAGCAAAATAAGCCCGTTCACATCCGTTTACATCACCTCTGAAGTCCCTCCAAATGTACTATTTAACATGAGCCCTAAGTGTATTATTTAATTTATACAATTGAGGCACGCACCTTTTAATGCTGGGTACAGTCCAAACGAACGAGAGAAAATTGTCGATGGACACCGCACAATGGCAAAAACACACACTCGTTCGCCTTTATTCGTTTGGTCTATTCCGGTATTAGGAGGTGCGTGCTAAAGGGAGAATGAGCGTACCGGCGGTGCCTATTGGCGATTCCTATTCGTTGACGTTCAAATCAAATAAAAATGTTTATTTGCCAGAAAATTATACATTGTTCACAAGGAAAGATCTAATAGCTTTAAAGTCACTATATTCTGTCTGCAAGCAAGCTCGTTCGCTTCATTGATACCGGCAGAAGTTGAGCGATCATGCGGTGTTCATCGGCGAGTCCCATCCGATCTCTCGTTCGCTTAGTCTGTATCCAGCATTAGTCAAATGAATTAAAGCACGCCATTCACTGTCAGACTGACGGTGGCAGAGTGACGATTGTTGAGCTTGAAGTGTATTAAAATTCCTTCGTTTCGGAATTAGAATCGCGATCTGGGAGCTAAAATTTGATAATAGGAGAATAATATTGTTTTAGTATCTACCTATTAGTAGGTAAAATATTAGTAGGTGATGTGTAGGTTTACTTATTTACTGTAGCGATGTTTGGAAATTTATCAACTGACTTATAATAGTGTGGGTACGGTGACCTCGCGATTAATCAGTCATATTCCTTATTTTTTGTGATGCGTTAACTTGATGACATATGGAAATATGATTAAAAAATATTACAGAGTTTCAAGAGAGAGAACACCATTGTGTAGTAGGTAAAATATTAGTAGGTGATGTGTAGGTTTACTTATTTACTGTAGCGATGTTTGGAAATTTATCAACTGACTTATAATAGTGTGGGTACGGTGACCTCGCGATTAATCAGTCATATTCCTTATTTTTTGTGATGCGTTAACTTGATGACATATGGAAATATGATTAAAAAATATTACAGAGTTTCAAGAGAGAGAACACCATTGAATTTCCATGAGAGAATACACACAGGTGATCGGAGGAAAGTTTGCAATGAATGCGGACAAGCGTTTGTGCAGAAAGCGATCGACCCAATATCTGGGGGCACGGGTTTTCTCGAAGCGCTTCGTTGTTTTTTTGAACCCTCATAACTTGTTTTCGGATTATAATACAAAATTCTCTGGATATAGTGTCAATAGTAGACTTATTAAACATATGAAGTTTCAACTGCATAGCTTTTATACTTTAAATTTGATTGACATCTAAAAAACGCCGACATCGTCACTGATTGACTCACTCACTCACTCACTCAATAGTGATCATGAAATTCTTAGGGTTCATCCTGAAGTCCTAATGAAAGGATGGAAACAATTAATAAAATGTTGTCTTAAGCAATTTACAAAAAGAAGTGAAATCCCACCAAAAACATTTTCTTGTAAAATGTCGCCAAGACGAGCACGCACTGTCAAAAACTTTTTTTTTGACAGTGCGTGTCATAATAGTCTAGTCTTAGCAATATTTTACATGAAAAAACTTTTTTACAAAAATTACAACCGACGTCTTCCAATTTCGGAAGTCGGTGTTTCTGTTTTCGTTTCTTCGTTTTTTGACACCGACTTCCGAAATTGAAGTTTTTTTCACTTTGTAGTGTTTTGTTTGGAAGTCGGTTGTAATTTTTGTAAAAAAGTTTTTATTTTTCACTTTTTAGTTGTGGTACATTATGGACCAGTTCTATAGGCTAGGTAACTACGCGTATAGTGCCCAAAGTGAAGCTAGAATAGATTAACCCAATAACATGAAACTTAAACAAAACCGGTGCAATGAGAGTATACCAGGGTGAACTGCTCACACCTACGTACCCCTTTAGAGCGTACCAGTGTGATATTATGTTATGAAATGGTGTAAACAATAAACAGACATGCGATTGGATCTATCCCGAGTGATTTGCCGTCATTTATTGAAGAGTTCTTATGTATTTCTCCAAAGTTCTTCATCAGATATTGATGAAAATTAAATGGGACCACATCAAGCACCAGCTTTCAAATAAAAAAAGAATCATCAAAATCGGTTCACCCAATAAAAAGTTCTGAGGTAACAAACAGAAAAAAAAAATACAATCGAATTGATAACCTCCTCCTTTTTGCGAAGTCGGTTAAAAATGTTTTGGTGGGTTAAGTTAATCAAAAAACCCTATTTAACTTAAATAAGGAAATTCACCTCTTAGAATCACTCATATCATGTTAAGCTGTCTTACCTTCCTCTGCTAAAACTCCCATCGTTTCAACCCATCTGATTGGATTAGGAAGCAATAATGTTTATGTATTATTGGCCCTTAAGAGATAGGGCAATAATAAATATACATTGGGGTTAAGTTCGCCAGTTTACCCCATACCCTCATAGATGGACTGTCAATAATCTTTAAGATGTTTTAGCAATTTCTTTTACACTTTGTTGAAGCAATAAATTCTTTAGCTGCGATGAGCGATTTTTGTGAGGGTCAAAACTTACAGATTAGCGGCACCGATATGCTAATGTGACGTGCTACGCCAGTTTTAATTTCTGTCGGCAGTCCCTATGTTTGCCTATTTTTTTAAGACCTTGCTTCTCGGTCTTGAGGTCCTGGATTCAAATCCGGGCAAGTACCAATGTGGCTTTTTCAAATTCATATGTACTTTCTAAGATTATGTTGGACATCACAGGCAACGGTGAAGGAAAACATCGTGTGGAAACCTAGACTTTTATAGTTAACGTAAGTGTGAAATAGCCAAGTCAGAGGCCTGTGGGGTTCCCAGAGACGGCTTAATTAACTCTGACACCAGAAGTGGCCACATCTGCACACGAAAAGAAGAAGTTCAACTTTTATTATTTCTTTACCAATATTATAAAGAGGAAAGATTTTTTTGTATGTTTGTTGGTACCCGAATAGGCGCCGAAACTACTAAACAGATTTCACTTATGAAAAGCTACATTATCTTCAAATAACATAGGCTGTAAAACATTTAAAAAAAAATTGAGATCCTTATGAAAATTGCAATAAGTAACCCAAAGTAGCAAAACTTGCCTATAAAATTCATTATTTACCGTGCACTGATAAAACTATTGATGATACATAAAAATTATGTACTACATGATTAAAATACTCATTATTAACAACAAAAAAGTCTGCCAGAGAATATCTCACTATCATGGTTAAGTCACAATAGCATCTTTTGTGTTCTAAAATTTAATTAGATCGCTGGTAGAAACAAAAGCTGGTTACATCCATATTTATTCAAATATAAATAGTTTAACAAATTGGCAGGTAGAGTAGGGTAAGTAGGATATGTAGGATAGGTATGTAGGGCAGGGTAGAGTAAGTAGGTATTTAGGATAAGGTAGGGTAGGTAGGTTGATCGGTAGGGCAGGTGAGTAGGTTGGTAGGAAGGTAAGGTAGATGGGTAGGTAGGTGGGTAGGTGGGTAGTTAGGGTAGGTAGGTATGGTAGGCAGGTACGTGGTAGTTAACTAGATAGCCAGTTGAAGGGAGCGAAGCCGCGGGGGTCAGCTAGTAGCATATAAAAGCCCTTCTGGAACTCCTAGGAAATTCTCATTTGCAATTTACCCGACCCGGGTGATGAATTCAAGAACACAAGCTCAGAAGTCCCGACCGTAGACCAACTAGACAATCCTATTAAAAATCAAATTTATATCATATTATTATTTCTATCTGATAATATTTTAAACACTAAAATACTATTAGCAAAATGGCAACGAACTCAAATGATTGCTTAAAACTAACAAAAATACTGAAAGGACTCCAATATGTTATTCAAAATGAAATTTTCATTTATCCATACACATTACCATATCCTAAGAAAATATGAATGCAATAACTTCACAGATCCATTTCTATTTGACTCTTTGAGTATTTATCTAACAAGCTACAAGCTGGCCAAGAAAATAGACCTGAGAGTGTAAAGAGCATTCCTATGTCTTGGAACGTGCCGGTAAAGATTACAACATTATGACATAATCTAGTTACTTGCCGTCAAACCGTCATCTACAATCACTACACGATATTATGCTTGTCTAAACGATTTGTCGACAATCAAAGATCATAAGGACAATTGACGTATTTTACGAACCGTTCGCCATCAAATCTCAGTCCCAATAATATGTCAAAACAATTCTAATCTATACTAATATATACACCGTGAAATTTAAATGGTTGTTTTCCCGCAGCGAAATGGTTTTGTCTATGTAATACAATCGTTTCGTAGTTATATAAAATATTAGAAACAAAAACTGGCATATTTAACATTGTGAAAAACTAAACTCGAAAGCGATCACGAACCAATAGTATACCGCCCGATATCTACGGCCGAACGACAGCAGGCCGTTGACCCGGGTGCTAGGTCACCGTCGAAAGGATTAGGTTCGAAGGCGGCTCCGTTTGATCATGTTACGCGCGGGCTAGATTATGCCGTATAATTACACGCGAGAGCTTATTTTACTTTAAACATTTAATAAATCGGTCTTTGCTTTGTCGGCTTGTGGCTCGCTCGTTTGTTTTGAGTGCAAACTTTTATGCCGTATCACCACGTGCGAGAGCTTATTTGGGTTTGACCATTTATGCATCGCTTTGCTTTGAGGGCTGCGGCGCCGGCGCGTGCGACGCCAGTATTACCTACAACAATACATGTTACGTCTAGTGTTACTATTAAAGGCCGCGAGGCCATTGACCCACGTGCTTTTCAATCAGCTGTTATCCAACATGTTATTCAAATTTGACACTAAAACGCACTTGATACTAAAACGCACTTGATGCGCACACTCGCGAATAACGTGTGGGTTATTTAATGCCCAAAAATGTTCGTTACGCTGGGTGAAAATACCAACTCGCGTAAAAGTTGATTCATCCGTCCACAAAATGTTCTTATCTTGGTTGGCGATCAACCACTGACAAAACGCAATTCTGTTCTGGGGGTCATTTTCGTGGAGAGCGTGAACACCGCGAAAATGATAAGGATGCTGTCCTTCAGAGTTGAGTAGTTTCCAGACGTGGTACTGGTTTACGCCAAACCTAGCCTCGGCTTGGCGCGTACTGCGACGCGGATCCCGTTCGAAGTACTCGATGATCTCCTCGTCGAGCGCTGGCAAAATAACGACTGGTCGACCTCTGCCCTGTGCATGTGCCGGTGCATGGAACTGTCCATGATCTAGTAGCCGCTGTGTCGCCGCTACGATCGTCCGTGGAGATGGGACTTGGGGGTTCAGAACCCCGCGAAGACGGAGCGACTCCAAGTGTTGCCGCTCTGCGTAAAGTCGCCGGGCAGCATGGGAGTCATAATCAGCCCTAGCATACAGCTGCACCATAGCGACGTACTCCACATTGGTGTAATTGTAATGTCGATCCATTGCAGTTTACAGTGATGGCGCGTGCTGCGCGTACGACATTCGCGGGAAAACTAAGTAGGTCAGGGTCACTCACAGCCGCGCGTGCCGCACGGGTAAAATAGGCGCCGGCGGCTTCGTTTGAAATTGTTGCGCGCAGGCTAGTTTATGCCGTATCACTACACGCGAGAGCTAATTTTACTTTGAACATTTCTAAATCGGTCTTTTCTTTGTCGGTATCGCGGTGATTTTTTGTATTGTTCCGTGCAAACATTTTATGCTTTATCACTACGTGCGAGAGTTTATTTTGGTTTGACATTATTTTGTGCATCGGTTTTCTTTGTAGGTGGTGACACGAGTAGTACGTAGTACCTACAAGTTACGTCTAGAGTTACTATTGTTACTCACTTTTTCGAGTTGATGAATATTTTTTTAATTATTTTAAAACAGAAACATCGTTATTTATTTACTTTAACTCTATACTTCGAAAGTACTCCTTAAGGCAAGTCGTTCTGCCGCGGGAAAACAACCAATTAAATTTCAGGGTGTATAATATTATAAAGTTGAAGAGTTTGTTTGTTTGTTTGAACGCGCTAATCTCATGAACTACTGGTTGGAATTGAAAAATTCTTTTTGTGTTGTATAGTCTATTTATCGAGAAAGATTATAGGATATAACATCACGCTACGACCAATAGGAGCGGAGCACAAATGAAAAATGTTGCTAAAACGGGCAAAATTATTCCTTTTTGAGAGCTTCCGTTGCGTGCGCTGCGCAAGCGGTTAAAGTTTCGCAAAAATCATGTATGTAGTGTAGGTAGGGTAAATCGTTAGGTAGGTAGCCCGTTGACGGGAGCGAAGCCGATTGGGACAGCTAGTTTTCTTATATTCACAAGTTTTTGAAAATGATTGCATCGAGACAATATTATAAATACAGCTTGACTTTAGAATGTTTTAACGTTTAAACGTTAAATTAAGTTAACGGCAGTAATCAAATATGATAATGTCACAAACTTAATGATTCCGTCTAGATAAACAACATTTGTTTAAAACTAAAGATCTTTCTATCAAAAAATCCTCACAGTTTCGCCACCCAATTCAGAACAATCAGAGAAAATACTTGCGCTCTATAAACCATTAATACTCAGTGTTGTTCGACCAGTGTGAGGCTTAGTAGAAACGCAAGCAAGTCCGAACAGATATTTTATTTTGGGGCCCTATATATGGGTCTTATTCCACTGTAAGACCGGACTAAAGCAGAAATGTAAATAAGAATATGTATGGATGATAGGACGATGGAAAAACATAGGGAAACGGCGAGGGGGTGAGTTGAAATACTCTTTATAGTAGTACTTTATTGTAAAATAAATTTTACTATCGTTTTACTAAGGAGAACAGACAAGTTTTTTAGAAGGATATTTAAGCATCTGTATTGAAATATAGATTGGATTATTATCAGTTTTGAAACGTTATGCTTGGTGATTATTATACAATATTTACTACACAACATTACATAACGTCAAATATTAATAATAAGCAAATCTGTAATGACGATATAGCGCAAATTAAAATATGATAGACGCGATGGGTCTCAATAGGAAATGGCGATAAAAATAAGAGTTCATGATATTTCTTGTCATTGTAACTATACTATCAGTGGCCATTGACCCCGTAGTACGAGTAAGCTTTAGATACACATCAAGACCGCGAAGATATTTTAATTTTTTTTTAATGTTTATTGGCTTGCGCAATACCAAATGAAGCAGTAGAAAATGGCCAGGTTATGAGTAGAAATACAGTAGTACTTTATAAATAAAGTTACCTTAATTCATATAACAATTTAAATAAAATTAGGATCCTACTGAAATAAGTTTTGGTTGCCTGTCAAGAAAGCTCAAAAACAATCTTGTTTTCATTGACGATCTTTTTAACTTAGTCGTCATATTAACAAAAGTTATCTACAAAGAAGTACCCAAATACTCATTAAAGAAAAAACAATTCAAACGATGGTTCGGTAACGAGAATAATAATTAACACAATTCACGAATTACTTCACGCTTCAGAACTGAAATAACACAAGTATTTTTTGAACATCCCGCGTGAAGATTAAATTAATTACATTCATTGTTGCGAGGGCGGGAGAGTGATACATTTCATGTTTTTCTTCCCCAAATTGTGGAAGTAATTATGTTTTCAGAAATAATGACGATGCTGGTGTAAGCCATAGAATAAAAAGATACAGAAGTCCCAAATAAAGTAACAAAATTATATTTTGACAAGTTATTAAATACAGTGATAATGGTTATAAAATCTCACATCAGTCTTGCCAAGGTGTATCGTGTTACCCAAATACTGAGTTGTGGAGATCAGATAGGCAGTCGCTCCATGTAAAAACTGGTACTCAACTGAATTCGGTAAGACTGGAAGCCGACCCCAACAATATTTGGGAAAAAAGGCTAGGCAGATGATGAATGGTTATACAATGTATCCGGACGTGTAGCAATCAAACTTTAAGGCCGTAAAATGCATTTATTTTATAGATAAAAACACCCCACATAAGGGTTTGGGACTACCCCACAATTTTTTATTGCATTTCCTAAAATTTTTCAAAAATTATGTGGCAAAAATATGCAGGGGTTTTTTTAGGCAATAACAAAATTAAAACTATTTGACTTAGAACTGTGATTCTTTTGTCAGGGAGTAGACTAACTTTATGACTAAAAAAAAAACCATAAAAGACGTAGTGGTAGTAGTGGGGGCTCCCGTTTCCGCACTTAAACTTCCATTCGGTCCGTTGTGAGTAGGGGTACTGGCCAACATAACCAGCCTAGCTCCGTCCAAAAGCACAGAAGCTTCCTGGGGGATTTACAGGCTTCACGGAGCGACCTCATAATTCCAAGGATTTCTTCACGTTGAGATGCCACGGCCTAGCATTCCAGCATAACGTGGGTGGTTGATTCTTCGGCGTTAAAACAGCCCCTGCAAAGTGGGCTGTCTGTGGCGCCTATGTTGAAAAGATATTTGTTAAGGAGGGTGTGACCCGTTATTGTCCCTATGATTATTTTTAGGTTATTTTTGCTTAGGCAGAGAACTTTTTTAGCTAGACGCGGGTATACATTTGTCCAAGCTATTTTTGACTGTCTACAGTCTGTTGCCCGTGACCATCTGTTATTATGGAGTTCTGTTGATCTCTGGCGAATCTACGCACGAAATTGCGAGGATGGCAGGGGGAGAAGTGGGTTATGGACTAGCACTAACATCTCGGAGCCCCTCTTCGCAAGTTCATTTGCGCCATCATTGCCTAAAGATCCGTTTTGCCCCCTTATCCACTGGAGGGTGATTCGATTGGATTTCGATATACTAGAGCGAGATGGCACTCAAAGATTAGTAAGTTGTTAGTTAGTTTGTTTTCTTAAGTTTTGAGCACAGCCTGACTATCAGATATGAATCTGACACCGTAGTTCTGAATGCTCAAACGCTTTACGGTTATTGCGTCTTGTGTTAAGGCGACACATTAATGATAAATGATAATGATAAATGATTTATTTCTGTAAGTAGGTTTGTACAAACACTTTTACATGTCGATCATATTTTTAAAACTAGATGAAGTCGGCGTTTCCTATCTGACTACTCTGAGAAGAAAGGCCGAAACAAACTCAGAGGTCACAGTCTCTTTTAAAGTCCAGACAAAATCTTGGTTAGATCATGTGAAGACCATGTAGACTGAAGTCTGAAATGGTCTTTTGAGGAAAGAACCAGCCAGATCGAGTGGACCTGTCCAGTCAGTGCACGCATTTGTCAATAAACGTGCAGCTCAACTCAGAAATAAAGGAGCTCAACGATTCGACGAACAATACCAAAGAAAGGACATTCGGGTAGGCCGCATAAACTACTCAAACTGCCAGACCATGATTAAAACTAACTTAGATAAATTAAAATTAAAAACAAACAAAAAGTATGATCCACATAGTCTTCACATTCACAAAAATTAAGAAAAAAAAAAAAAGAACTTAAAATAAAATAATATAATACTTTAAAAAGTAAATATTCTTGTCATTGCAAGAAAACAAAAAAAGAAAAAAAAAAAGAAAATTCATGGTGCAAAATATTAAAAAAAATCAAAATTAATTGGAGCAGCTCAATCCCAAGCCTGTTTGTCCTCAACGTAATCTTTAATTGTATAAAACGCTTTCTGGCACAACTTACGTTTAATGAATGTTTTGAATTTATTAAGACTTAGATCTTGTACGTGGCTTGGAAGCTTATTATAAAAGCGCACACATTGACATCTAAACGAGCCACCTATTTTCGTGAGCCTTGTTGCAGGTACTACAAATTTGTGTTTGTTCCTAGTATTCACATTGAAAGATCAAACTGTGTGTGCCTAGCGGTATGTGAAAGTTAATGTTGAGGTCAAGGGAGTGTACGTCAGCGCCTGAACCGTTTTGTGTTTTTGAGCCATCTGTCTAGATCCGTACTTCATTGGCTCCTGACTGATCCCTTTCTTCCTCAGTCGTTTGTATGTTAGAGTTTTAGTTTGAACATATGTTGTTTTTGTGTTCTGTCACACGGGGCAGTGATGAGGGGTTGATATTCAACCGGTCCAGGATTTTATCGTGTGGACTGGTGCGGTTTTTGCCCCATAGCCTATATACATCCGCCTTATGGCAGCTAGCGCCGCCTCTTGCTATATGTAAAGATCAAGGAGAGTTATTTGTAGGGCTGACTTACCACCCGTAAAGGACGTGTGTTTATCCCTAAAAATTTTGCAGAATTTTAGGAAATGCAATAAATCTTGTGAAATTACGTTTAAATTTGTCTTTTATGGCTCAATACAAAAAGATCTTATCTTTTGAGTATTAGATGAATATTTTTTTTTGGATTTGCTATGCTATGGCCGTAAAAATAACTTTAAATGTACGCCTCTGTGAGACCTAGGACCCAAGTTATGGATGTTAGACTATGTGGATATCGTAATAAGTAAGTCAGGTACTAAAATTATGCTATCTTTAGGGTTTTTCTATCGATGAAATTAACTGTATTTTAAGGCGCAGTTTTATTACTACAAGTCCGGACGTATTGTACATGGCTTTAATTATCATTATTGACAGCTTTGTTCCACCGACTGCTAGGTAAATAGGTGTATACTGTATGTGTATATCCTCCATGTGCATTTCTTTATTAAGGACTTATTTCGAGTTTTTTAACGTGTGTACTCGATCGCATTAACGTTCTCTTATTTCAAATTGTTTAAAAAAGCGGTTTTCAATACATTTACAATACAAATTGATGGTTACGTTAAGGCTTATAATAATTCCCCAATGTTAACACAGTACTGGCCGTGAGCCCTGTTTCACAAATAATGTTCATGAATCAATAATACTTTTTTTCCAAACCTTTTAACCTAGCCGTTACAAAGGAGTAGCTTTAGAAAGTAACCGTTTTATGGCACTAAAGCCGAGTAAGGGCTCGTTAGCTCGCTCTAAGCCCACTGGTTTATGTAGTCAGTTTATTGTGAAACAAGTCAAGGCCTTTTTTCCATGATGTATACGAATGTAACGTAAGATCAGTTCGGAAAAATAAAGCGCAAGATCCCAAAACACAAGTGGTTTATTCTGCTAATCTCCCCGAAAAACGTCACAATAAAAATATATGTGAATGTTATATAGGGTTGTTGGTTGCAGTTGGCTGGTCAAATTTATAAATGGAATATTCATCTCATAATTTTCACATTGAGCGTCTAAGAACAAATAGTTAAAACGGAATGACTGTCGCTCGGAAGGGTCGCAGGGCAGCCAGCCAACTCTACACCACGAAACCCTGCCTCAAGCGGACGGCCCCAGCCTTAGCCGAACAATCGGTCTAAGCCGAACAGTCGGTCTTAGCCGGACAGTCGGCCCCAGTCAAACACCTCCTGAAGTTACAGAATAAAAACATCTTAGAAAAGAAACTTATATCAAACATATGAGTTTCCTGGTAGCACAATTACCAGTAAACCAGTACGTACAATTTTTAAATCTTATATTATACACATGGTTTTACATACGCAAACATAATTAAGGGCCATCCGCTATTCTTCATAGAGATTGGCACAACCTACAAGAATATTTTACTCCGGGGAACACAATGTCCATACTGCTCATTCATCACAGCATGACACACACAGCTCTAACCATTCCTAATACATATGGAACCATGATTAAGGCCAAGCCTGCCCACAGACACTCACAAATGCTAGACCAGCTTTAAATAAAAATAAATGGGCCTTCAACCAAGAAACAAAATACCAACCGACAGAGCTTTTGGAAAGTCGGACACGTACCTGTCGGAGGAAGAAAATCCAGTCGGGGAGATGAGTTGGCCCAATTTCAACTCCACGCCACGGTGATCTGACAGAAACCGGCAATTCAGCGCACAGAATTCACAACGAAAGGATATGGGGTAATTTCCTTGAGCAAGGTGACTTATCTTGAAGGAAAATGAGCCCAGCTTGGGAACACAACCATGCCAGGGATCACACCACGATAGCTACAGGAAATAGCCGCTAACTGTGATGAATCATGATAAATAACACTTGTAATTGAAACCTATTTATTTTTGTTTTTTAAATGTATTTACATGATAAACATGGATGATACTCGTAGGAACTTGATTGGTCCTATTTGTTTTTATTGTAAGTATCTGATGTAATTTTATTTGATATTAATGATTTTATCTAATTTGATTTTAATGATACATTTTAACCGATTATTTATTTTATTTTATTGTATTGACATTGTACCTATTTGAATGATTTTATTTAATTTTAATGTTTAATTTATTTTGTTTTTGATTTATTTATTTGTGTGATTTTCAATGCAATGGGTGAATTATCGGAAAAGGAATGAATTATTCTTAATATTAATAACCTTTAGATCTATAATTATGATTTAATACGAGCGCTTATCCCGCCGACAAACTGTTACGCAGTTTGGTGGGTATAATTTAATGTGTAAAAATGTTTGATCCAAATAAACGATTTATTATTATTATTATTATTATTATTACATGCAGTTTCTAGGCCGCTTATCCACGACCGCGCACGCGGACACAAGCGAACCGGCTACTATCGGCTTCACAGACTCCGTTCATCCAAGGTCGATACAGGTAGGAAAAAATCAGCCACACGGAGCCCGACACTCCAGTTATGCTTCTAGTCCACTCACTCTAACAGGGCTCAACTAAAGCCGTTCACCAAATCTCAACAGACAGACTGAATCTTCTGCACTCATCTATTTTGTTTCACCCACAAAACAATTTGTGTGTTGAGCAACAATCTATTATATTTTTAAACATAGCTTAATTCTTTGTACATTATTCTTTAATACTTAATTCAGAGTAAAAAAGAAGGTCGTAATGAAGTTTGTACAATTAACTTGTAAAAAAGGGAAATGAGTAAGGAAGTAAGAAACAAGGAAGCGGATTTTTTTATTATAACATAATCTCAAAAGCGACAAGCGTAAAGGGATTGTTGAAACTTAGTTACTTATAATGAATAAGGATAAAAACATTTTTGTAAGTTTTATATAAGGACAAAAGATGAATTCGCATGTTACGTTTGGGCATTGTTGTTATGTTTGGGCATTGTTGTTATGTTTGGGCATTGTTGTTATGTTTGGGCATTGTCGTAGTTTTCATTATAATTTACGTCGAAAGGTTACTGGAGATTCCTCTCCTTTCCACATCGATCGGGCTTGTGCGTCTCGCAGCCAGCGGACTCCTGCGGTCCCTACCAGGTCATCGGTTCATCTTGTGGGAGGCCTGGTCCAATGGCTCGCATATTAACAATTATATTTAAATTTATTATAAAAAAAATCATCAACTATATTATTTTAAAACATATATATAAAAGAAACATAACTCAACTTACTAAATTATGCAAAACAATCAGTTTGCACATTATTTATTTAAAATTGTTTTACAAATTCAGTTAACATGTTAAATAAATAATGTTCACATAAGCAAAATACTGAAAAACGTGACTAATTTTCAAAAGCCAGTTAGAACAAATACTCGTAAATATGATACAGTATTCATTTGCCTTTGTTTTACAAACTCATGATTAGCACATTTACAATAACTAACCCCGAACGTGGATAACATTTCAATACATTTTCAATTTAAAGTTTGGTTATCCACTGCGAGCTAAATTATTGGAAGCTACGATATGCTATTTTTAAAGCAAAAGAGAGTGAATAAGAGTGTGGTGATTGCCAAGAGAGAATGGGAGAATTAAACGTTGTCCCTAAGCAACACGGCGCAAGAGCATGAAGATGATGACGATACAGTTGGTCATGTTAAACAGTAAGACCGATTTTGATAAACAATATTCACACGTAACTTGGCTAAGTATTGTTCGATTTATAATATACTAGCTGACCCCCGCGGCTTCGCTCCCATCAACTGGCTATCTACCTACCTATCAACCCTACCTACCTATCTACCCACATACCCACCAACCTTGCCCCTACCAAATAATGAATTTTATAGGCAAAATTTTGCTACTTTAGATTACATTATTGCAATTTTCATAAGGATCTCTAATTTTTTTGAAAATAATTTATATAAATTTATGTTACTCGGGAATAATGTAGCTTTCCATATGTGAAAGATATTTTAAAATCGGTCCAGTAGTTTCGGAGTCTATTTTGTACAAAGAAACATACAAACCAAAAATATCTTTCCTCTTTATAATATTCGTATAGACAAGTAAAAGATAAAAACAGGAAAATTATGTAGGTCAAAGACCAGGTTTTTACCTGGCCGTTGCTGTCCAACTGCTGGGTAAAATCATCCTTTAAACACTTCCATGTACTCTTTTTAACCGACTTCCCAAAAAAGGAGGAGGTTCTATGTTCGACTTCATGTTTGTTTTTTTTTTTTTTTTTTTTTGTGTATGTTCACCGATATTTCCGTCAATTGTGGACCGATTTTGAAAATTCTTTTTTTGATTTTTAGAGTATGTTTCGAAATTGGTCCCATTTTAATTTGGTGAAGATCTGATGAAGAACTTCGGAGATATACAGCAGAACTCTTCAATAAATGAAGGCAAATCTCTCGGGATTGCTGCAACCGCATGTCTTTTTATTGTTTATACCATTTCATAACATAACATCACGCCAGTACGCTCTAAAGGGGTACACAGATGTGTACAGTTCACCTTGAAACACTTTCATTTCACAGGTTATGATCAAGTTTCATGGCATTCAGTTAATCTATTCTGGCATTACTACCTCACTAAAGCAAGTTGCTTAATAGGAACAACTAAAAAGTGAAAAATAAAAAATCTTTTTTACAAAAAAAATACTACCGACTTCCAACTAAAAACACTACAAAGTGAAAAATAACTTTCTTTTTCGAAGTCGGTGTCCATAACGAAAAAAATTGGTACCTACCAAAGACACCGACTTCGAAAAAGAAAGTTATTTTTCACTTTGTAGTGTTTTTAGTTGGAAGTCGGTAGTATTTTTTTTGTAAAAAAGATTTTTTATCTTGCATAGCCGTTTTGACCAGCCGAACAGATGGTAACAAAGATTGATCTGGGGGTGGCCATAAGCTGTTAGAATTAGACTATATTGAGTGTGTAAGGGACAGATGTATTTGACTTTTATATATCTGTCTCTTACGCACACTCAAAATAGCCTTACTCTAAGAGCTTATGGTCACCCCCCAGAAAATACAAAATGACTGGATTAACCTTACAGCTATATAATCCGTAACCTTGCGATTAAAACAAATCTGTTTTCTGTATTTTCTCGAATAGCTGAGCAATCAATGGATGACCGGGTTCCCGACAGTGTTTGGACAAAACAATTTATATTCTGATGAACATGTCCAAATGAATAATGCAATATGTTACAAATAAATTAATCAAAGAGAAAGCGTACGCAAACGAGCTTTTTATAATAAATCGATTTGTTTTAATAGGTTGTCCTGTTTAGAAAACGTGAGGACTGGTTATATTAAATGTAATGCTTTGCGTCTGATGATCATGTAGAACTGAAAATAAAGGTAAGTTATAAATTTTGATTATTGCGTATTTTGGACATGTTGATGTTTTGCTTTTCAGGCATTATAATTTTAAATTTTTACCAAGTCTAATGATTGTCGAAACAACAAAAAAATGCGTAGCAGGATCGACATATATGTACAGTACAACTATTTTCTTAACGTCCCTCGGTAATCATCGCATTTCCGAATACAAACGAATGCTAATTTCCATGTCTATCAATTATTAGATTTATCGTGTTTACCCATTTGAATCCAGAACCAAGTACTTTTTTGTTGTTTTGCTTTGATTTCCGTGTGAAATATATAGAGCTGTAAAAATAGCAGCTTTAGCAGCTTTTCTCTCATTTTTAAAATAAATTATTAAGTGAATGTAGGTTAAATCAGTCTCTTGACCTCATCTGAAATTGTAACTTCATCAAATAACAAATATTATGTGGGTCACAGATGATCGACACCGGATATTAACTGCCTCACTACTACAATTGAACTGCAGCGACAGAACTGTCGCAAATTTCTAGTACGTCTGGGCTAATAGAATATGTCTAGCAGCTAGGTGGAAATGGGTGTCGCGGATAAATTTGAAAGAGAGTTACCGCGGACCTGGCACAAGCAAATGAAGGAACACGGGTGGGTTTTAGTCAGTAAAAGTTGGACACGCTCCGGGTGAAGCGGGAGGGCCGCTTCACCCGGAGCGGGAGAAGTCATTGGATGACATCCAACAAAAAAAAAAAAAGTTGGCAATGGGTATTTAAATAATAAAAAAAATAATGTAGTAACGTGACTGGTAGTTTCATATTTAAAACGCTCTTAAATAAAAAGTTATGTGCGTGAGAGTCGATTTTTTTAATTTCATCCCAATCTCGGCTGAACGGCGTTGAGGCGTGATTGATCAACAAACAAAAATACCTGCAGACTTTCACATTAAAATTGTTTAAGCGGATAAAACTGAAAAGGGTAATTTACACGTAAAAGATCTTTTCCAACCTTTTGATTAATCAAAAATAAATAATGATGGTCTACATAAACAAAATAATAAATATATATTTGTCGCATCATGGCTGGCCGATAGATGCAAACCATCGGGAAGTCAGGATGTGTGTCCCTTAGGTTAAGACATCGTGTATGGGCAGGTCGGTGGGTACAGTCGTGCAAATGAAATAACATAAATTATTCGATACACTGGATTTATTTAAATAGTTCACAGTTACAATCTTGCTCACTAATATTACTGATCGATACTGATTCTACAACGTCTTAGCTCCAGGGCGGTCAGTACTCAACTCTTATATTCCGTGTCCCCACCACGCAGGTCGTTAGAGAAAGCGCGCCACAGCGTAGTTGTTAAAAAATAAATATCATTAACCGTAAAATTGTGTTACCTGCACAGCTTTATTTGTTGGCTACAAAAGCTCCGTTTAGTTTGACGTCACTGTATTTTTTAGTTGTGAAACATTCCTAATCAAAAACAGTCAGGTTCTTTCCAGGCTTCCTTAAATAACTCTTACTTAAAGCCATTTTTTTAATTCTTTTTTTATTATTATTGATAGGGTCGTCCTTGACCACTATCTCATCTGATGGTAAGCGATTATTTGGCCGACGATGTAGCACGCTTGCCTAGAAGAAATCTATTCACTCTTGACTTAGACTCCCAAGTTGTACCTATTAGGAAATATAGACTCCGACAGGTTCATTTAGTGTGCCAATTAGTTGGCAAACTAAATGGACAAGCGACAGTAACGTCATATAAATAGCGGATATTGTTAACCCGTCACTGCATACTGCTTTTGTCAATATGATTGATTCATTCGATACTGTTCAAGACAGCTCTGTGTATCCTTGATAAAGCACCACGAAACAATAGTTATACAATATCTAGTTGGTGGGTTGTTTACTTGGTTAATCATATTTCCAAGATTAGCATGCAAAAGTCACAAATTGCAAGATACTGCGATCAATAGCATTTCTCGTTTCTACTTGTCAGTACGAACAACAAGTTATTAATTTCACACCAAGAAGTGCAACATTTTACAGTATTTCAAGACGATGTTGTATCGCAGAATAAATAATGTTATACACAATATTAAAAAAAAAAAAAAAAAAAAAAAAAAAAAAAAAAAAATGTAATAAAACATTTAAAACAAAAAACACTATTACTCTGTTTCTGGTGTGGGTTCCGTCTTAAGGAGCAGGATGCTCAAAACAACTTTTTGCAGCGATACAATCGCAGTAGACCGTGACTACGTTCTGATACTGTCGTCAAAAAACGACGAAACGTAAACAGGAACACCGACTTCCGAAATTGAAGTTAATTTTTGTAAAAAAGTTTTTTTATTGCTACTGAATCACTTCTGCCGCTAGTTACAATTGTGAATGGCCAAAGGAAGCGATGCAGACACTCGATAACGAAACACGCTACAGAATCGCTTCAAAACGTCGCCGTATTTTAAACAACTTGTTATCCTGCTTCTATCGACGTCATCAAGTCAACGTCAGAAGTCGCTGAAAACCGAAGCTCTGTAGACCGTAGCTCTGTCTCGCACACATGTTCCAGCATTATGCTGAGCGATGCCCCTTTTAACTAGATGTGACGCAAATGCTCCAAATTTTTATTAGTATTTTTTTTAATGGTATTCGTTATATGCTAGGCGCAAGTAAACATTTTTTTCCCTTTTCTTTTGACATACGACCTTACTTAGATCTATACTTTATTTGCTAGAGCAAAAACTAAAAGGTAAACAAACAAACCTCAAACGGTTATAATCCGACTATATAAAAATACAACCTTACTACGCAAAATGATTATTTTTGTAGTACTATTTATTTTAGTTATCATAATAGTTACGATCTTCAGGCTTTCGAGTTAGAAAAATATAATAAATAAATGTTTGTTGTGCTTCAAAATATTGCAATTACATACAAAATTGAGACAGCCCCTTGTGTTGAGCCGGGGAGTTGCTTTTTTAATATCGGCTATTGGTTTTGCTTTTAATGATATCAATTTTTTTGTTTATGCATTAAAAATATTTAAGATGTTGTAAAATGTTGTCAGTTGAAAATAAAATTATTCATAAAAAACATTATAAGCAATCTTTTTTCGTATTCTTCTAAGCAAACTCTTTCATTAGATACCCATATCGTGGCAGTGTAAAAAAATAACATTCCGCCATCTTGAGCCGTCCACTATATTGGATTTAAAATGACGACACTTAGCTAACCATGCATTGTCATCCAAACTAAACGTGGATGCAAAATTTAATCTTAATCGATTGAGGATAGCTGCTTTAAAATTTAGTTGCAAGATTTAACCCGAACATACTTACATACATATATTGCAAGTTAAATAAAAGCTTGTAAAATAATATTTTTTTTCAATTTCTGCAATTTTTTGGCGCACGGTTGGCGCAGTGGTTGAGCGATTGACTGCTGCGCTGCGTGTCGCGGGTTCGATTCCCGCACGGAACAAATATTTGTATGACCTACAGATAGTTGTTCCGGCTCTGGGTGTTGTGTATGTGAGTTTATATGTTTTTAAACACACCCACGATAAAGAAATTCCTAGTGTGGGGCAACGTTTAAAAAAGAAAGAAAAAAAAAACGAATGATTTAGATTCTCATTGGGCATGACAGCGCAGCGCGCGAATCCATAGAAAATGACACTACTTTTCTACATTAAGTCAATGAGCCCATACGCGCCAGTAGGTAAATTAAAATGTAAAAGTGTGCTATAAAATTTATTTTATGATTATATAATTGAAGAATTATAATTAAAACTTATTTTATGATGCATTTTTATGAAAAAAGAAGAAAAATTTTGCACTGTAATGGTATTTTTTTTTAATTTTACCTGTCCACGAATATAAAGCACGTGTTTATACAATATTTTTTTCTGCCGTATTTGGAACATTACGTTGTGAGTGTAGATCAAAACGTTTTTTATGGTTTGTTTAGCTTTTATTTTTTGCTCCAGCGAATAGAGTATAGTTTAATCATCATTCATATTATACACAATATGCTGTCACATTCAGTTCGACGTGAAGTGACGTGACAACAAAGCGCAGATATTGTTAACTTGTAAATGCACTCGTCAATCTGACTGATTCACACAACATCTATCGGAGACAGGAATCTGGAAATTTCCTTGATAAGGAGATACTAATTATCTATTGTAGGTAACTGTCGATCAAGTTTGCATTGTCATAATTATAGGTAAAAGTTGATGTGATACTAGATTTGGGATAAGAGGATTTGTACTCGGAAATTGAATTGATACTGGATTTATTTTCTCTAAAACAATTAAAAAAATAATCATTGAAAGCCTGATAGGTTGCCTGCGAAAGGGAACATTATACATCATGCAGGCTGATAGAAAAATAATTAGGGCTGAATTTGAACAGTCATTCGAATTTTAAAAACTAAAGTTTACAAATAATACAAAATAACGTTACAACAAGATAACCAATCTTCCGTCACTGCCTTAAAATCCTAGAAAACCATTTCTATGAATTTTAGATGGCGACGACGACAAAATTGCTCTTTATTAAAAAAAACGTTCAAATTCAAGTCGCAGTAATTCATCTCAGCAACAATCAATGTCATAAACTTGTTAAAATGTAGGCAAACTAGTGGTATTTTTGAAAGATTGCGTCTACGGGGATTACGACAAAAAATTTCAAATATATTGGAGTTAATTTACTGACGTACAACTATGTACTACAATGTGTTCAATGTAACGAAGCACCCAGTCTGCTAATTATAATCAGATTCGTATTCATAAGCGTTGTAACACAATATCAATTTAACCTGGGAATTAATGTTCTGAACTACATATTGGATTTAGAGAGAATTTGGGTAAACCATGTGTTTTGTAATAGCTCCTAAGACCATAGTGTAGCAAAACATTCGTTAATCATTTCTGTTAATAATTCAATAAAAATTATTATAGCGTAACGGGTTTGCTTTATACAAGGACAACCATAGACACAGCATAGAGAAAAACTAGAGTACCAATAAAACCGGCCAGGTGCGAGTCTGCCTCGCGCACAGAGGATTCCGTATAAACAGTTACATTCATAAAAATAAATAGATAGCAGTACTACCGTTCATAAACAATGAAAGCAACGAACATTGCTCTAACGAAGATACAAATTAACGTTGTCGTTCGAAAACTGTTGTCCCCACATATCAATATATTTTTTTTTTTTACTTTTCTACGTACATTTTATAAGTTGGTCGACTATTACTCGTAAACTTGTAAAGCCTACTTAGCTGTGATAGTTTCCCTTTTAATTCCGTTATATATACTACTGCCGTGATTTTTTTCATATATCCAAAAGCAATCATTAAGCTGGCACAAAATTTAGCCATTTAAAGCTCAATTTTAAGCAAATAGATCCCTGAATCGAAAAATGGTTTTCGCAGACACATCATATTTTTAAATGGCCTATATAACGACACCATGGTATAGACGAGAAAAAAGCATCCCCACTTTAAGTGTACAGGAGATAACCTAAAAATAATTATTATTTTTTCACTGTGTAGGCGTGATTAATGTGTATATTCATGCCAAATTATAGAGTCTAATACTAAAAACCTCTGTGCTAAGCTGCGGACGGACAGCCGGACAGACGGACATGGCGAAACTATAAGGGTTCCTTGTTGACGGAACCCTAAAAAATAACAAACCTTGTCTTTAAACTTTCCCTTGTCACTAATTAATTAGGTGCTTGCTCTGTTGAATAGTTAAGTTTTCATTGAAATATGTATAATCCTTATTATTGTTGAAATCTCTATACAATTCATTTCAACGTAAACCAAAACGGTAACACTTTTCTTTTACCCACAAAATTACGAAACAAGGTTTTCATAATAATTATCATACTCACACATAATGGCTTATTCAGATAAGAGACAACGTTGGATGGCTGCGAAACGAGCCAAGTTTGGAGTCTCATGGGAACTCCGCTTTATGTGTGTGAATGTGCAAAATTAATGACATGGGGCAAATTGACAGTTTGATACAAGCGGGTCTGTCTTTGTGGAGTTTGATAGCGGGAAATGTAATAAGTTTACTGGTATTTGATTGTCATAACTTACTAAAATTATGAGTTTTTAAATTGTCATGGTCACTAACACTAACATTAACATTATGAGCTGTGTAAAACCCGAAAAAGTGTTATGTATTATATATTAAAACCAATGTCAACATTAAAATAATTAAAACTAAAAACATATTTTTATTACCCGGCCCAATAAGTGATGGACATTATTCAGAAAGCCCGGTCAATTTAATTATTTAAATAGTTTTTGTAATATTGCCTACTTATTTTAGTAGGCATTTCTATAAAATAGATTTTTTTGAATAAACTATGAATGATGTAATGAGATAGATAGAGTATTTCAATTATTATGGATATGAAATTTATGCCAAAAGATGATTCTGACTTTGTAAGTCAATTATGAGTTTTAATGTATGATAAATGAATGTATGCCAAATGATTTTCTGCGAAATGAAGTTTATGCTATCCGTTGTTATGCATAGTAATATTATGACTTAAAAAGTTCTGCTATAAAAGGTAGACCCTGGTAGCGGTACTGAGTGCAAAAAACGAACAAGAAAGATGGTAGACCGTTTTGTCTCCTCATAAACACCCACCCGCAATAACTTCAGTTTATCCGTGATCATGGTGCTTGCAATAGCACCGAAATATCAGAAACTCACAACAAACAGTAAACATGGTAAATATCCCGCTTATAATGTTAATGTTAGTATTACTAAGATTAGTAAATAGTCTGCTCCAAAAAAAATAAAACCAGTTTCTCTAGGTTATTTTGTTACTCTAGTCACTGTTTTGCGGCGGTCAGATAAACAGCCATCTTTGTCGAGTCTGCTGCATCCTGACAGACTGAAAGCTGACCTCAATTTCGTGGAGAAAAGTCTAGATGATATTTTACAAAGAAATTATCATTTTAATTAATCTTTTGAAACTAAATAGACAGGGTATCAGTTCAGTCTCATGGGAACTTGAATGTACGCGTGTATGTAACTTTAATTATATGGGGCAAATTGACAGCTTGATACAAGCTGGGTAGTCTTTGTGGAATTTGTAATTTAGACTGGTATTTCATTGCCATAATTTACTGAATAAGAAGTAGTGAGATCCGAAAGTCTGAAATCAGCAGCCTAATTGCGTAAGTAAATTCGGCAAAGCAAAAGGTTTGACCTCATGAAAGAGTATGAACAATTGAGCAATCACATGCGAGATGAAAGTCGCGATGTTGATTTCCACCTTTGTGATTGATCCTCCAGTTCTACCTATGCATGTCATGCTACCCCAGTTACTGTCAATTGATAGCCTTCTTCATTACCACTCTATGTCAAGGTGAGATACCTTGCGATAGAGTATTGTTTTATTATAATCAGTCAAGTTAATGAGTTTTTTAATAACCAATATAGTTTATGTTAACTTTCGTTGTTATACCCAAATAAAGTTTTTAGTAACTGCTGTTGCTTGAAAGGTATTGGTTGCTTTGTGGAAATACTTGCAATTCAATTCAAGTCAGAAATTTTAAGATTCATTACAGTGTAGTCTCTCTCTCTCTCGTCTCTCTTCTTCATGTCATAATTTGATCCACAACAGCGCCATGTTTAGGTATAACTTGAATGATACCTGTACCCTCTAATTACAGAAACGCTCCGGCCAAACCGCAGTCTAACCGCTACATATAGTTATTTACCAGGCAGCCCGGCGTCGCAGACAAATTACAAGCGTCGGCCAATCCGTCCTTTGTCCGGCCTGACTAATGTGCGATATGGCTGTAATTCCGACCGGCCAATAAGCGCACTGACCGGCTACAGCGGTACAACCGTTACTCAGGACCGATGTGTATGATTTGTGTGATGCAGTTTCGGAGTTCGATGGTTTTTGTTTCAATCTTTCATACTTTCCTATATATTTTATGTTGCCCTTTGAAGAATATGGTTCCTCTGTCTGATTTTTTAGGTGTTCTAAAAAGCCGCTTACTGAAGAGAATTGATATACCGCAAAATTAACTTGTGTGATTAGTTCTATGGACTAACTGACCAACGATGCCATGGAAATAACAAATATTTCGATCAAAAAGAATTGAATAACTGTCCTGCCAGCGTCACGAAGAATTAGAAAAAAGTTACTTAGTCACTAAATATCATTCTACTACTTGAACATTGTGAAGACATCTGCAAGAGAACCAAGGTTACCGACGGCCCGAAGAATTGCCAAACTTAAGTGGTAATGGGCAGGTCACATTGTTTGCAGAACGGATGGTCGTTGGAGTCGAAAAGTTTAAGAGTGGCGACCGCGTACTGGAAGACGCAGCGTTGGAAGGCCTTCCTCTAGGAGGAGTGACGACCTGGTCAAGGCTGCGGGAATCCGGTGGATGCGAAATGCACAGGACCGATCAGTATGGCTACGCTTGGGGGAGGCCTATGTCCAGCAGTGGACGTCTTTCGGCTGTAATGATGATGATGACTTGAGCGTTACGACACGTTTTCCGATACTCAAAAAGAACGATTAGTTGTATGGACCACTACTATATTCTTCCACTAAACAGTTACTAACCCATTTTATTGCTCATTGTTGATCAACATAATGTCATAATCAAAGCCAACTCCAGGCAAACATTTTAACCAATTGTTTATCCAAACATTCCAGTGCTCTCCAAAAGCGAGTCACTTCCCAAAAAATTCCCTAACGACTAATTCCACTTAAAAAACTCATTAAACAGCGGGAAAGACAAAGATATGTTATAATAAATGTATGACGCCCTTCCCATGTGCGTCAGGATGTGACGTCGTAATCGCTTCCGTAAAATTATGGTGTCCCTGCGACTAAATTATTAACTGTGCGAAGGAATAAGGAACAGAATTAACTCTTTTGTTAACATACGCGCGCCGTGGTGCAGAGAAGTTGAGAAGGTTATTGAAAACAAACCCCCCATTTCTGAATTAAGAATTTTAAATTGAGTAATTGCCAAACTACCATATCCCGAAAACTAGTCAAACTTTGAAATTAAAGTAAGGTTTCCTTCTGACATGCAAATACTCAATTTAAAAACCGGCCCTATTAATAGTAAAAGACTAAAAGTACTATGTGGACATGGCATAAATTCGTTATCAATCAGTCAATTGCTAAACAAAGTATTGCCAAATTTGGGCAGTTTGGTGATTACACCATTAGCAATTTAATAAACTCACTCACACCATTGACATAGTATCATTTTATCCAGATACAGAAGCAAAAACCACTTAATACCATAGATGCAGACTTAAAATGGTACAGAACAACTTGTTATCAAAACACGAAACCCCGCAAAACCTTAGTGAGGCTCTAAATATTTCTGGGTTTTATTAAACATCTATATTATTGGCTATGGTGTTTAAATTTAAAATGTTCAAGAAGTAAAATATTCGATAGATGGCGTTGTGCATTTGAAATGATTTTCTGAATGGCGGAATTAAGATTATCCGCGAAAAAGATACCCTAGGAAAAAAAAATGGTAGGTGGGTAAGTAGGATAGGGTAGGCAGTTGACGAGAGCAAAGCCGCGGGCACAGCTTTTATCAAGGTAATTTCAACTTGATGTCCGTGATAAACGACACTTTGATGAGCTCCATTGCCATTTTACACAATGGTTATGGCTTTTAGCCCTGGATATATTTATAGTTACAAATAAGACTTCTGCCTCCCTCACCTTCGAATGCATATTAACAAAGCCTTATTTATTAAATAAACAGGAAACAGTATAAAGGGAATGTATTCTCATTATAACTTGGGAAGTAACTAATTATTTTTTAAAAGGAAACTCGGCCGCCTTCGTTATTTTAATGCAGTGAGCAAGGAATACTGCTTCTTAATCTAATTAATATAAAATTGATAACGAGTCCTTTATCTTGGGAAACAAGTACAATGTGAGCGAAGATATGTCTGGATGATTTCAAAAGGATTGTTTACTTACGCATTTAATGTTTGTTGGTTTAGTTTAAGTGTTAGTAATCTAAACTTTTAAACCAATTTTATAAAGATTAAAAATTGTTTGTTTATACATATGTTTGTAAATGGTAATCTGCGGAAGTACTGCACCCTAATTGTGCAAATTGATAGAAAGATAAAAAATACGCATGCACGCTATCATTTTAACAATTTAAAGTTCATGTTTCATTCATGTTTTTGACTTACATCGCTTACCATCAGGTGAGATAGTAGTCAAGCACGAGCCTATAGACAATAAAAAGAAAAATTAACAGTTTGCATTGCGTGTTTTAACGCTGTCAAGTAGACAGATTTTTAAACATACGAAACAATGTATTCAAGCAAAGCACACATGTGCAGGTTCTTTGAAGTTTTATAATTAGGCTGCTGGTGTCATTACGAAGTTATCACGTAACGAAGCTGCGGGCAAAAGCTAGTGAAAAATAATAGAGTTCTAAGACTTTTCGTTTGAGGCTGGTTGGATTTCTTGCTATGCAATACTTAAGAAAAGTTTATTAACTTCCTGGATTTGTTTGAGAACTTAGATAAATAAAAGAAGAAGTTGTCGTAAATACTAATTTTGAAAAATTTAGGTTGATTGAAAATTTCTCAGCCTAGCCTATTTTACTAACAATCATTTGCGGTAAACCCTCCCATACACTTATATGTATTTATATTTTTACTTATTTTGGAAAAAAAATACAAATTTATTTATCAACCTTGAATAATTTAGGAACAGTCGCATAGAATGGAGGAACTACTCCTGGAGCGCGTAAGTCAAATTAAATGTGCGGTTGGATGCCCGGGTTATGAATGCGTCAAACTATCTTCAGAGCCAGACGAACAGAGATCGTTAGACGAGTTACAAAAAATACCGTAGCCGCGACTGCTTTGTCAAGAGCAAAACGAAGAAGAAAAGTGTAAAGTTTTTATAACAACCATTGATTGTATTTGACTTCACTAAACACCATCACAAAAGAATATAATAACAAAAGATTCACCGAAGCAAACTCCTGCTGACCAAAACCAACGGTCGAAACAATCGACCTCGCTAATCCGTCCAATCAGTTCAACAGAATCGTGTTAAATAACTTACTTAGCCCCTTTAGCCACGAGCCCCGAGCCTCAAGCCATGAGCCACGGGATCCGACTGGATCCGGACATGGCAATGCCATTCTAAACTTGGCTAATCCCGGCTTTGCCCCGGAGTGACTATAGAACCGCTTGATATTAGCAGACAAGTAAATTGTTGGTTATAGCAATGTGGCACTGTTGTTTATAAGAATGTTTTAAACCCCCGACGGAAGAGAGGGGTGTTATAAGTTTGACGTGTGTACCTGTGCGATTGTGTATTTGTGTGCTTGTGCATCTGTTTCTGGCATCATAGATCATAACCGCATGAACCAATTTTGATTCAGTTTTTTTTTGTTTGAAAGGTGACATTATCGGGGGTGTTCATAGCTATGTTAAATGAAAATCGGTTAAGCCGTTCAAAAGATACCGGCGTTTTGCTGTTTGAATCGGGGTATTTGCGCAAGACACCGTGTCGGGTTTTTTTTTTATCTTCTCGTCGGTCCGGAGTGTTCGCGTTTTGTATGTTGCCAGGTACTACTCTGTTTTTATTGGGGTCGTCGGGTCCACTCCGGGGATTCTTCGCACCCCTTGCCATGCCATCGCCTCGACCGCTACCTTAGTCGAGGGTAGACGGGCTGCCGGGAACTCAGGGCCGTCTTTTTGTTGTGCTATTAATTTTGGTTTGCCGTAAGCGCCACGCTTCGCAGGCGGGTTGGTGATCGCAGTTTTTTTGTTAAGTGCACAGAGAACTCTGCTTTCCCTTCTCTGGTGTGTCCCTTAGTCGCGTCTTAAGACACCCACGGGAAGATATGGGATGGTGAAATTCTTTATGTCCGACACCATATGAGACACATTTGAACCAAAGTGCCGTAATTGTCAAGTGCGTGTATTTTAGTTTTATGGTAAGTATTCGTATTGAAATATATTATTTAATGTTGAGTAGAGATACAAACTTCATACGCCTTAATTTGTATTGATAGTGTCGCCATTGTATAGCTGCATTTTACAAGCGCACTATTAGACTATTGTAAGATTGTTTAATCTAATTTTAGCATTCGGAATACTAAAGATAACTCTATATTGAAATAAATTAGGGTTCCTCGGAACCTGTCCTTCTGCAGCGAGGTGTGAGACAGGGAGACGTCATATCTCCGAAACTGTTCACCGCTGCACTTGAGGATGTCTTCAAAGTTCTGGACTGGAGAGGGCTAGGCATCAACATCAATGGCGAGTACATCACTCACCTTCAGTTTGCCGACGATATTGTGGTCATGGCTGAGACCATGGAGATGGACCTCAGTACAATGCTCGATGACTTCAGTAGAGTTTTTCGAAAGAGTGGGTCGTAGTATGAATATGGACGAAACCAAGGTGATGTTGACTGTCCATGTTACACCCACTCCTACCAAGGTCCGAGACTCTATACTCGAAGTTGGGGTCTACCTGGGACAAAAGATCCAGTTGGGTAGGGCCAACTTCGAGAAAGAGGTCAACCGTCGAATCCGACTCGGCTGGGCAGCGTTCGGGCAGTTGCACAGTATCTTCTCGTCCAACTTACCACAGTGTCTCAAAACAAAAATCTATGACCAGTTTGTGTTACCAGTGATAACATATGGCTCTGAGACGTGGTCAGTCATAATGGGCCTCATCAGAAAGCTTACAGTCATCCAAAGGGCAATGGAGGGAGCTGTGCTCGGAGTTTCCTTGCAAGAGAACCAGGGTTACCGTTATAGCCCAAAGAATTGCCAAACTTAAGTGGCAGTAGGCAGGGCACATTGCTCGCGGAACGGATGGCGGATGGGGCAGAAAAGTTCTGGAGTGGCGACTGCGAACCGCAAGACTTTGCGTTTTAAAGCCTCCCACCAGGTGGACCGATGTCCTGTTGAAGGTTGCGGGGATACGCTGGATGTGGAACGCACGGGGCCGGTCAATGTGGTGAAGCTTGGGGTAGGCCAGCAGTGGACGTCTTTCGGCTGATATGATGAGGTATATGCTCCGTGGATAAGAATTATATCTTCCGTGGGTGTAACTGATAACTATGGCTATTACAATAAAATCTTTTATTAGTCCTGCTGTATGATTAAGTTTAGGAATACGACAGTTTTTTTTTCCGAGAAATCATTTAATAAAATAATTGTAATAACGACTCTGTCATATTCTTCAGTCTTTTTTTTCTGAGAAATCATTAATGAGGAAAATACAATTGTAAAACAAAGAAATTATAACTATTTCAAGAACTGCGTCTTGTTCTGAAACAATAAACTTATGTAAACAATTCTTACAACTGTTGTAATTAATGTTTTCCAATAAGCTGTTGCCAGGTGGCATCTTCACGCGCGTAATAGTCTAAAATTATACCTCGCTGGCATAAAAGCATCATATATCCTAATCCAAATCGTAGTGGTATTCGTTCTGACGTTAAAGAGTGATTGATTAACAAACAACAATACATTCTCGTGACATACTCTCCGACAGTTTGAAATTATCTGCAAGAGCAAGTTTCAAATGAGTAAAAATCTATCAACAATTGACATAGGATCACAGTTTATTTAATACTAGCATCTGCGAGCGGCATCGTTCAGTCGGAAATTAACCCGGAATAATACTATAAGAATACTATTTGTATTCTACGTCCTTCACCAGGGTCCAATCTATAACCATAAGCACCAAAATTCATCATTAAATGGGTTCAGCGATTTAGGCGCACACGACAGAGTCTTGCGTGAATAATGGACTTAATGCAAGGGATTCTCTACCAGTCAGACAATTGTGGTGAAGAAATAATACTTGCATTGTTGAGTAGTAATACATGCATGGAAACTAAATAAATATAATCACAGTAACAGCAACACAACAACAGCTTAACCAGGTAGAGCTGAATACCAAAAAACAAGCTATACAAGGACTAAACTAACCCCAGCTAGGATTATATACTGATCAAAAGTTGCGCAGATTCCTATTTATTTGTTTGAACTAGTTTCGTGGATACAGTGCTAACTCCACGATATTTAGTTTCATTAGGGCAAATTAGAAGAGTTTGCTGCAACTGCTTAGTGGTCTGTTCCATGAGCGCTCGTTCTGAAGGTCTGATTATTAACTGAAAAGATATGCGGTTGGTCTAGTTTTCCTAATCCTGCAGATTGTCCTAATAGGTACAATTAGCAAGGAGCAAGGATCAATTAGCGTCCTCTGTACAATTCTCTCTGAATTCAGCCATATACCTACATTTGCGTAACTTTCGTCAATTGTATGTCGCTAGCAGCTCTGCCCGCGTGGAACTATTACTTCTCCCTCTTGACTTCTATTTTGGCTGAATAACATCATATTTTTATAATAGCCTATGTGATATTCACATGAATTAGCTACATCCCTGTACAGTTTCACTAAAATCTGTTCAGAATTTATTGCGTAAATGACTAACAAACATCCATCCTCACAAACTTCATCGTTAATAGTACAGTAGTAGGATAATATAGTCGGTTAATTTGAATAAATACGGTATGAAAATCATGAGTACTCTTGACAGTACTAGAATTCAACCTTCTGTAAACTCAACTAGTGCAGTTTAACTAGACGAATAGCTTCTGGGTTAAAATTTGCGAGTCAAATTAAAGTAACATTATTACTAATTACCATTATTATATTCTAAGTTTATCTTGGACATCTGGAGGAACCTGGATCTATAGTTAGTACCTATAAGCATGTACTTCATTGGTGTGATTGCTGCAAGGCGTTCCAGTGTAAGGAAAAACGAATCAATAAATTGACTTTTTACAGTATGTAACTCGTTTTGAATCTTCATAAAATTAATATATTTTTTAATATGACATCGGCTTCTTCAAGTCTACTTACTAAAAAAACTTTACCATTTTTCTTTCTACGTCTTCTATAAAAATTCTTTACACAATCTGCAACATCATCAGCCACTCACATGCACAAAAAGATCTCCGTCTCTTCAATGATCGCTTAAGCACGACAATAGCACCTGAGGTACTAACACCGATTTGTTACAGCACAATGAATTTGCAGAAGATAGCACAGTCAGTCAAAAACTCTTAGCTGACTTGAAAACAACCTTCTGACATTTCAACTGGTGTGGTATATAGCTAACCGAATATATTGAACTGCTTTAGAGCCCATGAGTAAGATTCACGTGCGACCCAAATATTAGTTTGCCCATTTACAGTTACTTGTTTTGGATCTCTGCATTCATAATTAAAGGGACAGAGAAGAAAGATACTCACAAAATGTACATTTCTTAATTTTATATTTCTTTCAAAATCTTCTACTATTTAACACAATCCGCAGCATCATCAACCACTCACATACACAAAAAGATCTTCGTCTCTTCATTGATCGCTTAAGGACTACAATAGCGCCTGAGGTGGTAATACCGATTTAGTAAAACACAATGCTGCAGTCCACAAGCTAGAGTGCCGCTATCTGACAATTGGCCATATTTTAGTTTTTTGATGCCAATTTAATCAGGAGCTCGTGGCTAAATATTAACAACCGCACGGATCGGTCATCAAGGTTTAGCAACGCTTTCCGAGGTCGGTCCGTGGATGTGTGACCATTTTAACATGCCCAGAGATTCCTCCGTGCCTCGGAAAGCACGTTAAGCCGTTGTTCCCAATTGTCATTTGAATATCTTTGACAGTCGTTACGGGTTGTCAGAAGCCTGAGATCTGATACCAGACTGGCCAAGGGGTACCGTGCTACCCAGTTACTGTTACAGTTGTTCCATGTAAGACTGGTACTCAGTTGAATCCTGTTAGACTGGAAACCGACCCCAACGTAGTTGGGAAAAGCCTAGACAGATTATTGATACCAACATAATCAGCAAAGTAATTTTAAAAAATACTTAACCGACTCCCAAACAAAACACTACAAAACGAAAAATAACTTCCTTTTTGGCAGTCAGTGTCTTTTGTACCTTTTTTTTCGTTTTTGACACCGACTGCCGAAAAGAAAGTTAGTTTTTCCTTTCTAGTTTTTTTGGAAGTCAGTTAATTTTTTTTGTTTAGAAAGTTTTTCTTTTTCGTCTTTTGGTTTTGGTATCTTTTATTATCATGAAAATCAATACAGCCAGAGGGCTTCTCATTATGAGGCCGGTGCCTTCCTTCCAGCTTCATCACCAGATCAATGATACTGGTTTTCATTAGAACCATTTATATAAATTTGCTTCATCACAGTTATTTAACTATTCGAGATACCCAAAACATACTTAATATTAAAAGAAGTTCCAGTGGCCAGGTGTGGCCTTCTTCATCAGTTCCACCTCACCAAATGATACTTACTGAATGCAAATGCTTACGATGTTGATGAAATTCTCATGAGATCCCCTCATCAAATCCTGACTTGGTAACAATAAGACCACCTCAAAGGTATACTATTTCAAAAAAAAAAAAAAAACAAAATTGGTCCATAATTAAAGGAGTAATAAAAAAATACAAAAAAAATAAAAAAAATACGAATTCGAACAAATAACGTCCTCCTTTTTGGAAAGACGATTAAAACTTCTCTATCGATCTGTCTAATCTGCTTTTTTCACCTATAAATACATTCCGGATAAAAAATTAAAACACACCAAATCGCTATATTAACTAACCTATTTTTGATAAGATTACATGATTGATTTAAAGTTACAATGTGCCTATTTGAAATTGAGCAATTAGATTTTGACACCAGAAACTCTCGCATATGATTTATAGTTGAGAAAGAGCATAGATTTTTATTAATTCGCATTTATTGTATTTCGTCCACAACTCAAAATATGTTTTTGTCAGATAGCGCCACTATAGCTTGGGGACGGTAGAATGAATGTGCACAAGATAGCACAGTCAGAGCCATTAATCCTAATAATGGCCTCGCTGTGTCGAACTTTAGAAAGATAGAAGAAAAAACGGCTGTAAAATCAAGTGCTGAAAGATCATTAGATTTCAGAGATAGGTTGATACTTTGTGTCCATTGAATTTCGTTCTACTTTGTTGGACAGTCGTTTAGTTATTCAGGACGTTGAATGCCTACTGTTTTTACCCGACTGCCGAAGGAGGGTAATGTGTTTATCAGTCTATGTATGTATATATGTTTGTTCCTATGTGGCGTTCTAGAGACCAAACGCGTTAACCGATTTTGATGATTCCTACTTTAATCGATTCGTCTTAACCCTGCAAGTTCCACTGGCTACATTCATATTGGAAAATAGAAAAATGGCGGCTTTTGGGCGCAATGTTGTGGAGGCCCAATTATTTTTTTTGCCGATTCCTTCGGGTGGGGTACCAAAATAAAGGGTTTTAAGAGGTGGTTACAAAAAATATATGTTTAAATGTAACTAATTCTAAAAAAAAAAATAGCTATAAAATTCTAAATAAAAATGTATTTAAAAATAATAAAAAAACCCGACTACTTAAAAAGCGAACTAAAAAGACGTAAACAAAAAGAGTTTTTTGTTATGACAACTATAACATGAGTAGACTTTGTCAGAGTTTGAAATGTGTGATGGCCGCCATGGTGTGGTGATCTGTATCACCACACGAAGCTTTTCGTATAAACCGTTTCCTCTCTGCGGGCACGAATTTTAGTAACTAGCTTCTGCCAGTGGCTTCACCCGCGTTATTAGAGTTTTCTTATCCCAAGAGAGCATAGGATAGGATAGATGGACCCTTTTTCGGCACTTAGACTCGCATTTGGTCCGTTGTGCCTGCAGGCTTCCTTACTGTGAGAGAGCATGGGCCGTAATCCACCACGCGGGCCCTGTGCATGTTGTGTATGTCACATGTCTTCGAATTTTTGGTTCTAAGACATGTCGGTTTCCTCACAATGTTTTCCTTCACCGTTTTGAGAGTAGCGGTGATGAAATAATTTACACAAAGTAAAGTGCCTGCCTGGGTTCGAACCCACAACCTACAACTTGTAAGTCGCGGCCGTTACCACTGGGCCACCACTGCTCTCGCTCCCAAGAGAGCATTATACCGGGATGAAAAGTAGCCTATGTGCTATTTCAGACTTTAACCTATCTCTGTGCCAAATTTCATCTAGATCTGTTCAGCCGTTTTAGCATGATTGAGTAACAATCATACATCTAAACACATATCCATCCAAGCATTCACATTTATAATATTAGTAAGATGGCTTCCCAAGTGACTACTGGGTGTAGTGATGGCATACCAGTTACCGCACAAAAGGCTTGTCAGCTTTTGTCTCTTATCATCAGGAAAACTACTTATTTGTTGCCCGCTAAATAAAAATAATTAGGAAAAAACAAAATCCCAAACAACGAATTATTAATGTACCTAAAAATGTAATTAGATTTAGTACTAGAGGGTACTTCTACGAGTTCGTGCAAATTTGCTATTTGTAGTCATAAAAAAAAAAAACACTTTAAGTGTGTGCTTTCTATCAGAACGAAATAGAATAGTATTAAACTATAGCCATACGGTAACGTGAAATGCTATTTCCAATGGGTTTAATGAATATTTTACAAAAATATGCTAAAAATCATCTACCTTCAGTATCCGTTCGTGAGTATTGCCGAATAGGTGTTTCAATGTTAATGCTGCGTTATTACAATCAATTACTAAGTGAATAAATATCATTACATACATTACAAAGAATCTGTAGTCATGTTTTTCAATAACTTAAACTGTATTATTATTTTGAAAAGAAAAAACAAACTTTTGTCACACAAAATTGATCATTACCAGCGGCAAAATTTGAAAGTACAAAATATCAGTGTATTATGTTACTCTGTGGTTTTATTCCCCTCGCCCCGCATTTCACTCGCCAGCCAGTTGAGCCACAGGCACGGGAGAGGAAGGCTGCGCGTTTGGGTTGGAGAATTATAGAACATTGAACACTCGAAATTTTACTTTGTCATGAAATATTTGTCTTTACCGTCGCCTAAATTGTGGGGTAAGTAATAAGATTTTATTTAAGTTTGATCTTTAAAAAGGAAGCTCACTAGGATTATTAATGTTCTTGTTGGTTTGATAATTGTCGTATTTACGGATATAGGGTTACAGACTAAAATGTCCTAAAATGTCATTACCCTCAGCATCATTACCTTATTTTACCTTCAGCTTTGAAACTGAAGGTAATGATCCTAAACGGAAGGTAGTGATGAAATTATTAAAAAAAAAAATACTTTTTTAATCTTAATTTTATATATTAAAGCTCTGAGTAGGTACTTAAATCGTTTCAATTACTCGGGTCGTTAATGTATCTAAATATTTGTTTTTTTCCAGATCTTCTTTATCAAGTACTTGGCACATTAATTTACTAATCGGAGCTTTAAAATGTTATATAGCACAGAAAATGTGTGTGACTAGTATATTTTTTTTGGAAATAAATTAATATAATGTACACAATTTATTTTTTATGATACATAGGTAGTATATATTATAGGTATAGTATAGTGTTATTTTTAACATATTCTATGCGGTGTCGTGGGTTGGATTTTTCTTAAGAACACTGGTGTTATCATATTTATGGATATTATCGTGTACTTTTTTTAATAAGCACATACTTCTTAACTTATATATATACATATATATGCATATATATATATATTTATAAAGGTCCACAGTCACGGCAGAGGGAACTTAAAGTAAGCTTAGTATTCTTTAGTTAAATAAATAATTAATTACAGTGTTTTATTTACAGGAATAAGAATCATGGCGAAACCGAAGGCGAAGAATAAGAAAACTACCGAGGAAAAGTTAGCTCAACAAAGACTTCATAAAAGACAAAAGTATGAAGAAATAAAAAAAGATCCAGAAAAATATGCTGCTCAAAAAGAAAAAGAAAGGTTACGATATTTGAAACGCAAAGAACAGAATAAAATAAAGTCAGTTAAAGACTTAACGCCACGGCAACAAAGACAGAAAAGAAAACAATGGAGAGAAAATCGTCAACGATACATAGAAAAGAAAAAAAAAGAAAAAGCAATAGAGCAAATGCTTGTTGATAATTCTCCACCTACCAGCGATGATGAAACAATAAATCATCAAGTGCCTCAAGTTAGTGAAGATGACCCACTGGAGGGACCATCAACTTCTCAGATCAAAGTCAAAAAGAATAAAGGAGATCAATTTAATAAAAAATGTGAAAACTGTGTTAAGAGAATAAAAACAATACGGCGCATTCGTTATATTTATACTAAAAGAATTGGAGTATTGAAAAAAGAAATTCAGAAGGAACAAAATGAGAAGAGAGAGCTGAAAAAAATTATAGACAGGCTTAGGAGAGAGAGTATAAAAGCTAAAAAAGAAAATCCATCAACTGAACAGAAAATTGAAAATTTATTGGATAAAATAGATAAAGGCAAAAAACAAGAAGTGAAAAAGAAGTTGATATTTAGTGAAGTTATTTCTAAACAGCTGAAAGAAGGGTTCAAAACTCTAAGAAAAACAGATAAACGTAAATTCAGTGATGTTATTGTAAAAGACAAACAAAGTTTCAAAAAACACAGAATAACGACAGCAATAATGCCATTTACATTAAGAAATAAAAAACAAGTACATGAAGATCAGGAGAAAGAAATAAAACGAGAAATAGAAGAGTTCTTTGATGAAGATAGTAATAGTAGAATTGCTGCAGACAAAAAAGAATGTATCAAAAAAAGTGGCTTGACAAAACAAAAACGCTATCTTACGGATACTTTGATTAATCTTCACAAAAAATTTAATGAAACCCGTAAAGCACCAATAAAAGTAAAAATTATTTTAAGATCATTTGTAAGTCTGATTTATAATTGTGTTCACTAATTAATAAAATGTAAAAAAATATTACCTAGTCTTTTAATGTAATCACAAAACTTTTTGTAATCATTACCAGTACGATCATGTCACTACCGTCTTCCTTGTTGTTATTACCTTCACTATCAAAGTCATTACCAGTTCGAAAAAAAAATTAAAACCCTTATAACTTCTAAGTTTATGTGTGCAATTGGCTATTAATTGGTAAAATCATAAAGAATTATGCATATTTTAGAAATAAAGTTCTAGTTTTGAAGTAAAAAAAAATCTCTCATTTTCGCCAAATTTGCACGTAATGGAAGAATTACCCTAGAAATTCTTAAACTGTTCTCAGTTTCATAATACGCATCTTAGTACAAAAATACTTTGACTATTACAACAATACCAATAATAAGAGCCTTAGCGAAAGACAGCGAATCTCTTATATATATTTAGTTGCCCGTACAAAGTGGTGACATAGGTACTCATTAGTAAGTAAAGCCAGATACGCGTAAAGGATTCGTTTACTAATTAAAACAACAGAATATGACCGTTATTATTCAAAGTATTTAAGAACGGGCAGAATAATATACGTCCGATATACAACAAAGAGCTTTGCTACGCCGTAGGAAGCGTAGCCGCGTAGCAGTGACACCGCCCTTTCAGCTACGCCGTAGCAAAACTGCGATGGTTTTATTACGTTTACAGAATTTCGTGTTTCTGGTTTTACATGCAGTGTTATCGTTATTTTAATTTTATAGCTAAGATTTTGACGTAGCTGCGGATATTACCTACTAAGTGAAGAAAAAATTCACTCAGTTTATTAAAAATAGGTCCTCAACTTTTTAAGATAAGATATATAAAATCAAATTTATGTGAAGAAAGACCCTTACCTATACTAATATTACAAAGCTAAAGAGTTTGTTTGTTTGCACTAATCTCAGGAACTACTGGTTGGAATTGAAAAAATCTTTTTGTGTTAGATAGTCCATTTATCGAGGAAGGTCAACATCACGCTACGACCAAGAGGAGCGGAGCATAAATGAAAAATGTTGCAAAAACGCGAAAATATATTCCTTTTTGAGCTTCCGTTGCGTGCGCTGCGTAAGCGGTTGAAGCTACGCAACATTCACGTATGTAGGGTAGGTAGGTAGCCGTAGTAACAGCTAGTTATGTATACAATAATAAGGTCTTCTCAGATCAAGGTTCATAGACATAGGAAATTAATTAAAGTTTAGATCAACTTCATCCATCATCATTATTTTGTCCTTATTCCCGATTGACAGCGTTACGTTGACATCGACCCTCAATTTCGGTCCATTCACTGAGACGAAAATTCAATTGGCTGCAAAAAAATTGGGGATTCTTACAAAGATGTTACACCTGAACAGAGTTCAGACTTCACACCTGAACAGCTGCTCTACTTGTATAAAGCGTAAGTTTTGTAATGCATGGAGTACTGCTCTCACCTCTGGGAAGGATCTGCCAAATACCAGCTTGATGCACTTGAGTCGACTGACAGACGGGCCAAGAGGCTTATTGGCAACGATGCACTGGTCGCGTCAAAGCTCCAGAGCCTGGAATATCGACGCCGAGTTGCCAGCCTGTCGGTTTTTAACGGTTACATTTCGGGGAGTGTGCGACGGAACTGTACAATTTGATTCCGCCTAGCCCTTTCCATCATCGGACTTCAAAACGTATGGCCATGCGCCATCGTTACATGGTTGACATCCCACACATACGCACAAATCGTTTTGCTAATACTTTCATTGTGCGCAAAGCGAAAGAGTGGAATTCACTGCCAGAGTCTTTGTTCCCTAATAGCTACAACCTTAGGGTTTTTAAGTCATAGTGAGTGCATAGGTTACTTCTAGGCAAGCGTGTTTCACCGTAGACCACATCATCGCTTACCATCAGGCGAGATAATGGTCAAACGCGAGCCTATCGATTACAAAAAAAGAAGAAAAAAAATTGTTATCGTCGCAATTTATTTATTAGTTTATCTTCACACTGGAACGCCTTGCAGCAATTACACCAATGGAGCACAATCTTATAAACTCACTATAAGTCTAGGTTTCCTCACGATGTTTTCCTTCACCGTTGTCAGCAATGTCCAAGATAAACTTGGAAAGTGCATATGATTTTCAAGACCTGAAGCACGAGAGGCAAGAGGCAATATGTCTTCATATTACATATTTTTCTATTAGTCATTATCTTAGAAGTCTCGTCCTTTCAAGCCTCAAATATGGACTACTAGCTTTTGCCAGGGGTTTCGCCCGCGTGAAAAGTGTTTTTTTTTTACCCCAAGGGAACATAATACAGGGATGAAAAGTAACCTATGTTCTATTCCAGACTGTAATCTATCACTTTGCCAAATTTCATCCAGATCAAAGTAAAAAAAACGGCCAAATGCGAGTCGGACTCGCGCACGAAGGGTTCCATACCACTATCGCAAAAAACGGCAAAAAACACGTTTGTTATATGGGAGCTCCACTTAAATATTTATTTTATTTTGTTTTCAGAATTTTTTGTTGTTGCGGCAACAGAAATACATCATCTGTCAAAATTTCATCTGTCTAAATACCACGGTTCATGATATGTCATCAGATCATGATCCTCAAGCTGTATCCAGCCTGGTGACAGAGAGACGGACAGTGGATTCTTTGGGTCCCGTTTTTACCCTTTGGGTACGGAACCCTTAAACCGTTGTCTTTCACAGATTCCGATCCGATTCCGAGATTTTTAACCCAAAGGTTGACTGGTAGAGAATGCCTTGCTGCATTAAGTCCGCCAATGTATCACCATTGTACATGAAGTTTAAATAAATAAATAATCATCCATGTTACACACTTGCCTATAATTTTCTACCACACTTAGTCCTCCCTGTACCACTTAGTAAACTAAGTTTCAAAGTACAGATATTGATCAGTATCTGTTTCTAACTGGAACACATATCGCGGCATCATTTGCGTTGCCGCGCATTATCAACGCACATTAATGCAGGATCCGCTAGTGAGAACACGACTCTATTCATAGGGCTGCTACTCCTAGAAAATTTATTTTAATATAATATTTGGTTTTATATTAAGCAGTGCGGAGCCAGCTTAAATAGTGTTCGAATTATATGCCTTGGTTTAGTATAAATTTTTGTTTCGATCAAATATCTCGATAAGACAACAGAGTATAGATGACATCATCTTTACCGGTGGTACAAGTCCTATGTGGAGAACAGATGTCAGACTGTAGTTCTGAATGGATACTGCTCTAAACCTATGAACGTCCCATCGGGGGTTCCCCAAGGATCCTTGCTTGGGCCATTGTTATTTAATATATTTATCAACGATATCTCTTCTTCATTCCGGTACTCAAAGTTGTTACTCTACTCTAAGCTGATGATATAAAGATAATGAGACAAATAAATACCCTGACGGATGCTCATCTATTACAGGCGGACCTTAATAGTTTTCAAGGCTATTGTACAAATAATAAGTTGGATCTGAATGTCTCCAAGTGTTATGTTTGCACCTTTACACGGAAACCTACCCAGATCGTCTATAACTACATGCTTATGAATACAACACTAAAAAGGGTCAACACCATCAGGGATCTGGGAGTTACCTTTGATGCTAAGCTCCTCTTTGATGCGCATATAGATAATGTAGTCAAGAAAGCATCAAAAGCACTTGGTTTTATTCTCCGGGTGTCCTCCGAGTTCAAAAATATTAAAACTATTAAAATACTATACTGTTCCTTTGTCCGTAGTCATTTGGAGTATGCCTCTCAGGTCTGGAACCCCAATTATAATGTCTACATAAATCGTATTGAGAGCATACAGAAAAGGTTTTTGAGGCACATTCAGTATCGGTCTAAAACGTTTATATCGAATTATACCTACCGTTGCAATAAACTTCATATCCTTCAACTCTACGAAAGGCGAAAAATATCAGATCTTGTGTTTCTTTTCAAGATAGCCAATGGAACAACTGGTGTTACCGAGTTGCTTCACAAAGTCGAGCTGCGAGTGCCGTCTGTGTTCTTGCGTAGACCTCATTTATTGTACACCCCAGTGGTAACCACTACGTACAGATGGAACTCGTACATGATGAGAGCGAGTCGTATGTACAACACAACCTGCTGGGAGGCTCCGATCGACATTTTCCATACTAGTTTTAATAAATTGAAGAAAATTTTATGTGATTGCTTCTTCGAGCGTAAATAGTAATTTTACTGTTTGGTGTTATGTACCTACATATATTATCTATTATAAATTTTCAGTTTCATATATATTCTATTTACTATCAGTGGAAACTTGTAATTGGCCATATTTTGTATAAACTATTACTACATGTCTGCTTAGCTGTAAGTTTTCCTAAAAATAAATAAATAAATTACATCCAAACGTTCATTCCCTAATATTATAAATGCGAACGTAAGTCTGTCCATCTGTCTGTTTTTTTTTTACATTTTCACGTCTAAGCTGCTTCACCAATTTTAACGAATTTTGATATAGGGATAGATTGGACCTTGAAGAAAGATATAGGTAACTTTTACACCGGGAGTTTGTTTCATCGGGATAATTGTCGTCTATTACGTGTTAACGCAGTATTAGAGCAGTGGTCGCCCAGTGGTAACGGTTCCGACTGCCGTATCGTATGTCGTGGGTTCGAACCCAGGCAAGCACCTTACTTTGTGTAAATGATTTCATCACCACTGCTCTAAAACGGTAAAGGAAATCATAGTGTGGAAACCGGCATGTCCTAGAACCAAAAATTTGAAGACATGTGACATCCACCAACTCGCAATGGACCCGCGTGGTGGATTAAGGCCCATCGCCTGCCCTGTCACAAAGAGGAGGCCTGTGTCCCAGCATTGGGAATATTAAAAAGACTGATGATGACAGGTTGACTTTTTAGCATATGTTATTTATTGTAACGTTACAGACACAGATAGAATTCTTATTTTACCTAATCCATATATTTTTATTGTTCACTATTTTTCATTAAAATATTAATTGAACAAGACATTAATCTAGCCAGCCCTGAGCATAGATCAAGACTTCAACCACACGACATAAGCCCGGTACACACAAGTATCGTACCAAAACTTTTCAGGCAACGGGATTTACGAAGGATTCCACATTTATCCGTTTTTCACGGTTCCTGCCTTATGCGCGATAAACCGTCTACGGTAAGCTTTAATATTTATTGTTCTCTCTTAAAGAAAAGGTATTTCGTACTGTGATATCGTAAGCCACTGACGTTTATGTTGTGGCGGATGAATTATGGGGGATAACAATGGGAGATTGTTTTTGTGATAGCTGATCATATAAAATAAAAGTTTATTTAATCAAAGTAAAGGAAATCAATTACGAACGAACGATAGATACGGATTTCTTTGTCTAACTATTAAAATATATTTTATTTCTAATCCGTATGAATAAAAGCAAACTAAACAGGCACTGATCCCACGTAAAATCCCCAACGTCAAATTAAATCGCATTGTTTTTTTTCTCAAAACATAACGTAACATCTAATCTGTATTCGTTGAAGTTAGGTGCAGCTTCAGCTCAGCGAGATACATGACATTGGTACATTTGGGCAGTCAAAAGTATGTTTACTGTTTAAGTCCTACGTAGAACCCTATTTCCACTAACTATGTACACATTCAGGCGCCGGACTGTTTTTTTGGAAGAATTCCACCGCACTATTCCCAAACCACTGCAGCTTCTGAAAGCCAGAATCAACAGTGGCGACCACCGTTGATTCTGGCTTTAGCTAGAAAAGAGCTGAGGCAATGAAGCTCGACGAAGTCCCGGAGAATGAATTTAACTGTCTGGGATTTTTGGATTTTCCCGCAACGAAAATGACCACTATCCCACCTGATGGTAAGCGATGATGTGGTCGACGGTGAAGCACGCTTGCCTAGAATCACTCTTGACTTAAAGACCCCTAGATTGTAGCTATCGGGAAACACAGACTCCGGCAGAGAATTCCACTCCTTAGATGTACGCGTAATAAAAGTGTCCCCAAAACGTTTTGTGCTTATGGGTGGGATGTCCACCATGTACCAATGACGCATCGCCGTGCGTCTGGTTGTCCGATGATGGAACGGGCTGGGCGGAATTAAATCATGCAATTCCATCGCACACTCCCGGAAATCCCTCTCTCTTTTTAGCGGAAAAAAGACACGCCTGGGTTTTAGCAGCATTAAACTTGACCAGATTGGCATTACCCCATTCGGAGACTGCCAGCAAGGACAAGTTCAAACACGTGGTGTGTTTGAACTTGTCCAAAGAGAGACCAAAAATATTAATCAGAAAAGAATAAAGGAGGAGTAGGAAAACAAAAACATAAACAACTGCATAATACAATTTCAATTTCTTTATTGCGAACTACAGAATTTTGAAGATGATAACATAAGGTCTTAGAACTTAGTTGCCTGTTTTCAAGGCATTTCAATTTAAATGATTATAAAAAAATATATATACTCATTATAACAGTTTTACAGTTTACATTATATTTTATACATTTTATATTATGTCGTGCAATTCTTATACTAATTTATATAACATTATATTAAGTATCGCTATATATTAAATAATTATTTTTCTTAAAGGCATAAAACACACAAATAAATATTTATTCTTTCTTTCTTGCTAACCATACAGTTACTCGTATATTAGCATTTACCACTGGGCCCATCTCATTTGCAGTTTGAAATTAGAATAAAAAAAATCCTTTCTACTCCATACAATAAACTCGCAACCGACGGCACATTTTCCACAACAACAACATATACATAATTTTAATAACGTAAATGCTAGTGCACACGTCCCCCACTTGAGCGATGTGGACGTGGAGACTGGTCGAGTCGCTTCTAATTCCACTGTGGAGCGACTAGCGTCGAGAGCAACTGCGACCTTAAAGAATCTAGTCGCTTAAGTGAGCACGCTTGCATGCTCCAACCTTATGCAAGTGTGCATTTATTTTGCGTTTAGGAATAATATATTGAGTTTCTAGCTATTTACTTTTTACAATGTTTTTCGTTTATGAATATTAATATTGTATTGTTTGTTAATCCATCGTGCATAACGCCTGAATAGGTTTAGAACATGGGTTGCCCGGATTAACCTGGATTACTTCCATGTAGTTGAGGCCGTAGGCAAAAGAATACTTCTAATTAATTATTCAAAGAATACTTCAAACATTACACCCAACAAATTTGCCACCATCGACAACCCAGGACAGACCATCCTGACGTAGACGCACAAGGAGGCCCGACCACAAATAATTTGGGAAGGGGGCAGGAAGAAGAAGAAGACTTCAAACAACACTAATTTAAACCAGTTGACAAACAAATATAATGGTATCAATATATTATGTTCATGATTACTAAAAAATATAGATAGTTATAAGGCATAGGTAACACTGTATCAAACCGTCATCAAAGAGAATCTCACAATACCCACATTCAAAATTATTTATCTTGCATTTTTGTTACAAATTCATTGAAACAAAGCACCACGAAAGCGCAGATAAACAATGACATGAAAATAATGGAAGCTTATTCCATAATTCCATTTTTAAAACGATTCTAACCCTTCCAATCGCTGCTATCTTACGATCAGGCATAAAAACATCGATATATCATGATTCATGATTTTTTTTTCAATTTCCCCTTGTAAACAAACCTCTTTTCATATTAAAACAAGCCGAGTATTTCAGCAACTTTGCCCGTATAAGGCTGCTTATCCACCACAGATTTGCTATGCAGCTACGCTGAAAAAATTGGCCAAATAAGCTACAAAATTATGTGAATGTTTATGACTACTGGTCAGCTGTTGCAGAGCGAGTAAGATCTGCTATAAAGATGCGCCTCTGCGAGGTAACTGAGCGAGGAAATCGTTCAGCTTGAGCTATGTTATGTATTGACAGTAGGGAAGGCACGGGAACCGTTTGTTCTGCACATAGCTACACCACTCGCGCATCTATACCACGCATCCTTCCATATAAAATACACTAGCTTCTGCCAGTAGCTTTGCCCGCCTGAGAAGTGTTTTCTTATACCAAGGGAACATTATACCGAGATGAAAAGTGCTAAGCCTTAGTGCTATTCCAGACTATAATTTATCTCTGTGCTAAATTTCATCCAGATCCGTACAGCTGTTCTGGCATGATTGAGTAACAAACATCCATCCATATAAACTTTCGCATTTATAATATTAGTAAGAATTAAGATAGCTTAGTTCAACCCGTTTCCATCAGTGCTACATCATGTGGACCGATGAATACGATTGGTTTGACAACAAACGCATCCATAGCAACATAGCATAGCATAATGGTAGGTGGAAAAGCAGCCTTAAGCATAACGTATTGATCGCTTTGGTAAAACGTTTAGCTCTTAACAAATTACTCTTTAAGTGTACATGAAAGACTTATGTTATAAGTATATTATTAAAAAGGTTTATTTAAAGTATGCCTAATTGGTTTTCACTTGATATTCACGGATCAAACACGGGGTAATGGGGAATCATTAAATTTGGAACTTATTTTCATTTGCTTCAGTGAGTTTTATTTTTACTTTATATCAAGTGGTGTTATTAGGTCTTGCTACAGATTTGCGTAATTTTATTTGGTAGGTATTGCTATGTACTTAGTAATTTACTTTTTTATCAAAGACTTCTAGAGGGTTTTATGGAGTTTGTGTAAAGTATTTTCGAAATTCGTTTTACTCTCTACATACTTAATTCTTTTGAAACTAATCCGATCAATGAGGTAACAAGACTACGTTCTACTTTTAAAAACAAAAAGATATTGTACAAGTTAAGATATACTAAGATTGTAAATATTTTATGTTCCTTACGCCTTTAAGTCAAGAGTTAGGTTACTTCTACGCCAACGTGCTCCATCGTTGACCACATCATCGCTTACCATGAGGTGATATATAGAAAACGCGAGATTGTAATCACACTAATATTATAAAGGCGAATATGTGTGAGTGTGTGTGTGTTTGTATGTTTTACTTCTTCGCGCGCAAACGGCTGGACGGATCTGAATAAAATTGGGCGAGGGTAGAATAAAAAGTGAAGAGATAGATTATAGTCAGGTTTAGCACATAAGATACTTTTTATCCCAAGAATATGTTTCCTCAGGATAATTTTCGACTTCCACGCGGGCGAAGCCGCTGGAAGAAGCTAGTAAATAAATAAAAATGGAAAGTTCATTATGTTTTAATAAATATTATTTTGTTTATTGTTGATTTACTTTTTGATTTCATAGTTTAGTATTTTACTTCTTAATTCATCCTCACCTATCTCCCACAACTACAGCTCTGTCAATATTCCGAAAGCCACCTCCACCAAAACCTACGAACCATTCAACCAGGAACAAAACAATTCAATCCTACAAAGTAATAATGACATTCGAACAATACGTGTCCGAATGGAAGCCGGTCGTAAGCCGGGCTTCGGTATTCATGTCCTTGCCTTCTTTAAGGCTTCCTGAAAGCTGTTTTAGAATTCCATCTAGTGCTAACTGAAAGTCTGGCTGTCGCCACCGATGTATTGCTGGGAAATACGATTCGAATAGTGATTTTTAGTGGCGTGTTCTTTTAAGGAATAGTTTTTTTATTGGTGAAGTTAGGATAGTAGTATCTAATCTTAGTGAATGAGTACTGTTCTATGTAGACACATTATTTGAGAAAATAATACTCTACTTATCGATTCATTTATGGGATTTATTATGACTTGTTTTAATGAATTTTCATACATCGGTTCGTAATCACTTGCTATATACTCATGCATAGATTCGTAGACATAAAAATTATAAAGCATTGATCAAATTTATAAGTAGGGTAGAGAAGTCCACCTGTTAAATTTGCCTCATTTCCCACGTGTAATATTAAATGCGAAATAGGCCCATCTATAAAGGTAATGCAGTGTGCTGAAGAAATTACTTTTAACAAAAATCGGATCAAGATTTTTTATTTTAGTTTTAAATTAGAATAATAGAACACTCTATGCTGAAGTTGCTATTTAACTTCAGGAGACAAAACAAGCAAACAACAGTTTTGAAAAAATTTGCTCAAAATTAAATCAAAAGCCACAACTGTCTGCTCTACATCCACGACATACCAGTTTTATATCCGTTGTCTTAACAGGCGTATCCATTAGAATAAATAGTTTTTATGACACCAACCTGCAAGCATATCAAATTCCACCGTAAAACTGGTCCCACGATAGAGCCCTGAGGCAACCCAGGTGGTATTTGCATTATGCAGAGATTCATCAGGGAAGAGTGTAGTCCCTTGACGTGCATATGTTATGTATGAGGCATTTTGTTGGTTATTTTTTTTTATGGGGAAAGATAAGGGGTGTTTTAAATAGGTTGTATGACTCAGGGTTTTGAAGGTCTCAGTACTGTGGCTCCGAACTACTTCTATTAATTTTTTTTTAACCCATCCTGTAGGTGAGCTTTCTGATGGGTCGACGCAATTAGATTTATATCAGCGATAAGCGCAATTGCAAGTAGTTACGTACACATGGACGAAATGACATGCAATTCGACCGATTTGAACTTAATTTTTTTTCTTGATATTCCCTTTCGACGCAATTTAAATTGCGTGGAGCCATCAGAACGGTACCTGTTGCTTGCAGTGCCAAGTTCTCTTCCCATACCAAATAGGTTCTCTCATTTATTACCATTCTCAAAACGGGTTGGCGATTTCATATAAGACCAATAATGTCGTACATAGCGCTTAAATTTTATGTATCTATTTACTGTACACACTCATAATAAACAGACAAGAAGAAGAAAAAAATATGTACGAAGATGATTCTTATTTATCTGCGAAAATACATGTTTATGGCATTGTTTTTCGTAGGCATACAATTTAAAATAAAAAAAACCCATGTCCAGCTGTGTACACATTTGCCAGGTTAAAAATATCTCTAATGTTTTCTTCAAGCAAAAAGATTTTTCATTTTGATGAAGGGGAAAGTTGGAAGAAAACAAAACGCAGACAAGTCGACAAGTCGCTGATCAAGAAAAATCAACGCGAAAACTCGAGACGCATGCAAAATAATATATTATTCAATACCTGATATCTTCCTTAAGTTTATGATATTGGCACATTTCAACCTTGCCATGACTGCTTACCGCCCAGTTAGTAAGAGATCCCACTGCAAAATTCTGCATGTATAGGATTTTGAAACTTGGTTTATGAATGAATCTTAATACTAGAATAGATTACTGCAGGGTTTTCTAGATATATTTAGCCTTTTGTATTTATTTTATTCCATACAGCCCCACTGCTGGTAAAGGCCTGTCAAAAATCCTTCCAAGTACTCTTTTCCTAAGCCACCCCGAACCAGCCTCTGCAGTGCCCACTGCAGAGGCTGGTTCGAGGTGGCTTAGACCGTCCGTCTAGTTCATCTTGCCACCTCTTTCAGGGCCACCCCCGGGCCTATAGCCACAATTACCTTAATTAAATAAACTAAAATTTATGTTTAATAGTTAACCCCCAATATACAAGTTTTTCAAATGGATCCGACGCTAAGAAAATAGGAAAAAATAAGGTTGGCAATTTACCTGCTAAACCTGGCAACACATGAATGGCGCCTCACTGAGAGCTAGAAGATGTTGCAGACCCATGATGCATGAGAAATTCGAAGTGTGAGGAAAAGTAAAAAAAAAAAAGAAACTGTTTGCGGCCGGATGTGGTCACGCAACCGTATTTTTTTTTGGTTCGGAAATCATGCAATGACTTCTTCTCTCGCTCTGGATGAAGCGAGAAGGCATGTCAGACTTTTATTGACTAAAACCCACCCGTGTGCCTTCAGTCACTTGAGCCATGGCCGCGGTAACTCTCTTTCAAATGTATCCGTGACAAAGACAGACATCGACTCTAGCGGACCCCGTTAGTTTCTGCTGGCATCTCTTTGAAGCGCGTGTGGAAAACTACGCGCCGTCGACTCGGGCCTGGTCCTTATCGGATCACGAGCTACCCATTACTCGCAGTCCGCAAACCCACGTCTACGGTGGCCGGGAATCGGCTTGCAACTCCCGAAGTACAGGGCGTCTCCTGCGGTGGCTAGAGGAGTGACGGCGTCTCCGATGCGTCTCCCTCAAGCGTGCCGCCTATTGGCAACCCTACAGTAACTATTCCCTATTAAGAATCATTCCCAAAAACCAAGTTTCATCAACATCAATATACCTGCAGGTGTTTGCAGTGGGATCTCATTCTATACATGAGAATCAGCGCCCATACTTCTTTGTCTTCCCTCCTCAATATTTGATTTTATGAATGGAGGAAATAATTGTATCCTGCTTTGAAGTAAATATGAATGTCTTTGGTTGGTTTAATTTGTTTGGGATGCCGGAAATGTCAATTGACATTGGTATTAATAACGCTTTACTTTTGATGTATTTTGTGAGATTTTATCTTGCTTTCTGAACTCATTTTCCATGTTGTTGTTCGTCTTTCTGAACAGAAAAATTTGAGCATACTGTTTTTTTTCTTAATTTGGCTTGTGAGCTCGTCCAATCCCAGTTTCAAATAAAGCTTGCGTTCAACTCACGATTCACCTGAATAACACTGAATAATACATTACAAAAACAAAAATATTAAAACATAAAATAACTCAAAATCCACACAACAAATGTCACTATAAATGCCAATTACAACGCCAACCAATCAATTGAACTGCAAATAACAGTTCCATTTTCAAATAAATCACACCACAAATATTTCTGACTACCGACATATGAATAAATAAATGTTTAAATTGCATTAACTTGGTGTATTTCCCTTGAGACGGATAGTGGTGAGAGTCAAATTTAACTTGTACAATACCTGGCCGGTTCAAACTTGTTATAATAGAAAAAAGTTTGCGCAAGTGGGGAACATAACGTATGGTAGTTTGGAAGTCGTTAGTCATGTGGTGAAGAGATAATATACTTGATGGTAGCGGATAAAACACACGGTGTGATGCCTGTAGATAGAATACTTTTCGTTTTTCTAGTTTCGGTGGCGAAAATGTAGTTTTCGTTGAGTTATTACACTTGAGTTTGAGGTAACAGGTCTATTTGGCCCGTATTCTACTGACCAAATCACAAATGCTGATACTATTTATTTTGTTTTAATCGCTTATACCATGCGTTTATGATATTTACCTGTATGGGTAAATATGGAAAGGGTTAAGAAGAGCTATGCCCATAAGTACTTTGTCATTTCACCAGTTATCTTACAGTTCCAACACTCAAATCCCGACTCCGGCCAAATGGACAACGGGAATCACGAATCCAACCCTACCAGAAGTGCTTGCAAAAATAAGGTTTTTTTTCTTAGTAATATTTTGTAAATGCTTCCTTTTCAAAAATAGGTCAGAAAAGTTCCATTTGTGCAGTGTATCTTCGAAATATTTTATGATATTTTCAACTAAATATATCAATTTCTTTATCAAACGCCGTCCACTAACAACTTTACTTATGTAAACAAAGTTACAATAGCTATTCTGCCGGCGTTCCAACGGGTTGATACCTGTTTATCTAGAAGAGATAACGCAAAGAAACTTGCAATGGAATCTAAATGCTATCACTGAACATATGAAAGGAGTGTAAAGGAACTTTGCTGGCGGAATAGTAATCTGTTTTTTTTTATTACAAAACGAATGGAAGATGAAAGTTTTTAATTAATGCCGAGCCTTCACTAAGGAATTAAATAGTTTTCAATTTGTTAAATCACCAACATTCATAAGGTAGTTGTATTTCATCCATTTAAAAACTGGTGATTTACTAATAAAAGCATCGGTCTTAGCTTCCAAAATTGTAAATAATTGATAGAACACAGATTGAAATCGGTTAAAAGTCTTTATAAGTTCAATCACTTTTTTATATAACCCATATTATTACTTTTGTTAAATCCTTGGACAATATACTCATGAATTTCATTCATTGGCTATTTTACAACTCCATTGCCTTTTACGATGGCATACTGGAGACGTTATGAGTAACCATTAATAAATTACCCAAATCGCCCAAAAAAATCGACACTGACTTCCAAAACTGCATAACAAACTCGCACCCATACATAAGACGGTCACTACATAAACATATGCGTAAACTTAGAAGATAATTTCCCAGCAGAGCATAAAAAAACGTAAGTTCTATTCACATGCAGCAAGTTCTAGAGTCCCTTATCCAAAACGCCGTTCATGTGAGGACGATGTCGAGGACCCCTCGACAGAAGTCTTGCCTCTCAACACTACAAGCGAACAAGTCACTTCACACCTTGTGACGTCACGCCGAGCTCTGCAGTGCATTATAACGACTTGGGCTTTAAGTGTGTTGTAATTGTATGACTGGGCAGAAGAGGGTCTATGAGTGGTGACAGTGCAGGCCGGCTTAGAAGACTCTTCATTAGAATTATTTAATTCTTCGAGTTATCTATGTAATGCCACAGTTTAGTAAGTGTGGGAGCGTAGCTTTGGGTGGCTCAAATGATAAACAAAAATTACTGATAAGTTGTATTGACTTAAGGCGATATATACGCGCCAATGTAATCGCAGTACTGGCCGTGCGCCCGCTCTGAGCTAAAATATCAATATGGAACCTCCTTCTGAACAGTTCTGTTTGCAAAATATTATTTGATTTACATATGATTTGTCAGTTATGAAGAAATTTCAGCCATCAATTTTTCGTGTAAAAATATTTTTAAACATCCAAGTAACTTTCAACACGATATTTTATCAAAGCAAAACTATTTGTTATACGAAAAAATCATGTTTAAAAAATAATGTACATGAAACAATAATAAATATATATTTTTTTCAAACCTTTTTAACCTAGCCGTTACTAAGGAGTATGCTTTACAAAGTTACCGTTTTACGGCACTAAAGCGCATGTAGACCCTTAACTACGTGCCTGCCCCAAGGCGGCTCTTACAGAAGTGCCCAGAAAAAATACACAAAAATATCTTCAAATATTTTCTAGTGTTCGAAATTATGATTAATCTTCCAAAACCAAATATCAGTTGCCAGCTTTAAATAAGTAAGGAGGCCTGTTCTTACAGTACCTATTAATTAATCAATCTGACAGATTATTTAATCGTTTAAGTCTGATATAATTTGTCATATCTGCCTTGAATTGACACAAAGAAGATCATAACAACTATTAAACACACTTTTTGCAACGATTTTTCTCTAATCAGGTATTGAACTTCATCGATAGGTATATGACTGACTCTAGATCTAAAAAACACGCTTTAATAGAAAACCAAACTAAAAAGTAGATTATAATCTATACTAATCTATACTAATATTATAAAGCTGAAGAGTTTGTTTGTTTGTTTGAAGGCGCTAATCTCAGGAACTACTGGCTGGAATTGAAAAAATCTTTTTGTGTTGGATAGTCAATTTATCGAGAAAGGTTATAGGCTATATAACATCACGCTACGAAAAATAGGAGCGGAGCATAAATTAATAATGTTGCAAAAACGGGCAAAATTATTCCTTTTTGAGAGCTTTCGTTACGTGCGCTGCGTAAGTGGTTAAAGTTTAGCAATATTCATGTATGTAGGGTAGGGTAGGTAGGTAGTCAGTTGACGGTAGCGAAGCCGCGTGGGACAGCTAGTTTTCAATAAATTTAAATTAAGATTATTGTGATTATTAATAATATTTATTTTAGATTAAATTTTAATTTATATCTATGACGACACGGTTGGCGTAGTGGTTGAGCGATCGACTTCTGTGCTACGTGTCGCGGGTTCGATACCGGCACGGAATAAATATTTTTTATGGCCTACAGATAGTTGTACCGGATCTGGGTGTCTTGTGTATGTTTGTTTAAATGTTTGTATACGCACCCACGATACAGGACGAAATTCCTAGCGTGGGGCAACGTTTTATAAAAAGAAAAAAAAATAACCAAAAAGACACGTCCTGTGACTAATAAAATAACCCGAATCTTTTATAAAAGTTCTTTAATGGATTCATTTCATGAAATAAAACATAATTATTTTCGTAATAATTCTTGTTAATATTAGAAGATACTAGTTCACATTCTATTGACATTCCTCGTCTTAATAATTTTCAGCTCTAAGACGTCCACGGCTGGAACCGTGGATAATAAACCTCCCTGAAGCATCGCTATCTCGACCGGTCCAATGCTTATCACGTCCAGCGGACTTCCGTAGCTGTTTTTATTATCTGTAAATATTTTTACAATACTTAAGAGAAGATATCCGTAATCTATTCTATGCTTGAAAGAACACAGCTTGTCGAAGCTGCACTAGTTAAAACACCAGATTAACCAACCACGATAACACCAACAAACCAATCACCAATAAGTACAACCAAAAGCCACGAAAACTTTTATCGTTCGACAATAACAGGGTGAATGCCGGGACTATTAAGTTTTACAGTCAGAACGACGTACGTGAGACGTCTCCGCGACGACGACGTAACGACCACGGAACGATCTGTTTACGTCGACGTAACGTGCTCTTAACGAACACGTGTCGTGTGGCGATCGTAAAACGTACCTTGTGTAGATACCGGTGGGTTGTGGAGGTACGAAATGGTTTGGTTAAGTTTGCATAATTTAAATCTGTATTAATATAGGGTAAAAGCCGGATGTGCCACACTTTTTGAAATCACTCTGTATATCTCAGTATAAAAAGTAAGATACTTTGTTTGTAAAATTAGCCGGTGCATTGGTTTTTTATCTACAAATTTATGAAAAATAAAAAATATTATCTTTAATATTGCCAGAGTATTATTAACGATTCTTGCGGACCTCTATATTTTGAGATATCAAAACACACATATATCTCGTATTATTACACGAGCAGCATGAGGGCTAGATGTTCGCAAAAAACGTACAACGCTCTCCGTGTTCAGTACAATAATGCGTTTAGGATGCTGGTGGGGCTGCCTCGCTTCTGTAGTGCATCGGGGATGTTTGCGGATGCGCATGTGGATTGTTTCTACACAACCATGCGCAAAAGGTGCGCATCCATGGTACGCAGGGTGTGGGGCAGCTCAAACAGTATCCTAAATATAATCTCAAGTCGCCTAGACTGTGTTTTCGTGGGTCACTGTTGTGCCATCTCACATGGTTTGTCGCAACGGTGATCCACTGTTATTTGTTGTTTTGTTTTGTAGTGTCAATTTGTTAATATCTGTGTTACTAACATAGTGGTAAGTTTTACTAACCATCTTTTGAGTCATGGATACTCGATTAAAGAGAAATTGTATTATATTCTATGGGGTACAGTTGCCTAAACCAGGAGCAACTATCCTTGTTTTACCCTACCGTGACGCTTGAAAATATTTCCCGTCATAATTTTCATGCAATAGAAGACGAGGCTACTGCTATTACATGCAATTAGGGCCTTTTTTACTAGAAAATCAAAACTGTTAGGCGGATTCTAAATTAAAATTATCTAAAGAAGCAAATGACATCTCTTTTTTATTATTATTTATTATAGTTCTCTATAGAGGATTAATCTGCTTGAGCGTCGAGCATTTTTTTTAAATGTTTCACCTCGCTTGACTCAAGGACCAGCCGTTGATTCCTCGACCAGAAGACGTGTTTGTGATCACTGACTAACGTGACAGTCAGCGAAGTTTACATAGGCGTTTATATTATTTGAATTACATAATTATGTGGAGGAATACCTTAATGGGTAGGAATTAAAGGAATGTTTCGCATTTATACCCATATTTAGCTGATTAATTTAAAACAATAAATAAGACAATGCTAGTGTAGTAGCTTTTTATAGTAATTTTACCAGGGTTTTTTTTTTTTATATACTGCAACTTGGTGCAGCTCTTAGACACTGCAGAATATGTCTTTCTTTCATTTAAGTTAGAACTATTTAAATAGATCTTTTAGCGAGTTGCTAAGAAGTTCATGCAGGTAGATACTAACTACCATTATTAGATAAACGTATTCTGAAGGAATATAATGCAGATTCAGCATTTTTAAGACGAAAGGTCCTTTTCCACCCTTTAAAATAATTAATTGACAATCACAATCACTCAGCATCACTCCTTTCTCACTCCATCTAAAAATCACTAGATTTTTAACAAGATCGTATAAAAAAACTTACATATCCATATCTAGCTGTCACGATGCAGCCACAGAAGAAATAATCTTGATTGATTGCTTGTTTTACCATAGACTAGTTTTTGAAAGCTATAAGTTTTATCGCAATACAAAGAAGGGTATCATCATCATCATATCAGTCGAAAGACGTCCACTGCTGGACATAGGCCTCCCCAAAGCGCCGCCACATTGATCGGCCCCGTGCGTCTCGCATCCAGCGGATCCCCGCAACCTTCACCAGGACATCGGACCACCTGATGGGAGGCCTTCCAAGAAGGGTATGGCATTGCATTAAATACTAACAAATATAAAATTTTATATATCAGAAAAAGAACATGTACGTAGGATAGGATATTACCGCATCCAAACTCAATCGCTTCCTAACTCCGTACAGCTCATTGTTCGGTCTCACAATCCGGCGAACAGTTTTTACGTCCCGTTTACGAGCCGATCTCTGATCATCGACTCAGCTACCTCCACACTCCATAAACGATTGTGATTACCTTTTTATTACATTACCGAACGAATTATAGGAGTTCTGTTACGATGTGAGTTTTTATGGGAGTGTCTTTATAGCTATATGAGCATTGTGTCGGTTTATCAATAGCTTAGTAAGTACTTTTAGGAACTCCTCTAACTGCTTAATGGTCTGTTCAAAAAAATAACCCTTCTTTTGGGACAGTCGGAGAAAAAGGATCACCTATTGCGTGACAATACTTTAATATAAAAATGTAGAAATAAACAATGTATTATCATGATTTATATACCCTGATGTTACGGTCCATTGAAGGGCGTGCCAGGGGCCAAAGCCAACTCGCAGAGGCCATTTTAAACTTGTATCATGATATGTGACACCAGCACTACGTAAGTGCACCCAAGGAGAAACCCAGGTTGGTGCAGGATTGACATATATTGAGTTGCTTGAGGAGTGGAGAGGTATAACACGGCCTTGGGATCGCCACTGCCCCCAGCTCGCCACAAAGCTGCCTTGCGAATTGTATCTCTCTTAGTCTGGCCCCTCACCTTGGGCATATCACGTCAACGTAGAGATACTGCGGTAGGGTTATTAATTATTATTATTACAATTAAATAATCAAGAGCGATTAAACATAGTGTAATACTATCAGCGACAACGATTAAAAATGTTCAAAATTTTAGAGATTGTCAGGAGCTATCGAAATGACACACGGTCAATACCAAACACTTTTTGCTTTTGGCAATCGTTTCCAATCGATGGTAGAATGTCGCTTGTCTAGGGTCTAAGGTAGCAGTCTTTCTTTCAGCGAATAACAGTAAACTGCGAGCACCCAGTACATTTCCTAAACGAAGTTTTTATGTAGATAATTTTACTTAATTTGTAATGTCAGGCAGGGATTTCTTCATCACACTGACGATCAACAAACTTCCGCCTTGATTTATGATTAACAGAGTCCACAATTCTTTATCTTACGACACCTGAGCTTTTGAAAAGCCTTGTCACAAAAATTAACCAACTTTTTTAAAGGTAAAACAAACGGTAAAACTTTTACAAAATCATTTGTTTTCTTTTCTATCATTTTAATGACCATTTATTTGGCTTTATAAACAATTAGGTTTGATCTGGGGGGTGACCATAAGCTCTTAGAGTAAGGTTATTTTGATATCGCGTAAGTGACAGATGTACACGTCATATAAATCTGTCCCTTACACATACTCAAAATAACCTTACTACGATAAAAAACAAATAAATAACCTTACGATCTAAGCCACAGGGGGGTGACCATAAGCTCTTGCTTATGGTCACCCCCCTGTGGCTTAGATCCCGTTACCCACAGGTACCGTGCTATTTCCGAAACAACAAGAAAAAAAAAAACAAAACCCCCGACACAAAAACCTCTTTAAACTACATTATTTTTTCTAGCAATAAACACGCTTCGATTAACACTCCATCAAAACACGTAAAATATAACACGATATCTTGCGAAAATACCCCGATCCAATGAGTAAAATACGCATAACTCTTGGACGGCTAAACCGATTTTCATCAAACATAGATGAGAACACTCTCGGTGTAGTCACCTTTCAAACAAATATAAACTAAATCAAGCTATGATGCCACGGACAGATACACACACAAACACACTGATACACACGTCAAACTTATAAAACCCATCTTTTTCCGTCGGGGTTAAAAAGTAGCTTAAGACACTCACGTACACGTGCAGCATGTGGACCAGTGGACCAACAACACTCAGCGGGCTATCAGCGCCTTACGGGTCCAATATAATAACGGGTTTAGGATGTTGATGGGGCTGCCCCGTTTCCGCAGTGCACCAGGTATGTTCGCGGAATCTCGCGGCGATGATTTTCATGCCCTCGTCAGGCAGAGATCTGCCTCTTTATTCTGCAGAGTGCGTGCTAGCTCCAACTCCATCCTAAAAACCATAGCTGGGAGGTACGACACTCCGTTATTAGGTGATGTTGTTCTGAAATGCATTCGGAACAACAACCTCGTTACTAAATAAGTTTTTTAGATAATATTTTTTTACAAACTAAGAGTGAACTAACAAAGGTATTAGTTTTTTCGTTTACTAACCCATGTGGATGTTTATTTACCGAATTTTTTTTTTTTTTTTTATCAGTAGTCACGTCCAAAATTACATCTTAAAAACCAAAAAAAAAATATGTTTACCCCGGCATGATGTTCCTGCTGGATTGGCCGCACAAGGCAATAAAGGAAATAAGCTTGGCTGAAAAGATATGGGGGAGCCCTTTGCTTAGCAGTGCTGTCCAACGTGGGCTGAATAAAATAAAAATTAGTTTTTATCTCAGTGAATATGCAAAATTATATTTCTTTACGACAGAATTTGACAAGATGACTGCAATACTGTTCTTTAGATAAATATTTCTGCTTAGTTGCTCCAGTTTCCAGAAAAAAATATCTAACCTTATAACCGTAATTGAATTTGGCGTTGTATCAAACCGCGGCCACGTATTGCGGGTTGACGTGTCATGTTCTGCAATATGCAGTCACGTGCGGTGGCGTGGCGCCGCAGGAATCACTCTGCGTGCGATGTTGGAAGTCCATCATACGTATTGTAATGTACATTATTCATAATGTGAATAGGAACTGATAAGTTAGGGAAATGTTTATGTATGTTTCATTTACGTGAGAAATAATTTACATCTTTTTAGTAAAAACGGCGATAGACATATTTATGTTACTAGAAATAGAGACCAATTAGTTCAACCTGGTTTCAGACTGGCTAAAGTAGCCTCATCTTTCATAGGGTACTGTAAATGTTTCAATGAAATACCTCCCCACATTCTAGAACTTAATGAGACGAAATTTAAAACCTGTATAAAACGCACACTATGCAGGCAGGCAAATTATGGTCTGTATTTCCATTTGGCATTATGCTGAGCTGAGGCCCTTTTGGCATTCATAGTTTAAAAAATATTTTGTTTAATTTTAAGGTGTTTTTGTTTTGTAATGCCAATAAACTCATTTTTCTATCTTTCTTTCTTTCTTTATTTAAAAGTTGAGGCGTAACATCGCTGATAAAAATGCTTGGCTCATTGCAATTCCTGCTCCACAACCACTACGGTGCAAAAAAAAAGTAATAAACAGAACTTTCGAAGTATTTTTGGATCTGCTGAAGACTGTATGAATTTATTTGTATTGTATTAACTCAATTTCTTTTAGTATTATATAACTGCATAGCACATGTGTGAGTACTATTACCAACTGTAAATCTACCATTTACAATTAACTTTAAAACTTTCGCGTTTCATAATTGAAAAACAATATACGCGATGATTTCGATTGTTTATTTACCTATTTCACCCGATGTTTCGGCCGTGTTGCAACGACAGTAGTCCCGGGTAGACCGTGTTCAGTCTCAAATCCGAAACCATCGCGTTAAATTCCCGTGATATATTGTTTTTCTACCATTTACTGTATCTATATGTCGTTTAAAATCACAAACAACATTAAAATAGTATATTATGCAACTAGTGAATAAAGGACGGTTTTAAAGCGAGGGCCATAGATGAATCACGAACAAGTGAAGGATTCTAACAACTGAATCACGACCGTAGGGAGTGATTCATGATGATTGAATCACGAGCATAGCGAGTGATTCAAGTGTTAGAATCCTGAACGACGCGAGTGATTCATGGCCCTCGATATAAATCCGTTTTATTCAAGAGTTGCATACTATATTTTATACCATGACTTCGAGAAAAAGAAGGATTTAAGCCAAAAGCACAAGGAATAATCATAAATAAATAAATGGTTTATTACCTTCAAAATTTACAGAAAATGAGAAACCTTAGGGCTTCACATTTTTTGTAAATTGAAGCTGAGCCTTTGAGTTTGAGTTACTAAACAGCACCTGTGTTTCAGGGGCCAGTGACCACCTCCGTTAAGTTACATAATTATAATTAATTAAACACCAATGCAATTAATATTAGAATTACAATCCAAATTAGTATTCACTAAACATCCTAGACCAAAATAAAATCACTATCAAAATCCTAAATATAAACAAACTCAAAATTAAATCGACGAAGGAGTTTGAAATTCGAATATTCTTTGCACAAGAAGTTTGTATCGAGTATATTATGCGCAAGTAGGATGTATTGCATTGAGATGGAGGTCAAATACATATAGGTGTGTTCTAAATTCAAACACCAAAACAGTGATTAAAAGTGCTTTTTATTCACTGTTTTCAGTGAATAAAATAAGCTTTTTAGAGGGGGAATGGTATAAATATTGTTTTGAATTTTTATTTTGAAGACTGTAGTTCTAACCGGTTGGCTGTTAAACCTGTGTGGCAGATGAATGAGAGACAGACAGACAGAAAAACGGACACGTAAGTGACAACAATAGGACTTCGTTTAGATCCATCGGGTATGGAACCCTAAAACACGGAGTTACTGGTTTGGCCATCAATTACGGTTAAATTAACATTAACTACTGAGCATATAATTTCGTACATGTCTAACTTATTTATTTATTTTTTGAATAGTCTTGGATATTGGGATATTGTGTAACAAGCTTAAATGCTCTCTTAAGTCTTAACAGTCCGAGCGAGAGCCTTATACCAATAACAATTTAGCTACACGCCAAGCAAGGCGTTCTGTGCCAAAATTGGTCACAAAGGACCGTTGTAACAGTCGTTAAAACAGATTGCCGAAGGTATTCTGTACATTCATTTGGCAGACGGATTGGTGATAGACAGAGCAATAGTAGATTTTGGTCATCTTGTCGTATCTAAGGTTATGCTGTTGCTACAATCTTGCGTGACGGACGAGGATGAATCGCAGAAAGTTATATAAGATCACGTAGGTATTGTCCGAAACATCTTGCGTGACTAACGATGAAGAATTGCAGAAAGTTGCATAAGATCACCAACGTATTGTCTGTATGTAGGTATTCTCCAAACCATCTTGCTTGACTGACGGTGAAGAATCGCAGAAAGTTACATAAGATCATATATGTATTCTCTGAACCACCTTGAATGACTGATGATGAAGAATCGCTGAAAGTTACTATAAGATCGCGGATGTATTCTCCGAAATAGGCATAGATATTATTACGGTGTAAATTTCACCAGTTATGTTAAAATCCTAGTAATAGGCACGGAGCCTACTGTGATCAGTCGGGCACAAATCCAGAGCTGCTACAGAGCAATTCCATATTGAAAACCACACAAACAATTTGCCCAACTCGAGAATCGAACCTGGAAACACTAGATAAGCAGTAACGTTTGCGACCACTAGTCAAACGAGACGAAGTTGACGAATCTGTGTAAAATACCGAGAACGTCGTGGTCGATTGGTCAAAACTTAGCAGCCTCGGCCTATTTTTAATTAGTTATTGTATTTTTGAATTGTTGGTTGTACTCTAGACGCTTTTACGTGCACGTCTTTTTACATCGTTTTCACATATTATACGTAATTTTTTAACAAGAAAGATGTAACCAAAAACTTGTAATTGAAACTGATGGAAAAGAGTATCCGTGGAGTTTCTTGTACATTCTTCTCCATAGAGACCTACTGACGCTTGCGAATGTGCAACAAGATTCATCTTTTGTTTGACAATTCAAAAGTATCTTTTAATGGTTTAATTGAGCGCCGAGATACACACACTCTTTCTTTACTATTTTCTGTTCTTCACAACCCTACCTCTCCTTCATATCTTCCGGAACGCTTTGAGTATCTTGTTCCGATAGGAAAACCTTTCCGTTCCTAATCATCTCTTCTCCTTCGTTTTCCTCTTCACTCATCAAGTCGTTACGGTTTATTTACTGTTCGTGCTGTCCGCCTCTGGAATAATCTCCCTCACTCCATTAGGGATAGCCCTTCGTTGGGCGTTTTCAAGAAAAGAACAAGGGTACATTTAATATCAACATGACGCATAGATGATAATGTAAGTATTTATTAATTAAGGATTTTAGTAATATTATATAGTATGTACTATTTTTATGCATTGTGTGCTGTACACGTTTTTGTTTAGTTTATATAGTTAGTAAGAATTTAAATGTTAAGTTCTTTTGTGCACTTGAGTATGCTGTCCTCATTTAATAAAAAACCCCCCCAATTAGCTCGCCTTTGTACACAATGTACTACCCCTACTGTATTTTGTATATGTTTGTTTTGTGTACACATCACATCACACACATCATCAGCCTATTAATATTCCCACTGCTGGGACACTGGCCTCCTCTCTGTGAGAGGGATTGGGCCGTAATCCACCATGCGGGCCCAGTGCGGGTTGGTGTATGTCACATGTCTTCGAGTTTTTGGTTCTGGGACGTGCCGGTTTCCTCACAATGTTTTCCTTCACCGTTTTGAGAGCAGTGGTTTACACAAAGTAATACGCCTGCCTGGGCTCTAACCCACGACCTACAACTTGTAAGTCACAGCCGATACCACTGGGCCACCATTGTTTTGTTTACAATAAAGAATAATAATAAAATATTTTTGATTTTGATTATAACACCCTTCAACTGATTCTCACATAACCATCTTATTTTAAATCGGTATATGGCTAATCTCATTTGATTTAAACACGTTGTTGAACAACTTAGTATAATATTTTAAACTTACGATATGGAACCCCTCACATAAGTGCCGCTAAAATCTCGTTAAATATAGTTTAAGGTTTAGTAAGATCCCTTTAAAATAACGATACTGTTATTATAGTTATCTCAAGATTAAGTTATTTAATGGTTAATATCTGTTCATATATAACTATTTAGTCTGGGTAGGGTTTCGAAGTACTTATCAGGTTAGGTTTTTTTTATAAATATAACTCTACGCTACACCCGTAAAAATTTGGGAATAGGAAAAATATGGGAATTTCAAATAAAAACAGATTTATCAATATATTGGTATTACTTAGTAACGCATACGTAATAATAAACATAATCACCAAATTTTAAGTTCCTAGGTCAACGGGAAGTTAAAAATTCTTCGTATCAAAATTATGTAAAAATGAGGTGACTTTGTTGCTTCTCATTCTTTTGTTTTCCAATATATTTTTAAACAAAAAATGTAGTGTTTATTTACTCAATGAGCTCTAAACAACGATACCGCATTTGATGGCATGTGTAAAATCCCCCCTCCCCCTCCCTGTTTAGGTGGCCCACCTTAAAAACTTTAAAAAATATGTTTTGACAATTTGTATGGCTTTGGGTTAACAAGATGCTTATACTGTGAATGTGAAGACTATAGCTCCAACCGTTTGGCTGTGAAACCTGTGTGACAGATGACGGACAGACATACACGTGACTGACTGCAATAGGAATCTGTTTGGACTCTTCGGGTACGGAACTCTAAAATGCACTGCTCCTGTGGGGGGGTATTCGCAACGAGAACGAAGTCGCGAAAAATAAATTAACTGAAATACCTTTAGAAATCTTAATTATAAGCTAAATAATTATGTCTCTGTGAACATCAAACAATTGACGCAAAATAGAAAAGAGTATTAAATTCACTAAATATATTTTAGTGATTCGTGGTGCAAGCGGTTCTTAGTATAGTTTTAAGGCATTCACGAATAAAATGCCAATAAACAATAATATTTTACAGACTGATAGTTGTTACATTCAAATTGTTTATTAAGATGCATTGATGCATAGTTAATAGTCTAATAATTGAAAGTCGACTACAAGTTTAATGGTCGCCAATTCAATCTCGTTCAAACAATCAGTTTAACTATTTTGCTGGTTTAGTAGACACTCATTCAGAGGCAAACTCTTAGTAAAACAACTTTGTTTCAAATAAGATTCAGAAGCGGTTGATTTGATAATAAATCTATTAAAAAGGTTCAGTCAGCTTTGCCTGAGCAATACAATGACACAAAGGAGGAATTCTTAAGTCACCTTCGAGCCATCGTAGTTGTAATTTTCTATTTATTAATAAATCTATACAAGTATTATAAAGAGGTAAAGTTTGTGATTTTGTGACGTTGTAGGGGGTAATCTCTGGATCTACTTAACCGATTTTGAAAATTATTTCACCAGTAGAAAACTACATTATTCGTGAGTGTCATAGGCTATAATTTACTTTCAAAAATATTGCAGATCCGTATGAATATTGCAATAATGTAACCCAGACCCAGAGTAGCAAAATGTTGCCTGTAAAATTCATTCTTTGGTGTGCGCTGAGAAAACTATTGATGATACATAAAAAATATGTACTACATGATTAAAGTACTCATTATTACGTACAAAAAAGTCTGAGAGAGAATATTATCTAACTATCACGGTTAAGTTACAATAGCAGCGTTTATGAATCCAAATTTTAATTAGATCGCCTGTAGAAACAAAAATTGGTTACATTCGTATTGTAGTATAATTATTATTCAAATAAATAGTTTAAGCAAATTAGTAGGTAGGTAGAGCAGATAGGGCAGATAGGGTAGGTAGGGTAAGTAGGGTAGGTTGGGTAGGTAAGGTAGGTAGGCTAGGTAGGGCAGGTAGGGTAGGTAAGTAGGTAGGTGGTAGGTAGGTAGCCAGATGACTTGAGCGAAGCCGCGGGGGTCAGCTAGTAATAGTGAAATTCATTGAACAGACTAGAGCGAGTCTATATACTAGGATGACCTTGCGGCTAAATAATATCAGCCGCACGGGTCGATCTCCAAGGTTAAGCAAACTTTAAGATTGGTCGGTTTGTGGATGGGAGACCATTCTTTACATACCGACCTTCTTCCACGCCTCAGCAAGCACGTTCAGCTCTTGTTCCCGGATGAAATTTGTAGATTTTTGACAGTCGTTACGGTTGGTCAAATGCCAGGAAAAATGACACCAGTCCTGCTAAGTGGCATCGTGTTACCCAGTTACTGGGTTGTGGAGTTAAGATGGGCAGTCGCTCCATGTAAAATAACCAGTATTTTATTTTATTTTTTAGTATGGAGCGACTGCCCATCTGCAGCCTCACCAGAAATAGCTATGACTCAGCTATTTCTGGTGAGGCTGGAAGCCGACCCTGACATAGGTACTTTGGAAACGCCTAAGGAGACTGAATTTGAACACAGCCTTAACGACTAAGTCTAGGAGCATGGCGCAATAGTTATTTAGTGAATAAAGTAAGTACTAAGGAAGGATTTTTGCAATTTAATTCTCTGAAGGAGCTGAACATTCAACGTGTTGAAGTTTGTATGCAATTCCTTCATTTTTGCCGGAATTTTGTGAGCCAATTCCCACGTCTATAACTTAACATAAAATCACGCCGCTTCTACAATAATGACCAATAGACCATCATCTTCCTGCTCTTGACCCATTTTACTTGTTGTCGGCGCAACACATTTTCCTCTTCCTTACCGTCCTGTCACCCGTCACGCTATCGAAAAAAAGGGAGTCAGCGATAGCCTGCATCGGCCGTCCCCTCCCTCTTCATCCATACACATTTATATTCATAACTCTTTTAGTATCATGCGTTTCATCCCTTCTCATCGCATGACCATACCAAGTAAAAAAGTTTTCTTTCAACTTTTCTGTCAAACTTCCTCTAATATAATCATTTCTCACTTTATCAATTCTCGTCACTCCGCACATCTATCTCAACAATCCCATCTCTGCTACATGCGATCTCTTTTCATCCATCTTTTTCACAGCCCAACATTCTGATCCATACATTATGACTGGTCTAATCACGGACTCGTAGATTTTCTCTTTCAACTTGAGAGGCACCCGTGGGTCACCAGTTGTTCCAGTGACCTGTCGCGATAGCATCGATCCTTAATTGGTCCGGTGCGTTACGTCTCGGTCTACTTCGCCACCCACTTGGACAAGCGACCTTAGGTACTGGAATTCGGAGCAGATCGGTATGGATGTTCCAGCGAGAGCTATAGGCACGGAACTGGAAACCAATAGACCGACAAGTTAAAAATTTATAATAATACCAGTCTATTAGTAACCAACTTATCACTAAGCACAAGCCAAACGTCAATAACCTTAAAGCCGGTCATCAAATATCACAAAACTACCCTCCGTTACCACAGCAAACAATTACTCTACCCTCATAAAGACAGAAACAATACAATGTCCACAATACGACTAAAATGTCACCCGTGATTGGACAAGTCTCGTAAATACTTAACGACGTTGACCCGCTGTTTGAACAGTTAACAGGGCTTAACTGTAGTTTAACTGCCGTATAGTTAACCCTTACTAGCTTGATACAATGTTATCGCTACGGGATTAAGATGGTGATCTCTATTGATACAAGTTACTGTATGATGGATTTTATATAGCGAAGTTTACAAATATAGATGGTTTATAGAGATTGGTATATTAATAAAGTTGATAACTTCGGCTTTAATTATGGTTTGAACTAAGTTAAATAGCTTATGTGATAGTATAGCGATAGCAAGTATGGTTGGTGACCGGAAAACGTAAAGTTGGACGCTCTCGAGCCACGTGTACCGACGATATCTTCTCAATGGCGTGCGATTGGTGATGACTGTTTCTAGCAGTGGAATTTTGTAGGCTGATAATGATTAAGGTAGACAAAACAATGCTGACTGACTAAGGGCTAAACTCACTGAAGAACCTTCATTTGTAGTAACTGCTTCAAAACACCTCAATTTGGCTATTGCATCTGATAACTCCGGATGAGTTCTTCCTACTAACAATCAAGCACGGTTGGCGCAGTGGTTGAGCGATTGACTGCTGCGCTGCCCGCACGGAACAAATATTTGTATGACCTACAAATAGTTGTTCCGGCTCCGGGTATTTGTGTATGTGAGTTTATATGTTTGTAAACGCACCCACGATACAGGAGAAATTAATTCCAATGGTGGGGCAATGTTGTAAAAAAAACCGGCCAATTACGTGTCGGGTCGTAGGGTGCTGCGGAACCTCGACGTGAATAAGGCTAGCGGCCCTGACGGAATACCGGCAGTGGTTCTTAGAATCTGTACGCCTGAACTGTCTCCGATCTTGGCACACCTATTCTGCCTTTCGTGTGAGACTGGAAAAGTGCCGAATGCATGCAAGCAAGCTAACGTAAAGCCCGTGCGCAAGAAGGACAGCCGATTTGACCCGGCCAACTACAGACCCATCTCTGTAACTTCTATAATATGTAAGAGTATGGAGCGTGTACTTAACACGAAACTCCTGGCATACCTAGAAACTAAAGAGATCCTTAGTGACCGAAATCGGTCTACTGGTGATCTTCTAGCGTATGCCATTCACATATGGAGTGAGGCCATCGAGAATCACGGGGAAGCGCCTGCCGTCTCCCTCGACATCTCGAAGGCTTTTGAAAGGATCTGACATGAAAGCCTTATTAGTAAGCTTCCTTCATTCGGTCTGCCTGGTAGTCTATGTGATTGGATTGCAGACTTCCTGAGAGATCAGTCCATTCGAGTGGTTATAGATGGCTGCTTATCGGATCAATTGGTTATTAATGCCGGGGTCCCTCAGGGGTCGGTACTTTCAGCAACATTATTCTTGTTGCACATTAACGATCTGCTAAAACCTTTGGGTATGCAGACAACAGCACTGTTGCTGAGAGATATTTGTCCAACACATGGGCTACCGGGCCGCAGATCCGATCTCTCCGTGATGGTGGAGCGTTTGAACCTGTCCAGCAGTGGCAGTGGCAGTGGCAGTCTCCGAATGGGGCGATGCCAATCTGGTCAGGTTTAATGCTGCTAAAACCCAGGCGTGTCTTTTTTCCGCTAAAAAGATCCAATTTGAACCGGCTCCGACTTTCCGAGATGTGACCGTGCCAGTAACGGACCATCTTGAGCTTCTTGGCGTTACGTTGATATCGACTCTCAATTTTGGCCCTTACATTCGGAAAAAGCTCAGTTGGCTGCCAAAAAGTAAGGAATCCTTGCAAAGGTGAGAATGTACATCACGTCGGAACAACTCCTCAATTTGTATCAAGCGCAAGTTCGATCATGCATGGAGTACTATTCTCATCTCTGGGACAGAACTGCCAAATACCAGCTCGACGCACTGGAGTCGATCGAAAAGCGGGCTAAGAGGCTCATCGGTGATGAGACACTGGTCAAGTCAAGGCTGCAGAGCCTTGAACACCGTCGCTGAGTTGCCAGCTTGTCAGTATTTTATCGGTTACATTTCGGGGAGTGTGCGTTGGAATTGCAGGATCTAACTCCACCTAGCCCGTTTCAGCATCGGACTACCAGACATACGGCGATGCGCCATCGACTCATAGTGGACATTCCACCCATACGCACAAAACGTTTTGGAAAAAAGATATTATGCGTTCAGCTAAGGAGTGGAATTCCTTGTGTCTGTGTTACCCGACAGCTACAATCTGGGCAATCTTTATGTCAAGAGTGAATAGGTTATTTCTAGGCAAGCGTGTCTCACCGTCGACCACATCATCGCTTACCAACAAGTGAGATGGTGGTCAGGCACGAGTCTATAAAATGTAAAAAAGTCGGACTCGCGGACGAAGAGTTCCGTACCCAGGGTGGCGTCAACTATGTACCTATGTATGGGGACACCCTTTAATTTCCAACTTATTTTGGTTTTATGCAATTTTTCATTTATTTGTGCTGTAAGACTTTTTGCCAAATTTCGTGATTCTGGATCAACGGGAAATACCATATAGGTTTTCGACCCAAAACCTATAGGGTACTTTCGGTTGACCTAGAATTGTCAATTTTGGTTAAAAGCAAGGAAAATTCCGAAAAATAAAAAAAGTGAAAATTCAGGTACTCGTAAATTTTGATACTTACAAGTTTTCGCGAAAATATAAATTTACCCGTATCTTTTTATCGGGTTGACTAAGGACCTTTATTTTTATACCTAATAGGGAATTTAGACCTCAGTATGAGATATAAATTTCAACTTGCTAGGTCGACCCGTTCCTGAGAAAATCGGTGATGACACACGGACAGACAGACGGACAAGAGTGATCTTATAAGGCTTCCTTTTTTACCTTTTGAGGTACGGAATCCTACAAAAAGTCATAAGCGGTTTTACCCAATAGAACAGTGATTTACAGTGAACATATTATTATTACGACGAGGGATTAATGTCATCTATTCATTAAATAGGCAGTGTCTAGCCTAAAATAAAATCATTTTTGTTTTCCATCAAAAGCATTCCTAAACATTAATAGCCGTGGGCATTACACAAATAGACCCATTCAAATTCAAATTAAAATAGAGTAATTCAATTATTTGACTATTTAAACAAACGATCAGATTATTTAGATAATTAATTTAATTTAATTCTATTACAAATAACTAAAAGTGTTGGTTTATGTGCTTTGAATATAATTGATGAAACTATTTCAGCCAATCAAATACAACATTAATTATTTTTAATGTGTTTATTCTAACCAAAGTTAAATCTAAATTGTGTCATTTGTTCCTGCTGAAGGAGAAAGTAATGGATATTTTAATAATAGGTCCAATATATTACTTAAATTTTGTTCTTACAAAGTGAATGGGAGTTTTTATAATGACACAAAGAGGCATTAGTTACAAATAAAACTGCTTCACCTAACATAAATGAAACTTGAATGTTTCTTGATAGCTACAGCCTAGGGGTCTTTAAGTTAAGAGTGAATAGGGTGCCTCTAGGCAAGCCTGCTTCACCGTCGAGCACATCATCACAGTTAACATCAGGCGAAATAGGGGTCAAACGCAAGCCCAACACAAATAAAAAAAAAGTATGACGGTAGGTATAGCACACTCTAGGTAACCATACCCAGTAAATCATTTTATAGAACATAAATACAAATCACATTGACCATAACATGTTTTAACACCTTATCTGTTCAACAAACAAGAGCCCGGTCAGATTTTAAATCGCTCAAGCTTGAACTTATAGGAGAAATGCAAAAGAATGTCAAATAGATAATATTATAATAAAATTTTGCTTCTCACAAAGCCCGTACACACAACATTAGCCACTTATATAGCTTATCGAGTAAATATATGTATCTAAGCAGCTATTTACATGCTCGTACCTTCGAACCGTAACAGAGAACGGCGAAGCTAAAACGTATGGCGTACTTATGCTATAATCAAACTCCGCTTACAAAGTTCGCGGTGTACAATATGTTAAACAAAGTCTTAGACATGGAAGCCATCTAAGTCTTGCACGACTTACACATTCAAACTTTGCCGGTAGCCTTATTTGTTTCGAGAAAATAATATCGAACGAAAATTAATTTGCTAAGATACTTTCTGAAGCGCTAGTCAAAGTGATATTCTATTTGCGAAAGGGATTGTTAAAATTCGTCTAAAATCTTGACTAATGTTATTGTTTATTTACATACATATATAAACTCACGCTTTTTCCTATGGGGGTGGGCAGAAACTTCAGAACGCCACCTGCTACGATTTACATACTTCTTTTGCTTCACTCACGTTCATATATCTAGTCATACACGCGCGCCGGTTATAAGTACTGCGCACCTGGCCATTCTGAAGAACATCACCAATTAGGTCTATGTTCCAATGTCTTTCTAGGGCGTCCCCTCCCGGCGTTTCCATTCACGTCTGCCTTATTTATAACTAGCTTCTGTCAGCAGTGTCAGCGGATTCGCCCGCTTGAAAAGTATTTTATCATCGTAAAGGAAACATTATACGGGATAAAGAGCCTATGTGCTATTCTAGACTGTAAACTATCTATATCCCACATTTCATCCAGATCCGTTCAGCCGTTCTGGCGTGATTGAGTAACGAAAATTCATCCACACACACATCCATCCAAACTTTCACATTTATAATATTAGTAAGAATAGTAAGATATAGAATGTCTATAAATACGAATACGATTTCGAAAACTACATTACGAGTATTGCAATAGGCTACTTTTTATTCCAAAACTTTAATGAGTCCTACCGGGTGGGCCACGAGAGCAAGGCCGCTTGAAAAAAGCTATTGTTTATGTTATGGAATAAGTGAATTAATACGGCATTATTCATAATGCCCGGGCAATTTGAAAAATGCACAATATGAGTAGGCAATATGATAATAGCTATTGAAATAATTAAATTGACCGCGCTTATGTAATACCCATCACATAATGTGCCAGGTATTAAAAAAGAAGTATTGTATAATGTTGACATTGGTTTTAATATAGAATAGGTAAGTACGATTACTATTTAAGCAAAAACGTTGACGGAGCCCCGCAGTGTGGGGCTCCTATTTCTGGCTAAGGTAACCTAACATGAAGGGGATGACGGGAGCTGAGTCCGCTCGCTTGGCTCGCACACTTCAGCTCCCTTCATCCCCTTCGACCCTAACAACTATCCTTTCCTATCCGTGTCGGGAAGCCCATAAATCCTGAGCTCGCTCGCTCTTGGAATAATTCATTGACCATAATGACCCAATTGCCCAACCATTACGTAGAAATATTCATAATGGGCAGACAATGTGATAAATATAGAAGTTTAAATCAGTATTCATTACATTGCCCGATTTGACTTGACTAGATTCATAATGCCCGGGCATTATACATATCGCCCTGATTGATCACTTCGTCCATTTATTTATTTAAGGATCACCAACAAGTGTAACCAAACCATAAATATACACAAAATATAAAAATTGGTACACATCAACATTAACCTGTAATGCACACTCAATTATAGGCAACCACATCTTTTACATAGTCGAGACTTTTACATAGTCGAGTCTTTTAATATTAAAAATTAAAATACAACATGTCAATATTTAAAACTAAAATTATACTGGAATTGAAATCATAGAATAAAAAAACTGAGGAGCTCGTGGATAAATTAAATAATAACAGCCGCACGGGTCGATCTTCAAGGTTAAGCAACGTTTGACGAGGTCGGTCCGTGGATGGGTGACCATTTCAACAAACCGAGTTTCCTCCGTGCCTCGGAAAGCACGTTAAGCCGTTGGTTCTGGCTGTCATTTGAAGATCTTTGACAGTCGTTACGGGTAGTCAGAAGCCTGATATCTGACACCAGTCTTGCCTAGGGGTGCCGTGTGTTACCCAGTTACTGGGTTGAGAAGGTCAGATAGGCAGTCGCTCCATGTAAAAACTGGTACTCAGCTGAATCCGATAAGACTGAAATCCGGCCCCAACAATAATTGGGAAAAAGGCTGGGCAGATGATGACATAAAATGTCCTAAAATACACAAAATAAAATCAACATTAAATTATATTAAAGTATTTTTTGTGATATAATAGTCATGAAAATTATAAATTAATTAATTAATTATTATTGTTTATTATATTCCTTGTTACTTCACTGGTCACAAGCGACTGCTGAACGTGGGGTCCTAAACTCGATCCCCAATTGAGGCAAAAGTATTACCTACTAAGGAATTATGACGGAGCCTGGAGACCGAATGAGTATAGCACCCAGTTATTGCTAATTGGCTAGTCTCCTTTTACGTAATTAATATTATAACATAACTGGCAACTATATTGTAAATTTCACAATATTAATTTAGAGACAAGTAGGTAATATTACCTAGCTTTGTGCAGCCTTTGAATGACTCTCTGAATCTATTGTTGTGAATTATATCAGACAATTTCAACCATAGCAGACTTTAGAATGTGTAGAAAGTGCCTCCACTTTGTTCCCTTTGACTAAAAACTGAATGTAATATGTTAGGGATTATTTTGCAACTGTTACAGATCACAAAATACTGTGTTCCTAGTTAGTGAAATATTTTACGTTTAAAAATTTAATTGGGAATGAAATCATTTAGTATGAAAATAAATGAATTATTTCAAAGACTCTCTGGAAAAAACTCGAATAACTTAATTAGATTAATAGAACTTATTAAAACCACAATATATTACACAAAGCAATCTTATTTTTATTTGATTTAATTCAATTTGTTACTTAATATCTTTTTCATGTTAGTTTAGTCCATCAAGTTATGTGGCTAGTTCTAGGTAATGAGTCGGGAAAATGTTGGCTGGATGTGTCGAACTCATTGCGTCTATGCCGCACTGTAATTTTAATTTAAAAAAATCTTTTTTTTCTCCGACCGACATTGGAGTTTAAATGTTTTACTTTTGGGATATTTTGAGATAATTTTAATAGGCATATTGTATCACTTTATACAATTTATGTAATTGAACATTATAATTTTATATGATCTATATTACTTATTTTTGGATTAACAAGTTCAAGTACCTAAATTTACATTATAACGTTATATTAATTATCTATTTTATCCGTGTCACTAGCGGGGTGCTAATTGAAAATCAACGCTGGTTGTCTGACGCCCACCAAATGCTGAGTTGGTACCGTAGATCCTTTCAGTATGGGCAAGCCTGGCGCAATTCTTAAATCTTGTTTTTACTATTCTTCTTTGTTACTTTGTGATTCTTGCTATTGTGTTGAGTTGTGTCTGTGTCAAATAAATCTTTTCTTATTTTAAATCAGACTTTTCCAGCGGCTTCTGTCACAAGAAATGTGCATCTTCCGGAATAAATAGTAGCCTATGTAACTCTTTCACTAAAGAACTTTCTTAGCCTTATGAAATAATCCCAGAGATCATTTTAACGTAAAAAAAAACAAAATTACGAGTATTTTCAATTGGTTCAGATTAATGAATCCAGATTAATCTTCATAAAATGAATAAGTGTGAAAGTTTGTAAAAAATGGTTTTAAAAATAACAGCACTGACTTATTTTCTCTAAATCTTTTGTTTATTACAACGGGGGTTGTTGATTTCATCCGCATGTAATAAATTATATTAAATACACGTCCTGTTGTTTTCAAGCATTTTCCAAATCCGGAACGAAGCGTATATCGCTAAATTCAATTAAGTCGCTTACTAAGGCGCAAGATGTAAGCGAAAAGCGGATGGAGACAAACAATAGAGGATAATCCTTTTATTAACTAGTCTTGTTTAGGTACCGTACAGAAAAAAAAAAAAAGGAAATAGAAAAGTTATAAAAAATAAATAATAAAATATTATTACATTAACTTTTTTTTCTATTGTATAATATTTTACCAGTTTGATTGAGAACCTAGAGGAACATTATGGCTGTATTCCACCAAGGTTTAGGCAGAGGTGCCTATAGTTCACCTAAAGGCTAGGCTCTAAAACAAAACTCTGGTAGATAAACAAAAAAACTTTATGAAATTGCAGCCACGGCAAACTGTCAATGACATTGGCAAAACTTGCCGTTTTTTAAGATGTCTCTTCGTCGGTATCGTACTTTGTCATTAACAATATATTGACAGTTATTATTTTTAATAATGGAATTCTAGTTAGTACTAAATTTTATTGTATCTTTTTTATATATATATGTAATGTATCTCATGACATATATATATAATATATATGTAATTATTTCTCATTATTTATCTTTATATTCTTAATATCTTATCTAGAGCTGTGTCGGCAATGTGTAAGATGCTGTTGCCTGTAATTGGGTGTGCATTGCAGAAAAATTATATTTTGTATGATTTTTTTTGTATTTTGTGTAAGATGATATTGTATTGTGGCACTCGTTGGTGATCCTTAAATTAAATAAATAAATAAATAAGAGGCATCTTAAAAAATAAATCGATAAGGATAACCCTATTTTGCTATGGTTCTGGCTGACTCTGCAAGCTCTATTTTATGATAAAACAAAAAAACAATTTTTAACAGGTTATAAAATTAATGGGCTCTCTCGCCATAACCGGAATGTTGCGGTGAACTTACGAGTATCTACCAGGTGTTTTGTTTGTTTATGTGGTATTGCCACATACTCGTAAAATCACGTGTTTATTATCCAAAAGGTTAGACTGAGTGTTGTGAACTTATAGATAACTAGCTTTTACCCGCGGCTTCGCTCGCAGTGAAGCCATTAAAAAATATTTTAATCATTTTTTTTTAATAAATAGTATCATATGTTACTTCTAATACCTCCAAGAATATATGTACAAAGTTTCATGATGATCGGTTCAGTAGTTTTTGCGTGAAAGCGTAACAAACAAACTTACATTCACATTTATAATATTAGTATGAAGTAAGGATAAAACCATTATATTTATTTTATTAAAAGAGGTGAATAGTGTTAAACCTCTCCCCACTTATCCCCTATCCCACACACCCTTGTAGGCGCCTCTAGCGTGCCCTCGAAACATAAATCGAACCCCGTTAAATCAGGCCTGCCCAATTCTCACGGGGATTCTCCTCTTTAAAATTTACTTAACGAACAATAAGACGTTTTATATAATTTCTAATTAATTATACTGCGCTACGCCTTTTGAATTTGTCTTTTGGACTACTTAATGAAACTGTGTTAAGCTTTTGTGTAAAGGTTTAATTAAAGTTCTGGGTGTAATGGGCTGATGTACTCAAGGATATTGGAGGAACAATTTTTATTTCGTTTCGTTCCTCTGGGATGTGGAAAGGCAAGCATCTACATAGGCGCATTTTATTGTATCGATTATAATAACCAAACTTAGCGTAATTACACAATACTCGTAATATAACAGCAATTATACTAGAACATTGTACTTTTCTTAAAACCTGTAATAAACTCAACTTTTTAATGCGCAAAAGCACAAAAAAGTCTTACCACCGTTCCTGTTACTGTACCTACATTGTAAAAAACGAACATTAAAAACATTTAACACATAATTTAAAATATTACACTCATAATCCCCAAAAAATGCAAAACAAAGACAGAATTATTTCACCAAACAAATCTTCGCAATAGAATATAAAATACAAAAAAACAACACCCCGGGGCTTCGCCACCTAATAAATTACTTGTGAAAATAGAAATATAAAAGTCCCTTCATACAATAAACACGTAGATTGTGCACTAATACGAAATAATGTTGTTATAATAGTAGTCTAAGATCCCACTGCAAAAATCTGCAGGTATATTTGATTTTGATTAAACTTAACTTTCGTGAATGATTCTTGATAGTAGAATAGATTGCTGCAGGGTTGCGTGGCCGCATAATTATGGCCACAAACAGTGTTTTAGTTTATAGTTTTTAATTTTGCACTAGGGTTTCCAGGTTGAGTAGGTAATCTGGCAACCCACAGATCGCGGCAACCTTATTTTTACCCGACTACCGAAGAAGGGTAATGTGTTTATGAGTCTATGAATGTATGTATGTTTGTTCCTATGTGGCGTTCTAGAAAACAAACGCGTTGGCCGATTTTGACGATTCTCACGTCAACCGATTCGCATAACCCTGCGAGTGTCACTGGCTACACCAAAATTGGAAAATAGATAAATGGCGGCTTTTGGGCGCCATGTTGTGGGAGCCAAAATTTTTTTTTTCATCCAAACCCATGGTCCACACCATGGGTTTGGATGAGGTATAAAAATAAAGGGTTTTAAGAGGTGATTACAAAAATATATAACACTTATATGTTTAAATGTACCTAATTCTAAAAGAAAAATAACTAAAAAGTTATAAATAACAAAAAATAACAAAAACCCGATTGCTTAAAAGCAACCTTAAAAGACGTAAACAAGAAGAAAATCATGTTGTGCAGTCGGAGGATACATCTGGTTTTGGTCAGCCAGCTCGTGCATATGTATCCTCCGACTGCACAGCATGATTTTCTTCTTGTTTACGTCTTTTAAGTTAGCTTTTAAGCAGTCGGATATTTTGTTATTTTAAAATATTTTTTTATTTCCTAATATCTACACCACTTTCTTCTCAATGACGTTGGATTCACTTGACAAACTTGTATATTGGGGGTCAACTATTGATATAAATATCAATTTGTTTGATTTAGTTAATTGCGGCAAGATTTTTCCAGGCAACCCTGCAACAATCTATTTTACTATCAAGAAACATTCATAAGAATCAAGTTTCATTTTAAATAAATACCTGCAGATTTTTGCAGTGGAATCTAAGACTATAGGCACAAACAATGATTTATACGCGCTCGCCGGGGCAGAGTAGACACTGTTACAAATTACCCTTAATCGGTTTATTTACCTGTGGGGAAGTGGATCCTGTAGTGTAGATACAGCTTTATTGCCAGCTCCATTGCTAGACAGTTTAAGACTATTGTCATAAGATCTAAGCGGGAGTTTCGGAGAGATTATTGAGGTAATCTTAGGTAATCTGTTGTGATTACATTGGCTGTTGCTATTTAAGCGTGAGATGATATTTAACGATTTATGGGTTAAATCAACCACAATGTAGGTCTCGGAAAACGAGTAGCGACCTCGTGGCTGAGTAGCTGAAGCTGGTGAGGCAAGTTTAACGGCAGTAAGCAAGATTGATCCACACTAGCTCAATATAGAGAGCATTGGAATTGAGAAAGAGAGGCCCTGCAGAGTAGAGTAGTAGAGGTTTGACCAGGATGAAAATAAAAACAGTAAAAATAATAGTTTATAGTTTTAAACTTGTTTATAAAACAAGTCTATTCTGAAAGCAATTAGCTTAAAGAGAAACAATTTCATGACATCAGGAAGCAATTAGTCATTTCTTAACGTGGTCAGAAGGCTGGCCTTTTTTAACCGACTTCGCAAAAAGAAGGAGGTTATCAATTCGACTGTATTTTTTTTTTTTTTGTTACCTTAGAACTTTTTATTGGGCGAACAGATTTTGATGATTCTTTTTTCATTTGAAAGCGGGTGCTTGTCATATGGTTTTCCCATTTAATTTTCATCAAGATCTAATGAAGAACTTCGGAGAAATACATCAGAACTCTTCAATAAAATAAAATCACTCTGAGTAGATCCAATCGCATGTCTGTTTATTGTTTACACCATTTCATAACATAACATCACACTGGTACGCTCTTAAGGGCTACGCAGGTATACAGTTCACCCTGGTATACTCTCATTGCACCGGTTTCGTTTAACTTTCATGTTATTGGGTTAATCTATTCTAGCTTCACTTTGGGCACTAAACGCGTAGGTACCTAGCCTATAGAACTGGTCCATTATGTACCACAACTAAATAGTGAAAATAAAAATCTTTTTTACAAAAATTACAACCGACTTCCAAACAAAAACACTACCAAGTAAAAAATAACTTCAATTTCGGAAGTCGGTGACAAAAAAACGTAGAAACGAAAACAGAAACACCGACTTCCGAAATTGAAGTTATTTTTTACTTGGTAGTGTTTTTGTTTGGAAGTCGGTTGTAATTTTTGTAAAATAGATTTTTTGTCCAAAGAATCAGTATTGAATGGCAATCAACGTGGCAATGCCGCCAGAGTTTTGGGCACTTCGGACGAATTTTTACGCCCAATTAGTTATTTCTTACCCTTCGTCTTTTTATTCCATTTTTACATAGTTATTTTTATTGAATATCTAGTCTAATTAATTCATCGTAATTTATTATATAGTCTGCGTTGCACTCATTGTGAGCTTTTAATCTTTAGTGAATGAAGTTCATTCCCTAAAGATCACTAAACATCGAGAGAAATTCGCAGCGCTCCCACGCATCCTTGCCCTACACACCCACGGACGTCTCAAAATAGCAAACTACACCGTATGCATATCATTTGTTGTGAAACGAGGTTTCCTAAGTGAGGCCATAATGATGAAGTTTTAATACAAGTCTTTGCAGCAGGTGGATTACTTAGGCATCAATCTAATAATATCCAAATGAGATAATAAAATACCTATACCTATATAACAGTAAAACTGTAAACCTAAGATTTAACAAGTGATAAAAGTCCAAACTATTCGGTGAAATTCGCTAGTTTCGGCTTTTTTCTACTACTCACTCGGAAAAACTAGGTTTCATCACAGAGACAAATGTGAAATAATTATAATTTCAGAGTACTAAAACCTCTATTCTTGTTTCTTTTTCTGTTCTAAACATAAAATTTTATTACGCTATTGTTTATGGCTTTCCTATACTTTTTTTTTACCTTTTGTATTCTTCTATATAATTTCGGTGAATTTTTATTTTAAGAATAAATTATGCGTTTTGAGTGGTGTTAAGTTTTATTTTTATTTTATAACGCTACAAATTGGCGTATTTATCAGTAAAACCTAACATTTGCCCGTGGCGCTAAGGCTTGGCAAATGTTAGGTTTTACTGATAAATCATAAGGTCTAGACAGAATATTAGACTTCTGGTGGGTGACCATAAGCTCTTAGAGTAATCTTATTTTGAGTGTGTGTAAGAGACAGATGTATACAAGTCATATGTATCTGTCCCTTACACACACTCAAAATTATCTTAGTCAAAGATCTTATGGTCACCCCCCAGTAGAATCTAAAAATATCAATCTCCTTAAAAATGAACTTCGCAGTCACCATCAAGTTATGTAGCAGCACATTCCCACAAATTCCATTTGTCGCGCAGACTGACAGACAATTTAGCGCGCACCCATGCTCCGCCTCATTGCGTATGCGCTACATTTAAATGAGACAGCCTTAGCTTACGTCAAGGGGTCGCGGGACACGTGCCTAGAAAATATGTGAAAAAGTATTGAAACTAGAGCATGTAGGTTTAGCACAAATAGTAATTAACATTGACATACATTCTACAGTCTTCAGACGATGCGTTGAAATACATCATCTTAATAGAAGGATGAATGATGAAAGCTTACATTCACCCAAAGGGCAATGGAGAGCGCTATGCTCGGAGTATCCTTTCGTGATCGAATCAGAAATGTAGAGATCCGCAAGAGAACCAGGGTTACCGACATAGCCCGAAGAATTGCCAAACTTATGTGGCAGTGGGCAGGGCACTTTGCTCGCAGAACGGATGGCCGTAGGGGCAGAAAAGTTCTGGAGTGGCGACCGCGAACCGGAAGAGGTTGCGTTGGAAGGCCTCCCACCAGGTGGACCGATTACCTGGTGAAGGTAGCGGGGATCTGCTGGATGCGGGACGCACGGTACCGGTCAATGTGGCGACGCTTGGAGGAGGCCTATGTCCAGCAGTGGCCGTCTTTCGGCTGAAATGATGATGATGATGATGATACATTCTACCGACAGACAGGAAAATTCATGAAAAAATATATATTTAAATGCTGGTAAATTAGAAGCAGTGGTGGCCCAGTGGTATTGGCTGCGCCTTACAAGTTGCAGGTCGTGGGTTTGAACCCAGGCAGGCGCTTTACTTTGTGTAAATCATTACATTACCACTTCTCTCAAAAACGGTGAAGGAAAAACATCGTGAGGAAACCGGCATGTCCTGAATTCGAAGACTTGTGACATCCACCAAACCGCACAGAGGAGGCCTGTGTCCCAGCAGTGGGCACATTAATGGGCTGATGATGAGTTAGAACTAAATTTCACTGCAGTGCTAAAATATTTATGTTGTCTAATGAAATTAATAAAACATGCAGCGCTAGATCACTTACAGAGTTTAGTTTACTCGCGCTTACGCATTTCTCTCAACATAGTGTAAAGTAAGGTGTACGGATTGCAGTACAGTTGAGTCGAACAGATTGAGTGTTCGGATCGCCAAATCTAGTGCGTAGTACATATATATATCGATAGTAATTAAACACTGTCACCATTAAATCAATCTGTCTAAGCTTTTGCCTATTTTATTGTGATTCCCTTCCAGTCTAACCGGTTCAACAGAATACCGGTTTTTCTACATGGAACGTCTGCCTATCTAAATAAATAAAAAAATCTGTCAACAATCTTAAGTAATGTTAATTAAAAGTTTGACAAGTTCTCAACTTCATTATATTAAGAAACTAGGTGTTAGTCGTTATCAGTGGAGTTTTTCCTTATAACGTGGCGTTGTTTTCTGTCCTAATTATGTTGTTTCAAGTTTTTTTTTATTGTGCTTTTTACGTTTAAGTTTTTCTTCCGTTATGATCAATATGACCATTGGATGCATTAGCTGTCTTACACTAGTAAAACGCACAAAAACAGAAAAAGGAGTCAGAGGTGTAAAAAGATCTTGTCTTTAAGAAAATTTGCTCAAAACAATTTCCAACTGCATCGCGACGTGACACAAGCGAACTATGTAGCTGCAATATTCTAAAGACATTTTCCGTCATAGCAGAGTATTTACTGAGCACGTGTCCAGTTTGCATGGATGATGTAAGACTGTAATATCCGACACGTGTCTCACTACGGAATACGATAACGACTATTAGTAGTCGATTTATTTATGCAAGGCCAATGTTTTTTGAAGAAACTAAGGGGTTCCGCACCCGAAGGTTCCAAACGGAGCCCTATTGTTGTCACTTTCGTATCTGTCCGTCTGTCTGTCGTCTGTCACACAGGTGTTACAGACAAACGCGTGGAGCTACAGTCTTAATATTTTCACAGTAAAAGCATCTTTTTGGCCCAAAGCCATACAAATTGTTACAAAATATTTTAAAGTTTTTAAGGGGGAGTTTTTAAGGGGGGGGGCAGTTAAAGGGGGAAGCGAATAAAAAGATGACCTACCCCATTAAGTGGGGTACCATTGTTTAGAACCCGTTAAATAGATATAGAATATATTGGAAAACAAAGGAATAAGAAGCCACCAAAGTCAGCTTTTTTAACAAAACTTTGTTCAGAAAAATTTTACCTCCCCATTGACCTATGAACTTGAAATTTGGTGATAACGTTTATTATTACGTTTTTTTAATAACAAATACCAATGTATTGACAAATCAGATTGAAATTTGAAATTTACAAAATTTTCCTATTAAATCCAACTTGCGGTTTGGTTCGGGACCCTAAATGTGCGAAGTCCGACACACACGTGGCCGGTTTTTTACTGTTGTTAGGTTTGCCATAAGCTATTAACTTAAATGTCTCCTACAAATAGTGATGACAAACGCTTGTGAATGAAATAAAAAGAAGAAAGTAACATATTGAAAGATAAGCTAAAGATTTCTTTCAAAAGCATTTGCAATATTTTTTTAACGTGTTGTGTAGATACTAAATTAAGTTTTTAAAATTGTAAGTAGGGGAATAAAGAGCATTTTTATTTATTTATTTTTAACGAAAGTGTCACGACAGCCAATGGAAAAATATATTGGAACTAGCTGACCCGGCGAACTTCGTTCCGCCTAACAAATTTCTAAAATAAAAGATTTTTTCTAAGATAAATGTAGCCTAAGTTACTCCTTATTACATCAGCTACCTGCCAATAAAAGTCCCGTCAAAATCGGTCCAGCCATTTCAGAGATTAGCCGGAACAAACAGACAAACAGTCAAAAAAAAAAAAGTATATATTATGTACCGTTTATATTCATATACATGTAGTAAAAAACGGTTATTTCAATATTACAAACAGACACTCCAATTTTATTTATATGTATAGATGTAAAAAGCAATCGGAGGGTAACGTGATTAATCCCTTTAATTTTAGCACTTCGATAATCGCCATCGCTGGTGTTTGGCTAGCTGAAATGCAATGGGCCGGCCATATCAGCCGTAGAACCGATGAGCGTTAGGGTAGGGGATTGGTGCTCGACAGCCGGTGGGATTTCGGCCCCCATTTCCGGCGGCTGGCACCGAAGTTGTTGGGCGCGGCTGGGGCGCTATCAATGCTACTTCCCAATCTGGGGGGCGCGAGCGCCGCCTCTAGGCGACTCTACGTGGGGCTGGTAGCAGCTGACTGAGAGTTGCCGAAGATCGAAGCAAATGGCGTGCAATAGGAGAGGCCTATGTCCAGCAGTGGACTGCTATAGGCTGATGGTGATGATGATGATCGCTGGTAGAATGACACTTGTCTAGAGCTACTTGTGGTAAGCGACAAAACAGAAATAATTATAACTTGGGCATAGGCTCGGTTTTCTAGGCATATATATGTGTGTAACTTAAGTTCGTTAAAATCAACAGTTTTGTAAGTTTTTAGCAAACAGCGTGACGTAAGCTAGACTTACTTACTATTTAACTTATTCATAGTTCCGTACAGAAATTCATCGAACTGAGGCTTCACGTCCAACACAAGGTTACTTAGGCAATTTGTGCTCACAAAATGTGCCGAGACATAAAATTATTAAATTGAAGGAAGGGTTATGTATGTGTCTGAAATAGGCTGAAATTTACAACTTTTTTCGAAACTTCCTAAGTTAGTCAGGTCTTCCCGATATATGTCTGTCACTTACGGTTTCGATTCTAAACCAATGTTCTGATTTTGATGAAACTTGGTACACGGATAGATTATGACCTGGATTAGGACATAGGATCAACGCTTTGGAACATGCATTTTTTTTTGACCTTTGCATTTCGAAAGTGCCTGAAAAAGTTTAATTGAAATAAATGCTTTTAGTCTATAATGTGATTTTTAATTTCGTAGACTAAACTGTCAGCTGCCAATGACCTTATTTTTTAAAAATGTTGCAAGCATGAAGCATAGTGTTGTAGGTAAGGCCCAATCATAAGTGATTCATCGAATCGATGAGACATGATTCCTCAATTTAATTTTAATAATTGGTGTAAATAAATGTTTTATGAATAATAATCGTAACATATTTAAATATAATAGTATTCATACACATAGTACATACACTTTTATTGTGTTAAATATGAAATCAACAATATAATAAATGCGATCGATAAAATGAAGTCTAACATAAATTAGTAGAAACTAAATAAGGGCCGGTAGTTTCTTAACAAATGTAATTCTTATGCCGTGAAATAGTTTCATTTTCGATCTACTTCGATTTTCGATCAACTTTCGATCACACGGGATAGTCAGGATACGACACTATTTTTATGTAACGATAAAGTGACAACCCCCCAAATGTCAGTTCGGTCTACGAAATTAAAAATGATATTATAGTTTGAAATACTTTTCTTCTTAGTGGTAGGCATGTTTCCTTGGGATATTAAAACACACATTTCATGCGGGCGAAGACACAGGCAAAAGCTAATAAAACATAACTTAGAATAAAACACTTTTTTTTACAAAATAATAAAATCGACTGCTAAATAAAAACACTACAAAGTAAAAAATAACTTCTTTTTCGGAAATCGACGTTCTTTTCGTCTTCTTTTCTTCGTGTTTTGTCACCGACTTCCGAAGTAGTCGAGTTTTTTTTGATTTTTTGAATTAACTTTTTTTATTTGTAACTTTTTAGTTAACATTTTGTTTTCGAATTTGGTACATTTAAATATATAAGTGTTACTAGCTGAACCCCGCGGCTTCGCTCACGTGATCTGGCTACCTACCTACCACCTACCTACCTACCTTACCTACCATACCTACTCTACCCATGGTTAGAGTAGATATCTCTTCAAACCCTTTATTTTGATGCCCCACACAATGGGCTTTGAAGAAAAAATTGGGTCCCCAAAATTTGGCGCCCAAAAGGCGCCATTTTCCAATTTATAAGCCAGTGACACTCGCATTTTAAGACGAATCGATTGACGTAAGAATCATTAAAATCGGCCAACGCGTTTGGTCTCTGGAACGCCACATAGGAACAAACATACATACATAGACTGATAAACACATTACCCGCATTCGGAAGTAGGGTAAAAAGAAGTTATTTTACCCGACTGTGGGAGGGTAATGTTTTTCGAGCGTATGTTTAATACATACATGTAAGGCTATTTCTATAGCACGCTCTACAGCCCAAAAGGCTTGACGGATTATGACATATGAGGTGTCTTTGGATTCGTCTCAATTGTGGGAGTTAAATGAGCTATATAATGTTTGAATGTGCCGCCCCTCCCTTATGTACTACCATAAAAAAATATTAATTCGAAAATAGAACCCTTCCTTTTTGGAAAGTCAGTTAAAAAGAACAATCAGTATCAGATATCTAAAATCCGTTCTCAATCTAACCAAAGATCCTGATCCACACAAACATAGCAATAACCGGATTTGAATCAATATGGCCGCCGTGAAGGCGTTCCTCGAGTGTCTTCACTACACATGTCCCGTCCGGATATTGCAGTGCTGCGCGCTCAAACTTGACGCGGAGTTGAGCACTATGACATCAGAATATAGCTTGAGAATGAAGCGAGTTGGAATCTCTGTGTATTGCTATGAGGTATTGTGGTAGAGATTCGGTTTTGAATGTGGAACTAGAGAAAGAAAATTGGCTAACTGGAAGAGGATCTGCATTCTTCTGTGTGCTGTGGGTTTTAGTATGAGGAACCAAGTGCCAAATTTAGTTCGTATCGCCGTTGATTTCAATGGTAGGTCAGGATGAGGACTGCTGTAGATGGATACTTGCTCATGATGCTGACTATCCGCCTATCTTTATCATAATCTTCATAACGATTAGACAGCAGTGGACTATATATATATAAAGCTATAGAATATGCTGTAGACCTCATATGTACTAGTTTTTGCGGGATCCTATTAAAAGTTACACAAAAAAAATCCACTGAAAAGGTCCCTCCCTGTTCTGTTCGTTGGCGTAACGCATAATGTATATGAGGTGAAATACCTAAATCGAAAAGGTAGTGAATTAACATGGAGCCATGTTGCCCATCGTCTGCATTACGGTTCTTTGGCGACCTTAGATTAATGGAACCGGACGCGTATGTGGCAAGTCTAGTTGTAAACTGCTCTCAACTGCTACGTATGTTCCCTCGAAGATGAGAACATGCATTATTACATTAACTTTTTACTTTCTATCAAACGACAAAATTTGTACAAAACGACTAAATAATATAAACAATACCCAGAAAGATTTTAAAAATCATGTAGATACTAAGATAAGATCTTAAGTAGAAAGAAGATCAAATATCTTAAGATAGACATAAATAATATAAACACTTCAGTAAACACCTACAAAAAAGTCATCATTTCCTAATGGCAAACTTGACCTTGAAGTAAGAACGCTGATAAGGAGTTTTTAACGACATCGTCAATTTTTTTGAATAAATTATGGGCCCTTAAGGTATGATTATTGTTTATTAATTGAAGGGGATTTGAGGAGCTCATGGCTAAATAATAACAGCCGCACAGGTCTATCTTCAAGGTTAAGCAACGCTTGACGAAGTCGGTACGTGGATGGGTGACCATTTCAACATACCGAGTTTCCTCCGTGCCTCGGAAAGCACGTTACGCCGTTGGTCCCGGCTGTCATTTGAAGATCTTTGACAGTCGTTACGGGTAATCAGAAGCCTGATATCTGACTGGTGTCAGATATTAGGCTGACTGGTGACTGGTGTCAGATATCAGGCTTCTGACTGGTGTCTAGCCAAGGGGTATCATGTTACTGGGTTAGTTACTGGGTTGTGGAGGTCAGATAGGCAGTCGCTCCATGTTAAAACTGGTACTCAGCTGAATCCGGTAAGACTGGAAGCCGACCCCAACAATAATTAGAAAAAAGGCTAGGCAGATGATGAATTGAAGAGGATTACCGATAAACGTATAGACGTTAAATTGATAGCAATTCTGTCACTCACCAATAACCTTCATCGCATAATTAATCTAAGGCGAGAGCGGGAACTAGGTAAAATTAACAAGCAATGATCCTAGTGCTGAACCGAAGGAGCTAGAAGTCATGGGAGAGGCTATTGGCTAGCTGATGTACCTTGTGGAAACTAGAACAAATTGCCGTGCTTTCAAGCGTTTTTGCCATACCTATTATTGGAATCAAATATAACAGCTCACAATGTTAGGACCCATTAATATTAATGCTAATTTTCATCCGTGGTGCTAGGCAACTGGGCTTATCCTAGTTGTAAACGACCCTTTTTGCCTATTGGTCTTGTTTGTTCTGTCTCCTGCTTGATATGGAGGGAAGTGGAAATTTGAAATTTTCCTACTCCTCCATTTTCTTTTTCTTCATTCTCTTTTCTAATTAATTTCGTTGCGGGATCCAAGACAGTTAAATTCATTCTCCGGGACTTCGTCGAGCTTCATTGCCTCGGCGCTTTTCTGGTGGTCGCCACTGTTGATTCTGACTTTCAGAAGTTGCAGTGGTTTGGGATTAGTGCGGTGGGATTGTCCCAAAAAGTAGCTGATGTACAGGCTGACAATTTCAGTTGTATTTTGCATACCAATAAAATCAGTGTTCATGGAGTTGCCTCATTTATGTCAACAGAGATGATTTCAATAATTCATTCAACATTACTCTTGAAAAGGAACAAGAGAACTCTTCTCCTAGTAACAAATGATAAACCTGAACTGGCCTTATAAATAGCCAACATCCCACCGTAATTCAAATATACGCGTCCCAAAAACCGGTGAGTGTCCATTTTTCCCTTCTCCACTTCACACCCCTAGCTCGAGGGTAGGGAAATAACCCTCTCGCATAGTCGGGACCGAGACCGGGTAGCGTCCGACATTCATAAGATATGACTTGTATACAAATGTGTGAAAAAGGTTCTGACAAATTATGTTTATCATAAATATCATTTTGTAGAGTGACGTATTCACTTTTCTGAGAAAAAATCTTCTTTTCCTTTGTGATCGTTTGTTTTGTGAAATTGGCGCTGTTGTTTGGGAAGATTGGTACACTAGTTGTCTTAACATTTTAATATTTAACTATCAAATCAAATCAACTCAAAACTTTTTATTGTGGGCATAGGTTATACAGACAGATGTTAGGTAAATTACAGTTCCATTATGTCCTGCCTTATAGACATACATTAATTACGTCAACATGCAAAATAATCATAGGTATCACATATAAAGAAAATCTTCCAAAATAAGAATTAGGTGCATGGTGACAGATTGTCTATCCGGCTCGAAGGATCTAATTCATTATAATTAGGTCCTTCGAACATAGTAAGCTCATTAGAGCTTATTATGCTTATAGTAATTAGCATCAAGATAGACCTCAATTTGAATTTGTGCAAGTGTGATGAATTATGAAACTTTACAGCCTAGAGCTACACTTAAGAAAACATGTAAATAGAAGATACTGACTTAAACATGTATTCGCCGAAAATTCTTCATAGGTACAGCCCGCGCATTCAGGATATCAGTGCTTATTGCGGATCTTGTTGGCTTCCTAGTACAAAATAATAAAAAAAAATATGACAATATCTGTTATTTTCATTTTATTGTAAGACAATTAAACAAAAAATTAAAAACAACTAAAAACTCAAAATCAAATAAAAATAACCCAAAATCGACTCAAAATTAAAAACGTGATTCTCTTTAAAGCACAAAATTGGCTGTGTTCAAATATCTAAAATATGATAATTCTGCGTTCATAGAATGTGGAAGCTAAGAAGTTAGACCGTAGGGTTGGCGGTCCGAACGTTCGCTGAATATTAAACAAGGAGTTAGAATGGTTAATACGAAGGATAGGGTTGAAAGAAATACATGTATGAAAGTCAATTAGGTGAAATATTTCAGTTATGAAACCTGGAGTGTCGGGAATTTGAATTGGAGCTGAAGAATCGAAGCTGAAATGAAGCAATAAAGATAGGAGGACTCTACATTTTAGTTAGTATTTAATATCAACCTTACCCTAATGGCAGTTGCGATTACAAAAAAATGGAACCATTCGATACAACCAACGTCATAAAAACCATTACATGTAGAAACTATAATAATATATGGATCAAGGACTGAAACAAAGTTTTTTTTTTTAAGTAACTTGGCTTTTCTCATTATTGTAAATGGAATTTCTGTGTCTATTTATGGTAAGCAGTTACCATAGATTTATATAAGATATATTTTGCCAAAACCTGCCGGGATTCGTCAAAGTAGCGCAAAATCTAATTGAAAAAGGTCTGACCATTTAAATAATGATTAATGTATTGGAATGTCTTATTGTAACAATTGATGTATTGTATTTTAATGTTTTATATGTATGTTATAACATCGCCTTGGATGTTTCTGTAAAGGTGTTATAATAATTAATGAATAAAATAAAATAATAATAAATATCATTATACCCATTTTCTTATTAATATATTTCATTTAAAATGTACTATCATAAGCAAATTCACCACCCTAACCACAGACGGCTTCCCTTACACCGCTCCATACCAATCGAAAAACATCCTTCAAAACCACCCTACCAATATCTCAGAGCATAACAGATTAAATTACCTATGAACACTCAAACCGAAGCTCTGGAAGGTAAAGCTAAAAATGAGAACGGACGTATCGCTTGGGGCCCCATTAATCCTTCGACATTCCGGGCCCCAAGGGCAAAGCGGCCCGCTAATATACTTCACATAATTAAGGGACACGAATTTTATGATCGCATTTTCTGAACTGACACTTAAATTAAAAGGGGCAATTGGTTATTGTGTTTATTCTGTTTTATTGAAGAGCTTATCTTTTGTGGACTAGTGAGTGAGGAAGAGTTTGGACAGAATTCGTTGTGTTATTGGTGTGAAGCCGTTTTGCAGCTTAATCTTTTGCTACGCCGTAGCTGTCGTAGCCATGATGACGCTACGTCGTAGCACAGATCTCACGTATACAAAGAAAACTTTAAAGTATAAAAGAAAAACTATATACTTACAGGTTGGAGTTGCACTATTGACATACACATAATAAGTACTGTTAAAAGTACTACCCAGTTATGTACCTACCCAGTTATTTCCATGTTATTTATATACGTCGCATATCCCCATGGGAGCTGTTGTGGCTGGGGTGAGTGTGTTTGCGACATTGTTTTTAATTTAAGATGGTACGTTAATTTTATTATAAATATGTATGTATCTACCCAGTTATTTCGCAATCACACTTACTTTGTCAGATAGGCTTTTTGGGGAGAGTGTCATAATTATGTAATTTAGTGTGGCTCCTTTCTAGCGACCTATGGATTTATTCATTTTTGTCAAACTGTGAACAGTGCTGTGGGCTGCATTATTACGTATACAAAACTATTTTTTATTTCGAATGTTGTATCCTATAATGTAGTTGTTTACTGTTCCTTATTTTAATAAAATAAAAATAAAAGGACAATGGCAGAAGCCCATACATTGTTTTAGCTGAGATTAAATGCCTACGTAATTAAATGAAAAATATCTGGTTTAACTCAAGGTCATGTTCTGAATTAGTTTGCGCAAGAAGTTTTGTTCGAGAATTTCGAAAATAATAGATATTCAGTCATGAACTTTTGTATCTTATCTCTGGGTAACTTAACATTTTTTATATTTATTAATTATAACATTTTACATGACATATTTTTTCGAATTAGGTACTTCAAACATTTAAATTTTATATATTTTTGAAATCACTTCTTAAAAACATTTATTTTTATACCCCACACGATGGGTTTGGAAAAAAAAATTGGACCCTCCACAATATGGCGCCCAAAAGCCACCATTTTTCTATTTTCCAATTTTAATGTAGCCAGTGATACTTACAAGGTTAAGACGAATCGATTGACGTAAGAACCATCAAAATCGACCAACGCGTTTGGTCTCTAGAACGCCAAACTTACATAAATAGACTGATAAACAAAATCTGTCCTTCGGCAGTCGGGTAAAAAGTGAACCAAAATAGTGAACTAAACTAATTTAACTGTATTTTTACTTATAAATTACAAGAACAAAGCCAGCGTAGTTCAAATAAATTACAGCAAACTTATCTTTCACATTTTCTTTAGATGTATGAATTTAAAAGTAGTCGTTGAAATAAAGTGCTGGTGAGTCTTATTTGTATCGCGCTCCATTCAATTCAGGTGAACCCGTGAAATAGCATTTCAGATTAGAATGTGCAGCAATGAAATTTTATTTCACCAAAGAATTGATAGAATTGCTTCTACGAGTAATATATAATGTGCAAGATATCTTAACGTGGAGTAGTTATAATTTTTATATTCAATATCATTTCATCTTTATAAGACCCCAGAGTTGATATTCCCGTTTTTTAAATTAAAATCCCATCAGTCTATGACTTTTATTTGAATGAAATATAAGAACTTGATCTTAAGGGGGAGATAATCCTCTGTAACTTATTTTAATATGCATATCACGTCTAAACTTTTGAAAAAAATATACCAGGCCAATTTGTTTCCAAGAATTAGGAAAAAGCCTACGAAAACTTCAAACACTAGGGTCCAGAATCATTTGTACTGATCTATGGTATTTTTTTCGCGTCGGTGTCAGAAAAACTCTGTATTATTTCCAAAAAATTACGACTAGCCGTTTAGACGTGATGTTCATTTTAAAATCAGTTGCAGAGCATTATCTCCGCCTTTAACAATCTGATAATGCCAACATAAGGTGACAATGCTCCTACATTTACAAGAAGAAAAGAATTTTGTCTTGCTCAATTACAATATTGACTTATTAGAGTATATGAAAAAATAAGGCATTTTTCAGAGTTATTGCATTTATTTTCTAATATTTATCAACATAAGCACACCAAAGTAAACAAAAACAAGCGCAATTTCATTAGTACTTCTAAAATGACTTTTAATTTTGTAACATTTTGCGCGTACCAGTATTCCGTCGTCTCCATCTCCTTCTATTCTTCCGTGTTAGAAAGAGATAGATGAAGTTAACAGACTTAGAACAAGAGTGACTTTGCAAGTGTATATATGTTTCCAACATGGCTCCCGGCGTTTTGTTTAGCCAACGATCTGGTTTGGACCGGATATTACAAGTCGCTTGCCGCCTTGACGCGACTCCAATATTGTGCTGTTTTGAAGTATTTTGTAAAGCTTTAATCTGTGAAAAAGAAACATTAAACGCGTTCACAAAGAAATCAGCAAAATGGTTTTAACAAAATAACCTTGAGCTGCCAAGACTAATGTTACTTTGGACCACTAAAATATTATGAAGAAACAGCACAACAAATAATAGACTAGGTGGTCTAAAAACAGCTCTTTGAGGAGATTTTGTAGAGGGACAACTTAATCAAAATCTGTTTAATCTTTCCTCAATGTGTATATAATGGATGGTCATCATCTATCCACGGACCGAACTCGGCAAACGTTGCTTAACTTTAACGTGTGGCTGTAATGTAGCCAGAAGACCCTCACCCCAGAACAAAATCGGATATTAAACTCTAAAGCACGTGAACCTTAATCCCATTTCTAAATCTACAACAGCCCACACAAAATCACAAAACAAATTACAGAACAAAAATACCATCTAATATCAAATAACAAAAAAAACAGCGCGACAAACTATAACACATCCACATCCAATATCTCTGCCTAGCCCCAAAGGGACATAGCTCGACCATACTTCACGCCATCAAAAAATGAGTGACAGACAAACAAAAACCTTTTACTGTCAGGCACTACTAATATAGGGAACAGCGCACATTTTTTTCGCTAGAAATCTCAAAGGACAGTCCCTGAAAGTCGAAAAAGTGATATGGAGGCGTCCCTAGATCTGCCATAAGGAAAAAGGTCGTAACTGACCAAAGGATAGAAAAAAATAGTAAATTTGTAACTTTTTTTTTTGTTTGCTAATTTTGACTTTTCACTAGTGTTACTCAAACATGAAAGCTCGTAGAAAGATATTAAAAATAAACAGCTTTTTTCTCCTGTATCGTCGCTGCATTTACAAACATATAAACTTACATACACTAACAATCAGACCGGAATAACTATCTGTAGTTCATAAACATATGTGTTCAGTGCGGGGATTGAACTCGCGACACACAGCGCAGCAGCCGATCGCTCAACCGTGTCGTCTAGCTCGTCTCTAGCTATTCTCGTTGGTTGGTCTCGCTTTGAAAATTAAAAACTTTTAAAAAGTTATTTTCTGTATTTTTTTTTTGAAAGACAATTCATTTGATGTCCATATCATCGGGGTGCATAAAAAATAATTGGTCCGCCATATTTGGGAGCCCGCCAAATTAGATTTTGAATAATGTTACTTAGCTAACCGTGTGTTATCATCCGTGCTAACGTGTATGCTTAATTTCAGAACAATCGGTTAGAGGGCTGTTTTTAAATTCATTTAGAAGATTTGACCCTTTACACAATAACTAACAAGTCAAGTTAAATAAAAGCTTGCAAAAATAAAACTAGATACGTCATGTTTACCTGATTCTAAATATCATTATAAAAACTCTATTCAGCCTAAAAACGCAGATACACCACTTTTTCTTTGGACGGTTGAAATGGTAGCCATTAATTTGGACCTTGGACATGACTGTTAGGCGATGACAGGCCATTCTGATACGGCAGTGCGAGAAACTTCTGTTTTTGGTAAGCTTTTGTATGTCAAGTGGGATATTGTTGATCTTGAAGTAGCGGTTTAACCTTGGTGGTTGGTCAAGCGCGATCCAAAAGACAATAATAAAAACGTATTTTAAAGTCTAGAAAACTAGAAAAATTATTTTAAACTTTTTGGAGAAGTTACATTGAACATTCACTTTTTTGAGAAGTTACAAGTCTGGATTATCTATTTTTTTTTATTTCTTTTGATTCGGCTCTTAATCTCGATCTTGTAAGATGGATAGGTCCGTCTACGATGGCTTGGGTCGCGGGTGAATTTGAAAGAGAGTTACCGAGGCTCTAGCAACTGAAGGATCACGGGTGGATTTTAGTCAGTAAAAGTCTGCCACACCCGTCATTTGATGATTGCCAAAACAAAAATACAAAACATATTGTCTACGGTGGAACGATCTGGAAGAGATGATACGTATTCACTCTGTCTTTGTTCTCCGATTTGGTGGTTGGGAACACAAACGCTGCCAGAGAGTTCCACAGATAGACAGAAAGATTTTGGCGGTGATCATAATAAAACAACTCAAAATTAAAAAACAAACTAATTAAAATTTAAACCCACATTTATGCTGACTAATTCCTATAGAAAAAACATCCATTGAAATAACTAGTCATATAATACAATGTTTTGAACAAATAAATCAGAGCAGCTAGAAATAAATGAAATACTTACATGAGAATCATAAAATACGGCAAATATACGGAAAATACAATTACAAATGAAAACGAACTCATTTGTGCTTCAGGAAGGACTTATTACAAGCTGTTTATCAAATTGCGGGTATCGAGTGTGTACTTAGAAAAAGCTTCAGATTTTCTAGGAAACTATTCATTACCGACGAGGTAATTATATCAGATAGAGACTCAAAGGACTCACAAAGCTGATTTATTGAATTCTTAGAAAACAAAATTATTATAATTAGAAAAGTAATTTGTTTTCCTGCTATACATTAATCGCCAAGACAGGTTTATTCACGAAAATGTGTCCTACTATACCTTCAAAAAAAATAATTCTGCTTGGTGGTAGAAATAATGATTAAATGTTGCCCCTTATCTTACTTCCTACTCTAACTTAAATTATGTGAAAATCAGGATGTATAAAAGTTAAGATATTTGGATTTTTATAAATAAATCTTGTCTCTGCAGCTGGACGGATTTTGATGCAATTCGGAACACGGGTAGACTATGGCCTGGAATAACAACATAATAATCTATATTTTAATATTATAAAGCTGAAGAGTTTGTTTGTTTGAACGCGCTAATCTCAGGAACTACTGGTTGGAATTGAAAAAATCTTTGTGTTGGATAGCCCATTTATCGAGGTAGTTTATAGGCTATATAACATTACGCTTCGACCAATAGGAGCGGAGTATAAATGAAAAATGTAGCAAAAACGGGAAAAATATTCCTTTTTGAGAGTTTCCGTTGCGTGCGCTGCGTAAACGGTTTAGATGAGTAGGTAGGTAGCCAGTTGACGGGAACGAAGCCGCGTGGGACAGCTAGTAGTATGATACTTTTTATTATGGAAATATGTAGTTACTTACCCGTTGGATAATTTTCGACCTGTAAGCACGTGAAGCAGCTGAAGTTATCTATGTTTTGGGAGAATTTTCTTCCCTATATTCTACCTAACATTACCGACAAATACTCAGCGAGTCAGCATTACCATTCCGATTATATTCAAGCAGGAACAAAACATGCGCCTTTTACTTGAAGCGGTGAGAGCGTTACCCCTTTTAGAATATGCAATAGTACATAAACACCACAGAGCACAGAGCTAGCTCAGCGGCTGCACCTAAAGACGGCATTGTCAAAACTTTCCATGCGAACCATAGACGTAGAGGAATGGACTGAGCATTACCGTCATATGAGTGACTGCTCTGTAGAAAGAGACAAAGTGACTGTGAAGCCAATGCGTGTGAATGTCTCTGTAACGAAAGTTATGTACAGTACAAGCCTGCGTGATTTAGACCAATTAGAATTCTATCAAAAAGCATTATCGCTTTTTCTCTCTCACAGTTTTTTGACAGTTTTCACTTCACAGCCGGAAAGGAATTCTCAGTCTATGATACAAACCAAGTGTATCAGTCAGTGTCACCGTTTACTAAGGCCCGTGACAGTTCTGGCTATGGCTGTGATAGTAGAGACTGATGCTGAGCGTACATTGCGTGAACAATAATGGGTGAACGAATATTTATTACTAATGGCGTCCCTAGTCACTTCCAGCGCGGTTGTTCCGTACTCTATGACAAACACCTAGGGTTGCTCTTGACTTGGAAGCCTGAAGAAGCCTTTTTACTTTGTTTTTCTTACGTTCGTAGGTGTGAGTAACACCTACGAATGTAAGAAAAACATTACTTAGATGTACATAGAAGATGAAAATACCGACTGTTTACGAGTTAAGAATATGAATTAGATAAGCTGCAGAACGTATCGTATTATCTATTCCGATTTATGTAATCGGATGAAGACAGAAAAATAATGATTTAATTCTAGACAAAGACCAGACAGTGCACATTCTAGCAGTGTTTTTTTTACGATAAAGATACTAAAAAGGGATGCAAAACTACTGTAATTTATACATAGCAAGAAACTACTGGAAGACGTTGTGTTGGAAGGCCCTCCATTTGGTGGACCGATGACCTGGTGAAGGTTGCGGCGATCCGCTGGATACGAGACGCACGGGACCGGTCAATGTGGCAACCGACAATTGGCGGAGGCCTATGTTCAACAGTGGACGTCTTTCGGCTAATATGATGATGATGAAGAAACTACAAGTCAAAAATTAGTCGAAAGATCGTAGGTATAAGTACCTATTCCTCCGCATCGCAATAGATGTTCATCACTACAATACATGCACCTCCTCCATGTTCCAACCTACCCCTTGTTAATTAAAACACCACTACACCTCTTGGTAACCCCACAAAATGAAGTAGCCCTGTATTACTCCCTACACCACAGGGACTCCTTATAAAGTCGTATAATAGATGTTTTAAACCAAAAACGATAAAGAGGACTCATTTGCATACTAAGTTCGTTAACTTTAATTACTGAGCCCCACGGACATGCTTATAATATCTTTGTTAAAGCTAAGGGGCTCGACATAAGGTTAGAGTTACAATACCCTGCCTCTTTCTCGCCTTAGATATTAGAAAGAGATGCCAGTATCGAAGATATAGACGCAGAAAATTAAATAAGCAGTTTAGTTGTAAGTTATAGCAATATTTTGTTTATTTTTCGCTCATTTCGCTTATCCGATGTTAGATGTTTACGCTCGGTAAATGTTTGGGGAGCTAAATGTTGTCACATTAATTTGGACTTAGTTTGCTTTAAAACAAGAAATTTCTGTGTTTGTTCTTAGAAAAAATGATCGCCCTACAAAGCTTTTATATATCTTTTCTTAATTAGTTGGTGAGCTAGCATCAATGTATGTATTTATTTATTTATTTAGACTTCATGCACAAAAGATACAAAAGCGGACTTAATGCCTTAGGCGTTCTCTACCAGTCAACCCAGGGTGGTGAAAAGACAACATGGCAGGTGCATTGTTTAATAATAAAGATGAAACCAGTTATTATATAACATACTAAAATATGTAAAATTCACACACATATATGTACATTGAAAATAATATATACTTATATAAATACATATATTTATATAAAGTAACAGAAAAGAAGAAAGTGAGATGACTCTGCTTAGTTGTTTGTTTGTTGTTGTTTTGTGTTGTTGTTGTATGTGTCTTTCAAGTGAATTTAAAAAACCAGTTATCTCCAACTGATTGAACTGAAATTGTGCATACACGCAAACCACCAATTATGTTTTTTCTCTTACTCCTGCGTTATTTTTTTCCGATTAATTTCATTGCGCGATCCAAGACAGTTAAATTCATTCTCCGGGACTTCGTCGAGCTTCATTGCCCGGCGCTTTTCGAGTGGTCACCACTGTTGATTATGGCTTTCAGGAATTGCAGTGGTTTGGGAATAGTGCGGTGGAATAGTATTTTTTTATTTTTTATTTATTCAACCTTTTTATTTCTCTCTGTAGACAAAACGTTGCTCACGCGGCTTTTGCTCCGACGCTTGTTTGACTTTATAGTAAGTAACTTACTGCCGTAAAAGTTGCGATTTACAAAATAATAGCAATATTTAATTATAAAGTGCATTGATCACTGCGTACGACGACTGCATGATAGCGATTTCAGACTATGTAGCAATTGTATAGTAAGTTACTGCCGTAAAAGTTGCCATTGGCAAAATAATAGCAATATTTAATTATAAAGTGCATTGATCACTGCGTACGACGACTGCATGATAGCGATTTCAGACTATGCAGCAATCAGAAGGTGCCATCGCCATAAGATACAACTTGTACATACTTGACACTAAATTGAAAAGTATAGCAGGAACCAAGTCCAACATCCTTGAGACTTAATATATGAGCCCAAACCAACTACCCATAACATCCGTGATCAACCACCCCAACTTTGACCAACTACCCTCAAGTAGGTACATCACTACATCGACCGGCTATCCATTAAGGACTCCACCTCATTAGACTGATTCGCCTCATTTGATACTCTACTTCCTTGTGAGGTAACATCGAGTATATTGAGGAGATGTTTCGGTAATTGCCGACAATCCTTGACCATTTTAGATGACGGTAAAAAGGTGGTCAGATTAAACATTAAGAGTAACAAAAAGTTAAAAAAAAACCCGACTTCTAAAGCAAAACACTAAAAAGTGCAAAAATAAGTTTCGTTTTGGAAGTCTTTGGTACACCTTGCATTTATTGTTTTTCAACACCGACTTGAAATAAGTTTTTAAAGATATTGGGTGAAGTACTAATTCGACTCGGGTGGAGTCGCGGGTGACAGCTAGTGCTACATGAATGTAATACAGTAATATTAGATAAGTAGGAACTTAAAAAAAGAACACCAAAATGATTATTATTGTAGAATAGAATAGAATATACTTTATTGTACACCAAAAAATGAAGTTACACATCTCTTGTACAATAATACTTATATCTACGGGTACAAAGGTGGCCTTATCGCTGGCAGCGGTATCTACCAGACAACCTTTGTACATAATATATTAATCAACGACCACAAATCAAAAAAAATCAAGTCGTCGCAGACTTTTATCGTCGCCTCATTAAACTAAATGATTAAAAAAGTTCTACACTGAAAGAAAATGAAGCAGTTTCTATTCAGGCAAAGAAAAATGCAATACACTTTTACTGAACATTGCCTTTTCAGGCAAGATACATAAGGTCTATTAACCCCTCGCAATCCTTTCTTTCCGAAGTATTTAAACGAAGTTAAGGCTGCATTGTCACCAGAGATGTACGAGGTTAAGCTATGCGGCGGGCAAGGAAAAATCACACATGGAATCAGTTAATTTTCCTAGCCTCGTTTATCGCAGCTTTTCGTGGAAAAGAAAACTAAAGGCGCTAGGTATTTGTGCATACTAAAAACAAGAGATGTGTGTCTGGGATGCGAGTGAGGAATGTGTGTGAGCACAACTGAAAAGACTTTGCTACGCATCCTTGCTAGCGGTTCTTTCCTTTTAATTTTTGTTTATTTATTACCTGTGTCTCTTGTGCTAGTCAGTTTTTTTATCTTCTTCACTACTCAACTACACTCCGTTCCACAGCTTCGCTACGCATCGTCACACCGCGTAAAGTCCTCGCTCTACGTCGGCAGAAACAATCACACATTTTCACAGCACACTATATATCCTGGCACCGCTTAACTACCTCGCACATCTCTGGCGGAAAAGCACCCTTAAACGAAGTTTAAGCCTCGAGAATAATTACCTCTTTGCACGCCGGACGAAACTTGGTACTTGCTAAATATCTTACACTTGCACTTTATTTAGTAGGCGTAATATTATAGCCTGTGTTTTTGTTTAACTTTAAATAGTTGAATTGAAATAAAGGCGTTTACAGATATGCAAATATTACGTGAAAACCAGAAAATGCTCAGGCCAAAGTAAATCTATCTATCTTTAGTGTAGCAGTTAATCATATAACATGGTCACAGCTGTTTACACCACTAAACATGACATTAAATTATGTTACATGGCATCACGTCTGAATAGGGATTATGACTAGAAAATAGTTTTAGTCCGTCAGATTTCCAAAAAATATTGGACACGTATTTTTCTTTTGTCACTTTAACAAAAAATGATGACGATACAGTAGGTTGAAATATGGCATGACATCATGATAAACTTTTTACATAGGAGTTACGTGACAAGCCCCCACTCCCGAACTTAGACGCGCTGTATCTTGGTGTTTTTTTATTGATTTGAATAAGCTAAAAATACGTGTCCAATATATTTTTTATATTTTAAACAGAATTTGCTGTTTCGTACCCCGTCATCTTCCCTATTCCGCAAAAGATAAGCACAGGAATAAATAGTATACACTCATATTTGATTCGTTATTTTAAGTCACAAATAACAAGAGTCCACCACATCTTCGCTTACCATGTGAGATAGTCGTCAATCGCGATATATCCTATCAATAAAAAAAAAACAATTAAAAAAAACGTTTGTTACACAAGTTTTTAGCTTACTGTACATTGTTATTCAAACCAAACGTGTATGCAAAATTTCAATTTAATCGGTTGAGGATAACTGCTGCTGCTGAAATTCAGTTGCAAGATGTGACCCGAACATACATACATACATTGCAAGTTAATAAAAACCTTGTAATCAAAAACATAGCTATCAGCAAGCACAAAACACATTTCCTCCAAAGAATCTTCCTTCCACAAAGTCCTTACACATACCCACATAGTTACCATGCAAAACTATCTCCAAAAACTTTATTTCATTCACACGAAGCGTAGCAGAAAGATTTTATTTTTCAGTGTCTGCTAAAAGGCAGTTTTCTCAAACCCCTACATGCGGCGGATTGTTAATATTCCCCGTCGGACCTACACGAGCCCGCAACGTGCTTAGACTGGAAACCATTCCACTTGCCAATGCAATGTCTTTAATAGGAACCATAAATTGAATATACATTAGCATGCGAGGAACTACATGAAAATAGACTCTGTATGTGTATCTGTAATGCAGCGTTTGTATGATAGTATTGGAACTGTGAGCTGGGTTTTACTTGGATAAGAGTTGCGTTTATAAAATGTAAGGTTGGTTCCGTCTCCAATCGGATGTCGTTAAGATTTCTATCGTAAATATTTCCTTTTTTTTAACCGGAATAATTTTCTAAGAAAAATGGCCATCGTACCGTTTACACATTGTCCAGCTACGCCTGTCTACGGGTCCTTAAAGTTGTAGACATATTGCTAGCAATGCGACCACGGTTCGGCCACTAGATTTTTCTAATGTTATATAGCTTTAAGGATCAAGGATCTTACTTAAGTACCATCACTCACAAGGTTGGTAACAGATCATTAGGCAACTCTGCAAATACTCTACGAGGAAGGAAAACATCATGAGAAAACCAAAACCGAAGAACCGTGTTTTCCTTCATCATAGATCATTTGATATGGAATTCCCGTAAAATATTCTACCCTTTGCAAGATATGACATTCTTAACGCCATGTCATTGATAACAGTATGTCTGACATAACTGTCACGGATTCCCTCCAAAGTTGTCCGCCATTTTTGGGTAAATTAAGCCGGAATGTTGGCAACATTGCGTAACATGCGTGTTAAATCTTCTGTAACAATCGTTATAAATGATCGAAGGGTAATAAAAAATCTTTTATTGCTTAACTGAATGCTGAATGATGCAGTATTTATAGGAATTGTTTTAAGATGATAATGTGGTGACTACCATAAAAAATTGAAGTTAAATATGGGGACTTTTGTATCAGCATAGCGAATTTACAGAACTGAATTTTAAAATCTGTTAGACCCCGGCAACAAAATCGGCTTAGACTTTGTTTAAGAAAATCTACCGATCTTCACAGTTCGTCTGGTTCTCTAAAGAATTAAGCTCTCGTCCCGACCTGAGCTTGGAAGGGAGTTTGAAGACCTGTTTAAACATTACAGGATTTACCCTTGCAGGACCCCATTAAGAGAAAGACTTATGCCCGTTTTCATATAAACCAGCTGACATAAAAAAATGCATAAATAAAACCACTCTGTTGGGTTTTGAACTAAGCAGCGCAGAGCTAAGGTGGATCCAACTGCGGATTAACTACTAATCAAGCATTAATTTAGGTGTCAAGTAGCGTTAATGAAAACGAGCATAAACCAATCAACCCAATCAATCAGTTTGCCTAGCTTTTTCCTAACTAAGCTTGGGTTGGTGCCCATTCTAGCCGGATGCAGTTCAATATCATTACTTTATCTGACCTCCACAACCTCCACAATCCAGTAACTAAGTAACAAATGTTACATTTTTTTAAATTATACCCATAATCATTGATGTTTGTTGACTAATCACAATTATTTCTCTAAAGTTGTATGATCAAAAGTGGTTTCATTGACTTCGTGTGATTGATCGATATTTTGACAGTTATCGACGACCAATCACAAGTAAGTATAATGGCGGGAATAAAATTATTCGGCGGGCATTTTAGTGGTATGCCCGGCCATTAGTTTCTCTGACTTCGGTGCTAGTTACGTAGTCACTTGCATTGTATCGTTGTTGGTTTTGCTAATTCAAACTGTAGTGCTGTAACTATAGCAATAAAGCTAATCGTCAAATTCATAAAAGGAGTCTTTGCAGTCAAAGTCATTGCTCTTGAGTTCAACTCCACCGGTACGGTTCATACACACACTATACCCTTTAGCAAAACTGTTTTCAGATTCTCTGAGTTCTGACTACCCGTAACGACTGGAAAATACCTCATCAAGTCAATTTTTATAATACTCCCGATACATCACCGAAAATACTCACACCATCATCAACAAAGAAACAAAAATCCTCGTACACAAAGTATGGAATGTCACCGAACGGATTGCGTGACAACAACACGTAAATACACTCCTTAAAGTGTCCGGCAAAAGTTACAAGTGTCCGGGCACTGGCGACCAGGGGTTTATGACAGGAAGAAAGGAATCCATAGTGGAAATGTTAAAGACTGGATACACGTTGTGTTTTGATGTTTATTGGACATGGGATTGAGACTGCATGGGGAGTGCAATCGCGTTATTAGGACTGCTGTCTATAAAAAAAAAACATTGGCATTGTATTGTCTACCAGGCTGGTGTTCACAACTCCATGTGCAAACGCGTGTTTTGGGGAAGGTACTGACTAAAATAGAGCAAATATTTAACTTGCAGAATAAATATGAAATACTTCAAAAGAATAATGTGGAAGGTAAAACAATTACCTACCTGTACTCAATAATATCTTGGTTCAAACTGCCTTATTTTTCCCATTTCATTTAACATGGTTAGTTTTATTTGCCACTAGCTGCGCTCGCGGCTTCGCTCCCGTCAACTGCCTACCCTACCCTACCTTACCTACCCTACCTTAGCTACCCTACCTTACCTACCCTACCTTACCTACCCTACCTTACCTACCCTACCTTACCTACCCTACCTTACCTACCCTACCTTACCTACCCTACCTTACCTACCCTACCTTACCTACCCTACCTTACCTACCCTACCTTACCTACCCTACCTTACCTACCCTACCTTACCTACCCTACCTTACCTACCCTACCTTACCTACCCTACCTTACCTACCCTACCTTACCTACCCTACCTTACCTACCCTACCTTACCTACCCTACCTTACCTACCCTACCTTACCTACCCTACCTTACCTACCCTACCTTACCTACCCTACCTTACCTACCCTACCTTACCTACCCTACCTTACCTACCCTACCTTACCTACCCTACCTTACCTACCCTACCTTACCTACCCTACCTTACCTACCCTACCTTACCTACCCTACCTTACCTACCCTACCTTACCTACCCTACCTACATATCTACCCTACCTACCAATAACAAAACCTTCTCCTAACAATAACAAACACAAAAAAAAGAATTAGCGAAATCGGTCCAGCCGTTCAGGCGTGATGCCGTGACCAAGGGAAATAGGGATTCATTTTTATATTTGCCATTACTGCTAGAAAGATGCACCTGTTTGGCTGACACACATATGCATCGAGGCTTCATCAAAAAGGCTCACAAAAAAGGACAGGCTTTCCATCAGAGCCTGTCTCAACCCAATTTTCATCTCTATTTCTTTCTAAAACATTTTCTATATACACAGGCGATTTCAAAGAGTGGCCTTTTATAAATTAACTAAGCCACGCAACTGCCCGCACTATGTTTGTACCACAAAAGAGCCGTTGAGGTAAAACAATTGGTCCATTTTGTCCCCAGCGCTGCATGAAGTATGTATGTCTTCAGTTCCTTTGTTCCTAAGGATGGGGTCACATTAGTGCGGGGGCACGTTCGAATAGAGCTGTGCAGTTGCACATGTTTTGATAGGGTGTTTGTGCTAAATAGAGATGGTGAGTAGCGGGCTTTATGGAATGGGTTGAGTGATGGATTAATTTTCGTAATACTAACCGAAAAACCATCTATTCCATATTTTTATTCATTATCAGCTTGTTTTGTTATTTGGAGGTAGAACAGATGTTGACTGTAGACAATAAGCAACGAAATATGATCACTTGAGATTGCCAGAGAATTCAAATTCAGACTTACGAATTAAATAGTTTTGGATACAGAGAATGAACTGAATTATTTGTAATTGAAATATTTTCTACAGTATCGAATTGGGTTCACTGCAATGATAACTTTGTGTTACATAGATAAACAAAAAAACTATTTTTTCTAACTTAAAACTTGGTCCTTGGGACAGACATAACATTCGATTTCAAGCAAAAAAAAAACAACCAAAAAAATAATTCGAAGTAATATAAACATATCAATATTATTCTAACAGAAATTAATCGAATGTTCAGAATAGACTAGACGGACTGCTTTTGTGACCTTCATTGATGTAACCTTGGCGGTCACCCGAAAACGTAACAAATGAGAATGGAAATTTAGGAGATATTCTGTTAAAATTAATATTTTCGCGAAAATTCAAGTGCTTTTATTGAAAATGAACTTTTGTTTTAAGATTTCTTTGAACAAAGTACATATGTAGGTACTATACATGGTACCTATCTTCTCTATTACAATACACAGTTTATGCAGATCCATATTTAATATTAAAATCACTAATGCGAATTTGTCCCTGCCTGTCTGTTTATTACGTTCTTATGTACTTCTTTAAACTGTTTAACGGATTTTGTTTAAATAGCACACGGATAGACTATGGTCTGTATTAGGTCGTCATGCCGAAAGTAAGTTTCCTTGGAATAAGAAAACACTTAACGCGCGAGTGAAGCCGTGGGCAGAAACTAGTACTTTATAAAATTATGTGTAAGATTTTTCTTTTCATTTGGTTTTAACATCATAAAACGCCCGCTATTTACTTCTGAAAACAGAACCCAAAAACGCCCGTCAGAATTACTCCACTTATTTATCCAAAAGAAAATTAAATAAAGAATTCAAAAACTTCGTTTTCACCTTCCTACTTCTGAATTATAAACACAGAAACGTAAAGAAAAATGAGAGAAACCAATAAAAATGTTGCCAGAGCAAATATTACATGTAGAATTAAAGTACGAACTAATTAAAGTTGTGGGGTAAAGCGGGCAAAGCGGGCAGTGCGGGCAAAAGTGGGCAAAGCGGGCAACCGTAAAGAATTGGATTGCATTAAGCATTCATGGTGTGCTACTCATAAATTTTGTATCGGCATTAGCATGCTGTGTGTTCAGACTAATGAAGCTTCGAGTCGTAGGGCATTGTTTAAAGTGTGAATAATGAATGTATTGCTGATTGGCTATTTGTTACAGTTAGTTACATTCTTTTGAAGAGATTTTTTTCACCATACCGTAATATGTATCCATTGATATATTGTGAGAATTCTTGCCTTTGTTGCATCTATTGCTCATAGATAAAAAAATACTAAGGAGAGTGGACTTGCAAAATTTTTCGTTATTTTTGTTCTATAGCGGGAGTTGAAAAAACTTGTGACGTAAAAACCAAATACAAAAAAGTTATTAACTTCATTATTTTAATTTCTTATGAGGGTGCATTTTAAACACACAATTTATCAAAAGCAAAATTATAGAATAATGCCTTAACCATTATGATTGACACTCAATTATCTTTTAAGCTCTCAAGAGAATAGATTTAAGATCTTCGGCTTAATCCCTAATGATTAATTTTCATACATTACTCCGTGGCTTGTAGTGTAACGATCTAGCTTTGGTTAGCCTTGGGCAAAAGATACATCAATCAGTACATCTTGGGCAAAACCACAGGGTCTTGGGCCAGATTAAAGCATTTCTGTCTAACATAATCTTGCGGCTTTTGAAACAATGTGACCACACCATTATACGGCGCTGGGTTTATCTAAATGATCGTATATTGTTTTTGAAATGGTGTTTATTTTTGCAAACACAAAGGTTTGGATTATCTAACTAGAGTTTGTTCGTACTGAATATTAATGTAAATGTGTGCGTTGTATCAAACGATTTTGATGAGCTACAAAAACAATAGACGATAGATTGGCCTAGCAACCGATTTTTTTATATCTATTTTTTATTAATTATGGGAATCTGTTACGGACGGCTGTTTTCAGATATTTCTAAAATGATTACTTCTGAAGAAAAGCAAGAAACCATGGTGTTTGTTGATAGAAGTAAAGAAGAAAAGACATAGCGTAGATCATGATGAAAAGTCTGTACCAAATCAATGCCCACAGAAAAATATCTCCTCTGAATAGCAGAAAATTTTGATATTTAATTACCAACAAGTGTTCCCTAATCACAAACACCAAGATATGGTCCTGAATATATATGATTACAGATTAACATTCAAAACCGCCTATAATATTCGCAATCAATCAATCAAACCGACAACCCTACGACCCAAACCCTACAGCTGAAATTAATACGGCACACCGCATTAAATTATTTATTCCAATCCATACCCGATACGAAGCAATATCATACAATATCGATATTAAGAAAACAATCGCTCATTCGACGCAGTAATCACGAAACGCTTGTATTCCCAGCACGCAAGAATCCATTCCAACAGAAAATACATTTCAATTCTTTATTGAATTCTGCCTCCCTCCATAACTTAACTCTCCAGGGTTTTAGTTCGCCATCGGTTTCGTATCGAGGGTGTTAGGACACGGTGCTAGCTGGAAAGCGAGCGCGTTCCGCCGCGTCTTCGAAATTATTGAGTAGGCTCAGGTTGGAGGTAAGCGTGTTAAATTAGGTGGTTCGTGGAATTTATTTGTTTTGATAACCTTGTGTGATTGGGATGGGGTAAGGGAAGTGGGGAAAGATGCTGTATTGTGAGACCAACTGATATTGTTAGACAATTCCCTAACGTATGTTAACTAACAGCTAGCTTCTTTTGGGCCCTTTCTGTACTTCTAAAGGATTATGAATGAATTCTTGTTGTTCGATTCTTATTATCGAATTGAGGGTAGTTGGTAAATCATCACTAAACTCGCCCTCGACCTACGTCGCGGTTCTATATATCCGTGGCGTGCAGTACGAATTAGAGCCCTGAGCTGGATGAACGTTTCTTCCTCTCTTATTGTGATCGTGTCTCAAGCTAAATGTTTTAGCATCTGTAGTGTTTGTGGACTCACTAACGTGTGGTGTGCGATCTTCAAGACCTTTGAACCCAGAGTACGTCTAGACTGCCTATTTGTGAAGTGCCGTGCACGCTGCAGGTCTTCTGCTGACCCGGGAGTTGAGACGAGGTAGGTGGTGTTCAATTGCCTTCTTGGAGATAGTAGGAACGAACGATTTCCACCCACAAATACTTTACATACACATTCTTAGGTTCATAAGCCGCCAGCAAATATTTTCTTAAAAAAGGTTGGTCAAAAACCGAACACTTGTCGTTAAATTAAACCCTTGATATATTGGTATAAAATAACTAAAAAAATACGTCACATTCTATTAATTCGCACACAAAAATATCTGCACAACCTGTTTCACTGTTTACGCTCCACAGTGTATCGTCCATCTCGCAGTGTCGAAATGCAGCCGATTGCAGCATCCCCACTGACTTAATCCTCTTTTCACGTAAAATCGTTTCTGAACTCTAATTTTCTCTTTTTCAAAGCAAACCTGCAAACTGCCTGTGTCATTCGATTTTGAACGTTTTGACGTGTGTTTTGTTGCGATATTTGGTTAAGAATTCTTGGGGTATTTTTTTTTCCTTCGTTCACGAATCAGTACTAGTTTATTAAAGCATTTTAAACATATCTTACCTTTTATTCTCAGTCTATAAATACTACCATTGTGTTACCGACCCACTGAGGGCAAGAGCCTCTTCTCATAAAAGCCACGAGAATGAATAAACACCACTCTCAAGACAGGTAGGAGATTAGAAACTATTTATTTTTATCTTTGCCCAAGTCCTTCCTGATACTCTTCTGACGCGCCATCTCGATAAAGCTCTCTTGGTACATCTCCAATTTATCCCGCCACCTCTTTTTGAGCCAGCCTCGAGAATGCTAAAATAATCACAATTATCCAGATTGTATTTTCAGATTTCACATTAAAATATCTTTATTAATAACCCGTTCAGTAAAACAAGCGCACTCATTTCGGTTGATCAGCAAGAACGCTATACATACAATTAACACGGTTCTCCTCGCGATCGTACCCGTGAGTCGGCTTGAACCGTGCCTCCCAATTTATTCGCGCACACGGCAAACATACCAGTTTTCACTGATTGCGAATGTTTGACCACCGGGCGGTAGGGATAGCAAGATAGGTCGCGAAGGTGAGTTGAAGTTTTTTTTTTTACAAAATTATACTACCGACACCACAAATAAAAGCACTGCTAAGTTAAAAACAACTTTAATTTCGGAAGTCGGTGTTCTTGTTTTCGTTTCTTCGTTTTTAACACCGACTTCTGAAAAAGAAGTTATGTTTTCCCAACTATTTTGAGGCCGGCTTCCAATCTAATCGGCAGCTGAATATCATATTTTACATGGAGGGACTGCCAAAAAATTTGGACCAACAACACAACACATTCCAACTTACAACAAAAAGCAGCAACATCGAATTAAAAATTATTTCTTTCTTAGTAATCATCTTTTTTTCCATCCATACATACTAACGAACCGATTTCCAAACGACATATGTGAGCATTCATTAATGCACGGAAAAATGTGGAACAGGGATCGTTTGTACTTCAAACATGCGCCATTTTTGTTTCTAAATCAATGGAACACACACACGCGATCGGCGATCGAATTAGCTTAAACCTTTTTTTGTATTACACTGTTTTTTTTTTAAAGTTTTTAAGTCGTTTCGAAATTTAGTCGTTTGAACATTTTCGGTCCATAGATAATATAAAGGATATATGTGAGTGGTCTGATTTGGTGGCCCTACAAGAGACCTGGCTGCTTCCCCATAACATTCCTATATTAGGAACAATAAGCCCTGACTTTGAATGTACGGATAAATCAGCTGTGAACACTTCTGAGGGCTTGTTGAGAGGAAGACGTCATGGGGGGTTGCCATTATCTGGAGGAAGGGCATTTTTGAGACTGTCTCTGTTGTTGAGTATTGCAGTCCTCGGTAAGTGGCCATCACAGCCTCGTCAAAGGGTCGTACTATAATTGTATTTTCTGTCTACATGCCTACAAATTGTCCAGACAACTTAGCCACATTTACAGATGTATAAAGTGAGATTAGTGCTACCATAGCAAGCTGTAATATAGAGAATGTATTTATATTGGGCGATTTCAACGGTCACCCCCATGAAATGTCTTATAAAGAGTTAATGAACTTTTGTTCGGACCAATCCTGGGTTTGTGCTGATGCAGTGAAACGGGCGATTGATAGTGATACTTACACTTTTATAAGTGATGTGTACGGAAGTAGGAGATGGTTAGATCACTGTGTGGTGTCTGTGTCAGCTTGGCAGACAATTGCAAATGTTGATGTTTCTGAAGATGTTTACGTTTTGGATCATCTACCTATACATCTAGATTGCGACTTAGAAGTTGTGAAGCCTAAATAAATGGGGGTGCTGGCCGCAATTCTGTCATTTGGGGTGAAAGAACTCAGTCAGAAACGCAAAATTATTTACCAGTAAATTGCGAGACTTTGATTTCCCCCATGAGTTTGAAGGGTGCAGCGTTGGATCTTGCGGTTTGGCTGAACATAGAGTTGTTCGAAGAAACCCTATATGCGGCGGCCAGGCTATCTAAAAGGACATCTGCGGTGGGACCGAGGCGGGGTAGGCGTGTGTGTGGGTGGATTGAGTATGTGAGAGACGCACACCGCGAGGCCAGGTGTAGCTTTCAGACCTGGATTCTGAACAATCGTCCCTCGTCTGGCCCGGTTTATGATGAAATGCATGAGAAGCGAAAAGTCTTTAAAAGTCGACTGAAATTTTGGCAAAATAACGCTGAGGAAATTGTAATGGAGGTTAGCAGAACAACGAGCTAATAAGAGTTTTGTTAAATTTTGGAAGTCCACTGGTAATTTGGATGCTAAACCTGGCCTCTCTGCGTGTGTGGAAGGGATGAGTGATAAGAGGAAAATTGCGAAAATGTTCAAGGAGCATTTCAAAATTAGATCACTACTCGGTTCCTCAACTTTGGTGAATGATAGTGGGCCCAGCTGACATGGTGCAAAACCTCTGATACGTTTCAATCATATATAGTATGAACAGAGGTAAATCTTCAGGACATGATGACTGACCATACCAATACTGAAATGTGGACTATTTCAGTATTGGTATGGTAATCAGAGCAACCATGTGAAATGGGATGATACAGTCTCTGAACAGTATAGGTTGGAGTGCGGGGTGAGGCTACCCCCTGCCTGACGTCTCCCAGGCTCTTCAACCTGTACGTAGATAACCTCATAGTCGAAATCAGCAGCATGTGTTTCGGATACAGTGTTGATGGGGTTAGAAACAACAACATCATTTATGCAGATGACATGGTGCTGCTGGGTCGGCGGGAGCAATCAGAGAGCTGCTTAAGAGGTGTGAAGCCTACGCTGCCGCACATGGTTTAAAATTTAATGTAAAAAAATTTGAATACATGGTCTTTGAGGTCGGCGGCAAACGCCGTGGAGAAGGACCAGAGTTGCTAGTGAACGGGTTACCAATTAATAAGTTGTCCACTTTTAAATACCTGGGGCATTTTCTTGCCGCTGACCTCAGGGACGATGTGGACATTAAGAGGGAGCGTAGGGCTACCGCGGTCCGGAGTAATATGTTGTCCCGTAGATTTGCGTGGTGTACGGACCCAATAAAAGTAACACTTTTCAAGGCTTATTGCCAAAGTCTGTACACGGGCAATCTATGGGTCAATTATACTAAAAGATCACTGGATGGCCTGCGCGTCCAATATAAAAATGCTTTCAGGATGTTGTTGAGACTGCCCCGTTACTATAGCGCGTCGGAGATGGTTGCGCAAGCCCGTACAGACGGTTACTACGCGATTATACGTAAAACAAACAGTGGCGCTACTGAGCAACAGCAGTTTGTGCGGAGGTTGATTGTTACTAAAACTAGGTAATAAGTTTTTCAATGTTACTAACACCCTATGGATTTTTGCGTCCGAAATAAAGATATTCTATTCTATTAAGATGAAATTTTGCATACACGTTTGGTTTGGATGACAACGTTCGGTAAGCTAAAAAGCTAGTACACCAAAAAAAATGGGAAAAGTATTTCATTGTTATCCTTCTGTTTTATTTTATCTTGTAATTATTGCTAGTGTGTTGTGACAGAAAAAAAAGTTAGATTCTATTCTAATCTTAAGGCTGAATGTCACTTCTCTGTCTCTCTTGCTTTGCCTAGACATATATCAGTATTTGGGGTCGACTGTCCTCGTTATTTCAGACTCTAGACGTGTCTGCGCTGCGCCGTCGAGAAGAGAAATTAACGTTTTCTGCATTGTTGTCAAAAGTTTTTAGCGGTTAACAATATAGTTTTTTCAGTCTGACTTTACATACTTACACAAATTCATTATTTGGCAGAATTACTCTGCAGATCAGGAGTCTTGGTTGAAGCTAGTGTTCACTAACCAATCATTAATCTATCTAGCTCCTTGCACCATTAACTTTGCGGCTTTTTGGTCGCAAAACCCATTTATTCTGGCAGCACTCTACCCAGCAGCAATAAAATCAAAAGAAGAAGCAATAATCAAAAACCTTTAATTTCCGAAATCCGACGAACATTCAAAAAGCAATTTTTATTAATCGAGAGTTCAATACCGTGCAATTTATCTGTGCTTAACGAAAGTATCATACATATTGATAGGACGGCCATTTTAAAATCAGAAGTGAAACAGTCGCGCTACGTTCTTTCATTTGCGTAAATGACAGGTATAAAATATTCAGTGGGTGGATAAACATGCACTGTATGGAGGATGGGCGGCGTCATGAAAATCATTGTGACGATATTGTTTTTACAATGGAAGTGTCAGTTTTTGTAGCTGTCGTGAAAGATGAAAGGATGGATGGAGAGAAGTTTGAGGAGACAATTAGGATAGAGAACAGGGGGGTGACCATAAGCTCTTAGAGTAAGGTTATTTTGAGTGTGTAAGGAACAGATGCATATGACTTGTATTACGTACTTAAGCAATCACAAAATAACCTTACTCTAAGAGCTTATGGTCACCCTCCTGATCTTTAGTTTTATGAAAGTTAGAATGATGCTTGTTAAAAAGTCAATAAGTTTGGCATTGACCATGTGACATTTGGATAGCGCATGTCAACCTCATTCATTTTAAACTTTTGGGATTTGTTACTCGATATCGTTAATAAAATTAAAAATATATATATAAGAAAGAAAAGAAAAGAAAGAAAGAAAAATGAGTTTATTGGCATTAAAAACAAAAAAGACATTAAAATTAAAAAAAAGCTATTAATGACAAAAGGGCCTCAGGTCAGCATAATGCAAAATAGAAATACAGGAAAGACAATAAGGACGATCGGGAGGATAATATTATATCATAATTAATATATATTTGAATATTTTTTCCACTTTGTACTTCTTCAAGGATGAAGTTAAAAAAATGAAAAAAACGTAAACGTACGAAAGTACGTTAAGCCGATACTATTTATAATCAGCAGTAAAACTCTAAATATCCCTCTCGTTTTTATATTTAGATAAACATAACGTACTTTTGTCCGGATTACATTCATAAACAGCTATATAAATCTAAAATACAAAGGCTAAAATGTTTCTAAAGACTACAGGAAAAAAAATAAACACAAATAAAGTGCTTACAAAAGCAGCAATCTCTTTTGACACATCCGTAATGGAACGAAATAACAAAATCATTACTTACACGCGCTGAACAAAAAGAGGGAGAATAAAATTTACCGCACAAATGAAAAATTCAAAAGATCATATGGCGGAGGCATGGAAGCATTACCTAACTTCACAAACATCCCGTATTGGCAGTTTGAAACAGATAAGGGCGATAAAAAGCCTGCCGGTGATCGACATTGAGCCTCCAGAATGAATGGACGAGCCACAAAGGAATATCAGAAAATGGGAATCAATTTCAAAAAGTTTTTATCTGTGTGGCAGTTCTAATTGCATTTATGATGTTTTGGTATGAGAGGTTTATAACAAGGAACAAAGATGGAAATGGGATTACTTCTTCTGATAACTGTAGGAATTAGTTTTACTTTGTTGAATACGGAAGCGCAAGGTATCTCTCCCTACCTCCTACGACATACTCGTGATCTGTGAAAATTAAAAAATCAGTTCTGCGCTCTGTCAAATTAATGAATACTTTGACATATGTCACATTGACATTGAAGTTTACAGTCAAGCATCTTCTGTAACCTTCTTACAGTTTGGTACTTCTTGGTTTAGTTTTCAGGAACTTACAAAAGGTATACGTTATATTTTGACAAGGCTGTGAGGATGTAAAACTCGGTTTGATGAATCTTAAGTATTGTTATCATTTGTGCTCTCTATTTGTTTTTCGACCTAAGGGTCTGTTTTCTTTGAAGGCTATACGAGCTTGTTCAAAGCCATAATTTCAATCTATTTCAGGCACAACACTGAAGACACTCTTTAAACAATTATTTCGTTTGGACCAAATATCCTCGACTCACTGAAAATTTTTTTCCGTCAAATATCAAGAACCACAATAATACACGAATACAATACGAATCAGTTCTTTCGACAACAACTCAATTAGTCTGCAATTGAGTTCTGGAGAGCTTACAGAGCCTTGAACGACGCTCGACTCTCGAGCTGACAAAATACAAGGAGTAATGAAGACGGATTACCCCACAAAAACAAGTGAAGGGGAACGAATAGAAATAAAAATGGTGGCCATGTTCGGAGTACCTACTTGAGGTATGGAAGTGTTTGCGGAGAAAATAGGAAATGCATTAGCATTTGTTTTTGTTTAAAGTAAGTGCGGTTTTTGGGGAGGACCTTTAAATTGTTTGGGTTAACTCTTAGTACTAAACTCGTGACTTGTTGTTTTATGCCTTGTAGAGATAGAGAATATCAGTCTTCTATCGCCAACGGGCCAAACTGGCGACCATAATTTCTTTCTACACAATATTAAAGCACCATATTAGATAAGTCTTTACACTAAGTCAAGGTTATGCTATAAGTACATTACATTGTTATTTCTAAATCACATATTATTCTGGATACATCCAGAATAAAAGTTATAAAGCAATCTAGAATAACAATACCACCAGAAACATTTAAATGTGAAACCTATCAGTCTTCAACACAGGACATTAATAGAACCTCCTACCAAGACCTGCCTATTAAACGCAAGACATCCAGTAAAAAATACACGTCTCACGTTATAAAACGCGGCGGCAGAACACCGTGAAATTGCCGCCGTTCCCGCAGGAGGGCGCCACCCGCGCACGTCTTTTTCGACGCCAAGAGGTGTCCGACTAGCCTTTATTCATTTCACTTCTCTCCTGAGAATTTGGAGTTTGTAGATGTGATTCGTTTTGTGTACTTGAGCCTTATGTTTTTATCTTTCAAGCTGCATGCGTGGAGTATCTATAAGAAAAGAGGTTGTCTCTATGGTGCGTCGTGTCAGTTTTTGTTGTGCGTCAAGGATTGTTGTAATAGATTTTGGCGAAGGTTGTAGTTGGCAACTTGGTGTGAAATATTCTATAGTTCCGCTACATAGTCTTATCTAGTTTTCTTTTGTTAACGATGGTCTTAGTGCTTAAAGTTACGACTTCTGAAATACTCACACACACACTTTAAATGCGAAGTTTAAAAGGAATAAAAAAGAAAAGGCATCGAAATACAATTATTAATATTCAACATCATTACTTACGTAACAGTTTTTTATGGCAATCTGTAGAATTTTGAAGGAAAACTCTAATTCTTTTTTTGTACGAAAAATTCGTCTCCTCAACGTCACTGAAGGTCGTTGAATTATAATACATTTATCCATTTCTTTTTTGTTTTCCTTTTTAGTGGGGCCATGCATTATCATCCAAACCAAAAGTCTTTGCAAAATTTCATCTTAATCGGTTGAGGATAACTGCTTTAAAACTCAGTTGCAAGATTTGACCAGAACATACATACATTGCAAATTAATAAAACGCTTGTAAAATGAAAGTTAACGATCCCTCTGTTTAGTAATTAAGTCTTAAAAACGTAACAAACAGAAATACCTATTTATTTCTCATTAGTAACACGAGCATGGAAATAATAATTAAATCTTTTGTGTGACATCACAAAGCTCGCTCCACAAAGAAGAAGAAACAAACAAAAAACACAGGTAAGTATATTAACTTAGCGAACAATAGAAACTCATTATGACATAATCCAATAACACAATTCTTTAGAACAAAAAGAATATTCACCATGTTTTTTATTACGAGCGTAGATTAAAAGCATCTTTTCTAAAAATAGTTGCAAATTATTTACTATCATGACTTTCCTTTGTGCCATTAATTATGCTGTGAAAATAGCCAGCTTTTCCTCTGAATATTTTGATAGAATTATCTTAGAAATGGTAAGAGGCGAACGCTGGAAAATAATCATTACTTTCTGTAGGTGGGAAGGTAAGGTTTCTAGTTACAAATTGGACAAGGGTGCTCAATTTGTAACTAGAGAGATCGGGGATGAAAATGTGGAAAAAGTGCTATGAATCCATTAAGGGGATGGGCTTTTGCTTCTTATTCACGTATCTAATAGAAGGACACTTGCTCATTTTGGGCTGGCGAAACTTTTGAGCTAGAGACTGTGGGTTTATATTTCCACTCATACTTGACTTTTACTGTAAGTGACTCTGAAGTAGTGATTCTTTGACAATATTGCACCTACCACTATTTGTCCCACCCAAATGTGTCAAAATTAGTCACAGTTCATCATCATCATTTCAGCCGAAATACATCCACTGCTGGACATAGGCCTCACCCAGGCGTCGCCACATTGACCGATCCCGTGCGTCTCGCATCCAGCGCCTTCCCGCAACCTTAACCAGGTCACCGGTCCACCTAGTGGGAGGCCTTCCAACGCATCGTCTTCCACTTCGCAGTCGCCATTCCAGAACCTTTCAGCCCCATCATCCATTCGTTCTTCGAGCAATGTACCCTGCCCACTGACACGTAAGTTTCGCAATTTTTTTGGGCTATGTCGGTAACTTTAGTTCTCCTGCGGATATCCTCATTTCTGATGTGATCACCCAAGGAAACGCCGAGCATAGCCCTCTCCATTATCCTTTGTGTCATTCACAGACCTTTATTTAATCCTTCGTGCATATGCTAATACTACAATTTCACCTATAACCCTACCAATAAGAGTTTAGGAGCCAAGTAGGTCCTCAACTAAATAGTTAAACATAAATATTTAATACATAAACTCACGCCTTTTTCCTTTGCATATAGTTAGACAGTACGCGTTGCGTATAGTTAACTGTACCTAAACATTAGACATTAATTTAATCCTGACCAAAATATCGGATCCCACTTTGCTTACAAAATAAGTAATAACAGTCTCTCAAACATTCCAGCCAACATGCGCCGAACTACAATGACACTTGTTAGGTTAGTTCGCGAAAGCACTGAAATTTGAAGGCATGTGTTATTTGTGCTGTGCATGTGCTACACGGGCAATCGTTTGGCAACTTTCAGGCGAACTGAAAATCGCTCGACTTATCTGTACCTGACATAAATTTGGGCATTGGACCGCGAAAGCCTGCTGAATACGAACCGAGAACCGGTCGGTGTGCCGACTCTTGTAAGAGGCCTGTTGTCCAGCAATACAGGTGTTTCGGCTGAAATGTTGAAGATGATGTATGGCTGTAACGCTTAAGTTGAGATATTGCACATCAAAGATAAACAAAAAATGAATCTAGTGGCACGTTCGCAAGCGTAAGTAGGTCTCTAAAGAGAAGATCGTGCAAGAAACTCCACGGACACTCTTTTCCATCAGTTTTAATTACAATTATTTGGTTACATCATTCTTGTTGGAAAAATACATATGTGAGAACGATGTCAAAAGACGTGCACGTAAAAGCGTCTAGAGGTAAACAAGTAATTCAAAAATAAAATAAGTACGTAATTAAAAGCAGGCCGAAGCATTTAAGTTATGAGCAATCCCAACTGATGGCGCCCGTTCACGAATATGACGCATGAATTGGCACCGCTTAGCTCAACCATCATGAAGGGAACCGAATGATCCAACCCATGTCATCAGAAAGACATTTGAGATAACATGACACAATCTCAACTGTCAGGGCACACACAAGTCAACGAACGACAAATAGGTACAATAAATAGTAGATTTATAGTTGGTACATAGTACTCACACATGTGCTATGCAGTTATATAATACTAAAATAAATTGAGTTTATACAATACAAATATATTCATACAGTCTTCAGCAGCTCCAACAATACTTCAAAACAATAATGTTCTGCATGTCACCTGTTTTTGCGCCGTAGTGGTTGTGGAGTAGGACTAGCTGATACCTAAAGATAAAATTATTCCTATCCTTCGGGTTTCTCGAAATCATCTGTACATCTCAATGTGTTCCGGTACTTTAAACATCAGTATTCATTTTTGAACAACATAATATTCAGCTGCTCTCAGTGCACTTTAAAAATCTGGCTGTGTGCGAAAAGATTAATCTAAAATCTCACGAGCGCAACTACGTTGTCAGCGTTTTGTCGCCCGTATGCTGTTACTATAACTAAAGTACTACGGAATCTGGTAAATATCTGCACGAGCACGAGTGCTTCTTTGAATTAGAAGTAACTGGCGTTAGCTGGTGCTTTACTTGATACTTTACTTTGAACGTGAGCGTACAATAGATAGCCGGGTATAGTTAACTTTGCCAGGTGCGAGCGAGAACAACACTTCTATACAAAATGTTGCTGGTTTTATGAATATTTATCATATTTTTTTTTTCATAGATGAACAATGGTGTGGTGGTAACCTAGAAGTAACCTATTCACAACTTCAAGACGCCCAGGTTGCAGCTATCAAGAAACACAGACTTCAGCAGGGAATTCAACTATTTTTTAACACGCTTTTATTAGCTTGGTATGTAAGTATCTATGAATATATGTAACGGAATCTTTGAACGTGATTTTCACCCCCTTCAAAACGTCGGATTAATTTGAAACTTTGCACACTTATCAAGGACCGATGACAATGCAATAATTTAAAGTTTGACCCATTATCCTTACCAGGATCTTCAGGATTAGCGATCGAAGTAAAAAATAATGGAAAACCAAACTAAAAAGTAGAAAATAAAAATTTTCAATAAATTTCAATTAAGAATAGTGTGATTAGTAAAAAAAAAGTGTGGGTGCTTTTTAAGATATTTTCGAAATGACTCTAACAAATATCTAATAATACAATATTATAACAATTGACATCAAGCACCCTACGCTTTTATAACATAAAATACTTTTTTTTTTCATAATCACACTATTATATATCAACATCATATAATCACATAATCATACTAAATACAAATTTATTGAAAATTCTTATTTTCTACTTTTTAGTTTGGTTTTCTATTAAAGCGGGTTTTTTTTTTTTACTATTATTTTAATTGTACACACAATGAAAGTAAATATAATTCGATTGTACTATATGTAGATTTGCACATACCAATTCCATGGTCTAATGTTATCATGGCAGGTAATAACGGGATTATGTCATGTTGAGTGACAGCAGCCTCCTCATTACATCGCTGATAGTAATATATTGCTCTCACCAATATCTGATTAAACCAATAAACGGTATACTTGTATTGTATCTAATCATCCTTCCTATACTTACTAATATATACGTGAAAGTTTTTGAGGATTGATGTATGTTTGTAACTCTTTTACGCAAAAACTACTGAACAGATTTTGATGTAACTTTACAAAAATATAGCTTATATATCAGAATAACACATAGGCCATAATGTATAAAGATATTGAGAGAAGTACGAATATAATGCAGGCGGAACCGCGGGCGGCAGCTAGTTTCACATATTTCTACTTAAACAACTTTATGATACTGGAATACCTACGTGATGTACTTATTGCAATAACTTTTCACTAGAAAATACAGAAAAAAAATTACAGTAAGATTTCTGCATCAATACGGAAAAACTGAGACCAATTCCTAACACCACGTAGTTGTACAATTTTCAAATTTAGAAAAGATCAACAATTCTTCTTAAGCCCAATTTAAAAACAAGCAAAATTATTCTTATATGAAAGCGAAACTTCGAGTCACCTTTATCAAGAATCACCGACGCCATCTAAATTCCAACGAGCCTCTCCATCAGCGAAATTAATTTCACAAAAACAATTTAAGTGTCCGCAATAAATTATTTAGCTCCAAGCTAAGTAATAATGTAACACGATTCTCCCCCTTAAATAACCTTCCGAAGCCCAACAGAAATGTTTATTTAACTCGATAAATGCATCTACGGAGTAATGCAAAATACTTGATTATTCTAAATCCACGGTACAGGGCACCTACTCAGTATAACAGCTTCACAATAACGGTCACTGCAATGCAAATTGCTAGAATAATACTTAAATTGAAATATAACACAAATAATTTTCAACTCTAACACAATGAGGTAAGGATTGTAATGAGAGAGGAGCCTACAAATGAAAATGTTGCCGTCATATTATTTGATGAGTGGGGGAATGAGTGTCCTGAATAAATTTGCAAGTGGTTTACGCGATATGGAAAGGTATGCTTTTAATGGCTCTTCCTTGTTTTAAATTAGCAGCTCGGACACAAATCTGTAATGGAGGCTCTCTCTCTTTGAGGAGGAATTCCTGATGGATTTTTGTTTTACCTTAGAAGTGCACCTTAATTTTATGCAGCATACCTTAATTTACAATTATGCAACAAAAATGTCCTTTGAAATTGTTATTTCAAAAATACATATCGTGCAAAAAATCTGGATGCCGGAAACCCCTATGCTTTTGTTTCATAGCCTGAACGAATTAGTCTATAAAATAACCCGACACAAAACTATTTTTCACTGACGTGTTGTTCGGTATTTCGAAACGGCATAAAGGAAATCGGTTGTGTAACTGAAACTATGAGACTACTTCCAAAAAAGCGCTAAACTGATTTTTTTCAGGTCCCCCAAAACTATTTTAGTATTTTTGTGTGTAGTCTCATTTGTAGATATGTAGGTAACCTAGGTAGCAATGTTGAACCTATAGGAACTAGACAAGCTTTTATTTTACATATTTATTTAAAACGAGCCAAGAGGCTCATCGGCAATGAGCCACTGGTCGGACAAGTTGCGAACTTATCGGTTTTTTATCGGTTGCGTTTCGGGGAGTGTGCGATGGAATTGCATGATCTAATTCCGCCTAGCCCGTTTCATTCGGGCTACGAGACGTACGGCGTTGCGTCATTGGCACATGGTGACGATGGGAACCTAACCTATCCGTGTCGTGGTGCCCTAAGCTCCATAGCTCGCTTCGCTCGCTCTTGGACAAATTGATTGCACTTTCACCTGTCTCAGTGTCTGTTGGCCAATTGTTCGTTGGGTGAAAAGTAATTGGTCAAAACATTCTATTAGATGGTAGAAAGTAGAATTAACCGGCGCTTATTCGTCGATTACGTTAACAGCCCGATAATCGAGAGCTGGGAAATCGGGTGTTAGTTATAAAATGAGATGTTTGATCATGTGGCCAATAAAGAAATGTGTGGCTTGACCTAAATTTTCTCATTATTTTTACATTCATTTATAACATGCCTCAGTCCCGTATCGGCCTGACAATTCCATTCTTTTCGAAATTCTATATTCCGAACATACATGCCGATTTCCTGTAAGATTCATTCCCAGGATGATGCCGACGCGTAAATATGATGCCTACGCAAACTTAAAAATAAAAATGATTTCTCTCCTGCTGACAGCTGATTGAGCTATCAGGATCTGTAAAGAGCTGTTAGTGGTTTGTTCGTAAACATTGTACCTTAATATTGACCTATGTATAGAAACTTTCACGACATTCCACAAAAAATACACTACGTAGGTATAGACACAATAAAACGCACGACCAAAGGTCTTATTCATGAAGAACTGTTAGCTGTGACCATGGTTGTTCGTTAGTGTGCCACCCGTAATGCATTAATTGGCTTAGCAGACTATCGACCGGCTGGTAGACAGCCTTGTGTGCCAGGACTAAATGATGTCATGCGCTTTGTGGGGTGAAGGAAAAATGGAATGACTTCTGGAAGTGTGCCTTTATCGATAGTTTAGACATAATTAGCTGACCTTTTCTTCTTCTAGGTAAGGACCATTTTTACCCAAGCACCAAAGAAAGGTTATGTTTTTACCCGACTGCCGATGGAGGGTAATGTGTTTATCAGTCTATGTATGTATGTATGTTTGTTCCTATGTGGCGTTCTAGAGACCAAACGCGTAGGCCGATTTTGATGATTCTTACGTCAATCGATTAGTCTTAACCCTGCGAATGTTTTGAGGAAACCAGGAGCTCTAATTGACTTCTGGAGGGAGGTGGGCTGGTTGGAATGACCACCAAACGGCCGCCATGGCCCACGCACAATGGTCCACTTAGGGGACTAAGTGCACAAACCAAACCCCCCTAACTAGAACTAGAACCCTTCGGGTGTCACTGGCTACTTTCAAATTGGAAAATAGAAAAATGGCGGATTTCGGGCGCCATGTTGTGGGAGCCCCAATTTTTTTTTCTTCCTAACCCATCGTGTGGGGTATCAAAATAAAGGGTTTTAAGAGATGATTACAAAATATATACCACACTTAAATGTTTAAATGTAACTAGTACAAAAAAAAAAAAAAAAAAAAGTTGAAAATAAAAAAATATTTAAAAATAACAAAAAACCCGACTGCTTAAGCGAACTAAAAAGACGTAAATAACAAGTCGGAGGATACATCTGGTTTTGGTCAGCCAGTTCGCGTATATGTATCCTTCGACTGCACATCATTTTTTTTTCCTTTCTTACGTCTTCTACTTTTTAGTTCGCTTTTAAGCAGCCGGGTTTTTTGTAAATTTTTTTATTTTAATAAATGTTCGCAAGCTCTACTGCTGAGCTGTCTTCCATTCGATGCTAGAGATTGACAGCTGGTCGCGGATAAATTCGAAAGAGAGTTAACGCGGCCCTGGCACAAACAATTGAAGGAACACGGGTGGGTTTTAGTCAGTAAAAGACTGACTCTCCCTTTCGCTTCACCCAGAGCGGTCGAAATCATTGGATGATAGGCCAATGCAAAAAAAAATGGGATCGACAGCTCACTTCGAGTTAATTTCACCTACGTCACCACGTGGGATTATTACAGAATAGCACTAAAGCAGCCGTATTGGGTTAGTGAATACGGCAACGCAAAGAGTTTGGCCGGTATCCAATCGACCGAATCGACCAATCACATGCGAGACGAATGGCGCGATGTGGATTTCCGTCTGTGTGATTGGTCGATTTGGTAGATTGGATAGCGGTCAAACTCTTTGCGTTGCTGTATTCACTTACGCAATACGGCTGCAGGTCTTGGGTTCGATTCCTGGGTTGGGTAAAACATTATTAAGATTTTCCAATTGGGCAATGTATTGTTAAGGTTTTCCAATGTTAGTATACATACAATACTTAGTACTTCTTTAGCCTTTCCCTTCGACGAATACAGATTTGAGATTGAGCTCGTAAATAATTATGTATCCTCCGACTGCATAGCATGATTTTCTTCTTGTTTACATCTTTTTAGTTCGCCTCGTAAGTAGTCGGGTTTTATTTTATTTTATTAACATTTTTTACGTTAAAATGCCAATCATCACATTCGAGTGTATTTTCATAAGTCCTAAAAATATCAACTTTTGAATCCATCAGCAGAAAATGAAAATAGGAATCAACAATGGCAACCGATCGCCAAACAAAAACACAGATCATTGTTAATCCGTCTATCACAATGAACTCAATACTTTACGCCACTAAATCCATTTCACAAATAAACACGAGACCCCTCAGTTGAACCGAAAAGGCTTTGCGATATAAATCTTCAATGAAAGCTACAATACTGTGTTTACGTCGTGCCAAGCGGAAAATTTACAACGAAATGTAATTACTGTAATCTTTTCAAAAGTGGAGTTTTGTATGCGACGCGTATTTCAAAATAGCACTTGGAACATGCTCCGAAACAGGAGTGTGTTAAAATTATCTTTGTTTCCAGGTTTTTACTGGGGTAAAGGTTCCCGTTGGCCGTAAATATGAACAGTCAGGGCTTTAATATCACCTAAAGGTTGAAAGTGTTCGTGAAATTACAATTCACTCTTTTTAAAATTGGCAAACAATTAATTTTCCTGACTTTATAAGCGTAAGACCACGAAATTAAGGATTCTGTTGGATGTCTTATAATTTTAAACGGATAGTTTCAGTACGAAATCCTTCTCATATTCATCGTCAATGAAGAAAACGCAAGCATTTGACTTAGTTTTTTCACTGTCAGTAACCCAAACACATTGCAACTCTACTCGTCTTAGCCTTGCATCACTAACGCCATTTCCTAAATACGCGTACAGTGTACCTTTTGTTCGCCAGGGTCTCGTTTTAGCAAGGATTATGACGTAGGTGCCATAATACCCAGGAGTGGCGGAGGTTTGACAAATCCTGAATTCTGTTCGCCCTTTGTACCTGTTTGCTAACGAGATTTAAATGCTAATTAAAATTATATCATTTTGCTGCCTTTTAGTCACGTTCGTGGGTCATGAGTCGAGTTTAATGTGGGCTTGTCTGGCGTAATAGAAAAAAAAATTAAGGTAGAGTAATCTGGCTAATGACTAAAAATTAGGAAGGTTAAAATGTTTTTCTTTTACTGAAACCGTTCAACTGTTATTGTTTATAAGGGGAATTAGAAATTAGCAGTATTTTTATTACACTAAACTTATTAAACCTCCATAAACAAAGTTTGCCACGATAACGAACTAGTGTTTGCCTCGGCCTTGAACGGATGCCTATCCTAGAGAAAACATGCATTTTCGATATAAAGTAAAAAGCAGCCTTTGCGCTCACTGATAGAGTAACGTGGCTTTCTATTAGTGAAAGAACAAGAAGACCTCCAACAAATAAACAATTGCAACAAATGTAGGTACTTACATTATTATGCATGACGTCAATCTACCAGACAATGCTTCCATATTCAAACCAAAATTCCAGCACGATAACCCAAATCGGAGCCACACTAAATTCCACTGTATTATAAAGTCGGTAATAAAGATAATATTCGTCTGTTCCTAATGAGGAAAGAGCATGCAACGCTCGTTCAACTTCGGAGCTACGAAAGCAGATACTAAACTTTAATTGTTAGAGATGTTACTCCTTATTTGAACAGTGAACTCTGTTTGTTCTAATTTTAAACTGAATTGCAATTTCGAATAAGCAGAGAATTGGCTGGAAAAGGTTTGATCTTGGAAAAGATCTTCTATTTTTACAAGCTTTTAAATAACTTGCAATGTATGGATGTATGTTTGTATGTATGTAAGTGTGTTCGGGTCAAATCTTGCAACTGAATTTTAAAGCAGTTATCCTCCACCGATAAAGATGAAAATTTGCATACACGTTTAGTTTGAATGACAATGCATGGTTAGATAAGTGACGTTATTCTAAATCTAATATGGCGGACGGCCCAAGATGATGGACTAGTTATTTTTTGTACACTGCCATGATATGGGTATCAAATGAAAGGGTTTGCTGAGAAGAACACGAAAAAAAAATTAATGATTAAATTATTCTTTATGATGATTTCTGTGCACTTCTCGTCCTATTACTATTTTGAGCAAGGCTATGATGAGAAAGGAAGGGAAGGATATAATGAGGTACAGTATACCGCATTCAGCGGTGGCATTCACCAGAACGTGGTCGCTCCACCTCAAGGGACATAGTGGCCTAATGTGTAAAAACCTACCGAACATACCATGTGGCCTACCAGTGCTGCTCCGTCCACCCAACCGTATAACCACCCACCAACCACCACACCAATAAAAAAATATCTTAAAGAGGTAGGCTCTTTAAGATATTTTTTTACAATCATAATTAATTGTAGTACCAAATTCTAATGCGTGTGCGGACTAGTGGGAGAGTAATGTACTTCTACCTGCCAGTCATCTAATTAGTCTTTTATGTCACATTGCTGTTCTCCCTCTCCACACACGTCTGTCTTCTGCCATTGGTAGGTAAAGGCTTTTTGATAGGAGTCAAGTTCCAGCCATATTCGTCTTGGTCTTTGAGCAAGGATAAACACACGAAATAAACTATCTTAAAGAAAACGATTAAACCATCTCAGAACCGAAAAGCGAAGGAATAAGAAAGGAAAGAAAAATAAATAAAGGAGAAGAAATAATATGTGGAAACATCTGAAAATAAGCGGATACGAACCTACACGTTCCCTAGATTTCTGTCGTTTTGAAACGACTAAATGAGACGAATGAAAGAAAACGAATGCTCGTAGCTAAAAATTAGAGAAAAGATTTTAAAGTCACCAAGTTCCATAGCAAAAAACTTTACAGCACCAAGACGACCTATAAAAAGACAAAGACTGAATCAAGCGGCATCTAAAGACGTCCAGAACATCATTAAATGCAGCATAATACATATGTGGCGTTTTATGTCGCAACACCGTTTTTATATTTTGGGTGGCAACACTAATGTTTCCGGCGCAAGACGAGAGTCTGCCGCCATATTAAAAGGAGACTGCTCCTACCATTAGAGCCAACACGATCTCTGTGTATCATTTCCGTTAACTGCTGTTGATTGTGAATATTAACCATTTATCGCATATCCACGAGTTTCATTTACGTGTGTACCTCCAAATTGGTGACCCCGACGTGATCGTGACGTAAATAAGTATAGCAAGGTAACTACATTAGTGAACGTGGAACCAGATTTCAGCAGTGAGCCTCGCTGAGATTTTCAGCCTACCTAATCCGACGACGCCGCAACCGCAACGTTCCCAGGCTGGTTTTACTACTAACCGCCGGGAAATTCACCAAACGAGAAGTTGCCGAGTAGATACCTACCGACCTAACGAGCAGCACATGGCACGTTATGCGCGCCTTTCCGTAAATCAGAAGGCATACCAACGGATTGCAGCGAGTTTGTGTTTATTTGTGCATCATTTACAAGCAGTTTCCATCATCCCACGCATCATTTTTGTGTTTCGTGAGTTTTTTAATGCTCCGAGGCCATCAACCCGGAAACGGAACTCAATCAAGACTTGCGAAGTAGCGACGAGTTTTGCGACGCCATACGCTACCTATCGGGGAGTAGCGGTACTTCCCTGTTAGTGATCGAATGAATGATTGAACGATTGAACATCGAACCGATACGTCACTGTCATCGCAACGCGGGATCTTGAAGACTTGAAATCCGATTAACTTTCCGAAACAATCAGTGCTTGCATGTGCATCTTACTAAAGAACTAACTTTTGGTGTACTTGGTGGCTTCGATCGTAAATAACATAATCTTAATCAAATCTAGGTCATTATTATCTTTATTTGTTAAACTTGTTCATGTTTGTTTACATATTTTTGGTGCTGGTTTTTCGTTTGTGGTTTAAAAGTTAGCACTGGCTTAGGCTTGTATTGAGTTGCTAAGGGTATGTACTAGGTATTGTACTTTATTTCAACAAGCTGTTGCTGGAACTCCTTATTTGTTTGTGAATTATATTTATGCTTGTAATAGTTTTAAGCAACCTGACTGAGTGGTAACTGTTACTTAAACATATACTTCGTTTTAAAATATATACACATATACATTTTTATACACACTTTTGCCATGGAGAGCCAACAAATCGAAGAGAGACTCAATCAAATTCTGGCTAATAATGAAAGATTGATGCAACAAAATGCCGACTTGCAGACACAATTAAATGCTCATAGTGTACAAAATCCAGCAGCATATGCAGTCCGTCCTAAACTGCCTCCTTTTTGGCACGAGCATCCTGCTGGATGGTTTGCTCACTTAGAATCACAGTTTGTTTTATGCAATATTTCGGTGGATGAAACAAAATACAATTATGTAATCTCACAATTTGATTCCAGGATCTCTCATGAAGTTGAGGATCTTGTCACTAACCCTCCTCCAAAAGGTGGCCGGTATGAATGGATTAAGGAAGAAGTTATTAAGCGTTTTTCCACTTCTGAGTCACAAAAGGTCAGACAACTATTGTCAGGTGAGGAGCTTGGTGACCGAAAACCTACCCAGTTTCTCCGTCATCTGAAGTCTCTAGCTGGTAAGTCTTTCAAAGATAATACTATAATCAGAGAACTATGGCTACAACGTCTGCCTAAACACATACAGGCAATTTTGACCGCCCAAGGTGATCTCACCTTGGACAAGGTTGCCGAACTTGCTGACAAAATTTTAGAGGTCAACTCTGTCTCTGTCCACGCCATTTCTCCCATTCCAGCTAGTGCCCCTGACCTTGTTGCCCTTACTGTACAAGTTCAAGAACTTACACGTCAGGTGGCCAGTTTAACCACAAGGCAGTCCAACTCTAGACAACAGTCTAGTTCTAGGTCTCAACAACCTAGATCCAGATCTGCATCCCAGGTGGCCCGACAGCCTTTCTGCTGGTACCACCATAAATTTGGTGCCAAGGCAAGTAAATGTACCAAACCGTGCTCTTGGTCGGGAAACCAACAGAACAATCCGTAGCAGCGGCGACCGATTGTTTCAATAGTAGCCGCTTATTTGTTGTAGACAAAGACACCAAGTTCCGATTTTTGATGGACACTGGATCTGACATTTGTTGTTTTCCTAAAAAAATGTTAGGAAGCAAAATAGCAGATTCAAATTACAATTTATGTGCAGCAAATGGCAGTTCCATAAAAACTTATGGCTGTCATACCTTCACACTCAATCTTGGTCTCCGTCGCTCCTTCAAATGGAACTTTGTCATAGCTGATGTTGATACTGCTATCATTGGTGCTGATTTCATGGCTTTCTACAACCTACTTCCCGACTGCAGAAACAAATTAATACGCTGCGGAGTTACTGGTCTCACCGCTCCAGCCTCCGTAGCCAAATTTAACCAGCTCAGCATAAAAACTGTAAAAATTGAAGAATCAGAATTTCACAAAATTTTATCTGAATTTCCAGCGATCACGAGGCCCCCTGGCATCCATCGCGAGATGAAACACAACACGGTGCATTACATCAAGACGACGGACGGCCCAACTGTGGTGTCTCGGCCGCGCCGCCTCGCTCCGGATAAACTCCGCGCAGCGCAGAAGGAGTTTGCGGATATGGTGCAAACTGGCACCGCTCGCCCTTCCAAGAGTCCGTGGTCCTCGCCACTGCATCTAGCCCCGAAGAAAGACTCTTCATGGCGCCCTTGCGGTGACTACAGAGCACTGAATGCTCGGACTATACCGGATAGGTATCCCGTACGCCATATAGGGGATTTTGGTCATGCACTCGCTGGCTCCACCATCTTTAGCACTATTGATTTAGTTAAGGCATATCAACAAATCCCAGTGGAGCCAGCTGATGTTTGCAAAACTGCCATTACAACACCATTTGGTTTGTATGAATTTCCCTATATGACGTTTGGTCTTAGAAATGCTGGGCAAACATTCCAGCGTTTCATTGATGAAATTGTTCGGGGTTTGGATTTTTGTTTCCCATATGTCGATGACATTTTAATATTCAGCAGGGACCCCACGGAGCATTGTAACCACTTACGCACGCTCTTTGAACGATTGGCTAACTACGGTGTAGTAGTTAATCCAACAAAGTGTGTGCTAGGTACATCTGAGGTTATTTTCCTTGGATATAAAGTCTCCAGCGAAGGCATTAGCCCACCGGAAGCAAAAGTTCAAGCTTTGAAAGATTTCCCCCTTCCTAAAACTGCCCAAGGTCTCCGCAGGTTTTTGGGCATGATAAATTACTACAGACAATTTCTGCCCAATGCCGCTGAGAATCAAGCCCCGCTCATTGACTTCCTTACAGCTACGAAGCTTAAGGGAGCCAAACCTATGCCCTGGACTCTTGAACTGGAGCACGCCTTCACCGCTTGCAAGGACAGCCTCTCTCAGGTCACCAGGTTAGCACATCCTGTACCTAACGCCCCATTGGCGTTGTACACAGATGCTTCTGGCACACAGGTGGGCGCGTGCTTGCAGCAGCAAAATGAACAAGGCTGGCAACCACTTGCTTTCTTCAGCAAGAAGCTTACGGCGAGTCAGTCAGTGTGGCCAGCATATTATAGGGAACTGTTGGCAGTATATTCGGCGGTGCAACATTTCCGGCATATATTAGAGGCGCAACACGCCACAATATATACGGATCATAAACCTCTGTTGTATGCGTTCAAGCAACGCAGAGAAAAGCTGCCACCCAGCCAACTTAACCAACTCACCTTTATCTCCCAATTTACTACCGATATTCGGCATGTAAAGGGAGACGACAACGTCGTCGCCGACACGATGTCGCGCATCGAAGCCGTCTCGCTCGAGTGCGATTATGCCGCGTTGGCTCGAGCACAAGACGCCGACAATGAGTTAAAAACCTTAACTGACTCGTCTCTCAATATGCAACTCACCTTAATTCCAGGCACGGACATCACTGTCCAGTGTGACGTCTCAACAGGCAAACCGCGCCCCTACTTGCCAGCAGAGCTGCGTCGCGCCATGTTCTCGCGTCTGCACGCACTCAGCCACCCCGGTGCTCGCGCCAGCGCGCGCCTCGTGGCACAGCGTTACGTGTGGCCCGGAATGGCGCGCGATTGTCGCGCTTGGGCAAAGGAATGCGTCCACTGTCAGCGCGCCAAGGTGACGCGCCATGTGTCCGCGCCACTCGGAAATTTTGCCACTCCATCATCTAGGTTTCGCCATGTCCACTTGGATATAATCGGCCCTCTGCCAACATCGAGAGGCTACTCATATTGCCTGACAGCGATCGACCGTTTCTCTCGTTGGCCTGAGGCTTGGCCGATGGTTTCGATAACCGCCGAGGAGGTAGCTGATCGGTTCGTTGAGGGTTGGATTGCACGCTTCGGCGTTCCTACCACAGTCACGACTGACCAAGGCCGTCAATTCGAGTCGGACCTTTTCAAACGGCTCATGAACGTTGGTGCGACCGAGCGAAGGCGAACCACTAGCTACCATCCTCAAGCTAACGGCATGATCGAGCGTTTTCATCGACAATTGAAAGCTGCTCTCATGTGCCACAACGACACCTGGCACCGAGCCTTACCGATCGTGCTCCTCGGCATTCGATCCGCTTTGAAAGAGGATCTCGAGTGTTCGGCTGCCGATCTTGTTTACGGGGAGCCGCTTCGCCTACCAGGAGAGTTCCTGATAGCCGAAACCCCCCATCACACTGACAATGTCAACGATTTCGTGACTGTTCTACGCACGAAAATGGCTAATTTGCGTCCAATTCAAGCGTCGAGACACATGCGACCGACGTCGTTCATTTTCAAGGACCTTCAGGATGCCACCCATGTTTTCCTGCGAGACGATACTGTTCGCCGTGCGCTGCAGCCGCCCTACACTGGACCCTATAAGGTAATGTCACGGACCGACAAGTTAATCGACATTGACATTGCAGGTAAACGCGTGACTGTCAGTATCGACCGCGTGAAGCCTGCATACATCGCAGCTGACTTAGCGAGCGACCTCTCCCGGGTAACCGCTCCTCAACAGATCGCAGCGCCTGCGCCTGCCGTGCAAGTGCCTTCCGCGCCCTCTGCGTCAGCACAGCCGACTGCGCCCCCTATTATACAACAACCACTTACCACCCGGTCAGGTCGCACTGTTAGATTTAAGGATAGGTTAGATCTTTAGCTTAAGTTTATTTTTTTTTTTATGTACTTTTTTTGCTGCCTACTTTGTGTTATCTAACTCGTGTGTATTTGTATATTTTTCTTTTTGAATTGTAAATAACTTGTTATTTTCTCCGTAGGGGGGTGGTTGTGGCGTTTTATGTCGCAACACCGTTTTTATATTTTGGGTGGCAACACTAATGTTTCCGGCGCAAGACGAGAGTCTGCCGCCATATTAAAAGGAGACTGCTCCTACCATTAGAGCCAACACGATCTCTGTGTATCATTTCCGTTAACTGCTGTTGATTGTGAATATTAACCATTTATCGCATATCCACGAGTTTCATTTACGTGTGTACCTCCAAACATAAAAACCAGTCCAGTCCTCGCTCAAGACAAGAAGATGGTATCTCAGCCGTCAGACTGAAAGCGTGTCAACCGCCCGGCGAGCAAAGAGTGTGTGTCTGTGTTGTGCAGTGTGCTTCCAATATCCGGGTGTCTGTCTGTGACTGAGGTGTTGCTACATGGGAATATGGAATAGTGGATGGTGCCGTAGTTAAGAATAAAATAGTTAGGTACAAGGAATACTGTAATGGATATGAGTAGTGATGTGCCGTTCTCGAGAACGTTCTCCCACCTGCGAATATTGCCGGCAGCGTTCCCGGCAACGTTCTCCTAAGTGAGAATGGCTGAGAATATTTTTTTTTCAAATGGAAACAACCAACCTTTCTTAAGTAAAATGGTATCAAATGAAGTCGACAGATAATTGTGTATAAAAAATACACTCTATTTGCAGTAAAAGACTATATTCCCAGTGTTAGCAAGTATTCTCGAGAATATTCTCGGGAACTTTCTCGGCAATATTCTCAGCACTACTGCACCTTTAATAAATTTTATTGTTTTCTTCGTGAAATATTTTTTATTGATATGATATATGATGACAGCACTTTTGTTTTACACATAAGGAAATAATGGACAGTTAAAATGTTCGCTTACGTGACATTAAATATATTTTGTTAGGTACAAATAGAATGGTTAAAATGAAGCAATGTTTCGCAATCAACTCCGTTTAATGAGACAAGAAAACATTAACTTCACTAATAATAGCTAACTATTAAAATAACTAATAAGTGAACGCATTGAAATATGATTAAAAAATTGAAAAGATAATACAATCGTATTAATGGTTAATAACTCAAAATAAATCAACAATTGTCTAAAAATTAAATCGAGACTATAATTAGAAAATATCAAATCAGAACTAAACATTTAAAAATCAAGAATATTAAAATTAACAATATTTCACGATCTTGAGATATAACACTTTGATTCTGATTTGAATCTGATTAAATAAAATTAGTATGATAAAACTGTTTTCGTACGAGAAAATAATACTAGTCTATCGCAAGGTGATCTTCAAGAAGTAACGGTTCTTCTTGAATATCCTGAAACTCATCAAAATCAAAAGTTTCCGTGGATTCAAGCATAGATTCTTCATCTTCAGAGTCATTTTCGTGGTTTGCCGAGGCAGCCGACGATTGAATTGTAGAAGATGATTGATGACTCTGTGTTTCTGTCTTATTTGAAGACTTAAGAGTTTTATTCATGAGCTTCCAATTATGAGCCACGTAACATAGTTTTCCAGCTCGATCAGTCTTTAGTTTGTTTCTTTTCTGGGTATGTATATTAGAAAATGTCGAGAAACTTCTTTCCACAGTTGCCGAAGTTGATGGTATTGATAAAATTTTCAGAGCAGCTCTTCCCAAATCTGCATTGGGAAAAAATACGTTCCACCAAGACAAAGGTTGAATCGTGCATGCTGATTCCCAAAGAAAATTTTTATCGTAAATGCCAGTTCGTCCTTTGTAATTTGCTAAATCTTCAAGGATTCTTGGTCCGTTTGTTCCGTATCCACACTGTGCAATATTCATTATTGCCTGGCATCCTTCGAGATTCGCATTAGCAGGTAAAGCTATACCTTGGTTGCCAGGGTCCAAAATAGCGGCCGCAAAATGAACTGATTTTAATGCATTTTGTTTTCTTTGTGTAAACTTACCCAATATTTGTTCTAAATGGTTTTCGAATATTTGGATTGCATTTTCGGAATGAAGCATTTCTTCGATTTCTGTGAATGCTTGGTGAACTAAATGAATTTTTCCATCGTCCCCTTCTAATTTCGTTATCCAATTTACTGTTGGCTTAAAAATGTTTGCATGCCGCTCTATTTCAACCCATGTAGCTTCATCCAAAATTTTATTTTTATATTTATACATCTCCCTGTTATTATCATTAATAGACAATATTTGTAGTAATGATTTTGATTTTCTAAAGTTTTCAATGCAGTGTAAGTAACTTCCCCAGCGTGTTTTGACTGGTAAGATGAGGGATACTGTCACGGAGTTTTCTTGCGCAACTTTTTTGAACTCTGCATTCAGGAGATGTGACTGCGTGACCGATTTCACAATCGAAACAATGAAAGAAAATATATCTTTTATTCTGTCATTTTTCAAAATATCTCCAATGAGTAAATGTAGAGTGTGAGCTGCACAACCAATCCACACAACATTATCGTATTTATTACTGAGTAACCGCCCACATTTAACCATGTTTGCTGCATTGTCCGTAACTATGGCCACAAATTTTTCAACCCCTAATTCCTCCATAATTTCTGATATTTTGTCGCATAAGAACTCTGCCGTATGCCTTTGGGTTTTCGTCTCCAAAAACTGATGAAAAAATGGTTGCGGCGTGTAAATAATGACATTAAGAATCGAATCATTTCGTACATTGGACCAGCCGTCCACTGCTAAGTGTAATACTTTTGCTTGGCTAATTTTTTCTAGGATTTGTCTCCTAATATCATTGTATTCTACATCTAAGAGCGTTGTCGCCATCATTTTACGCGTTGGTGGCTTGTAGTTGGGATTTAATGCATGGAGCCCCTCTTTCCAAAGTTGATGGTCAAACAGTGATAGCGGTTGTCCCGTAACATATACAGCTCTTGAGAGAAGACGATGTATTTTATCCTACAACAAAAGATATTAGTGAATTATAACTAAAAATCACCGTTGTTGCCCACGCCTAGCTTGCAAATATAAGGTGGGATTGATACTAAGACAATTAAGATATGAACTAAATTAAATACAACTGAAGCGACGATATAATTTACCTAGCAAGCCAAAAATACTCTTATAAGAATAGAATTGAATAATAGTATCTCTGTAAATTGTGAGTAGTAAGAATTAATGGTCCTAGTTTATATTTATAGAAATAAACTTATCTAATACAAACTTATTACTAATCTAAATCTTTTTTCCCGCGACTTTATCCGCGTAGAAGTCGAAAATAGTTTTTATAAGATTTCTATTTCAAAAATATGTACTTTTTTTTGTACTTAAAAAAAAATGTACAGAAAGTAGGTACATAGAAAATATATAGAAAACAAAACATGTAAAGAAATTGTACTTACATGATTCAAGATAGCATAACTAGAATCTGTAACCATCTCACGATTCTCATTCTCACACGATGTCGATGGTTCATCATGGCTTGTAGTATTTATTGAATTATTATTAACATTTTCTTTATTTTTACCGAACTTGCATTTCACAGCCTCCGGGCACTTTTTACACTTATTTACGAGGTGACGAACAAATCTAGTAGCATTTTTATTAGTATATAATTCACTACAATAATTACAGTTAAATTTGATACGGTCGTTATCTTCTATACGCGTAAAATGATCGAACACCGGACTTCTTTTACTCATTTTTAAAATTCAAAAACAACTGTGAAAAACGCAACGTGTTAAGCCTTTAAAAGTCAGAATCACACTGATACTGAAGTAACACGAACCGCGGCGCGCGTTCGCCAAGAAAAGAGTGAGCAGGACAGCAATATCTCACTTACTCATTTCATGCCTTGTTTCTAAGGACTAGTCCTAGCGCCCAGATAATAAAACTTAGAAACACTGTACATAATATCACCTATAAATGTACAAAAACATCAAATTTCAAACTAATTTTTTATTGAGAATGTTGAGAATATTCCCGGGAGCGTTCTAGTTTCTTGAGAATATTCTCACTGGCAATATTGCCGGCAACGAGAACGTTCTCAGTGGCACATCACTAGATATGAGTAGAATATTCTGTTTTGAATGTAGCATTACATTTGAAGAATTAACTACCTTTCTGCTCCATAATCTTCCACCCTGAATGGATGCAATTTTACATTGCGACTGTCTATGAGACTACAACAAACCTGATTGGGTTTTAGGTAATTCACTTCTCGTTTTTGCCACAAGTACTAAAATATTTTCTGGGGTTAAATAAAAGTTGATCACTTTACGCTGCATCGGTAAGTTTTGGTGATTCAAGCTATTTTACAAGATATAAAGTACGAAATTAAACTTGAATGAACTTAGTTTTTTCTAGTTTTCTTTGATCTCAATCCCAAAATAACCCTAAGAAAACAAAACGAAACTTATTCAACAAAACTTCCTGTAATAGAGCTATGTAAAACCCGATTACCATACGGGATCGGGAACAAGAACATTCAAAATTCAAATAAAGTTCTGGAAAGCAGTCAAGTTAATTCGCGCTCATTAATATTATTATTCTGTGTGGCAACCCTGGAATACGGGTGTGTGCGGAAGAGTTGATCGGCGTCAAACGACGCGACCGTTCGACACGGCTCCGTTCAGGAGTTTGTTTGATAGTAGTTGCTGTACTTTGTAACCTGCAGCTCAGCGTGGTATGTTATTTAGCTTGTTTGTGGGAGTGCTGTCATTGTCGTTTTGTTGAAATGTAAGGTATGACAGAATACTGAAGTTGATGTCTTGATAAATTCGATATCTCAGTCAATCTGTCTGGTATGTTTGTCGAATAAAGGTGCATCATTGCATTTTTATTTGACAAAAGTCCAGGCAACGTGATCTGCAGTAAAACGATTTCAGCATCATTTGCACTCACTTTGCCTTTAATTTTTTTATTTAATCATTAAACCTTCATGCACAAGTATAAAGGCGGACTTAATGCCTCAGGCATTTTCTACCAGTCGACCTTTAGGGTGGTGGCAACCATGTTGGACTGGGTTTAAAATCCCGCATCAACGCGGATGTAGCTGCCAATAGTGCATGGAGCGACTGGCTGCCTGACCTCCTAAACCCAGTTGTTGTATAACACGATACCCCTTGGCAACATAATTATGTACACTACCATAAACATGAGCTACTATTTTAATCGTTTATCCAGCAGTAGCCGCAGGTATTATTATTATAATTACTCTTTTAAATAAACCCAGAAACGTTCCAATTGGAACAATCCGCAATGTAACTCTAACATAAACGTTGTATCTACGGCACAATGCAGTTAATATTAATTGCCAGTTACCTGACGTGTCATGGCGCCACAATGCATACATATTCGATGCCCATACATTGCCTGCGGTACGTCACTGGACGATATAAAATTCTGATTGGATCACAGATGATATTACCACCAGAGTTTAAATATAAACTTTATGACATGTATTTTTGGAATGCGGATGAAGCTAAATGAAAGTACCTATTGGGGCCGTTTATTTTTCTTGTTTTTGTAAACCATAATAATTAGGTAAAAATACTCGAATCTCGCAAGAATAATTTGAGAAAATTGTTTGGAAAGTCGTACTCAATCACACTAACTACTGCGTGGATTCTTCTAATATAAAAAAGTTAATGCAAAAAATTAAAAAACCCGACTACTTACGAAGTAAACTAAAAAGACGTAAACAAGAAGAAAATTAAGCTGTGCAGTTGGAGGATTCATATTCGCGAACTGGCTGACCAAAACCAAATGTCAATGTGGGTTTTTAGATTTTTTGAATTAACCTTTTTTATTTATAACATCTTAGTTAACTTTTAAAACTTACGCTTGTATTTTAAAATTAGACACATTTTAAAATACAAGTGTTATACATTCTAGAAATCACCTCATAAAACCCTTCATTTCTTTCACACGATGGTTCTGGAAGAATAAAAATTGTGTCCCAAAATAAAAATAAATTATTCTTATTCTTATAGTATGGCGCTCAAAAGCCGCCATTTTTTAGGGTTCCGAAGTCAACAAGGAACCCTTATAGTTTCGCTATGTCCGTCTGTCCGCCCGCAGCTTAGCTCAGAGACTTATAAATTATAGTTTTCTTGTACTAAGCTACAAGAAAACTATAATTTGGAATAGATGTACATATTAATAATTCCGACAAAGTGATTAAAAAACACAGACAAAGTGGTTTCGGGTACCTCCTATAGACGTAAAGTGGGGATATTTTTTTTTCTCGCCTTTCCCATGGTGAGGGTATCGTTGGATAGGCCATTCAAAAACATTATGGGTTTGTTTCAAACATTTTTCGATTCAGAGACCTGTTTGCCTAAAATTAAGCTTTAAATTGCAATTTTTTGTTAGAGTCAAGTGTGTCCAACGAAATTAAAAGAAAAACTATCCCAGCTAAGTACGCTTTACAAGTTTACGAGTAATTGTCGGCCAACTTATAAAATTTACTTGGAACAGTAAAAGTTTTGTACAAATGCCATTGAAAATTAGTAGTTGTTAGTTGTGTAAGACAGATAGTAAATATATGCTTATGAATCATGTAAAAATATACAAAAATAAAATCATAACATCCTTAATAATAATAATTATTTCTAGATTAATAATGTTTAAGCTCGAATAACGCATTGGAGTGGGGGGAGTCGTTGGCAGTACCGGTCCGTACGGCACATGCGCGTGGGGGAGTCTCTTTTGTGTTAGTGCTGAAGTATTTTCGACGTTTTTTAATCTAAAGTCAAACTAGATTCGATTGCCAAGCAAATTGCGCTACCCGACCATAGACGGTGGTGATGGTATTCTCAGTGGTCGCAATTATAAACTTAACTGCGTTTCCCGTAAGGTTGACATTCATATAGATGATAGGAGTAGAGATATTGTCAACCAAGATCACATCAATGCAGTATTACACATTGCATTTTTAACTACATTATTTATATCGATAGATACCCAATTTCATAATTCTAAAAAATGGGAATTGGATTTTTTTTTAATTTGTTGGCTTATATTATATTTTTTATAAATGAAATCAATTTGGAATCATATACTAATTTAATTATGCTCATTGAGGCGGGCAGGCCTCTTTATAATATTATGTTATAGAAATATTAAATTACTTATTTTCTTTTGTCGATATCTATAAACTAGGTATATCCGACCCGACTACATCACTAATTCTAATTGAGTAGTTAAGAACTTTCGAGAACGAAATAGTGAATACATTCATTCTTTTTCAAATTCTGAAAGAGAAAGAAACAAGGAGCCTGCGTGCGAGGTCCACGAACGAATCATACCATTCCGCGTGACTCTAACGCGCGCTCGTATCGGCTCCTTTTGCAATTGATGTCCTTCATATAGATTATTTATTGCAGCTTATTTACGTTGGTTGTTTATTCCTATCATTGAATAATTTGATTTTACTTTTTGGTAATTGAGTAAGTTGTTTGAAAATACTCTTACTAACATATTTGTTTTCGGTTTGTAAATATTTGGAAATTTTATCGAAGACTATCTCCATAACGGCAATACTACAATAATCAAATTATTAAGTGACGCTCGTTATAAATCTTTATTACAAACGCTTGCTTCTACCCGCGGTGGTACTCAAATACATAATAGATATTTTTCTGAGTTCACTTGTGAAGTTGGATTTTATAACTCCTTCTTCAGTTAGTCCTATGTGGGCCCCTTTTTAGGCGCTGTGTGCCGCTGAAACCGTATTATTGTTCATGTAGCAACAAAAAACCTTCATCTTAGTCCGCCTCATTATGCAACTACGGAACCCTATTACAGCGCGTGGCCCGACACGCACTTTGCCGGTTTTTTCAATTTTAATGTAGCCAGTGATACTCGCAAGATTAAGACGAATCGATTGACGTAAGAATAATCAAAATCGGCCAACGCGTTTGGTCTCTAGAACGCCACATAGGGACAAACATACATACATAGACTGATAAACACATTACCCTTCGGCAGTCGGGTAATAAAGGTAGCAAAGTTAAATAAAATAGACTGGCAAGCATTAACAAACAAGTAACTCTTCTCTCTATTCCAGATCAATACATTCTTTATTTTTCGCGAAAGAATCTTTTCTTAAAATTCCACAAACATTCGTGATACCAGTTCTAAATCCATTATACGTATCAAACCAAACTCTCAAAGATTAAACTTAGACTAAGAAAGACCCCACACTTAAGTTAACTAAACGCTATCCTTAAACCCATTTTATTCAGCTGCAGGCATTTTCCCATCATTAACGCTTTTTATTAAAGGGAAGTGCTAATACCGTCAATGGCATTCGGAGAGTAAGTGCCGGAAGGGGGAACGTCAAGAAAAACGGGTAGCAAAAAGTTGAGGGATCCAGAAGAGGTAGGGAAGGGTGTTATTGTAAGGGATGAAGGAGTTCTGCTAATCCGCGCATGTGGGACATACATGGTGTGTTAATAACAGACACTTAGATAATTATGTGTTAATGAGGGAATGAGAGACCTGTTCGTAATTCAGCCGATTTAGAAAAAGGAGAAGGTTATGCATTCGGTGTTTTTTTTTTTTAATGAATCAACTCTAATTTGTATATACCAGGCAATAATCCGTTCACTATTAGATTCAATAAGTTACTTAATTATTGTTTGTGAAAAATTTCGGCGTTGAGAATTTTACATACATGTAGAATTATTTAACTATGGTAAACAAAAAGAAGAACTTAATTCCACATATTAGGTATGTAGATTTCTTTAACAATGGTAAATAAAAAAGAAGAAGTTGAATTTCACATATTATGTAAAAATCTGTAACGATGGAAAACGAAAATTAAGAAGTTTAATTCTTATTATACATAATAACAATTAAACTTCTTCAGTTTCTGTCATTCTATAACGATGGTAAACCAAGAGAAGAAGTTTAATTCTTATTATGTAGAATTCCTTAACGATGGTAAACGCAGAAAAGTTTTTTCACAAACAATAATTAAGTAACTTAATGAATGAACGGATTAAAACTGACCATTATCTGTAACTATCTTGATATTCCCCAAGAGTAAGACTTTACAGATAATTAATTAAAAAACGTTGGCGAGGCATAAGAACGAGCATAAGACCCGGAAACTAAAATTCTACTAACCCAAGTACCTACAAATAAGACCTCAGAAAATTAAGGAAAGTAACAAACATTACCACGTAACAAAATTTTCACGTAATCGCATTAACAGTTGGGGTTCAAAACAGCTTCGTAATAATAGTTTGATATGGTAACATTTCGAGGCAGTGTTGCCAACCTATAAACATTACTTTTGCTGCAGTACCGTTGAGATCTCAAGCCGATAAGCTGTAGCGTTAAAAGCGCAATAGCACGAACTATTGCCTTCGTGAACCATATTAACCAGTGTTATAATTGTTGTAAGAAACGAATCGCGTTTAAGAGATTTTATTTCGTTGTATTTTCATACCTTATCTGGGTATTGTTTTAATCGACATCGAATAGGAGGTTCTTAAATTGATGTGCTGTTGAAACTTTATACAACTGCTGCAGTGTTCTATATCAAGGTGATATGGGCGAGATTTCTCGTTCTCCCTAGGTTATCTCTAGGGTTTATGCGCTAAAAAGAAAACAATGCAGTAACCGTTTATAAAAAAAAAAAAATATTACAAAAGCACTAAATAAATGATAGTCAATGAAGACCAAGTGAGGGAACCATTTCTGGGAGTGTGCGATGGATTTGCATGATCTAATTCCGCCCAGCCCGTTCCATCATCGGACAACCAGACGCACGGCGATGCGTCTGGTTGTCCGATGGGGGACACTTTTATTATGCGTACAGCTGAGGAGTGGAATTCTCTGCCAGTATTTGTTTCCCGATAGCTACAATCTAGGAGTCTTTATGTCAAGAGTGAATAGGTTACTTCTAGGCAAACGTGCTTCACCGTCGACCACATCATCGCTTACCATCAAGTGAGAAAGTGGTCAAGCGTGAGCCTATAGATAATAAAAAAAGTTCAGGAAAAAGTTTCAATCAATGAAGTCGGATTTTTATTGCCACACTACGCTACGAAAGTTGATGCAACACGCCCTCTTCGTTACGTTGCTACGTGCAACATCGCAACGCCACTGCTACGCGAATCCTGCTACGCTACACCGACAGGCTACGCTGCGTCTCTGCTGCGCCGCCGCTACGTAATACTTTCTACTGAATTCTAATCGTAATTACATTCAAAGATAGGTGCTGCCCAGTGCCTATCCATTTTGCTAGTATGATGACTGACCATTGATTAGAGAGAGGGTGGAAATTATTTTAAATATCACGCAGCAAAACTAAACAAAAAGTACATATCAATAGAAAAATCTCGCCATTTTCTGCTAAAACAATAACACATAGCGATTGAAAATCAATAGTCCATATTTCAAATACAAGCATAATATTCATAATAAATCTGTGACCCAACAAAAATGGGGTGTAAAGTGAAAAAGAAAAGCGGATATTATTTGATCGTACAATGTATCACGGGAGCAGGAATGGGGGAGTGCGAAAACAAACTCACTTCCAATATCCAATGAAAAATCAATCCATCAAATCGAATAAAAAATCTAGAGCAAGTTATTATTTCGATGGTGTGGGATGATTTGTGGCTGCCTATAGTTTCGTTGGAAATACGCATAAACTTTTATTATTCGATATCTCCTTTGTTTGCTTTGCTTTCATAATTGTGTCCGACAACTGTACTCCATTTGAAATAACATAAAAAATTAAAAAATCCCTTTTTACAGTCCATTCAACCGATTTTGAGTTCTATTCCGTAATCGTAAAGCTGACATGTACAGCATAAACCTGTTACCAATACCAACTGTTTACTACAGCTGCCATTTGTCATATCACCAACGCAATATAGGTAAATCAAAATCGGTTAAACGGGCTGTAAAATGGGATTATTTAAATGTCTAATGTTATCTCAAATGGAGTATAGTAATCTATATTTTAAGCACTTCCTGGGATACGATTAAGCTGTAACTTGGCGTGCTAATGTACCTAACTTTGGAAACATTGAAATAGTATGGTAGGTACTATATTTCATGATGGAGCCGGCAGGTGGCCATAGCAACTCCTCAAACAGACAAGATAGCGCCATCGAGTTTGGTTAATGATAAACTTTTCATATTTTTTAATCCAGTAAAAGCTTGTTTTAAAAAGATTTTAAAAATATATTTTATTATTCTGTTCAGTTTTGTTTGAATTCAGGCGATGAATGATGCAATGAAGTTTTACGACTATAAGCAAATACCTACCAGGTTTTGGTACACACTGTGATTATGTACTTACTTGAAAAAGTAGTGGATTCATCATTAGTACATTACTACAGCGGCCAGCAAAATAGGCATTGGTGGACGAACATGTAAATATGTAAGTCCATCAATGCCTAGTTGCGGCCAAGGTTTGTACAGTACTTTTCTCAAATAATACGCGGAAATTAAAACTAATTACATAGAACTCATTTTGTCAAATACAATTACTTTCAAAATCAATGAAGAATTTTTGCCGCGTCATAGTGTTCATTTGTTTTTTTTTTTCAATAAACAGCTTTCTATTTGCAAGCCAGTTCGAAATTCAAATAAAACTTTTGATAAGTTACCTCCTTGGTTGCCATGTTTTGGCGTAAAATATCGTTCCATTTTTAAATTACACGACAGATATGAGTTTTCTATGTAATTTATTTGGCCGCTAAACACGACAGATATGGATTTTCATACAACTTTTTCCGGCCGCTGCACGCATTTATTTGGTCAGTACAGCAATTTCAATCTATCTCGAAGAAGGTTGTCAAAATAATGTTCAAATTTCCAAGCATGTTTGATAAAAATCCTTTAACAATTGCCTCGGCTTCGCGCTCATTTCGTTTGTATATGTTATGAATGAGTTTAATACTTACTTGCAATAGAATATTTAAGAAATAACATAACTAGACAGGCTGGCATTCTATAAAATCTCAATGTCTCCCTATGCTTTTTGCTTTGAGCTTTTTGTTTCATGTTGAATTCATTAACGTATTAGTTATGTATATCTTACAGCGGACCTGCTTCTACAAAGGGGACGACTAGTTTGCACTTTGTTTCCTTCCTTGAACTGAGAACGGTGACCGTGACATAGTGTTGCAAGTGGCAGATAGTCAAATACTATATATTGCATGAGACAACTCAAAAAGTTACATTTTCATTAGAAAAGTTACATTACCTTATGTAAAAAACGACAATAATACACTCACTCGCACGCCGGAGTAAACGGGATTTAGAAATACGCGCGAGTGAGTAAGTGATTAAGCAATACGTCAGATTACGTCAATTTGTGTGTCACAAAATCAAATGCGACAACACGACGCACGAAAACTTTTTAGATGCGTTCTAAAAGTAAATTATAAGTTACTTTTTGAGTCGGGCTACATGAGAAGGTCAAAAGTAACGTAAGATGTTACAAAAGTTATATTCTGACAACGCTGCGTGACACTGAGTCCACTAAACAGCTTAAATTAAAGAGTCACAGATATAAAATACATTTCCTATCACATCCTATCCATGTCAAACTCAAAATAAAACAAAGTAAGTAAATACCTACAGTTTTAGAACGATGGCTATCAATGTCATTGTCAAGTCAATGCCAATTTGACGTTTTTTTTGCTGTTTGTTGTTTCAGCTTCAGCTGTTCGTTCAGTCAAACTAGTATTTACGAAATCAATGCAATTTAAAATACTATCGTAATTAGCATTTCAAATTGTCAGTGATAAAATTACCTAGGAGAAAATAGTATATAATTGAATCTATGAGTATCATTTTGAGGCCGAGTAAGTAGGGAGAGGTTATGATTATTAAAAAAAATGGAAAGTTCTTGTTTCATTGGCAACCAATGATAATTTTATAAAAAAAAAATGTTTTAGGTGTCTGTAACATCCACAGAAGTATGGCTACAATGGCAGGAGTGGTAGAGAGTAAAATTAGAAGCAAATTGCTATTACAGTTGGATGCTCAACATTTGGATGTGATCAATGAATCCTACATGCACAATGTGCCGAAAGGATCTGAGACGCACTTCAAAGTAGTAGTAGTGTCTCCTAAATTTGAAGGATTGCCATTAATCAAGGTATGTACACTGTTCATGTTCAGGCGGAAACACTGCTTGATTTTCTTTTCATCTGTATTGTACTTGCTGTTTCTGTATCCTTTTACTGTCTGTATGCAAGTATCACCTTTTATCTTGTACCTGCTTGTGCTAACCCATATCTAGATCTACATTAGACAGTTAACAGTAACTTGTGTGAATGACTTCAGGATACAAGGCTAGTTTTTGAAGCTACAATAGAAGCTTTTGTTTGCTCAAGTAACATTCTGGCTTAACAATAATAGTTCTGTATAGACTAGGCCAGATAGCACAGCATTCAGTCTTCAGCTTGATATGCTACTAAACTCTTCTGTTTTCCTTGCTTTATTTCAGAGGCACCGCTTAGTAAATGACATTCTAAAAGATGAACTGCAGAGTGGCGTCCATGCATTGTCCATCATGGCCAAAACTCCTCAGCAGTGGGAAACCAGTGACCAAGTTGTGGAAAGCAGTCCTTCCTGTAAAGGTGGATTTGGAAAGTAGTCTTACGTTTTTGTTTTAATTATTTGCAATTCTGTTAAAAATAAAATGTTGATAGTTATATCATTTTATTATTACTTCCAACTTTTAATGCAAAGAAAATGCACATTTTCTTCTATACAAGTAACTTAATTCATTGGAAGTCTTGAAAGTACTCTTAACAATTTTTACTGAGGCAACCAACCCTGAATTTTAGCATTGATCCCACAGTATTTTATTAAATATTTCTTTCAGACCCAAGTGTGGAATCCAATGATTATTTGTATAGAGATAGGGTTTCAATAAAAACATAATATTTGATTATAATTAGCTTTATTCTTACGCAAACTCTTAACATTCTAGTTAAACTTTCATTTTCAGCAGATCAATATGTTATTAGCGAGATAATTCTTGTAATACTCAATAATACATAGACATTCAATATTTATTTTAATACTACACACAATTTCAATCAGTAATAATGATATTATTTGAAAACTGTACAGCATGCACTTTTATATAATAAGACTGAATTGATAGATTATATTTATGGAGTCCCACACACCAAGAGCGTTGCCAAGAGGAGAAAATTACCAGAACTTGAATTTACGTATAATGAACGAAGTTGTTACGACCTACATCACCGCTTATTAAACAAAATCCCTCAGTCATTGATAACATAACTCTTTAACTTGTTGATTTGGCAGACCAGTATTCTAATATGTGTCATCCTGTACATTGGTTACAAAAAATTGTTCATTTACTTCACTTAGGCCGTTTATTCACCACGCGACACACGACAAAATGTGGTCACGATTCAGAGGTCTATCTATCTATATATTTATATGGACCGTTTGTTCATTGCACGACACTGCACTACACCGTTTGACGATTGACAAACGGTTTGCCGGTGATGCCGGTGATGCCGCTATGTCGTCGCAACTATTTGGAGTGACGATTTAGCGGGTGTACAAAACAAGTACGAGCTTGTTGACGACTCGACACACCGCACCGGACGGCTCACGCGTGGTTCGTCACTGACGCGCTTATAAACCAATACAAGTGCACTGCAGTATCGGTGCAGAATCGTGTCTAGTGAACAAACGGAAGACAGATCTTTGCAGTTTATCGTGTTAAAAATCGTGACCACAAATCGTGTCGTGCGGTGCCTCGTGACCAAACGACCTTACTGGTACGTCGAAATGACTTTAGGTGTGATGATTGATATGCGACGATGCAGCACCTTTTATCTAACAAGATGATACAGCTTATCCTTGAGATATAACACCATCATGTTAGGTAGGACTCCACAGTAGTTTTGTTACGTTACAAATATTACTATAAGCAGATTAAATACATGTTGGTATATTAATTATTCGAATCGTAAAATATGATTGATCATCATTTTGTTCAATAATTTTGTTTCTTGATTAATATTATCTTTATAGAATTTAAACTGTAAAAGACTTATTTGACTATAGTCAAAAAGATGACAATCTTTAAGACTAAGGCCATCTCGAATTTAGCGTAGGTGCGTGTCACGTTTGTATCACCAGATTATTGCTAACACCGTAATTTTGTAATAAATCTTGCGAGTAATCAATATCTGGACACATTATTGTGAAAAGTTGGATTTTAAAACCATAAATGAAATCGAAATTTGATTGTTTATAATACATCTGAGTGTTATTGAGAAAAAAGAGTAAGCAATCTCACAAGATTAATTATAAACTTTCGGTATTTGTTATAACAGTGATTAAACCTCAACTAACACTAGATGCGAAAGCACCTTTATATGTATACTCTACTAATTGTTGATTTATTAGCTATAGTGTTTTGCACTGTTGTACAGGGTGTTTCAAATAGTTCACTTGATCACTGCACTCTCCACATTCACTCATTTCACACCGCAAAAACGGTGTTAGTTGTATCAGAGATTGAAGTTGTCCAGTCGTAGTTTGCCTTCATTTTCTGTTAGGTAGAGTAGGTCTGCCATGGTCTGCTCACAGATTGCTTCTTCTGCTTTCTCTGACATCTATAAAAATATAACAAGATTTCAAATTACACCAAGTCTGAATTCTCGAAATAAGTCTGCAGAGGCGTAAAATACATCCAATGTTCGCATAAAATGTAAGATTACAAGTCTCATATAATAGGACGCTAGTCTATTGCCACAAAGAGGCCAAAAAATCACACCTTAAAACAATGCCCGACACAGGGAGTCGAACCCTGCAGCCTTATTGTGTGAAAAAAAAATCGACCAATCACATTGACGGAAATCCACATCGTGTCTTTCATCTCGCAAGTGATTGGTTAATTTTTAGTGTCCGACCGAAAGTTCGGAAACTACGACCAAAACCGAAACTGCATTCGGGAATTCTCACGCTGTGATCGGTCATGTTCGGCGCGTTAAATTCCAACCAAGCGAGTATTTTTTTCTTAAATGAGGGGTGTTGTGTTGATTACCATACCAATAAGTGAAAATGTCGAAGACTGCATATCTATGTGATTTAAAGATAAAAAAAAAGTATTGACTGATTATAATAACATTTTCTTTATTTTTACCTCAAAACATGATCCTTGGAAGGAAATTTCGGTTTCGGACGAAACTAAGACTGTTGCCGAAAATCGGTTTCGATTTCGATCGTAAAAACCAGTTTCGGTCGGACACTATTGATTTTTCATACTCTTAGCCCTTTGCCTTGCCGAATTCATTACGCAATAAGGCTGCAAGGCTTCTCCAGTAGCATGATCGTACATACTGATTATCTCGCGCCTCGTTGGTGTAATGCGACTGCTGAGCTTATGGGCTTGACTACTGCCATTAATGCTGTCTTTTCCAGAAGCCATGCAAAAGCAGATAAAACTGGATATTAAATTGAAAGTACACTCACCGGCCTATACCGATGCTCGGTCACCGGAGCATATTTAAAGTTAGGCCCGAAGTTCATACTGACGGTAACATTCTTGTACAGCGACACGGAGGGGTAGTAACACCCTTCGAAGATATCGAGCCAGGCCTCGCCCTGACACTCGCCGTTCTTGAAGTTGTAGATCTTACTGCCTGGTAAGGGCTTGAGATTATTTAGAGATTCTTGTATTTTGTCCTTGTCTTCATAGTACAGGTGGCTCTTGAATTTTACTAGTGGCTGGAAATTGGAAAAGATGCTGTTAAGACGTTGTATTTACATTACTATGTAGGGTACACGATACTACCAGAATGTCTCGTCTTCCAAAAGTGTTAGCATCCAAGTGCCTTAACTAGGCGATGGAAACCTTTAACTTTCGCAAGTTTATTTTCAAGTTTTGTCTATAATTAAGTATCCAATTAAAACACAGGACACCTTTAACCCAATGAAACAAGCTAATATGTTCTTTTATTTTTTTTTGCAGTGCTCTTCTCTTTGTTTGATATGCTTTGCTATTTATTGGTGGAAATTACCCTTATAGGTAGAGACCTTTACGAGACTAGCTAGTAACACTTACCCTGTCTTTATAAGTATTAGGAGTGTACTTGGTGGTTTCGCTCTCTGGCAACACGATGAGGAAGCCTAGCGTGTCGCCCTCGCCGTAACCGTTGCTGTAGCTCTTGCCTCTGGACTCGTGGAACCTGGAACCCGGTCATTTTGAATTGTCAAACAAAATAGGAATCTAGATTGCACATTTGCAAGCATCAGTGGATCTCTATGCAGAAGAATGTGCAAGAAACTCCATGGACAATATTTTCCATGTTATTCCATGATATCAATTATTTGGTTACCTACATCATTCTTGTTGGAAAAATGCATACGTGAAAACGATATAAAAATCGTCTACAGTAAAACAAATCATTCAAAAATATAATAAGTACGTAATAAAAAGGGGGCCAAGCAGTTAAGTTATGACCAATCCCAACTGATGGCACCCGTTCACGAACATGACGCATTGATTGGCACCACTTAGCTCAACCATCATGAAGGGAACCAAATGATCCAATACATGTGCCACCAACAGACAGACATTAGATGATTAGAGAGAGCATGACACACTCAACTACCAGGGCACACACAGGTCAACGAACAAAGCACGTCAACAAAGAGATAGCAATTAACAAATTCTTCAATATCCTTTTTTACTGCCTTTCCTGTCTGGTTGACATCTTGTACAAACAAAGAAGATACTGTTCTGGCAAAAATATTGTTCCAACCATAATGTTTCGCGTTCTAGATATAGAATATCCAGATTTGTGAATGGCTGTAATTTTTGTGGAAAAATGACAGCCATTCACCAAAAGACACGGTGTTTTGAAAACACCGTGTCTTTTTCTGTCATCATATCAGGTAATGGATTGGATGGCCCTTTGGTCTGATCACCCACTTTCAGATTTTCAACAAGGACATGGCAGGAGGCTGATCATTTTTATTTGATCGGGTGCGGCTTGGCGCTCGACTCTGAAAACTTCAATTTGTATATTTTTTCAGTGCATACCTGGTGCCTTTCCGACTCCTCCACGAGTAGCCGAACTTGTCGTACCCAAGCGGCGCTTGCAGGTTGGCGTAGCGCCGCCCCCAGCCGAGCCGCGTGGCCGCGCCCTCTGGCATCTCCTCGATGCACACCTCGAAGTACCACGTGCCGCGGGACACGCCTGCGGACAACAAACGAGTAATACTTAGAGGCCAAACAAAAGATTCATGGATTTTGAATAAAATGGGATGAATGATAGCGTCACAGTTGACAAGGGAGAAAGTAAAACGTTTAGCACTGACTGAGGACAGACATGAACATCAGTACCAGAAGCCTATACTTATTCTCAGAAGGGTTTGACAGATGTAGAGTACACCCACAGTTCATATAAATTTCTTGGGCACAAAAGCCGAGAAAACCTATAAATAACTATAAACCTATATATACTATCTTCATAAGACTATATATGTACTTTTCAAATTATTATCCATACTAATATAAATGCGAAAGTAACTCTGTCCATCTTTCTGTCTGTTACCTTTTCAAGCTTAAACCGCAGAACCGATTTAGATGAAATTGGGTATGCAGATAGTTTGAGACTCTGGGAAGGATAGGATAGTTTTTATCCCAGCATTCGTCCTTTAGGTGGTGAACAGGGGAGTAGAAGTAGTTTGTATGGTGAACTAATAATTTCACAAGAAAGGCGGCCTACACATCTATAATATTATGGTGCGGTTAAAAAAAATAGGCTATTCATAGTACTAATGCTACGCAGACGAAGTCGCGGGCAACAGCTAGTACACGATAAAACTAATAATTAATGGATATGAAAATTAGCATCCGTTTGTATTCGGAAATGCGATGATTGCCGAAGGACATTAAGAAAATAGTTGTACTGTACATGATATCTGTCAATCGGAACAGAGAAATTGGGGCCAGCTTTGCCTAACCTCAAATTTAAATTAAATTTATTGCATCCATAATGTACATCAGGGGTAAATATAAGTTAAAGAAACAATTATGGCCACAGCAAAATTCTAGATACAGTCAGTGTCTGGGTGAGGGGAATAGCGCTTAATATTTTTCTTATTACTTAACATTTCAGTTATTTCCTCTTGGGTAATACAAATATGGGTCTGGCTAGAGTACAGACAAGAAACGATCACACTCATTCAGAATTAACTTTAACGATTTGCATCAGATAGTGATCGTTCCAGCCGTCATAGACGAAACAAATTTCTTGCAGACGTATTTGATGATTGAACTAACCACCTTTAGGAAGCTGTTACATTTGGAACGGGAGCCTGAATTCTATTTATAGACCAAGGTCGTTTCAATCTAGAATTCTATATTCAAATTATGGATATCTCGATCCTAAATCAAATAATATCCTGATGAATTAATGAGATGAAATTCGTCTGTTTTACGTTAATATAATCAAGGGTAATGAAATCATGTTTTTTTCCTCATTAGATATCGTGCTCGTACCGACTAGTGTTATTGAAGAAATAAAAATTGAAATGAATTTTATATTGATAACGAGTCACAGAGACGTGTTTGAATAAATAATAGCACATGTTACGTTATAAAGACACACAAGTAGCTCATTGATCGACATGCTAATTATAATATACTGAACGACATACAGATTTTTTTATAGTTATAATATGGATTGATGCTAATAAAAACATTACAAAGCGTTTTGTTTTGGAAGTCGGTTTATTTTCTATAAAAAAGTTTTTTATTACCGACTTCCGACGAAAAAAACGGCGGTAATCAATTCGACACGTATGTATGTAATATTGTTGGAATTGCACAATTCATAAGTAGCACATAGGTTAGCCTTAGTTATGAGCTTCTAAACACGTGTGCCAAGTTTCATCAAAATCGGATCAGAAGTTTTCAAGATATGGAACATACAAACGAACTCCTTAGCGACAAACAGCACGTATGTGTAAATTGAGTTTTTTTGGGCATTTTCTCAGTCCTATACGTACCTTACTATAGAACTTGCTGACTTTTTGTGTTATTGTACTAAAAAGAAAGAAATAAAAACATTTTTACAAAAAAATAAACCGACTTGAAAAGCAAAATACTAGTGCAAAATAACTTTTGTTTCGGAAGTCGGTGTCGAAAAACGATCCAAGTTTTTATTTATCTCTTTTTAGTTTTGGTACCTTGTATTACCATGAAAATTAAGGATAACTCAAAAACTTCTCCAAATCTTGACACTCTCTCTTTACTAGAGAGAGGAGGCCTGCGAACGGACTAAATTGGAGTCTAAGTGCGGAAAAGGTGATTCTACAGTTCAACATTCAGTATCCTAGATGTACCCTCTTCCTAATCCTTCTGGGTATACATGCGTGATGTTAGGATAGGATAGACGGACCCCTTTATAGCAATTAGACTCCCATTTGGTCTGTTGTGCGTGGAGGCCTCTCTCTGTGAGAGGGAATGGGCCGTAATCCACCACGCGGGCCCAGTACGGGTTGGTGGATGTCACACGTCTTCGAATTTTTGGTTCTAAGACATGCCGGTTTCCTCACGATGTTTCCCTTTACCTTTTTGAGAGCAGTTGGGTTGTAATAATTTACACAAAGTAAAGCGCCTGTCTGGGTTCGAACCCACTACCTACAACTCGTAAGTCGCGACCGTTACTACTGGGCCACCACTGCTATGTCATGCGTATCTGCGTAAATACTGAAGACTTACCATGCGACGCCCGCACCATGCAGTATCCCTTTTCCCCAGTGACCGCGAGCCTGTCCTCAGATATCTTGAGCTGCGGCGCCCTGTCGTGAAGCGCTAGCAGCACTATACCGGGACATAGGGACCGGTACAACCAGCCGGGAATCGGCTTGCCACTCCACTCGTTGCTTTCATCGAACTCCTAGATGAAATGTAAGATTTTATAGCAGTGGCACAAGGAATGTGTTTCGCTGTCTACTTCGCGAATTGTAGCATGTTTGCATTACATGTGATTGTCATGTCCAATCTTGGCCGAGCCGCTCGTTGCTCTTTGCAAGCGCCTTGTTTCCCCTTACTGAATACACGGACGCTCGCTGTGTAACACGTTACATTACGCCCCGTAACGCCGGTCAGTACCCGCCTTTATATATTCATAAATCACCGAATTTAAAACCTTTTTAGTATACTTATTTGTTGCATGGTATAATAACCTTTATGATAGTCACTTATTTTCCAGTGGTGCATGAGAATCTTACAAGGAAATTATGGAACATTATTATGAGGTTTTATTATATAGGTATATTCTTCGTTTTTTGTCCTCACCTGTCGGAAAGGCGCGTGTGGATCAGGCTCAGCCAATATGTACCGGTACCCGTCCTTGTTGAAGGGATGTTCCGTGGGATACCCATGTGAGGGTAGTTTCAAGGTGCCCAGGTCAGCGGTACGTCCCTTCTTCCCGACGGGGGCCCCAGCGTCCGACGGCCCGCCGACTTGGGGACGACGCTTCCCCTGCCTTCCCTTTACGTTACCCGCTAAAGGTACTGAAATAAATTAATTGTAAACTGAATATGTAGGTCAGAAGGAATAATAAAATCTTTATTAAGATATGACATTGACATTTTAAGATAAACGATATCAGTACATAAGGATAACAACCAATGGCGGTCTGTCGTTGCCGCTACGGGCAAAAGACGTATGTATGAAATCAGTCCCTGACCTAAAGGTACCGTTAGTTAAACATACTTAGCCATTTGTTTCTAATCACTGATAGTCCGATTCTCCACGCCACAGATAATATAATACTAGCATACAGATGCCTCATCCCATACAAAGAAACCGTGCCGACCTAACTAGCGTTTTTCGTCTGATTATGCTGATTATTTTTATAAGTATTTCGTCCGCGTTCGGTTCCGTTCCACGGCTACAGATGGTGTTAGCAGCGACTTGCAAGTAAAAGGGTATTCTCGGTTCGTGACTATTTTTCTTTAAATACAGTCACGATTTATTTTATAGTATATTTTTGGACTTTTTACAGTTTCATTTTATCTAAATGTGTTACATTACAAATTTAGAAAATGGAGTGGCATGCTTCATATTGTAATCAATCTTAAATGATCGGTTCAAATAATCTTTGAAATGTGAATTTAGAGGTCAATATTCCTTAATGGTGTGCTAAAGAGAGTTGATTAAACAAGAACATACAATTTTTATGATCAATTCTAGAAAATGTTAATGTTGCACACATTCAATAACAAATCGATGCATACGTTGCTTACGCGCCATCTAGTGACATTTATTTGAAACAAATTTTCTTTGTTAGCGCTGGGACCCCGTGTCCACGCTTAAGAATTTGGAACTTAAAACTTTGTGGCTAAGACACTTCGAAACGAGAGATTGATAGATTCATTGGATTCCATAGAAAAAAGATTACCTCAAAAAGGAAATCAAAAACAAAGCAGAAATTACCTTATTTCCCAACGATATGTAAATTTGTTATATTTTTAGAATGTGCTTCATTAGCACACAGTCAGATACAAAAACGAGCACGTATGCCCATAAACAAACAAATTTTCATCAGAGCGAATTACGGAGGCGTTAGAAGAAAATTAGCACCGTTCATAATGAAAACCATAGCAATTAGAGCCAGATTGCGTACTACAATAGATTTAATGGCTAGTGTATGATAATGGTGATACAATTACTATTATTGTAGCTACACAGATAACTGGATATAATTTGGATTACCCTCCTTCTGGCTGAGTCAATAAAAAAAATTTAGTCTATAGTACCCAAACGTAAATGAATATACGACTTGCTTTGGAGAGAGACTATGTTTTCGAAGGTCTAGAGGAGCGGACGAAGAGGACGGTGAAAGTTTTTCATAACCTTGAAGTTCCGTAATAACAACCGTGTACTTTGATATGCCTATATATAATTTCTGCTATCTTGTTTGACAGCAGAAAGACAGACAGACTAAGGAGTGTGGAATTCCCTGCCGGCGTCTTTGTTTCCTGATAGCTACAACCTAGGGGTCTTCAAGTAAAGAGTGAATAGGTTACTTCTAGACAACCGTGCTTCACCTTCGACCACATCATCACTTAACATTAGGCGAGATAGTGGTCAAACGCGAGCCTATAACAAATAAAAAATAAAGAAATGTGCAAATTGAAGACATATTGCAAATGCACAACTGTGGGCTATACAAATATTAGTTCCGTGCAAACCGATATTTGTGCAGCCTGCTAAGCAAGTTTAAGCAGTTGTTGGACTCAATACAATGGGGTAGGAGAAGATAGCCAGTTATTGGCAGTTTAAGATAGTGCCTCCTATAGCTCCATAATTAAACGCCCAAGAAAACATATTGAAATGCATACAAAATTTCTAATGACATGGAAGGAAATAATCTAATATTTATTTTAAGATTTGTTTCATTCAGCGAAATAGTAATTATACATTATTTTCACTTAATTATAAAAAATCTATCTAAAATCCTATTACTGGAATAGGAATTTCAACATTGCGTAATCTATGGTTTTCCTATTTTTAGACTACAAACTCAGAAGTGCCAATAACACCCGGGCGAGCACGGCCTCTGTGACAGGCTTGAGTCACACATTTTATCATGGTTTTCTCCCAAACTGTGATAAAAATGTGTGACTCAAGCCTGTCACAGTAGGCCGTGCTCGCTCGGCAGGAGGAGTGCAAGCGACGGGGTGGTTTACCCTAATGACGAATGTAACAACTGATCTGGCGACGCGGTAGAAGATGGCGACGCGGTAAAAGATGGCGTGGCGCGACGAGTAAGGCTCCATCCAAATAGATTTTAAGTATAAATTTAATGTATTTGGCTTCATCTAAATGATTGGTCAGATGTAGCACGAGTCAGGACAAAATAGGATGACAGAAGAGAGGACTTTGCCCTGCAGTGGGACATACCAGCAGCCTTTTTGTGTAATGAATTCGGCAAGGCAAAGGGCAAAGATTATGAAAAAGCCAACAATCACATGCGAGATGAAAGACGCGATATGGATTTTCGTCTATGTGTTTGGTCGATTTTTCTTAATCTTTGTCCTTTGCCTTGCCGAGTTCATTACGCAATAAAGCTGCAGGCTCACAATAATAATGACGAATGAGTTTTTCTTTTTTAGGGTTCCTTACCTGAGTGACAGCGATGGGGTTCCGTTGGGACCCTAAACGGAACCCCATCGCTGACACTCACGTGTCCGTCTGTCCGTCGTCTGTCACACGAGTTTTGCCAAACGGTTGGAGCTACAGTCTTCATATTTTCACAGTATAAGCATCTTGTTGACCCAAAACTATACAAATTGTAACAAAAATATTTTTGGTGGAGCTCCCATACAACTAAATATATTTTACTAACAAATACCAATACATTGAGAAATCAGATGTTTTCTTTGAAATTCCTTCATTTTTCCTACTACAACCAATTTCATTTTGCGGTTTGGTACGGAACCCTATACGTGCGAAGTCCGACACTCACTTGGCCGGTTTAACACAGGCCCTATAAAAGCTATAAGTACTAGTAAAACAAATTGATGCGAAACTGTATAATAACGAGTAAACCAACATGGCAGTCTATTGTTATGGTATCGCATTTAGAGGAAGTGTGCTCTGTCAAGTGTAAACTTCGGTAGCTACCGACGCTATACAAATAAAAGAGGAATATGAATTACGCAGGGGCTACACAAAATTTTAGCTTTAACGTTATTCTGATCCAGATATTTTGTGGATGTTTGTTATTGTCGACTAACTTTTCCTCGTTGACGAATCAGACGTAAGTTTTCAACTACTTTGCGATTGAAATTTGCTCCATTTTAAAGCGAATGAAAACTGGAGCATAATGACCAACGGACAGTGACATGTGAATGTGATGCAGTCATAGAGCAAACATTGTGACCTCATTTCGCGGCGCGGCGCTGCTAAATGTCTTCCAAAATAGTCTTTATTTGTTTATAACATGCCATCAAAATGGCAAAAAGTGGTTTGCTTTGAGCTTTTTATTATGCCCGAAAATATCCACAACATGTGCCGTTATTTCCGTTGATCTTAATCATGTCATAAAGTACATTTTCGTAGTTCGTTGGTCCAAAAATGTCTCCAGAAAAGTCAACTCCAAAAGAAGGTAATTTTTAAATGGGTGGGGTATATCTCGATAATATTCATTATGTTGGTGGATGGTGGGACTCTTTGAACAAGGTTTGTCATGACGTGTAGTCACGCTTTCTAAGATAAATTTTTACGTAGGCAGGTAGAAAGTATTTTTAGTCCCTTGTTAGACTAGGGCGTATAACAGGTGGAGGGGGGGAAAGGAAAGAGTCTTGACAATTTTCTGAAGATTCGATTTTTGACACGCTTATTCAATATTTTCTGAAGACTACCGCATTTCCATTACCCTCATAAAATACGACGTCATAGAATTCAAACAACGCGATTATATAGACTTGACACACATACGATACATTGCTCGTTAAAATAAGAAAAACATCGAGATACATTTTCCGCAATGGATACGAAATATTACCTACACACTAAAGATAACAGTTGTGGCTAAGCCATGCTTTAAAACTTCCTCATCACAATGGATTTTATACTGGAAACAAAATTCTCGATGGTGACAATAAACACTTTTACAACAAGCTGTTATTCGAAATACAACAGCTTAAACTGCTGCAGTTTTATTACAAAGACGACGGACAAATCCTAATTGAATAAAGGAATAAAGAGACTCCATTAAACCACGCCAGCCATACCAATCGCATAACTGCAGGAAACAGTTATTTATGCAAGAGGATGTTAACACCATACCAAAGAGCCATTTAAATACACAACTAAAATCAATTGAAATCTTAACTTACAATCCATGTCGTCAGCACCGATAACTGGACTAACTGACAAATATATTTAGTGCAAGTGTTGATAAGATAAAGTACACGTATCGAGACGAAGCTACGCGCGATTACATCGGGGTCTTACGTGACAAACAACACAACAATGTGGAACGCCGAACATAAACAACCCAACGACATCTTATAAGGAATAAAAATAGTTTTTAGCCTTATACATACGTTACTTTAACGAGATAAAAACGCGACGCCATACATACCCACTTATATGTAAACATTTATTCAAGGCAAAATTATGATTCTGATAACAGATAGCCGTGTAAACTAATTATGTATGCACATTCTAAGGAGGTGTAACAGTGAATAGGAAAAGAAAAAAAAAACGGACGTAACTTACCAGCCATAAAGTTCAAGGTGATTATGAAGTGAACTATTTAAATCTAAAATCAATAGAGGAGAAATCGCGCGGCTAACGCGACGGTCCTATGTGTACTTATCGGCGAATATACGGACACACTAACGTAGAATATAGTGTTTTAATGCGGCCGCTGTGTGCGTCGCGGAGTTATGTTTACATACACCAATGCATAAAGAACAATGTCATTATTCAATAACATGTCTTTGTGGTTGACTTTACAATTCTCTGTATGCACCGCGCGCGTTACTAGTGTTACGTTTTTCAGTGTTTTGGATCGTTTCCAAAGCGACATGTCAGTCGGTCAATTAAAGTGTTTATGCCACTCAACAATTTCTAACTTGACGTTATTTTATTGAGGCCAAATTAGTAGGTCGCGCTTGTCATAATCTTTCCTACGAGTGTAAATATTGTTGTAGATTATTTCCTTATATTAAAAGTGGGTAAATTGATGATTTATTATATTACAATAAAATCCATTAATTTATTGTGTCTTGAATAATTGATTGGTTAAAGAAGGCCGATGTCTTTAAGAGAATTGTCATTGTGCTGGTAATTGTGGGTACAAATTGAATATTCCTAATTCCGACTTTATATTATCGTGCTTCCTTTAAAAACAAAATTTTAAAAACATAATCGGCCGTGACAACTGCTTTGCATAATTATTAAGCAGTAGGTATTGTTGTTGCTGTCTGGGAATATAAAAAATATGAATAATAAAAACGATATCATTCAAAGGCCTTGATATTGTTTATGCTTTTGCCAATCAGATAAATAGAATTTTTTGCACTTTTTAATATGTTTTGCCATTAGATAGTCAAAATTATAGTAACATGCATTCACCAGCTACAGTGCAAACATTTGATACTTTGACTTTATTTTATGGATAGACGAAATTGATGCAAATCTATGACATGAACATATTAAATATTTTCAAAATAGATTGGAAAACCATATTTTCCTCTCATCTTGGTTCTACAAAAAGAAGCCTTCGGTCTGCAGGGGAACAGTAACACGCTCGTAATATTGATTCTAAGTACATGAGAGAATAGCCCTTCCTCATTTCGGTAAAATTTGTACAGAAGAACATTTTGTTTGAAGAGCACTTAATTTCAAGCACAAGTTCGATATTGCATGGAGTACTGTTCTCATCTCATGTTCATCATCATATGTTCTCATCATGCCAAATATCAGCTTGATGCATTAGAGTGGATCCAAAAACGGACCAAGAGGCTCATCAGCAACGAGTCAAAGCTCCATAGCCTTGAACATCGTCGCCGGGTTGCCAACTTGTCGGTTTTTTATCGATTACATTTGGGGATTGTGCAATGGAATTTCATGATCTAATTCCGCCTAGCCCGTTTCATCATCGGACTACCAGACGTACGGCGATGCGTCATCGACACACGGTGGACATCCCACCCAAACGCACTAAACATTTTGGAAATACTTAAATTATGCGTACAGCTAAGGAGTGGAATTTCCTGCTGGAGTCTGTGTTTCCCGATAGCTACAACCTCGGAGTCTAAGTGAAGATTAAATAGATTTCTTCGAAGCAAGCATGCTGCACCGTCGACCACATCATCGCTTACCATCAGGTGAGATAATAATCAAGCGGTGTAAAAATTATAACTTACTCGTTGCTATGCCCATATCAGTAACCTTGAGCTGCCCCTGCTTGATCATAGCTTCATAGTTGGGCTTGATAGCCGTCAACTCCATATTGTATAACCCAAACATTGGCCCTTGGTTGGCGTCCTCTTCGTAGGTGAATAGTACTTGTATGTCTTTTATAAGTGCCCGCTGCACAGTCGCGTACCAGGATTGGGTTACTCTGAAAAATATTTGTTGTTTAAAAAAAATGGTGGAATCTAAAGGAGATTCTAGAGTTTATAACTGATATGGCAGCTAAGGCAGAAATTTTGATTAGTATGGAAGGCCCTGGGAGATCAAGAAGGAAAGATCTAATTATTTAGGGAAACAATAACTTGGCCAGAGATTATGCAAGACAAAAGGGCAGGCTGTCGCCTAGCAGTGTTACACAAATTAGGCTATGACAAAAATACTATGAAAGAATAAAATGAAATAGGCATTTGTTTTAACTACAATCTATACCAATACCTGAATAGAGAAAATATTTGTTTTTTTTCTCATAATAAAAGCACTTTTCTTGCAACTTCTTGAAATTGACACAAGTTGACAACTTCATTTGTTTTTTTTTATTTTAAAAAAGTTTATGAGCTGCCAGTGTTAATTATTTAGTTACTAAGACTACTATTTACTTTAAACTTTTCTTCGGAATTTTTGAGCAGTCCTACTCAACACACTGATTTAAGGGTTCCGTACCCAAGGGGTAAAAACGGACCCTATTACTAAGACTCCGCGGTCCGTCTCTCACCAGGCTGTATCTCATGAACCGTGATAGCTAGACAATTGATATTTTCACAAATGATATATTTCTGTTGCCTTTATAATAACAAATACTAAAAAACATAATAAAATAAATATTTAAGTGGAGTTCCCATACAACAAACGTAATTTTTGCCGTTTTTTGAGATAACGGTAAGAAACCCTTCGTGCGCGAATCCAACTTGCACTTGGCCAGTTTTTTTCTTCTGAATACAGATTACTAATAAAAAGTAGGAGTGAAGAATATTATAAATAAAATTAAAAGAGCACCAACATAATTAGAATTCTACTCTTAACAGAAAATAGGAATTAGTTTCAAACCTGATTCATGTACCTGAAATAAACATTTCTGAATCATAATAATGCTGGGATTATACGAAATGTGGAACATAAGGCTTTAGTAGGCAGTTTTGACCAACCAAACAAAAATAGTTCAAATAAATCTTACCGTCTTGGCATAGTAGTCATGGCTTCCCAGTACTGGTCTATGTATGGTATGATCTCCCGGTCCTTGCTGAACAGAAGTCTGTTGCTGCCATCTTTTACGGTCTCCTGCTTCAGGTTTGCTATAGCTGTCAGACACATCTGAGGAAATGCTGTGAACAAGGTGATACTTTAACCTGGAGAAATGGGAATCACATCAGTTGGATATGTAGGTAAAAGAGAAGGTTTTTATTTTTTTCTATCACTCAAGTGTCCATCAGTCTGTCTGTGGTCCATGTCTGTCTGTCTGTTGTCTGTCACACAATTTTTTCCAAAGAATCTTTTAACTTTCCATTGAGTACAATGTTCACAGGGAACTTGAAATTTGGTGAAAATGTTTATTACATTTATTGTAATAACAAATACCAATATATTGCTAAATTGGATTTTTTCTTTGGTAGTGGAGCCAAAATGTGCGAAGTCCGACAAACACTTGTACGGTTTTTATTTTATACATAGATGGTTGGGAAGTTGTTCAAACTTTTTAAGTAAAAATAGTACTTTTGATACTGTACAAAGATTTCAGTAGGTAAATAATTTCCATAAATTCTCATAAAGTGTACCACTTTTACTGTGTACCTATGTAGGTAGGTACTTGTTTTATGTAACTAATTTAGAGATATATAAATATTTACTTAATTTATTATCATATGCAGTTCATGGTGAAGGTCAAATCCCGGTTTCATTGAATGAGACATAGGTCTCATTCAATGAAACCGGGATTTGATTTTTTTTCTCTGCTCTTATGTCTTTAATAGTCACATGCATAGGCATGTGACTATTAAAGACATAAGAGCAGAGAAAAAAGGGTTAAACAAAACAGGTAGATACTCACGAGCCTGGTTCTTCTTGAATGTTTCAAGTCCCGTAGGAGAGCAGTTCTTGCAAATAAACAAATAGTTTGTCATGAATGGTACCAACTTCCCTAGTTGGTAGCCAATGCATGATTCGTGAAACCATCGATTGCAAGATGCACACAGCAACTCTGCTATGTTCAGGTTACGATCTTTCCCGCTAAAAGAAATAAACAAAGGTTATTGGTATTGTAAAACTCTTTCGAAATTCGAAAAAAAACAGAAGTAAAACTAAGACAATTAACTCACCAGTAGCAATTGCCTTGAGATTCGTTGGAGGTTTTATTCGATTTATTTCTGTCTGCATTGTCCCCCGGCTTTTGAGATTCCGATTGATTGTTGTGAGCATTATTAGGCCCAGCCTCTGACTCTGAGGATTTTTTATATGATTCTGCCGTTCCTGACGACATTTTAATATTTATCAGATTTATCGATGAAAACAGATAAACTCTCTCATATTTTACTAATAAAACGCTTAGAAAAGTTCTTAAAATAAATAAAATACGAAAATCTACTCAAAGTAGAAACAACAGCGAACACACACACACACACTCACACTGTGAAATGTTTCTGATTCTGTTTCTCAGTTTCTCTTACAAAATAATACTGGTAAAAAAGGTTACCTCAAACATCATTATTTGATAGCGCTAGTATTGCGTACATTGCCATGTGATAGAAAGAGAGACACAAATAATTTGTCATTCATGACGACTGTTCTATTTTATTTGGAAGACTTAAATTCGTTCGGAAATTACTTAACGCTGATACTTATTTTTTATAAAATGTAACAAATATAAATACATAAATAAACAACCAATAACACCGATAAGATGGAAAGTTTATTAACTAATTATTTCAAATTTAGAAAGTACCTTTTTATATCCATGAGTTTAATCAAGAAAATTAAACAAAAATTTGATTAGTTTTAGGGTTTTTGGCCTTTCTTGTCAATGTCATATTCGTGTTTCCGTGTTTCATTCAGTTTCAAATCCAAAGATTTGTACTATTATATTCAAATCAACAACGGTTGTCGTGGTTACAGATCCGTTATTAATTTCGACAAAGATTACTATTGATTTCAGAATTGTTTTCTTCAAAGGTGCTTCAATATTTTGTTGTTTTTATTATAATTTAAATAGCTACAATGGATTCAGTTACAAGCACGGACAACTTAAGCATGGACATCAAAATGAAACAAGAGAACATGTTGCTAGAGATAATAAAAGAAGTTTGTGGTGAAAACAAATTGTCAGATAAACTGAAGGGAAAAGTGAACAAGATCATCGCTGACTGCGATCTCTCGTATTATTCTAGTCTGCACAGGCTAAGTTCAGGGGATGAGAGTACTGCTACGGTGCTAGGTAAGGAACAACGAATTTACTATCAACTCTGAATGATGAAGTGAAGCGCAATGCGATTTTTATTTGCCTAACTATCAACCCTGAATGATGAAGTGAAGCGCAATGCAATTTTTATTTGTTGAGTAGGCTTACCTTAAATAAACTGTGCTACGACCCAACCAAGACCCTAGTCCAATTCTATGAAAGAGCTGGTGGAGACAAGGTTTCCAAATAGAAGCAGGCAGATCACTCTCCTCTATTTAAATAAGCCAGTGAGAAGCTTGGTCACATCAAATATTCAGACTTTGTTAGCGCAGTTTTGTTTTGTCCTTCTGTATAACTACACAAACTGTGTTAAAAAGCTCATATGTACAGAGATAAAAATATTAGCATTTCAGCAACATCAAGAGCATCAAAACATAAATTATTTTATTTTTAACTTTATTTACAACATATAGGGGATATTCATCGACAAGAACTTCTCTTGGACTGCTCAAATGCAAGAAGTCAGCCGCAAGTTGTTTTCATCTGCTGCAACTTTGAGGAGACTGCGTAACTTTCTTCCCACTGCCACTAAGATTGCGCTTGCTCAATTTCTTCTTCTTCCCATCCTTGATTATGCTGAAGCCAGCTATCTTGCCCTTACTCAAGAACAACTCTATAAACTTGAGCGGCTTCAAAATTTTTGTATAAGGTTCATATTTGGTTTATGCAAATATGACCATGTTGCCGAATTTCGCGTAAAGCTCATGCGGTTGCCATTCGCCTTCGCCGGAATGCTCATATTCTTTCTCTTTTCTTTAATGTGCTCTTTACTCCTTCCACCCCATTTTACCTCAAGGATCGTTTTCAGTTTATCTGCGATTCCCCCAAAAATCTCTAAGGTCATCAGATAACTTGTGACTTAAAATGCCAATGCATTCCACAACTTTCATGGAAAAATCTTTTACTGTCCAGGCTGCTCGTCTATGGAATGCATTGCCTGACCCAATAAAACCTGCTCAGTCGTTGCCTGTATTTAAAAAACTCATCAAAGAACATTACTTATCGCTGTGATTGTGCTCTTGGTTTTTAGACATAATGTGCTATGAATGTCGTACATCATTTGTTTTCATTGCTTATATATTAATTATGTATGTATTTATGTATCTATTATTTAGCATATATATGTATTTGTGTTTCTAGTAAGTATTATTGTATATAGTATTGTTAGTATTATTCTATATTGTGTTCATTGTTAGTATTGTCGCACCACACTGACGACCCATGTCATGTCCAGGTAATCTCTGTCCATTCCAGGTTGACTGGAAGAGATCGCGGAATGCGATAAGGCCGCCCATTGTATATTTTAGTATTAAGTTTCTTTCTTTCTTGTATATTATGGTGTACAATAAAGTGTATATAAATAAATATTTTTTCCAGGATTCATGCACCAAACCGCAGCTGAGCTAACATTTGATGAACAGTCAGAATTTAACCAGGCAGTACTGCAAAAAATCCAAACAAAACTGCCAGCATTCATTTCAGAGCTAGAACACCTGAAACAGTCCACTAGCAGTAAGAAACCTCAAACTGATGAGAAGAAGGAACTGCAGGTTTTAAATTATTCTATCTTGTTTAGTAAGCCTACTTATATTATAAATAAGAAAGTTGATCATGCCTCAATGGCTGAACGGGTTTAGATGAAACTTGGCACATTTAAAACTGTGACCTGCATTAAGAACATTTTAGATTTTCATCTGTTTATAGTTTTAAGGGTTCCATACCCAAAGGGTAATAAAAACTGTTATTAAGACTCCACTGTCAGTCTGTCTGTCACCAGGCTGTATCTCACGAACTGTGATAGCTAGACAGTTGAAAATTTCACAGATGATGAATTTCCATTGCCGCTATTACAACACATATTAAAAAGAATGAAATAAATATTTAATTGGAGCTCTCACACAACAAACGTCATTATTTCGCCGTTTTTTTGCGATAATGGTATGGAACCCTATGTGCGTGAGTCCGTCCCGCACTTGGCCGATTTTAATTAATTTTGCAAAAACCTACACCCACAATAATAAGCACACCTTTTTCCCATGTCGAGTGGAGGCAGAAGCTATAATATGCCCCTGCTATGATGATCCTTACATGCCATTTGGGCTATGTTTGCATTCATACTTTCTGGTCTTACACATACACTGGTTGTGAGTGCTAAACACCTAACGAAAGCAAAAGCTATTTGACAAAAGCTGCCTCTCTGCCCAACCCTTCGCGGTATTCTGGGATGATTATATTATGTAGTTTGCAAATAGGTGAATATATTTTCTTTCTTTTAGGCCAGTATTGATAACAAACTGAATAATCTCGAAGAACAAGAAAGTGAGAAAGTTGAATTGCTAATGGAGTGGCTAAACCACAGGCTCCGGGATGTGACGCAGTTCAGCCATGACTCTAGTGAAATGCTCACGCTGAAGACTAAGATCCTCGATTATAAATCTAAGTGAGTATATAACAATTGAATAATCATTTTACAACATCCATCAGAGGGAGGTCTATAGGGTGCTGCGTAACCTTGACGTGAACAAGGCTAGTGGCCTGGATGGGATACCAGCAATTGTACTTAAAATTTGTCTGCCTGAATTTTCTTCATTCTTGACATGCTTACATCGCCTTTCTATAGTGACTGATTGGAAGCAAGCTAACATTCAGCCCGTGCCCAAGAAGGGTAGTCATGCTAACCCGATACAGACCCATATCATTAACGTCCATCCTCTGTAAGACTATGGAACCTGTATTGAATAATAAGCTCGTGGCATACTTAGAAGACAACGACATCCTTAGGGACCGCCAATACGGTTTCCACAGAAATCGGTCAACTGGGGATCTTCTAGTGTATGCCATTCACATCTTGAGGGAGGCCATGGTTGAGCGCTTGAACCTGTCTTTGGAGGCAGTCTCTGACTGGGGCAATGCCAATCTAGTCAGTTTCAATGCTGCTAAGACCCAGGCGTGTCTTTTTTCCGCCAAAAAGAGCCAACTCCACCCGGCTCCATCTTTCCGTGGTGTAACCGTGCCGATAACGGACCATCTCGACCTTCTTGGTGTTACGTTGACATCAACTCTAAATTTTGGTCCAATCATTGAAGCAAAGGCTCGGTTGTATGCAAAAAAGTTGGATATCCTTGCAAAGGTGAGACGGTACTTCACGCCCATAGATTACCTCTGGGCGGTAATCTGTGTTCACGCTTGAACAGCTGCTCAACTTATATAAAGCGCAAGTTCGGCGCACCTCTGGGACGAATCTACCAAATAGCAACTTGATGGTCTTGATGCACTTGAGTTGATTGACAGACGGGTCAAGAGACTGATCGGCAACGATGCGCTGGTCGATGGTCGACTCAAAGTCTTGAACACCGACGACGAGTTGCTAGCCTGTCAGTTTTCTATCGGTTACTTTTCGGGGAGTGTGCGATGGAACTGCATCGGACTACAAGACGTTCGGCAAAGCGCCATCGGTACATGGTGGATATCCCACCCATACGCACAAAGCGTTTTGAAAATACTTTCATTGTGCGTACAGCTAAGGAGTGGAATTCCTTGCCGGTCTTTGTTTCCTGATAGCTACAACGTAGGGGTCTTTAAGTCAAGAGCGAATAGGTTACTTATAGGCAAGCGTGCTTCACTGTCGACCACATCATAACACATCAGGCGAGATAGTGGTCAAACGCGAGCCTAAAAATAATACAAAAAAAAACAAAAGAAAATAATAAGTTGGTTAAAACATAACAGAATCAATCAACGGGTATATTATTATAAAAATCCTCTGGTGAATCACTGCAGGGCTAAGGCCTCCATAGTCTTTTTTTACGTATATATTATATATGTGAAAACTTTTAATTGGCCGTTTTTTGCACGTTATTTCTGCGTATTTATTGTGTTAGCTGTAAGTTTTCCTAAGATTAATAAAATAAAATAAAATAAGTATCTTTCTTACTCGTGGGTAAAGGCCATCCCTCTATTCCTTCCATATCTTTCGGTGTTGTGCTTCATCTCGTCAATTCTCTAAGAAGTTATCCAAGGCGTCCCACCTTTTTGCTTCGGTCCGCCGCGACCCCGTCTAGCTGGGCCCACAGCCTAGACAGCATATGAAAGACATATCCTGCCCAGTGCCACTCCAGGTTTGCAGCTTTTTGCGCTACGTCAGCAATTAGCGTTCCAAAAAAAATATGGCACCTACCAATTAGTATGAGATAGCAAGTTAGCTTCCTAGTTATGTAAGTTAGTAACTGAATCTATGATGATCATCGAGCTATTAAAATTATAAAATTTGTGACAACTATTTAGTATCACACAGATCATTAACACAGCTAATGACTTGTCTAATTAATTCCGACTCATTAAAAGATCATGGCTTCAAGAATATTATCTTTTGTTTATGCCAGACCATGGCCTACGCTCTCGAAATAGAATGGAATTATTACACAATATCTTTTTATTCTTCTGGTTGAAAATGAATTTATTATATGTTGAATATTTCCTCAACATTATTTTTTTGGTAGGTTGGCTACTTTTTTACAGTAATTTGTTACGCTGTACATTTCATAAGGCGCAATTAGATCAGTTATTTTATTATTTAGTACAGTGTGCAGGCGTACGTAACTTGGTATGAGTCTTTAGATGCGCACAAGTCGTTTTGTAAGCTCTCTTTGGTTATCAAGCGGGACGTGGGGAACGAGGTTGCACCGTTCCGAGCGCGCGATTGGTTGGTCAGTCGACCCAAGGATCGACTGACTAATCGCGTCGCGTTTCACATTCTTTTCGCTCCCGAATACATTTGCTTGCACTAAAAATCTTCCCTTTGTTTTTGTTAAGTTTTAAATTTAATTGTGATGCCACAAACAAATACCGGGAAAACATTAAGGGCCTACATCCGCTTTAGTGCCGTAAAACGGTAACTTTCTAAAGCATACTTCTTAGTAACGGCTAGGTTAAAAGGCTTGAAAAAAATATATATTTATAATTGTTTCATGTACATTATTTTTTAAACATGGTTTTTTCGTATAACAAATAGTTTTGCTTTAAAAAAATAATTAGCAACACGATATTTTTCGCAACTTTTGGATACTCCTCCAAAACGACTTGCATGTTTAAAAATAATTTTACACTGAAAAGTTGATGGAAAAATTGACTTCATAACTGAAATAGCATATGTAAATCAAATAATATTTTGCAAACAAAACTGTTCAAAAGGAGGTTCAATATTGATATTTTGGCTCCGAGCGGGCGCACGGCCAGTACTGCGTTAACATTGGGGCGTAAATATCGCCTAAATTTCATGCCACTTTTACAAAACGGTAGTGATGACGACGGCATAAATGATTATTAACGACAGCAATTTTTTGTAAGATATATTTTATTTATAACAACAATTAAGATTAATTTAAAATTGAGATATAACGGCCTCGCATTTCATGATGACGTGGGCGGCTGGTTCGTCGGCGTTAAAACACTCCCTGCATAGTGGGCTGTCTTCGCGGAGCAACCCCACTAGTCGGTTCAGACACAGTTGCTAAACCAAATGTCTTATTTTCAGAATTCTCCACCTACAAATCCTGCAGAGCATCTTTACCGAAACGAACCAGTCGATAAAGGCGTACAGCGAGATACATAAGGATATGAAAGAGTCCATCAAAGAGACGGAACAGAGGATCAAACACTTCCGGAATATTATTGATAGTGATGCTTAGTTTAAAAAAAAAAAATGTTTCTGTCACGCGTAGGTTTTCCTTCAAATTTTTTTACAACCTTATTGCTAAGGGAATAAGGGCGAGAACAAGTCCAAACGGAACTTTCGTGGTAGTACTTTTGTACTATGCACGTCACACACCACATACTGTATTGCTTCATACCAATTAAATTGGCGTGACTTGACTAGCTGTTTCTGTCTAACAGTTGAAGAAACGATAAAGGTCGACGGGATACGGAAGGTACGAGAAAGAGCCTTATATAATATGCAAGGTGTGTATTTTTAAAAGTAGAGGTGTAGATAATTATATACATCTTCTGCAAATTAATGTATTAATACAAGAGCCAACCGAAAAAATCTGCAGTCATTTTGTTTTTGATTAAACTTATTTTTTACGAAAATTATGTTTACTATCAAACAAAAATTAAAATATATTTAATTAAGGTAATTGCAGCTAGATATTGCCAGGCAACCCTGTTGCAATCTATTCTACTAGCAAGTATGATTCGTGAAAATTAAGTTAAATCATAAACAAAATTAACTACAGATCTTAACAGTGGGATCTTAGACTATTATGTCTAAAGATATTATTTTTCCCGTCGTTCCCAATGTTGTGGAGCATCTCTTCATATTATTTGCCCAGTGACCATAATGCCATTTGGGTTTTTGAACACTTCAAATGAAAGAATTTATTCAATTGTGAACGAATTATTATTATTTAACTGCTGAGTGAGACAGGTTGTTTATTTTTGTTGTTGAATATTATTTCTTTAATTTTGTAATAAACAATGTTTATTAATAATTTGTGGGTTTTCTGCTTTCTCGTCTTTCTTCCTTGTGGCACCATTTTCTCGTCAATTTTGTAGATTCTTAAAATCTTGTTTCCAATAACTTCAAAATGTGATCACATTCGCTCACACATAGTCGCATTGTCAGTGACAATTAATTGCCCAATTATTGACAATAGGTGTGTTTCCTGGGTAAAATTATAATGATATTTATGAGATTATTAAATAATATTGGACAAGTATTTTTTGCTTTACCAAATAAATAAAAATTTAACAAAGTTAAAGCCAGTTAAAGCGCATCAAAGTTCAGGAGTGGGACCTTGTGACGTCACTAAAGCGTTATATAGTGTACTAGCGGCGTGACGTTTCACGATATTTCAACGTATTATATCGTCTTCAGTTTATGTTTACGTGTCGAAAGAAAAAATATGTGCTCAATATTTTTTATTAATCTACCTGTCGGACAAAAAACAAATTTTCAGTACACTATTCCCTTTTCTGGTTTAATATGTCGTCTGCCTCGTTATTCTCGTGGTCGCAACAGCTATGGTAGAGCATGAGGTCTGGGTTCGATTCTCGGGACGGGTAAAAGTATTATTAGGTATTTTTAGGGTTCCGTACCCAAAGGGTAAAAATGGGACCCTATTTTCTGTCTCTCTGTCCGTCCGTCTGTCACCAGGCTGTATCTTATGAACCGTGATAGCTAGGCAGTTGAAATTTTCACAGATGATGTATTTCTGTTGCCGCTATAACAAAAAATACTAAAAACAGAATAAAATAAATAATTAAGTGGGGCTCCCATACAACAAACGTGATTTTTTACCGTTTTTTGCTATAATGGTACCGAACCATTAGTGCGCGAGTGCGACTCGCACTTGGCCGTTTTTTTTTTCATCTGGTATTTCTCAGTAGCACTCCATAGTAAGGATTTGTGCTCGGTTAATGGCAATAGGCTCGCTTCTTTTGACAAAGTATAGGTCCCTAATCCTTTTTATGCTGAACCGGAAACACCACGGGGTCTCAGCGCTAAGAAAGAAAATTCGGTTCAAATAAATCTCACTAGATGGCGCGATATGCACCGATCTGTTACTGAATGTGTGTAAAATTAATATTTTCTAGAATTGAACATAAAAATTGTATGTTCTTGTTTAATCAACTCTCCTAAGCACAAAATTATGGAATATTGGGCTCTTAATTCACATTTCAAAGATTATTTGGACGGATCATTTAAAATTGATGCCAATAGATGGCGCGGTTTTAAGTTTCTGAAGCCTTCCACTCGATTGTTTAAATTTGCATTGTAACACATTTTGATGCAAAGAAACTATAAAAACGTGCAAAAAAATACTATAGAACAAACCTTCACTGTATTTAAAAAAAAAAAAACACGAACCGAGTAAACCCTTTTACTTGCAAGTTGCTGCTAACACCATCTATCTATCGCCATGGAACGGAACCGACGAGATTGATGGACAAAAAATAATCGGTTTAATCAGACGAAAAACTCTAGTTACGTCGGTTGTATGGGATGAGGCATCTGAATGTTAGTATTATATTATCTGTGACCTAGCAATGTACTCCAATACAAATTATATTGGAATAGCCAAGAATTGACCAGTTTCAGTTTACCGTGTAAACGCACGTTTAAGATTAAGATTGTGATAAGTTATTCCAATATTGTAGTCTTAAATGTATTTGATAAAACGAAATTAGCTGTTGCCTCTGATTACTGTGAACACAATATGAGTAAGTTAGAGAAAATAATTAGACCTAATTTTGTTACGTAAGCTGTCGTACTTGCCTCTGTATAAACTGCCGAAATTAATAATGAATACGGTAAAAGGATCTGGACGTATGCTTTTCCAAGCATTCTGAATAAATTACCTAAGGCAATCAGCAAAAAACATCTTGTAAATCTACTTAATCGTTGAAAACTCTAGAATGGGGGAAGGGCCTACGTGTAGGTCCACTACCAGATAAACTATGAGCGAGTAACTGTAAACTTGAATCGATAGCGCACATTATCGGGCCTCAAAAGGATTGAGCAAAATTTATTATGTAAAAGTTGTATGAATGCATGTGGAAATAAATAGTTTGAAATATATTTTTTTTTAGGAAAGGAGTTTATGAATGTCATCGAGTGATAGTCGGTGGCTCTCTTGTTCCTTGTTATGAGTAAGTGTAAGCGCTTTTAATGTCTTTGAGGTTGGATTCTTAGTTTCCAGTGCAAAGGAAGTCAGTGCGTGAGTGATTTATCTTTTTACCACTCAATTAACAGTAGGATGCCTAGTACCTATGTTAAAAGAATATCCTTTGAGTTTCCTGTGTGTTCTCCACCATAAAAAATCTTCTGTTCTGGAACGAGCAAATATATTTAATTATTTATATATAGTAACTGACCTCGACAACTCAAAAGGCCTGTAAATGGCTTGATATGAACATATGGTTTAAATTTAATGCCAACTGTAGGTACTTTCAAATTACATGGATGTATGGATCAGAATGTAGGGCTGTGAAAAAGATGGATGAAAAGTGATCGCATGTAGCAGAGATGAGAATGTTGAGATGGATGTGCGGAGTGACGAGAATGGATAAAGTGAGAAATAAGAACCTATATTAGAGGAAGTTTGTAAGTGGCGCCAGTGACAGAGAAGTTGAAAGGAAACCGTTTGCGCTGGTATGGTCCTGTGATGAGGAGGGATGAAACGCATGTTACTAAAGTTGTCAAAAACAAAAGGGCCGTTTTGACAGCTATAAAAATACTCAATAATAATTAAACTTGATGCTTGCGAACGATACTCGTTGTTATAGTGTATGGGTAACATAGTAATTAATTAGGATTATGGATATAGTCTATGGGTAACATATATTCCATAATTAGCATTATGGATTAGATTTTTCAATTTCTTACGTAGAAAGCTATCGCGGCATGTTAAATGAGAAACGTCAACTGGCTTCTTAGATTGTGACGACTTTAAAAGAGTTGTGTATATAAATATGGATGGATGAAGAGGGAGAGGAAGGCCAAAGAAAAGATGGATGAACTGTGTGAGGAGTGATGTGAAAGAAAAGGGAGACAGTGATAGCGTGACAGGGGACAAGACGGTATAGAAAAAGAAAAGATGGATGAATTGTGTGAGGAATGATGTGAAAGAAAAGGGAGACAGTGATAGCGTGACAGGGGACAAGACGGTATAGAAAAAGAAAAGATGGATGAATTGTGTGAGGAATGATGTGAAAGAAAAGGGAGACAGTGATAGCGTGACAGGGGACAAGACGGTATAGAAAAAGAAAAGATGGATGAATTGTGTGAGGAATGATGTGAAAGAAAAGGGAGACAGTGATAGCGTGACAGGGGACAAGACGGTATAGAAAAAGAAAAGATGGATGAATTGTGTGAGGAATGATGTGAAAGAAAAGGGAGTCAGTGATAGCGTGACAGGGGACAAGACGGTATAGAAAAAGAAAACGTGTTGCCCCGAGTAGCATGCGATAAGGACAGGAAGATGATGATGACTCAAATTACATGGATGTGTGATTCACAATACCTATCCAATATAATTAAACCAAGCCAAATATGTCAATAAATTACACGCCGTAGGTAAATATACCCACAAAACGGGAAAATATTGCAAGCGATACCTTGTAACCAAACTCGTAAATGTGATTCATGAAAACATGTGGGCAACGGCATTTTATTTCTGCTATGACGTCATTTATAGGGAAAATAAAGGAAATAAAAAAGAACAAAAGGTATTCGGGAAAAGGCGACTACAAAACCATTCGACGGAGTGTTTTCATAAAACAAAGTTGTCACGACTCACAACTAGCAGGAGCTGACATTGAGAATTAGATTCTACTTGTCTTATTATTCAGTCATAAATTAGATGTAGCACGAGGCACACGCGCCAATGAGCCGGTCAGTGATAAGTTGATAACGCAAACGTGAATAAAAATGTTACAACGGATTTCATATGTAATTGATATTGTGACTAAAATTTTTGGGTAAGTACCTAAGCTCGTTTAATTATTTTTTTGAAGACTATTGGCTATGCGGTAAGTACCAATATATATTTTTCTGTGAAGGTTAAAATCTATAGTCATTAATAAGTTTGTAAATAGCGGAAATTGGTTTGCGAACAGAGATAAACATGATTGTGTGTTGATAGATATTAACGCCATTATATACATGGTCATTACAATAATGTCTAGCTACTACGTATCTATACAAGCAACAACGTTTTGTACATATAACTTTAAGCTCGACAATTAATACTATATATGTGAAATTTGGATGGATGTTTGTTTGTTATTCAATCACGCCAAAACGGCTGATCAGATCTAGTTGAAATTTGGCACAGAGTTAGATTATAGACGGAATAACACATTTTCATTCCGGTATAATGTTCCCTTGGGATAAGAAAACACTTTTCACGCGGGCGAAGCCGCTGTCAGAAGCTAGTCTTTTAATAAAACCTTAGACGACGTAATAAGACAGAAGAAAGTTCAACAAACTAAGAGTAAATTTAAATCTCATACCTATCAGTGCAAAATAGATTTTCTTCAAAACTCCCAACAGATATTCAATTCTAGAAATATCTTGCATTCGTATAAAAACTGTGGCACATCTGTTTGTAATGTAGCGACCGAATGAAGCTTTAAAAGGCCCCCGTACCGTACAACATGCTATTCCAAAACATGTATATCTATGAAGGAACAATTACTCTCCTTTGATACTTTCATAGTATATCTCGAACGGGTCTTTGTGATGTATTACAATAATTGAAAATCCTACCTAGGCGGGGTAGTTATGAATATTTTAGTTTGGAAACATCCAGTTACCTATTTATTGATTACCTAATCAAAGATCATCTTCAAGTGATGGTTAAACAACTTTTTACAAAAAAATACAACCGACTTCCAAATAACAACACTACAAAGTGAAAAATAACTTCAATTTCAGCAGCCGGTGTCGAAAAACGATGAAACAAAAACAGGAACACCGACTTCCAAAATTGAAGTTATTTTTAAAAAGGTTTTATTTTACACTTTTTAGTTATGGTACATAATGAGCAAGTTCAGTAGTATCTATAATGCCCAAAGTTATGCCTGAATAGATTACCCGAATAAATAAAACTAACATAACCGGTGAAAAGAGAATGTACCAGGGTGAACTGTACATATCTGCGTACCCCATTAGAGCGTACTGGCGTGATGTTATGTTATGAAATGGCGTAAGTAAACAATAAGCAGACATGCGATTGCAGCAATCTCGGGCGATTTGCTGTTCTATAACTCCGAAGTTCTTCATCAGATCTATATCAGATTTAAATGGGACCGCAGGAGAAGCACCAGCTTTCAAATAAAAAAAGAATCATCAAAATCGGTTAACCCAGTAAAAACTTTTGAGGCGACACAAACATATAAAAAAACAGTCGAATTGATAACCTCCTCCTTTTTGGGCAGTCGGTTAAAAATTTACCACTTTCTAATTAATGAATATTGAAGATTAGATTGTTAACAACTTACATGGTTTTATCAATTATCTAACAGAAATTGGACTTGTTAAGTAACCTCGAAATTACGTATTATTTCAGTAATTTCCATTCCAAATTTCTAACTGAAGGAGCTGGATAGCAAATTTTGAAGTCCGTCTTTGATGTAAGAAATATTAATTGATGTTACATAGCATATTGTGTGAAGAAACATCGTTATTCCCATTAGTTTTAATCATGCTCAATTTGTTCTCTTCTAATTTAGACGACACCTAATATCTTGTTCAAATGCAATCAGGCGACCGTGGGTCGGAGGTTTAGAAATGTTATTGACTTACTCATATTATTTACTCAGCCGTTTAAGTCCATTAAATGGACCTCTCCCAAAATACTTATATCAAAGTGAACACAATCAATTCAATTTATTATTTTATCACATCCATGTTGTTTATTTAAACACTAGCTTCTGTTTTGCTCGCGGCTTCGCCTGCGTGAAGTTCGAAAATTATCTCGAGAGAGCATATTCCCGGGATAAAAAATAGGTATCCTATGTGCTATTCCCGACTATAACTACCTCTGTGCCAAATTTCATCTAGATCCGTTTAGCCGTTCTGGCGTGTTTGAGTAACAAACATACATCCACAACACACACATCTATCCATCCAAACTTTAACATTTATAATATTAGTGAGATTTAGGCTATTCACAAAGAGATTTTGATTCATCGATAACCCTTTGTACAAGGCATCTGTGAGGCTAACTTTTATTTATCTCCACAGATCACACTAACTACCTCGTTTACCTTGTCCAATAAGATGATAGATACCGTACAAGTAGGTAATCTTGCAAGTGCACATATGTAGGTTTTAATCCTACTCCTATAGTCTCTTGGTTATTCTTTAAAAAATAATTATTCTATTATGAATAGATCTTTAGAATCGTCAACTTTGTATCGACGGCACAACGAATATTTGTTGGCCCTCAAACTACCGAAGAAAGTAATGACCCAACCCGAACAAACACTAATTTTAACGCATCTTTGGGCGGAAATAAATACTTAAGAAGAAAGAAAATTGTAATACAGGGATAGATTAGTAAATCAACAATGCAAATCATTTTATTTTGAAAATATACATTTAGTCGTTTTTTCATGTTACCTAGACTCCCAAAGGTCTATTTATAAAATTTCGGGCGCTCGTTTTCGTCTTTAATCATTATCCTTTACTATACAAATTGCTAAACTAGCTTCTTGCTTGCTTCATCACAGCGTCTATCTCTTTCGCACGTGTTGTCGGATGAGATAAGATGCATTATAACCTCGCGCACAAAATTGTTCGTGCCGTCGACTAGGGGAACCTTAAGCTCTGAAACCAGGTCAATGTCTGAAACCAACAATTCAATCAAATCAACCAGCATACGCTTATAAAAATTCCTCACGGATTATAAGCGTCCATCTACCATTTCGTAACTTGTCCCCGATAGCACACCTGATAACATATCGTACGTACCTCGACATACCTTAGTACTTTCTTACACGTGTAGGCAAATAGTGCAAGGTTCATGACTGATAAGTACTTTTATTGGGTCGGCTCACTGGTTAACTAATCGGATATTTCTTTAGAGAGGACGTTTGTCATGGACTTCTTAACGACTGAGGAAAATCCAAAAGGACTTTCTCAGTTAGACTCCACGGTATTCCATCTTTAATCTTACTCTAGAGACTCAGGTATGGCATTGGATTCTCTGTCCCTATCTTTATTTCTTGACCGGTAAAACAACGCTGCAATCCTATGCATATCGATTGATACCATATTTAACAATTCTTTTAGTTTTTGACGCCGACTTCCGACAAGTAAGTTTTTTTCGCTCTGTAGTGTTTTATTTTGGAAGTCGGTGAATTTTTTTGTTAAAAAGAATTCACCGACAATTTTTCTTTTTTTAGTTTTGGTACCTTAGATTACCATAAAAATACGCATTGTTAAGGATAGCTCAAAAACTACTCGTCAGATCTTGATCAAATTTAAATTGGACCACATGCGAATCACCAGCTTTCAATTATAAAAGAATCGTCAAAGTCGGTTCTACTAGTAAAATGTTCTGCGGCTACCTTTTTGAAGTCGGTTAAAAATAGTCTGGTTTCACATAGGAAAATGTTTCTTCTGCTCTTATATTATCAGAAACAGGAATGAGGGTATTCTGAAATCATGTACACTAGGTGGCATCACTGAGACGTGAGGTCCAAGCTGCTGTCAAATGCTTATTTTTTTTGACATTAGTCAAATTGACGTCAAGCAAGTTGATGTCATAAGTTAAATTTTCCAAGTAAAAGACCTCTCACCAATGTGGCGCCAACTAGTGGCGTGAATTTTCTTAAAAACCCTCATTATTTTGACCACAATAGATCCCAATGGGTCGAAGTGTCCGAGTTATTTCTCGGCCCAACCACAAGATAGTCTGTTTTCCAAGATCCTATTACCGTTAATTGCAGTGTTCTATGTGGCCTTGCGCTCAGGTACCTACCTAATAAATATTTACTGGCGTTACCTTGGACTTATTTGGACATTGGACAGTATCAGACAGTACCTGTGTAGTACCTAATCTCATTCAACTCTATAAGTGTTTTGATATAATGCTATCACAGTTCTTGTACCTAGTGATTATCTTTTTTGTGCTTTCTCGTCTTTCCTTATCTTAATCGCATCATTGTATAATTATTTAGGTCAAAAGTGCAAAGCTGCAGCAAAATAGGTACTTTAATCATTGCGTTATCAATGTTTTTCATTGCATTTATGAGTAACAAAGAGCATGTTTGATAAAGCAAAGAGCATAAAAATAACGTCGGTTGGACAGAGTTCATTGTATTTCTTGGAGTAAGACAGACTGATATTACAAATGTCATGGTCATTCGTCATGTTTTCTTTGTTAGTTTACTTTTGCACTTTCCGTCAAATTTGGACTTTGGCTGTCAATTAAATATCAAGGAACTACTTCTACAAGTTCCATTATGATATGTGTCATCAATAGGCAAACTTCTAATTTATTTTTAACCAATTTAACTTCCTCTTCCCCCTCCTGTTCCTCCTGACCCTCCTGACGCTGTTTCATCTTTAAACTCAGCGGTTGGTAAGCGACGCCATATAATCGACTCGGAAACAATTGAGGTTGTTTCCAAAAAAACTATTATTAATAAAGAGATGGCTGTTGCCGCCATCCAAACCTTGTTCATTCACCCTTCTCTGGAAGTGGGCATAAAATCATATAGTAATTTAGAAAAAGGTCCCTTTTTAGTCCATGTTTCCCGATCCGAACCAGACCCTTCTGCTGGGACATCGATTCGTCCAATTAAGTTTGGGCAACTTTTAATTAAAAATAAAATAAAAAATATTTGTAGGGACGGAATTAAAAAAGTGGGCAGAAATAAAATCTCTGTGGAATTCACCTCTGGTGAGGCGGCCAACAAGTTCCTTTCCAATCCGGTCTTGGAATCAAAATATTTAGTTACTATCCCATCTTATATTATCACCAAAATGGGTATCGTCCGTCAAGTGCCAGTCGATATGTCTATGGACGAATTTGTAGAATCTGTTATTCTTCCTGATGGGTGTGGAGTCATTTTGAAAGCACGTAGGTTAAACCGTAACAGTCTTATTAATAAACGTAGACTAAGGTAAGATTAACTTTATTCCAAGGATTAGGTTGGTACTAACAAATTTCCGTATTAATAAACACGGAATAAGGAGGGATTATACTAATCTGACACTAGTCTCGGACTAAAAGTTAAACCATGGTGCCAGCTAGTTTAAGGTCGGAATAAGAGTAGTGTAACTATGGCAACCACATTTTTTTTCCTTCTACTCGGGCAGGCTAAGGTCTTGGACCATACCGCCTCGTCTTCAGTGCATAATATCCTTCTTGAATTCTTTAGTATGCATTAGAATGCGGATGTAACAGATTCTAATGTTTTTTTGGAGTATTTGGCAGCAAATTGTATCAAGTCAGCCTTCCCGGTAAACTTTGCAGAGGTAGTCAATACTGCAATAAAATTCTCCGCTCCACTACCCCGAGATTGCTTCTGTCAATGAGTTTAACATATTGTCCAGTTGCGTAGACAGTTGAGACACAAAACCACACCAATTTTATATCACAATATCCACTAGGAATCAATTTGCAAATAATATTAACAACCTACGCTCGAAAAAATCCCGCCAAAAACTCTCGCAACCACAATATTATTACATAGACTCTGATTTTTTATACCGGATATTAAATATTTATATGCATCCAGTGACATTGTTGTTGATTAAATTGAATACAGTAAAAGAGTGTAGTTAAACTGTTTTTAACTGATTTGATTAAGGTTTTAGATTATTGAAATCTGAAGTTAAAGGTTCGAATGAACACGAAAATAAAATGCAAAATTAATGTAGAAATATATTTAATGTAATTATGTTTTATGCATTTGTTAGCTGTTTTTCTTCACGAAATTTTCGTATTTCCAAGATTTCTCTTTCTATTAAGACACATTTTAATTGTTCTTTGTGTAATTCTTATGCCATCTCCATACGCCTCTTATGTTCTTCAAATTTTATCTCTCTCGATAGACTTATCATGGCGCTCACATAGTTATGGTCCTGAAATTAGAACTACCTTAATAAAAGATATTTATTTTATTAGATATTTGTTAAGGTAGGCCTTGATAAGACATGTTATCATATTTTAAATGTTCATTATTAAAAGTAATTTTTAAATTTAAAGTTATTAAGATAATTTAAAATGCCCTCCTTCGCCTTTACTGTCAAATCTCTAAGGCAGATGTCATTTTTAGTTTTTTTTTTCTACATAATGTCTTCATCTTGCTTATTTCCATTCACTAGTTCATTCTTTTTACTTTTAAATTCAACTGGGTTGCCAGAGTTTACGCGTAAGTCCAAGACTAAGAAATGAATAGTTAGTCCGAGGTTATTCCATGTTTATTAATAACATTGCTAGATCTATGTTAATCCTTAGTTACTCCGGGATTAGCTAGTCCAAGAGTAACTTCGGAGTAAGCTGGGAATACGCCATTTTTATTAATAAGACGGTAAAAGTATACAGGAGGGCAAGACCTCCTGGATTCCTTCACAAACAATAGTTGTCACATTCAAGGGACAGATACTCCCTCAAAGGGTATTTTTATATCATACATCCCTGCCAGTGGAGGTATATCAGTACCCCACTATCCAATGTAAAAATTGCTGCCGTTTTGGGCACGTTAAAGCACAGTGTCGGTCCAAAGCAAGGTGCTTTAAATGCTCACAACCTCACCCTGGTGACAGTTGTGACGTATTAGAAGCCAAGTCCACTTGCATCCATTGTTTGGGCCGTCACTTTGCTTTTTACAGTAGCTGTCCTGAGCAAGGGAGACAAAAATCCATTAAGTTGTTAATGTCTCAGGAAAATTTTTCATACGAAGAGGCTTCTCGATCAATTCCAAATGTTAAAAAATTATATTCTGAAGTCACCCAAAATTTTCCAACCCAATCTTCTTTCTCCTCTTCCCAATCTATTAGCCTTACTCCTCCTACCTCTTATAAAAAAACTGTATTTTCCTCCCCTAAGCCTAGAGCTCCTCTAGGCAAATCTTATGATAAAGCTGCCCATAGATCCATCGTTGCTGAGGTCCCTTCATCCTTTCCCAATGGCTTCTCTCTTTCTCAAAATTCTTCATCCCCATAGTACCCTCAAGAGGATAACCTCTTAGATATTCTTTTGTCTTTAATTATTAGTTTAGTTTCCCGTGAAAATTCCTCTTTACCGCCCCACGTTGCCCATAAACTTTCCCAGCTTCTATCTAATAATTATGGATCTAGTCTCCTCACTTCAGTGGAACATTCAGAGCATTCGGCCGAAGAAGCCTGAACTTTTATTTTTAATAAATAAATTTCACCCCTCAGTCATCGCCATTTCGGAGACTTGGTTAGTGCCTGGTTCTCACTTTCGGGTCTCAGGTTACTCCTGTCTTCGGAATGATAGGGCTGATGGGTATGCAGGTAGTGCCCTTCTTGTTAGGCGCTCGCTTCCTTTCTCTCTTTTATCTCTTCCCCCTACTTCTCCTGACATTAACATCGTTGCTGTTAGGGCTTTTAACATTACTTTCCTCTCGGCATTCATTCCTCATCCTCATTCTAGGTTAATTCCAGACCTTCTATGTATATTTGCCTCAGTTCCCTCTCCAATCATTTTTATGGGTGATTTAAATGCGCATCATCGCTCATGGGGTTCGAGCCATGATGATAACTTTGGTCGTGCCCTCCTCGAAATTTTTGATGAAGTTGATCTATGTGTTGTTAACAACGGTTCTCCCACTAGGAGAGTTCGCCCTTCTCAAAATCCTAACTCGGCTGTAGATATAACAGCATGCTCTGCCTCTCTTGCTTCCATTCTTTCCTGGAATATCTTGCCTCATTCTTATGGTAGTGATCACTTTCCCATTATTGTCTCTATCTCTGATAGAGTAGTACCTTCGCGTAATTTTAATCCCTCTCTTAAATATAGATTAAACGATGCAAGCTGGTCTTCTTACTCAGATTCTCTTGAAAATAAGTTACTATCTCTTCCCCCTCCCGACAGAAACAATCTTGTTGACTGCTATTCTAAATTTGTAGACTCCATTATTTCCAGTGCTGATGACAATTTTCCCCTTAAAAAACCATACAGATTCAAAGTCTCAACTCCTTGGTGGAATTCGGAATGCACTTTAGCTGTCAAAGAAAGAAAAATAGCAGAGGTTCTCTATTCGAATTCTATGACTCTTCAAAATTTCTTAGTGTATCAAAGAAAAGCAGCCATTGCTAAGAGACTTCTTTCTAAAAAGAAAAAAGAGGGTTGGCTCCGCTATTGTCAAAACTTATCTCCCTGTGCCCCTTCTTCCCTAGTATGGAAGCAAATCAAAAGATACAGAGGTTCATGCAATTCTGTTGATATTTCAGCGAATGATCCTTCTTCCTGGATTGAACCCTTCTCGGATAAACTGGCTCCTCCTTCAGTTCCAAGTTTGGACTCTTTTCCTTCTACTCCAGGTTTTCTTTCTTCCGAAAATAATTTCGACGCCCCATTCTCTTTTTCTGAACTTTGTCTGGCTCTTGACGGTCTTGTTGATTCCTCTCCTGGTGCAGATGGGATCCCTTACTCATTCTTAAAAAACGCCTCAAGTAGTACAAAGCAATACTACCTTGATCTTGTTAATAACTTTTTTGAGTACGGTTTGGTTCCACAGCCGTGGAAACATCAAACAATCATTCCGGTCATTAAACCTGGCAAAAACCCGTCAGACCCAAATAGCTACAGGCCTATTGCTTTGTCGTCTGTTTTGTGCAAGGTTGCCGAGCATATGATGAAGCATCGACTTGAGTGGTTTGTGGAAAATAAGAACTTGTTGCCCGTATCCCAGTTTGGGTTCAGAAAAGGTATGAGCACAATGGATAGTCTTAGTATATTAATTTCTGATATTCGTGTTTCTTTATTAAAGAAGCAGTTTTTAGTTTAGCATTTTTAGTTTTTTTGGATATTGCCTCAGCGTATGATAATGTTCTTCTCCCGGTGCTCAAGGATAAACTTGTGCATCAGTTAAATATTCCTATAAAACTGGTTCGTTTCATTTGTAACTTACTGATGGAGAGAACCATCTCCATTAAAACTCAAGACTCCTCTTTGCCTCCTAAGACTATCTGGAAAGGCTTACCACAAGGTTCAGTTTTAAGCCCTCTCTTATTCAGCCTTTATACTTATGATTTACATTTTTCTACTGATTCATTTTGTCAAATATTGCAGTATGCTGATGATTTAGCTTTATACTTTTCTGGGAAATCTCTAGATGAGGCTAGTAACCGTCTAAATTCCGCCCTTGGATATCTATCTGACTGGCTTCTACCACACGGTTTGTCCTTATCAGCCTCTAAGAGCTCTGTAGTTGTGTTTACAAGAAAAAATATTGTTCCTCCTGTTGATATTAAAGTTAACGGTGAAAATATCTGTCAAGTGAACAAGGTTAAATTTTTAGGACTTTGGTTAGATGCAAAATTATCAGGTATTGCACACACAGACTTTGTTTCTCAAAAATGCGAAAGAAACGTTAATGTTCTTCGCTCTCTTTCTGGTGTTTGGTGGGGTGCTCACCCATATACTCAAAAACTGATCTACAATGCAATAGTTCGTAGTCACTTTGATTATGGTATGTTCCTATTAGATCCTTGTAACAAATCTGGCCTTCAAAAACTCGATAAAATCCAATCAAAGTGTTTACGGATTATTCTTGGGGCGATGAAGTCGTCCCCAATTAATGCCATGCAAGTTGAGTGTGTTGAACCTCCCTTAACGATTCGAAGACAATTTCTGGCAAATAGATTTATTTTTAAACTTGTACAGAATTCTGAACATCCCCTTCTTGGTAAGCTGGACCAATTATCATCCATCTTTGACTCTTGCAGTTGTCGTTCTAATATTGAACTTCCTTGTCTTCTACGTGCCTACCTTCAATTCACTCGTCTTTCTTGCCCACTTTTTCAAAACCCTATTTTATATTTATACTCGGTGCCTTATAATGCCCTGGTATTCCAACCGGAGATCATTTTGGACTTTGGAATTCACAAAAATACCTTAGAACCGCACAAGATTTTTGTCCAAAAAATTTCCTCTTAATATAATAATTGGACTACTATATTCACTGATGCTTCCAAAGTCTCCGATGATAGCCCTGTAGGAGTTGCTGTTTGGATTCCTCATACAAAAATTATTTTAAATTATAAGTGCCCTTCTGTTACATCCGTTTTTACAGGTGAATCAATTGCCATTTTTGAAGCTATTTCATTTGTTTTGTCTCATAAGTTAAATAACTCCATAATTTTCTCTGACTCGAAAAGTTGCCTTCAAGCCATTCTATCTAATCCTTTCAGATCTAAGTCAAGGTTCCCTATAATCTTAAAAATTAGAGATTAACTATTTCAATGTCATGAACTTGGTATTAATGTTGTCATAGTTTGGATTCCTGGCCATGTCGGTATTCTTGGTAATGAGTCAGCTGATTCATGCGCCAAAAATGCTGTTCTCACTGGCTCTCTTGCCCACTCTGAAATTTATTGCCATGATATTTGTGCCACTCTACCTCTAAATTTGTTTAAATCTTGGGCCAAGGAATGGCAAATCTCTAAGTCCATAAAGGGTAAATATTATGGAGATATTCAACCCGAGATTCCCCACAAGCCTTGGTTTTTCAAATACCAATTAGGAAAAAAAAACACTACCTCTACTATTTGTCGCTTACGATTAAATCATTGTTGCACCCCTCATTTCTTGGCCAAACTTAGGATTAAGGATAATTCTCTTTGTGAATGTGGTTTGGATGAAGGAAACGTGGACCATTTATTTTTCTCCTGTCCTAGATTGCGCTTCTCCTTTCATGATATCATTCCTCCTCATATCCCTCGTCCAACTTCGGTTAAATGCCTTCTTTCTTTAGTATTTACTCGATTTATATTTAAACTATGCAAATTCATTGAAATTAATAATATTAAGTTGTAACTATTGTAATTATTCTTTTTTTTTTCTTTTTTTTTTTTTTCTTTTTTCTCTTTCGGTTTACGTTTGTCATCATCTGTCCTGTTCATATAACATACTCTGTGGTGGTCCTACTGTCGGATTACGTCTGCGAAGAAATGCTAAACTTTTATTTTGATAAATATTTTTATTTTACTGTTAAATCTCGCTAAATACTCTCCAGCGTTTGATGGTCTATTAACAGTTCGCACGTGTTATTGGCAAAATTGTGGTGTCCCTTCCACAAATGCCATTTAATAAGAGTTGAAGTTGAACTCACTGCTTATAATAACAGACGTGGGTCCAAATTCCTGGCAGTTTTCTTCCGAGAATACCTTTGTCTACTAATAGAAACAGAGCGTAGTTTATAAGCGGAGTGAGAGCGTTTTTTGTTATAAAAGCTACCTACTTATTCAGTCATTTGAATTATGTAGGTAAGTTTGTACTAAGCTATTTCTAGCTTTATCTGATACCTATAGAAAGTTATCGCCAATTGTCCCGCGTGAATACGGTAACGCAAAGAGTTTGACCGCTATCCAATCGACCAATCACACAGATGGAAATCCACATCATGTCATTCATCTCGCGTGTGATTGGTCAATTTGGGCGATTGGATAGCGGTCAAACTCTTTGCGTTGCCGTATTCACTTACGCAATATGGTTGCCGGCCTGCATAAGCAATAAAAATTATCTACAGAGAAATTAAAGTGATTACCTACAAGTAGTAAAACCTTTATCACTAACATCAAAATGGCTTACTAAGAATTGAATATAAACCATCTAGATTGCCTAGATTAGACATAATTTCGTTAGTAACAATGTAAAAACAGTGAAACATAATATAAATAGAAAATTTGAAGTAAACATGTAACAGAAGAGTTACACGCTTCATGAAAAAACTAAAGCAATACAAATAATGTCTACAGAGACTTTGAGACCGATCCCAGATTATGCTAGATTGAGAAATTACGATCTAATTTCACCTGAACTGAAGTAAGCAGACATTTGAATAATTTGTAGGTAGGTAGTGCTTGCGAGGCTTACAGAAGACTCCTTTACAGTATCCTCGGGATATAAACAATCCTACCGCATTATTCCCAAACCACTGAAATTCCTGAAAGCCAGAATCAACAGTGGCCACCAGAAAAGCGCCTAGGCAATGAAGCTCGACGAAGTCCCGGAGGACAAATTTAATTGTCATGGATCCCGCAAAGAAATTAATCAAAAAAGAGGAGAAGTAGGAGAAAACATAATTTCCATTCCCTCTACATCAAGCAGGAGACAGAACAAACAAGGCCAAAGGGTATGCCTTAACAGGCGTTGCACGGAACTGCGGCAGATTTGGCCTGCCCAATTCCACTTTAGTTTGGCGGCTGTGTTGCCTACGTCTGCAATTTTTGTTTTGGATCGAAGTATACTGTTCCGAATGCGGTCTGTGATTTTGAGGCCCAGAATACTTCGTTCCATTGCTCGCTGGCAGACTCCGTGTGCGGACTTTTATGGTGTCCTTAACGAGCACCGTTGTGCTCCGTAGATATGATGACAAAAATTTCCATAAAAAAACTTTTTAACAAAAAGAATTATACCGACTTCTGAAGCAAAACACTACAAAGGGAAAAATAACTTTGTCTTCCAAGTCAGTTTATTCTTCTGTTAATTTTTTTATTTTTATTTTACTCTTTTTAGTTTTGGTACCTCATATTACCATGAAAATCATACATAGCCAAAGTACATCTAATTTCGATTGCAATAAGCCCAAACACGGCTAAGATACCTTAATTTTTTAACCGACTTTCCAAAAAGGAGGAGGTTCTATGTTCGACTTTATGTTTGTTTCTTTTTTTTATGTTAACCGATATCTCCGTCAACTGTGAACCGATTTTGAAAATTTCGCCGGTTATGTTCAGTTTCATGATATTCGGGTAGTCTATTCTGACATTATAGGTATCTTAATTTAATACTTGCTTATTAGGTAGGTATAACTAAAAACTGAAAAATAAAAATAAACTTTTTTACAAAAACATACTACCTATTTTCAAATAAAAAAACTACAAAGTGAAAAATAACTTTATTTTTGGAAGCCGGTGTCCTTATCGAAAAAATACGTACCTACCAAAGACACCGCTCGGAGGAAGTCGGTAGTATTTTTTTGTAAGATTTTTTTTTAATTAGGTACGGAGTACTAGTGTCTACCTGCCGGCTTCATCAGTTCGATGGTATTATTTTTTCATCGGTACCATTTATTTATATGTATTTGCTTCAACATAGTCGCGTAACTATTCGAGATCTCTTATAACCATGACATACTTATTAAGGCGTTCCAGTGTTTATCTTTGGTCTTCTTCATCAGTTCCACTTCACCAAAAGATAAATTTCTGAGTGCAAACGCTTGTCATGTTATTCAAAATACCAAAATCGCTAAAATTATGTCTGCCTATAATATTTGAGGAGTTCCCTCGATTTACATAGATTCCCATCCTCAGATTCTGATTTGGTGACAATGAGATCACCTCGAGAGCACCTACCAAAAAAGAATTTTGCAAATCCATCCATATAATTTATGACGGAATTATGCCCGAACATAATACTACAAAAAACTACTAAACTACTTCCTTTTGGGAGTCGGTTAAAAACGTCATGGGAGATTTCGTTACCTAACGTGCTAATTCACGCTTGGCAGATTTAAAAAGAAATGTATTAATTCAGGTAGCAGTCTGACTACTGACAGGATTAGTGATTGTTAAGGAAAATCTCATATAATTATAGCTTTATACAAAACAATACAAACAAAATAAGATTAATTTGTTCATTGTTACAAAACTACAACGAATAATTGCATGGGTGAGAATTGAGACAGATATAGTTTACCTACCTACTTCATTGTACACTTTAATCTTACTAGTACTACTACTAATCTACATTTTAATTTCAATTAAAAATTAATTATTATTATTATTTTTATCTACCAGTTTTATTGTACTTTGACAATCTCGAGACCCTGGGTATAATTATCCTTTATTCATTTATTTTCTAATTAAGTATCTACAATTTTAAATATTTTTTATAAAATAAGTTACAAAATACATTTGAAATTATAAAAAAATAGAGGCCCACCGGTATCGGGAACAGGGTCCAAGCTACAGGCGGTCAAGGCTCCAGAGAGGAGAACCTCCTAACAATACGAGTTGTGTCCAGTAGTACTGCTTTCTGGATCAGGCCCTTGACCCAGCCACCGAACGAGAGCCTCCTAAGGTGTTAGTTGAGGATTGTGGCTATTAAGCCATTGGCTGACACAACTGTCGGTACAATGATCGCTGTGTCCACATCCCACATGTCGACAACCTCGCGAGCCAAGTCAAGATACTTGATTCTTATCTTTCTCGGCTTTCACGAGGTTCCCGTCATGCGGGACGGTAATGTCAGCACGCCTCTCGATTCAGTCCACCACCACAATATTAGGCTTATTGGCTCCTGTCTGGGTCGCGGATAAATTTGAAAGAGAGTTACCGCGGCCCTGGCACAAGCAACTGAATGAAAAAGTCTGACACACCCTCCCGCTTCACCCAGAGCGGGATAAATCATTGGATGATTTCCCACCCAAAAAAAAAGGCTTATTGGCTACAATAGACCTGTAAGTCATGATGGACCGATCCCAGTACAATGTGATATTGCCATTTTCGAGAACTGGGTCGGTCACATACCTGTAGTATGGTACCTCTAATGCCACAAGTGTATTTCAGAGCAAGTTGCTGATGGATAATTCTGGCTACAAGGTTCTGTCTATGCAAGCACTCTTCGTTAGTTAGACGATCAACCAGATTTAGATCAACCAGAGATAATGTGGCGGATCGATTCACCCGGGCAGTGACATGCCCGACCATAGGTAGGTATAATAAAATAGCAATATATCATTCGATAATCGACATTGTTGTCGATAGCCTACGTTAGTGGATCTGCACAAGCACATCACTAACTCGTCGCAAGAAGCAGCGGCCGTACTACGCGATGCGTCCGCTTAATAAAGTATCGTTTTGTGATTCTTACATTGCTTGTCCAGTCACTTAGCGACAAACTTAGTTAGTGTTTAAGAAGCAATGTATTTAACGCAAAAATAGTACAGTCGTTGTGATATTTGAAAACAAAATAACATAGTAGAACCAAGAAATATTTTACGGTTTGTTGTTTTTCAGGAATTTAAAGACAAATATAGAAAAATATTTGTACTTACTTATGGTAAGTGATTCCATGATTTTTAAAGTTTTGGTTTAGGCTTCGGTTTTTACAAGAAACCACTGAACAACACGGCATTCTTTTAATTTTTCACGATCACGGTCGAAAGCGCACTAGTTCGCGGAGACGGCCATTTGTCTATGACATGCACAGTCAGACCAGTCAGACCACGTCGCGCGGACACCGACACGCCCCCTTGCCATTTCTCCTGTATTTTATATTTCTATGTGCCCGACAGTTGTCAACCGTTCCATCCTTCAAAATAAATCTCCGGTAGTTATTCGTCATGATAACTTTTTAACTTTTTTGATAATTGCACAGTTGTGCAATTATCGACGATACACACACACACACACTATTGTTGTTTTTCATTATCTTTTTTTTCGTTGTTTTAGTGTGTTTAGTCATTCTTCTATTGTATTATTCTCTGACGAAAGTCTATGATCAGTGTGTGTTGCCAGTTATGACTTATGGCCCTGAGACGTGGTCGCTCACAATGGGCCACAACAGAAAGCTTACAGTCACCCAAAGGGCAATGGAGAGGGCCATGATCGGAGTGTCCTTGCGTGATGGAATCAGAAATGTAGAGATCCGCAAGAAAACAAACACAACAGGGACAAATATTCTTAGTCGGACAAGAATTAACGTTATTTTTCATATTTAAGTGGGTAATTTATTTATTAGTGAATGAAGTTAGAATAAGTTAGATTTTAAGATACAGTTATCCTTAATTGTATTTTTATTTAAGAAATCTTACATACTAATAACATTGTAATAACAATAATAATAACTAAATTGCTAATAACAAGCTTCCACAGATAAAAATCACACTAACAATATCATCACTCACATAAAACAAATTTAATCACCCCCTGGTATTTTTATAAATAGCCGATTGGTAGCCGGGCACTAAACCTGCATTGAAGATTTTTTATTTAATATAAAGTTAACCATCTTTTGCCACAATATTTTGCGACCGTCCTTGTCTGACTTAAAACATTTTTCATCACTAAATATAACTATATTATTGCACCAACAGATAACCTAATATTCTATTGCGAACCGAACCCGGTTTTGCCTGTGAATATCTGACAATATATTTTTGTTTTCTTGGCTGGCCTACAACATCTCACATCAGTATTTCCGTACAGTTTGTAATGTCAATTTATGTTTAGTCGCCGTGGAACGAGTAGAGAACTAGTGAGAAAGGCTCAGCCATATGTCAAGCAACTATATCACGGTGCCATGCTTTGGCATCTGTGTATGCAAATACAGCCTTTGGTCCCGGCCGGCGAGGATCAATGCTTCCCGGATCTGCATAACGATGGACCCACAATTGCACAGTTCCTCTCTGTGAACAATAATAAAATATTATTACAAAAAACAAACAAGTGGATTATTTAAACATATTAAACTTCTAAACATAATAAAAACATTTTGTTACTCACCGATGGCAATATCATTAAACGCCTCGCAATTTCACTAATTGTAACGTTTTGCTCATACAAAATAATTATCTCAGCTCTTTAGTAAAGTGATTCATTAATAAAAGCACTTCTCAAAACTTGCAGGGTATAATGTCTAAAAACGTAACGAAAGCCCGATAGTCAATAGCATTATGACGATGAACAACTACTAACTCATATATGATTTATGATTTTATTTATCATTTTGAGAGGGTAGACAATTAATAATTCCAACTCAAATATAAAGAAGACTTGCTAATAGTTTAGCAATTAATTGAAGAAACAAATGTAAAATATTTTATCAAACATACAAAAACATTAGCCGTCGGCAGTCGGTTTCGATTTTACGGCGCCAGGGCGAAAGATATTATATACCGCACGCTCGACCAGTGCGCCACGGAGACAATTGTTATTCAGCTAAATTTAAGCTTCATATTCCCCGCAACATTAAAGTGACAAGAAATTGCAAGTGTGTGCGTGGACAACGGATTATTATGAAGCAAACACTAATATGTTGGTGTGCCCTGCAAACCTATCTGATTTGCTTTGTGTATAAAAACGACTTTTCTACAGATTTATTATATGTATTGATTGATGATGATTGATTTTTTTTTTCTTTTGTATGTCGTTTTGTGACAATTAAACACTTTTCTATCTTTCTACAACAACTTATGAGTAGGTACCTACATAAACATCCTAAATCACCATCATAAACATCACTTCAGCCGAAAGACGTCCACTGCTGAACATACGTCTCCCCAAGCGCGCCACATTGACAGGCTCCGTGCTTCTCGCATCCAGCGGATTCCCGCAACCTTCACCAGGTCATCGGTGGCCTTCCTAAATACTAACACATAGGTAGATATAGCAGGTGCATGAAGCGCGCACAACAGAAGGCAGAGCAAGGCCAAGACCGCGCTAGGCGTGGGCACCTACTCCAACCATCACACTTGCAAACATCGAAATAGCATAGAGGATTAAGACTCGCTGATTTCCCATCTTAGGCAAGCCTCTACATAGGGAGACAGCTCAATAATATTGCCAATTCTGTGGATAATGGCGTTCTCATCTCTAATTAAATATATGTATATCTACCAGATTTTTTTTCTTACCAGTACATAACTAAAAAAACTTATTTTATCAAAGCGTTTTTTTTCTATTCCAGCCAAATCTCAGCGCTGCTGGGTATACAATGGGCTCCCGTAGACGTCCCAATGTCTCGTCGGCTGCAGACCCTGGCCGCCTTTGTCTGGATCTACCTCATACTCTTTGGAGAAGCAGTCTCCATATACCTGTTTATACAGCTGGTGTACTCCAGGTTTTGGTGGTTGGCGATTCTTTATGGAGTATGGTTCGTGAATGATATTGAGATTTGCAGCCGTGGGGGACGAGCGTGAGTATTTTATACAATACCTACCTTAATACTACTAAATAAAATATATTCCTAATTTGAACAAGGAGCATTGGAAGCGCCTGGATAGATCCAAGTGCTTCTTGTAGATCTTGATGGACCTAGGTGATACTGGGATATGTCTAGGTCCGCCAATAAGCTCTACGTTTTCAATGGAAGTAACTGAGTTTTGTTGTCTTAGGATTTTTTTCCGAGCGGTTTAGTTTTAGTCAGCACATAACATTAGTAATCACTATTTTAATAGATTAACTAAACAATAAAGATTTCAGCATAAACAATCCATTAACATTATTGTTTGGCCGAAAGACAAATGGGTACTTATTTATGGGTACTTAGTTAAAACTTCCCATGTTTTTTCTTCACTACGTATATATTTCCATCAACTAAATACATACAGAAGTAAGTTAGTTAAGTTAAGACGGGTTTTGACTGCAACTCCACGTCTAAACGCGTATTTTGAATTTGCCAGTCTTCAATAGTAAAAGAGGCACCGAAAGATGAAGAAAAAAACATTATTTTCTAAAACCAAGCTTTTCTAATTCTAGGTCCGAATGGGTTCGAAACTGGATATGGTGGCGGTACCTCTGCGACTACTTCCCAATCAAACTCGTAAAGACAGTCGACTTGGATCCTTCGAAGAACTACATGTTTGCCTGCTTCCCACACGGCGTCATATCTTTAGGAGCATTTGGAAGCTTCTGCACTAACGCTACAGGCTTCCACAAATTATTCCCTGGGATGACTTGTCATTTAATCACTCTTGGAGGACATTTCTTGATTCCATTCTTCAGAGATTTAGCTCTAGCCCTTGGAATCTGCTCCTCTTCAGAACAAAGTCTTCTACATTTGCTGGATAATAAGAAATATGAAGGAAACTGCGCTTGTATGATCATTGGTGGAGCTGCAGAAGCGTTAGATGCGCATCCGAAGGAATATAAAGTGATTTTGAGTAGGAGGAAAGGATTCATTCGTGTTGCTATGAAGTCTGGGTAAGTTTCCTTTCATTTGATTACTTAGTAGCTTCTTTGTTTCATTTTTGGAGCACGTACATGTATTATCTTTATGAGTCGGTTCAGCTCATAAGAAACAAATCTATCTTAATATTATAAAGCTGAAGAGTTTGTTTGTTTGTTTGTTTGTTTAAACGCGCTGATCTCAGGAACAACTAGTTGGAATAGGAAAATTATTTTTGTGTTGGACAGTCCATTTATCGAGGAAGGTTATAGGCTATATAACATCACGCTATGACCAATAGGAGCGGAGCATAAATGAAAAAAATTGCAAAAACGAAAAAAAAAAAACATTCCTTTTTGAGAGCTTCCGTTGCGTGCGCTGCGTAAGCGGTTAAAGTTACGCAACAATCATTTATGTAGTGTAGGTGAGGTATGGTAGGTAGGTTAGATGGCTAGGTACGTAGCCAGTTGACGGGAGCGAAGCCGCGTAAGACAGCTAGTAAGATACATAAAAATACAACCGACTTCCAAATGAAAACACTAGAAAGTGAAAAATAACTTCTTTTTCGGAAGACAGAGTTCCTGATTTCTTTTCTTTGTTTTTTGACACTAAAACCAACTTCCTTCAACCTCCTTCGTACCGTAAGCTCACTGTTGAACCTCGAACTTCCTCCAGCTCATTTCTGGCTTGAACGGCCTATAACACGCAGGTTTTTGCGAACGTGAAGCTGAATGAAACTATTGTTTCTGTTAGAAGAAGTACGGGTTTTCTGCCTTGTCCTGATTTCCTAACAAAAACATTAGTCTCTCTGAATCATTGGAAACTGTAAAAAATGGTTGTAACAAGTAATCGATGAATTATGCACATCATCTGTAGGTTTGATCATTTCTCCTAATCTCAAGTGCCCTGGCCCTCTCAGTTTAAATTAAGATAGCCATAATGGCTTCCTTAACTAAAACAAACAATTTTTTTCGAAATATTAAAACATCCATAAGTGAATTTCTCTCAAAATGATGTAAGTTCGAATAAAGTTAAACAATTGCATGAAAAGTGATATTCAATTGTTGTAATAAATTTAGCATAATTGGTTTTATTATAAAACAAAAGAAAACCAGCATCTAACGGCAAAAAAAAGTATTACGATTTGTTTTGCCAGTGTGTGTTTTTTTCTTGCCGAATTCACTTACGCAACTAGGGTGCTGGACCTCAACGAAAGCAGACTACCCATACATAATAAAACTATCATCTTCTTGCCCTTGTCCCATGTTACTTGGGGTCGTCGTAACACGTTTACTTCTTCCATACCGTCCTGTCAACTGTCACGTTATTAATAACTCCCCTTTCTTCATATCATTCCTCACAAAATCCATCCATCTTTTCTTTGGCCTCTTTCTCCCCTCTCAAGCCATATATTTATTTATTTATTTATTTATTTATATACACTTTATTGTTTACATATACTACCTTAAATACTTAGTTTAATGTCTATTCATAGTAATACTTTTGTTTCCAGGGCTTCCCTAGTGCCAGTATTCTCGTTCGGCGAAACAGATCTGTTCCGTCCCCCGAACAACCCCGAGAACAGCCTGCTGCGCCGGTTCCAAGAGCAGGTGCGCAAGTACACCGGCATCTCGCCCATGTTCCCCATGGGACGGGGCATGTTCCAGTACTCTTATGGGGTGCTGCCTATCAGGGCGCCTGTCACTGCTGTTGGTAAGTTTTTAGTTTAGTGCGAAAAATATGATATTTTTAATTAGACTTGGTTTTAATATCTGTCAGACAGTGATTCCAAAAATTTAGGCACAAGCCTACTTACTTTAAAGTTACTGGCGAGTCCTTATAACAACTCAAAAATAAAGTGATACGGTCAACAACTTTCAAATCTTAAATTGACCCTGAACTCGTAGTTCTTAGAAGTCAAAGTCAAAACGTTTATTGAGAACTAAGTGTATAATGCCAGTGCAAGCCAGTGTAATTCGCCTGACATTGAGTACGATGTGAACTACCTAAATCAGGTAGTAGGTAACTGTGCAATAAGGTATTAATAAACTGGGTACCTAACTAGCATGTCATAATGACCAAGACCGTACTTATATGACAGTTCACTTAATGTAAATTCTTTTTGCCTTTGCAATGACGTTAAATACGTAATATTAAGTAGATACTTACAGTCCTTCAAAAGCGCTCTAATTAATGTATCAATCACCTAGAAACTTCTCAAGTAACTACACAAGTAATCGGATCCTTTTATTCAATTGCAGTTGGAGCACCATTGGAAGTAAAAAGAAATTTAGAACCAACGAACGAAGAGATAGATGCAGTGCATGCAGAGTTCACGGAGCGCCTAAAGACTCTCTTCGACACTGAGAAGGTCAAGTACTTGAAATACCATGAAGAAGCCAAACTAGTCATCACGTAGGCAGTATTTTGTTTATCTCCAAAAAAAACATCACTGCGTATATTTTATAAAAAACGTAAATGACAAAAAAAAACTGCGGTCCAGCCAAGATAACACGAAACTCATGTGCGCGTTCAGACCTTGTAGTTCAGATATACTGCAGTACTTTCCTAGCGCAACAAAATAGTAGCTACGCAGCCAGGTTCTCACTTCGGTGATGTCAGCTTCAAGCAGATTACTCGATTTTTTAACTACGGCTGCAACAGACCCTGACAGAACTAGACTGTCCTAAATTCGTGCATTTAGTTCCAACCAAACCAAAATTCATCATATCAACCTTTGTTAAAAGCCCTTTAAGGTGCCTACGGATCCAACGGATTACTGGGATGATTCTGGCAGAACGTCCTCGTAATCCTTTAGATGCAATAGACCCATAAATTTTTATATTGGGTTTTAAGGACTTCGGCTCATTTATAATCTCTTTTTCTTTTAAATTTAAAATAGGTTTTCTATTTTTCTTGCCTCCATTTTTTTTGCTTTGCTTTGAATTTCTAATTGGTGCTCCAGTAAAAGCGAAGTTTTTCCAATCGGGCATTTATCTTACATGAAAATAATATTTTGCCCATTCCAATAAGTTAACGTATTTGGTTAAATATAAGTCTAAATTATAATGTTAATTTTCTAAATATTTTCAATATATTTACGAAGTACATACATCATTTAATTTAGTAAAAATACTATTGCCTTTATAATAGACTGATTGATATTAATATATGAATTAGTTATAAGTTTGTTATAAATAAGCGGGTAAATGAATAAAAGATTTTTTATATGTTGTAAAAGGGTATTTTCAATATATTGACCAATGATTGATGGTCGTGTATGTCCAAATACAAATCTTTTTGACATAGGAACCGACCTTTGATCCAGACTTACAAACACACTCACACACACTACACTCTTTCACTATTATAGCAATTCTCATAGGAAAGGGTTCACAGTTGAGGGTTATTGGGAAACTCGTACACCAAACTGGGCCCAAGGGTCTTTTCAAAATGAATATAATGTTTCCTCTATCTCTCTTTGCAAAAGCTAAAGGGAATAATAACCATTGTCTGTATTTTAAAAGGGAAACTGGCCCGTGGTCACAGTTTCGGATGAGTTTCCCCATAACCCACAAAAGAATGAATAAAAATAATACAATTTTACTATTTTTATTTATTTTATATTTATTTACATTTTATATACAACGTTAACATTAACGAATGCGCATGTTTTCGCGCACAACTCTTTTTGAGCATATTTTATTACTCGACTATGAACGCACAAAAATAACACGACGCACTGCGGACGCACAAAATGAACGCATCTAAAAATACTGATGCGTCGTACAGATATTTAAGTGGTAAGTTGAAAATAACCTCGTCTTGGTCTAAATGTTTGCCTCAAAATTACTTCAATTAGGTATCACCAGTAAAGCTAAAATAATTTGGATCTCCTCAGCTTACATACGCATACTTACTACCTCATCCACTATTCTTTCTTTCGCTTTCTCTTTGTTCTTATTTATTCTTCTTGTAAGTTTATCGCGTTCACTCAAACCATGCTTTTAATCCGCATGTCGTCACACTTGTGCGTTCGTAGCCAACATGCCTCCCTTACGTTTCGTGATGAAGGTATTATTATAATTATACACAATAATTTACATTACGAGCGGGAATGATACAGAGTATATCGGGCATGTTACTACGTTACTTAGAAATAACACATTGATGATGATGCAGTTGACATTAAAGAGTTTGATGGCACTGCAATAGATACGGGACATGATACATAGCTAGAATATGAAAAGCGGGAGTGTCTTTGAATATGAGCAACGTGTCAGAAGAAAGAAGAAGATAGAAAGAAAATGAAGCATCTGATGGAAAAGATACATTTTCAAATCAGTGTGAAAGTTAACTACACAATCATCAACGTTTTTATAATAATAATAGAAGTATCTAACATCGATCAAACTATTTTCGCACAACAATAAAATATAAAATTCAATTATGAAAGAAATAAACATAATGAAGTATCGTAGTACCATGCGGGCGTCGGTTCAGCTCCCGCCCATTGGACAGTCACTCGAAAAAAATGAGCTCTAAAACAAAATCACCGACAAAACAACTATAAAACCCATTGTAACATACAATTTACGAGACAGCTATTACAAACACGCGGCAAGATTTTACTACCGGAATATTTTTAACAACGATGTAAAAAGACATATGTCCCAATTTTAACCCCTTTTTCCTTTGTGTCTCGCAGATCTACGCGAGACACAATGGCTTTTTAATATTTTCAATTAATTACGGCATACAAGGCGTTAATGAACATAAAGAATGATTTTTATTGATAAGTAACATTGTTCGAGAGCTCAGAAAACTCAAACACAAACTTAACAAAGGCTCAACGAAACCTAAAAGACTGTAGACATTAAGTAACAAGAAGACATTATCGGTGAAAAATCATTGTATTGGACACGGATTGGATAATGGAAAACGGTACATCTCACACTAATATTTCCATACAGATTTCTACCGAGAATATAGTCTTAACGAAACGATCGTACTTCAAAATACCATTGAAAAAGAAATGAAGGTCACCATCAAACCGATCAATTTAAACATGTCTGTTTCAAAGTTTCAATCCACTGTTATCGTCGTTCACTAAAAATCTCTATAAAAGTTTGATCCCAAGAACGTAAACGTAAAGTTGATCCTTAGTCCATGTCTGAAAGTTTGCATCGGTGGATCGTCAAGGACTAACTGATCATTTGTCATAGTTGGGTGTATCTGAGGCGCTTGGCCTATAAGTCACAATCTATATAAAGAAGACTAGAGTCTTCCGAAGCTCACGCTTGCTTCGGATGCGGTGCGGGCGCTGGAGGGGTAGGCTTGAAGCACTGCATTAGGAAGGCCGTGTACATTACGAACGCTATTGATAGAGCTATCAATGCATACATGAATATGTTCAGCTCAGGCTGTCGGAATCTGTTTTTTCGGAGCCATTCCAGTACTTCGTCTTCGCACATGAGGTCTCCTGTAAATGTAGACAATATATAAATGTTATAGGTAAATTATTGCATCTCAGGGCACCATGAATTGATAAAGGGGCTACGAAAGTTATGATACTATACTCAGTAGAAGGAACTCTCAGCTGAAACTGTTTCCGAAGGTGATATAGAAGTTTTTGATATTCTTTTCGAAATACTAAGTCTGCTTCCATGTTCTGTGTTGTCTTACCTCTGTATATACTAGGGAATCTCTTCCTGAAGTACACAATAGCTGGTAGCTTGGTGACTCCCCACTTGCGAGCATACCGTGGGTCTTGCATCTTCACAAACGTGATGTCCAAATTATCAGTTTCACTGTCAATGTTCTCCAATTTGTCTAGTACGGCGCGACTTTCTGTTGATTTTTCGTCTGAAACCACTCAAAAGCCGGTTAAGATTACTTGTCAGTAAAATATATTGTAAAAAAAACTACATTCATATGTCTACTCACAAAAGTAAACAGCCAAGAATTCGTTCTCCTCCAACAATTTGTCTAACATCTTACGGTTTACCTCCTCAATTTCGTTTTTGATTTCAAAGACATCCTGAGATGTCAACCACTGTAAGATCCTGTCCACTTGGTGAAGATCTCCGTCATATAACATCGGTATTTGCTTACGGAAGTATACCAGAGAAGGTATATTGACGATGTTGTATGTAGCAGCTGCTTCGTGGCTTGCGATCTTGACGAAATCAATACCAAATTGGTCGACTTCTCCGTCAATTTGTTCTAGAGATTCGAGGATTTCTTCGCATTCTGCGCAGTCTTCATCGTCATCTAAAAAGGAAACGGACGTTAAAGTATCTGCTGTTTTTTTCTTTTAATAAATTTTTGATGGCTTCCTAAAGAATATACTTACAGAAAAAGACAACCAGCAGATGTGATTCGTACAGCAATCTCTCCAACATTCTATCATTGACAGACTCAATTTCATCAGCCAATTCTCTGTTTTCATCATCAATGAGCCACTCTAGTATAGACTCTTCATTTTGTAAATCACCTTCGAATAGAAGAGGGTTGCCGTTTCTAAAAACAAAATCTTCTCATTAAACAATGTCAGTTCTTATCTTTACACAATTCTGTCTTATGGTAAAATATTCTTACCTGAAATAGACCATAGCAGGAAAAGTTTTGATCGAATATCTCTTGGCGAGTTGTGGGTCTTGGATTTTGACCATATGAATACCGTAGACGTCACATTCATCGTCAATGCCCTCAAGCCCCTCGAGAATATGGTCACAGATGTGGCAATTCAGTTTGTCTGACGAACAGAAAAGATTCACTTAAGTGACTAAGAATCTTACATATATTAAAGCGCAAAAGAGATTGTGGCGTATGCTATACTTACAGAAGTAAACAGCCAAATACTGTGTTTCTTCTACCATCTTTTCTAACATCACTCTAGTGATTAATTCGATACGGTCTTCAGTTTTCTGAGTAATCAACCACTGCAGTACTTCTTCTTCTTCAGCAAGGGAACCCTCATACACATTCGGTACATTGTTCTCAAAGTACACAAGCACTGGGAAATCTGTCACTCCGTAAGATTCAGCGATGGAAAAGTCTTGAGTCTTAACGAACTTGATTTCATGTCTATCGCAGTCATCATCGATATTCTCCAGTTCTTCCAATATCCCGGCGCATTGCTCGCAGTCCAGGCTATCTGTAAAATCCCGATCTATTGCCAATTAAAGTGTAATAACAATTTGTGAGCAAACCTCATTGGATGGACAAACTGTTCGGTCATTCGGTACTATTGTGTGCATTATGGGTAATTTAAACTGTGCTGCTGCTACAAAAACCAAACATAAAATATCATTCTTTATGCGTTTTATAAATACAATTCGGATGCGATCGTGGGATGATCAGTTCAAACACTGACAAAAACAGGGGTGTGACAAGGGTGTGGATACTGGGGCTATACCTATGAACTAATCATAACCAGACCTAAGTACCTACTCTTAGTGCGCTCATGCTACATGCAACAAAAGTAATGGCTACACAGACATAGGGTTATTAGAAAAGAATGCGATTGCAAGGGAACATATTGCCAATGGGCACGGCTCTAAGGGGATAGGAGTACCCTCTGAATCCAGTCCCTCAACCTCCTCCGGGTCAACAACTTTCTTTTTCGTTGATTTTTTCATCAATTTCGAAGTGCACATTTCACATAACGTTTTGTTCCCTAATAAAAAGCAAGAATCATTAATAAAGGATACATAAATATGTTAATTTCATTTATGTACAATTTTCTTCAACATCTTTTCTTCATAGTACTTAAATATAAAACATTGATTAGATTGTCAACACTTAGCAGAGTTTAAAATTAGTTGTGTGATGTACTGTTTGTGCAGTAAAGAAATGTCTAATTCGCTCACTAGCATGCAACTTACAGAAATAAACGGCAAGTGATCCAGATTCTTCTATCAAATCTAGAAGATCTTGGCCTTCAAGAGCTTCTATGACGTCACCAGCTGGGTTTTTCTGAGTTAGCAACCAACTTAGGAGTTGTTGTTCGTCATATAGATCTCCTGCAAAGTTAACATTGTTATTGTCTTCACCAACTGTCAAGAACGGCTTAGTATCAGTAAGACGGCCATTTCAAAATTATATCAAAACTTTATAAGAAGACATATTCACTCAAGCTTGTCTGAAATTAACCTCTTATGAAGCCACAAAATCAATCTTACCAGCATAAATAACAGGATCCTTCGACCCCATCTTGAAGAACAACACTGCAGGCAGAGCAAACACTCCGAAGTCCTTAGCCATCTGCCTATCATCAATCTTCACGAAGTTGATACCGGAATCATCGGCGTCATCATCAATGTGCTCAATCTCCGCTAGCACTTTAGGACACTGTTTGCAGTCATTACTGTCTAAAACATGTATTATGTGCAATACAATTGGATTTGTGAGTATCAGCTTTTTAAATAACATTTTAGACTATAATCTTTTATAACATATTTGAAAATTTAAGAATATAAATATGATTAAAGGAAACTCACAAAAGAATACCGCTACGTAATCTGAAGTTTGCCTAATCTTCTGAAACATTTTCTTATTGACTTTTTCGATATGATCTGTCAGTTCCATGTTCTCAGGATTCGTTAACCAGTCAAGTATTTCCTCTTCATCATCAATGTCACCGTCATAGTTAATAGCTTTCGTTTTCCTAAAGTATGTGATGCCTGGTGGGTTGCGGAACCCATATTTCTTCGCCATTAACCGATCGGCACATTTGACTATTTTGATTCCATATTCAGCGGCTTCATCGTCTATCAGTTCTACGTGTCGAAGTACTTTTGGACTATCTGGATCTTCTTCTTTGTCTGAAATGTGTTGTTTGGTTTTAATCTGCCCAGATCAGTGTTTTTTCAGAAACTGATGTTTTGTCGAGATACTTACAGAAAACAACAGCCAGAAATTCTTTAGTTTCGATATATTTGAATAGTTGCTCTCTATCAATCTCCTCTATACTCTCATCTTCCTTCTGCTTCACCATCCAGTCCAAGACCTCGGATTCGTCCAATAGATCCCCTAAAATAGTTTCACATTATACTTCACGATGAAAACCCTATGAAGTAATCAAATTATTTAAAGAAACCACATCCATTTCATAATTTGGGAAACTCACCAGTAAAATCCAATAATTGGCATGCGCGGATACAACTACGGCAATACCATGCTGACATCATTCGTGTGTGAAATGAGTAATGACAGTTTTGATTTAATAGAAAAATGTATTTATTTAACAAAAAAGGTTGTTTCAGCGCCGACTCAACAATTCAACGTAACAAATAAATAAATTAAACATTCATGCGAATTTTCGGCCAAACAATACAACTTACATATCGACATATTTGTCACACAACGCCAGCACTGTTCGACCGGAAAGCTTTAGACGACTCTAATCACAACATTAGTCTTCAATGGACACATAGTTAACAATAGTCACCTAACTACCTATAAAATGTAGATCGACTTGTGACAGAAGTCGCCCAATGCGGCCCGACCCCTATAGGTTACTGAACAAATGATTAATGAGTAGATTTATTGCACTGATATCCGGCACTGTGCTTATGAAAATTAATAATCAAGTAATTCATTAGTTTAATGTTGATACAAAATATTAAGAACTATAGTTTTTATGTCTATAAGTAATAAAAAGTAATATTTAATCAAATGTAGTATTACAAAATAATGAGATTCCATGAAGACTAGAAAACTATATGAACATGAAATCCTTACAACAAATTATAAGTCTTTCAAGATGTCACGGCAAAATACATTGACAAATGCCTTCCGCTGTTATTGTTACGTCTCGATTTACATTAAATTTCTAAATATTGGAATCAATTTACAATGAAAAATAACGATTTGTACACCTGCTTACAATGTCTCTAGACATCCCAATATTTAGGCCGCTCATGGTCTTGAATTTACAGTAAAGCACATTTGGATGTATCAGTGTGGGCTGTATTCGCACAGGTCGGCTCGTGGCAGCTGGCGGGTGCAGTACGTACGTAAACAGACACGATCACACGACACCACGTGCGAGTACAGTCCCATGTGCAACGTGTTACAACATTCAACCCTGTTAAGTGCTTGCAGGGATCAAGGGACACGAGGTTATTGAAAAGCTAGCAATGTTAATAGCCATGACAGAGATGCAAAGTTAGACATAGTGATCTATTAGAGCTGGGTGGATCAGAATCTGAGGGCCAGTAACGATAACGTTCGTGTCCACTTGATGCCTAGCGTGCACGCCGCTACTTGCGCTCATATCCGAGGATATCAGAGCAAGATACTTCTAACATTAATTAACTTTACCACCACCAAATATTATTGTCAGACTCGATTAAACCTTTTTTCCCTTTGGACGGTTTGTCTGGTTTGGCGAGGGCCTTGTTTTTGCCCTTGACTGGCTTCTCAGGTTTCTGCGGCTGCTTGTCGAGTTTCTTCGGCATCTTGGTCGGCGTGGCCTTCGCTACTTTTGTCGGACTCTGAACTTTAGTGGGACAGCACTGGTAGGGTTCGTAAGTCAGTTTTGGGACGGCCGGTTTCGCCCCCAATCCAATGTAGAAACAGCGATCGCCTGCAGTCAGTAAAAATCTCTTTTACAACCCGTATATACGGTAAGTACAAGTAACGGTTAACTGCGTTAATACAGTGCATGTTTGTAACGTTGCGCCAACAGTTAAGCGCTATTTCTAATGATAATGTTAGTAAGTATAAGAATTGAAAACATTTATTGGTCATTAAGCGGTCGCGAATGACTGCAGGCGATAGCTAGAGTGTGGGTCCCATGCGGGCCAGTCGGACCATGCAGATGTGATGCGGGGGTCCCGGGGCCTACATACTTAATTACCTGGGAACATTCGTCTTATTCTACTGAATATACTATCTTCATCGCTATCATCATTCTCATCCTCATCATCATCATCGTCGTCGTCATCATCCTCGACAGGCTTGCGACGACTGACTTTTCGTATTTTTGAGCGAGCCCAAGATCTTTTTCCTTCTTCTTCATCATCGTCATCGTCGTCGTCGTCCTCGTCATCATCATCATCATCATCAACATCATCATCATCAACATCATCATCATCGTCATCATCATCGTCGTCATCATCGTCATCGTCCTCGTCATTGTCATCGTCATCATCGTCATCAACCTCAGTCGAACGTTTGCCAGATTTATTACCAGGGAAACGAATTGTGAGTTTACCAACTTTCTTCCAAGTGGCGTCATCACTTGGGTTTTTAAATTTTAGGATACTTTTGATGGCCGTTAGTTTTGCGTTGTCTTGATCATCGTCGTCGTCGTTGTCATCGTCATCGTCGTCATCATCATCATCATCATCGTCGTCTTCATCATCATCATCATCGTCTTCATCATCATCATCATCGTCTTTATCATCATCATCAACGTCAGCGTCGTCATCATCATCATCCTCCTTGGAACTCACTTTGCCTCGTTGAAGACTTTTCTTATCAACAGTGTCAGCCTTCAGCGATCCTGTAGCTTTCCATTGAGCAGATTTCATATTTTTCGGGGCATTTCTCTTTAATGCATCAACATTATCACCTTTCGTGAACCCCGATGATCTTTTATCACCATCTGCATTGGCCTTCGATTTAATATTAGCTTTTTTATGTCGGTGGCTATCTTCACCTGCAGGCATTAGTAACTGTCATGCAAAATGACGTAGCTCAAACATCCAGCATTTTAGGCGTAAATTAACACTTGTTTCATAGAGATATATAAAGAATGATGTCATGCATGTAATATTTTTTGAATTCATAATATTTTAGACAAATATTTTTATATTAAAAAAATCCCTCGCCCTTAACAGATATAACATTAGAAACGTTTATTAAATGGATGTGGATTCTTACTTTTTTGATCTACAAGCCACTGCAGAACCTTATTTTCGTGCTTTAAATCACCTATAAACAGGATAAAAGTTAGATTTCATACTACATCATCATAATCACCACAACAGAGCACGGAATCGCCTAGCCAGTAGCATCTAGGGACGGCCATACTAATAATATTCGTGGTACTGAAAGCGCGTTTAGCGCAAAGCCGTCAGTGTCTATACGTCATTTGTGCCAGTTATGGGTAGATTGGTTTATATAGAAAGTTATAACAATACTTCTAGCAGTGACCGCCGAAGCGTCTCCGTGCTCTGTGATCACCTTCAATATATAGTCGCCGACGCCAATATTAAAAAGTCATATTAAGGATATATAATAAAACAGCATAGTCAAGAAACATTTACAAACAGGGGGAGGATCACTTACCGTCATACATGATAGGAACACCTGTTTCATAATATACCAAAGCTGGGAAGCTGAATATTCCGATATCCGAGGCGAGTTTAGAGTCCTTGGATTTAACGAACTGAATGCCGTGCTTGTCTGTATCGTCATCGATTGTTTCCAGTTCTTCGAGGATATCGTCACAAGTGTCACAGTCTTCGCTATCTGTAAGAGGAAGAAGAAAATTGGTTAGCTTTATTTATCATAACCTTTTTCCCACGGCTTTGCTTCCGAGGCCTCATAGGAACAATTTACTGGGATAAAAAGTAGGCTATGAAACTCAGCAATATTGTAGCTCACTATCAATGAAACATTTTTCAATTCTGATGAGAAGCTTCGGAGATGAACATCACAACCAAACTTACAAACGTTTCCCTCTTAATAATAATAGTTATTATATATAAGTTTTTCTCCTCGCAACCTACTCGTAGATTGACCATCTACGAGTATGTTGGCCGCATGTTAAAATTGACAGTTAATAAATAATTGTGAAGGAATAAACAGTAGTCTGTGGTATTTAGACGATTCCGTAAGCCATTACACGAATAGAAGACTCTAAACTCGGTATTTACTTGGGCAACTGCCAGACCACGTAATATTTTAAAATGATTTACTGTGTTTAATATTTTAAAAGCCAAATGTCTTCCTTAATATTTTATATATTATTTTAAATTGAGATTCACACTTACAGAAAAAGACGGCTAGATGTTCTACGTCATTGATGAGGTCTTTCAAGGTCTTCCTATCGACGTTTTCAATGACATCAGGCTGGGAGTCGTGCAGTTCCAGTACCCATTTGAGGATAGCTTCTTCATGGGTCAAGTCACCTTCGTAGATAGTCCTGAACTTATGTCTGTAGAAGGCCAAGGCTGGTAACTCTGACAGGTCATACTCCTTGTCAATGCCATCGTCAGATGTCTTGACGAAATCGATGTCTTTCTCTTCACATTCGTCGTCAATGTTCTCAAGCTCGCTCAGGATCTTATGTGACTTTTTGTCGCCTTCCTTGTCTGTAAAATAAAGTTGAGGGATTTTATTAATCAATCGTTTCTTGATTATATTTTGACAAACTATCATGCCATCCTCCATTATAGTCAGCTTGGATTTATAAACTTTTAAAATCTTATCTTTTATTCAGTGGACAAAACGAAGACAATTTCAAACAACGAAAAATATAAACATCGTTAAAATGCATTACATACCTGAGAGACACCAACAAAGTTACGTAAAGGGAAGTTAATGATTTTACGAACATATTTTAAAGGCAGTTATGTTTCTGGTACATGTACAAGTACTTATAATTTATAAAAAAAGAAAAACTGACCACACTAGGAATTTCTTCCTGTATCGTGGGTGCGTTTACAAACATATAAACTCACATACACAACACCCGGAGCCGGAACAACTATATGTAGTTCATACAAATATTTGTTCCGTGCGGGAATTGAACCCGCGACATGCAGCGCAACAGTCTATCGATCAAACACTGCGCCAACCGTGTGCCCTGTATCATATTTATAAGACAGTTGCTGTTCAAATAATGCGTTAAAAACGTACTACTTCAAATAGACTTTTGAAAATTACAGTATCGAAAGCGTTGACAAAATCAAATGAGAAGAAACTGCTAAGTAAATAAATACACAAGTATGGTCATAAAAATAATATACTTACAGAAGAATACAACGACGTGGTCGTTTTCCTCTAATATCTTTTCCAACATCCTAGAGTTCACCTCCTCGATCTTGCCGGGGATCTCCAGGGTGTCTTCGTCAGTCAACCAGGCAAGGACCTCGTCTTCATCTTCGATGTCTCCTAAAATTGAAAATGTTTTATGTAAAAAAAATATTTATTGCAGGAATTTTTTGAGCTAGCTACCTACCAGACGTTTAATAGAGAATGTGCCAAACTTTGATGCCGACTTGAAGGTATAAATATCTGCAGCGCATATTGTAGCTATACTGGAGCACAAAACAAATATGTAGAAGTCAAAGTTTTCGAAAGGTTTATTTTATCATTATCAAAGCACGCCGTTGCCAGCAAGCCAGCTCTGCGATTACTGACTAATATGAAGGTATTAACTCTCTTCATCTACGTGATCAACCTATTTCTTAAAATGAACCCATTCTTGAGTAAAGGGTCCTTTGGTTTTTGGCATTTTGGTTGACTACTAATATTATTGTTCTCCGCTTTCGTATTTTTTTTTAAATACATGCCTTCAAATCTGTATGCATGCAAAGCATCTTGGATGGCCTAGCTACCTAGACGAAATAAGGATCAAAACTCACCCTTATAAATAAGCGGGTCCTTGTTCCTAAAGAACACTAACGCAGGGAAGGTCTTGATGCCGTACTTCTTAGCCAACGAGATGTCCTCAGTGGTGACGAAGATGATCCCGGTCTCGTCGAGCTCATCATCGATATTCTCCAGCTCGTCGAGAATGTTGTCGCATTCTTCGCCTTCCTCGCAGTTGCCGCCTGGAAAGAGTTTATGGTATTTCGTTAATGTTGTCCTTCGAAGGGTATATTGTGATTTTATTTTTACTATTGCGGCCGTTTTGAAGGCTTTTAACTTTATTTTTTTTTCTGTTTCTCAGAATAATTTGTTCGAAATGTTTTGAAGTATTTTTAATTAGGTATTGGTTTTTTTCTATTGGATTTCAAAAAACATATTTCTTCAAAAGAGATTTCATAAAAACCATTAAATCCCTCATAAAGACAATTTAAGGAACATAATAAATCGTGGTCCTCGAAAATTTCATCAAGAGTAACAAGATAAAGAAGTTAAATATGTAGGCATACAACTATCATCTAATAATAATATTATAAAGAGGAAAGATTTTTTAATTTTATCGTTTCATTCATTGAGTTTTGAAAAAAAATACCTTTAAGGACCACAACTATTGATTTAGACTATGACTAGAACTATTATTTTTAGAGCTACACCTAATTGAATTATTCCGATATTTCCACGGAATCGAAACTTACGCGGGTTAAAACGCGAGGCGCAGCTAGTGTAGATACAATATAAACAATACTTACTGAAATACACCACCACATATTCATGTTCCTCTATAAGATCAATCAAGATCTCATCAGTAACTTCCTCAATGGTCGCACTGTTCTTCTGCTCAATCAGCCACTCCAGAACTTCATCTTCATTCATCAGATCTCCTTCATAGATAGCCGGTATGTTCTCTTCAAAGTACACGAGAGTTGGTAAATGATCGATACCGTATTCCTTAGCTTCGTTCTCATTGTCCATGCGAACGATGACAATGCCTTCCTTTTCTAGTTCGTCATCAATGTTTTCTAGTTCGTTTAAGATTCTGATGTCTTGTTTGTCTTCTTTATCGTCTGGAATATTATTTATGTGTTAAACATTTTTCAGTTCTTAAACCATTCTTTTTCATTTTGATGATCCTACTCCATTTGAATTAAACACGTAAAATAATTAAGTACTTGCAATTTGGATACTATAATTTTTTCAAAACGTACAGTGTTCGTTTGAAATGAGATATTCAAACGTCTATTCTTGTTTGAATATCACATTTCAAGCGAACAAAACATCATAAAGTCATGAAATAGTTATTTTGTTTTCCAAAGCTTGTTTAAATTACAGCGGGGAGTGCACCCACACTCCCCAATTGCTTTATAGCTTTACGTCAGAACTTACGCATTCAGCATTCATTAATATCCTAAATAACGATTCTTTCAGTCTTAAACATAAATTCAATTTATACTCACAGAAGATCACGGCCAAGTAAGGGGTGCTGATAATAAGTTTATCCATCATTTCGTCCGTGACTTCGGGGATCTCGCTGTGACGCTTCTGGTGGAGCAACCATCCTAACAGTTCCTCTTCCTTCATCAAGTCACCTTCATACACGTGAGGAATTCCCCTCTCGAAGAACACCATCGTAGGAATACTCTCAATACCGTATTCCTTAGCCTCCTTATCATCATCAATCTTGACGAAAGCAATGTCGTTCTGGTCACACTCATCGTCAATGTTCTCCAGCTCAGCCAAGATCTTCTGACTCTTCTTCTGGTCCTTGTCGTCTGTAATAAATTCGAAGAACTGTATTTCATTTATATGTCAGTTCTTGATAGTGTTCTGTACTGAATTATGAAATTCCCTATTTTTAGACGTGTGGAAATTTAAAAATCTGGCATTGTTTCAAACGGCACAGCCAATGTTAAGGTCGTGCGTATTAATTTTAAAAAAGTACTTACAGAACAGGACGGCGACGTACTGCATCTTGTCGATGATGAGGTCCAGCATCTCGTCGGTGATGTCCTCGATCTCATCGCTCTCAGTCTGATGTCTGAGCCAGTCCAGAACCTTCTCTTCCTCTTCTAAGTTGCCCTCGTAGTAGGTCGGTATGCCCTTCTCAAAGTAAAGCAGCGTGGGCACCTTTTCAATACCGTATTCTTGAGCCTCGTCATCGTTATCAATCTTCACAAACGCAATACCAAGCGTGTCACACTCATCATCAATATTCTCCAGTTCGTTAAGTACCTTCTGTGATTTACGGTCGTTATTATCATCTGTAAGAGACATTAAAACATGGCCTTCAGTAACAAATCTCAAGGGAAGTTTATGGTCGGATTTTTGCCAAGAATTATGCTTACAAAACAACACGGCGACAGTCTTGCCATCTTTGATGAGACGGTCTAGCATTTCATCGGTGACATCTTCGATTTCGTCCTTCTCTAGTTGGTCGACGAGCCACTCTAGAATTTCTTCTTCATTCTCAAGGTCACCTGCCAAACATTTGTAAAGGTAATTTATGTTCTTAAGAAAGAAAACCTTGCAAAGTACAACAGTGATCTAGAAATTCCATAAAACTTACCGTCGTAAACGTTAGGAATTTGCTTTTCGAAGTAGACGATGGATGGAACGTCATCAATACCGAAGTCCTTGGCGGCCTTGACGTCATCAATCTTGACGAACTGAATGCCATGGCGATCGCAGTCATCGTCTATCTTCTCGAGCTCGGCTAGGACCGTCATTGATTCTTCGTCGCCGTGGTCGTCTGGCATAAGCGGATTGTAGAATATTTTTAGTTTGTTTTCATGGATTCTTGAAATAGGTTTCTCAGGGAAAATATACAACCCGATGCTATTTGATAGGATAACGAATATTTAGATCCAAGTGTTTCATTATTTTGAAATATTCGGTTGTTTACAGTAGATCTTTATTGGTGATGATAATATAAAAGTTTACAGTAAGTCTTTACTGGCGATGATAATATACTCACAGAACAGTACGACAAGGTTGTCGACATTCCCGATTAAGGTATTCAAAGTCTTTGCTGTAACATCTTCAATGATATCCTCTTCATCACCGGTAGACTTGTTAGCGATCAACCACTCCAGTACATCCTCTTCTCTACTTAGCTCACCTGAAACATACATGGCAGTACGTTTTAAGATATCCACCAAGGTGTTTTAGCTAATTTCAGATTTGAAAATAAACAGAACTGAAAACTCGTAGGCAAAAGTATTTCTGAATTCAAATATATCCCAAAATACAAGCAACAGGCTTGCTAATAATGAAGTCTGGGCTATTACCTGTTATTTACTAGTACGTTCTACAGTTTACTATCTCACATTAGCCTAAATCTCCATTACAATTCCTATTATATACAAAAGAAAGTGGTGAGACTTGAAGTAAACCAGCTCCATCATCATTAACACCATCCCGTTTCCGTGAAGCGAGCGTCAGTGATACGTAAAACATGAGTCACAAACCTTCATAGATAATAGGTATCTGATGCCTGTAGTACACCAGTCTTGGCAAGTCTCCAAGATTGTACTCCTCGGCTAGTTCCTCGTCGTGGATCTTCACGAAACCAATTCCGAGTTGGTCAGCCTCGTCGTCAATGTTCTCTAGCTCTTGCAGAGCCTTCGCACATTTCTTACATTCCGGCTTGTCTGTAACACATTACATTCTATTTCATTTTATGACTCGCCCGAATCTCTTCTAGTTCATGCCGCGGACGTGAAGCGGTGCAGTTAGGTGCCTAATTATTGCCTTTGAATTTGGCTTTGTGTTAAAATTAAAAATTTAGTGTGCAATTAAAGCTTGTGTCGTGCAAAAACCTATTAGGTTTATGTGTGGTGGTGCCGCTTTGCCAAAAAATCTTATAACTCTTTTACTATTAATATAAGCAGGACTATATCGAGTGTGTACACACTCGATATAGTCCTGCTCTAATGGGATTCTCAGAAATCATCGTGTAGATAAAACAGTTAAATTAAATCAATGTCTCAGGGTCTATACAAGATCGCCACAGCAGTGTTAACAGTTTCTTATTTGTTAAGCACGCTGTTGATCATGTGAACATTTGCATTATTTCAAACGTTTATAAATAGGAAGATATTGTAAACAACGTTATTTGACTGCCTGCCATAGATACGGCACTCTGCATCACATATTTAGGTCAAGGTCATCTTATGATCTCGTTTACGGGCAGATTTGCCAACATACTCCATTATTATATGGCAGTATGTTATAATATATCATGTACACAGATTTGTTTTTAATTATTTTTAACGTCGTTAAGGGGAGAGAATATTCATCTGACGCTGTAGTCGTGACATGTCGGTCCGTCAATCCGAGCTTGCTGGCGAGACGCAAATAGCACAGCCGAAATAGCTCGCCTCACGGCCCGATAATTCAAACGCGTTTTTGATTCTAGCTTTCCCTTTCACCAGATATACGAACAACTTCAATAAAGAAAAGGTAAAATTCTAGATAGGCGGGCAATTATTGCGCAGAGTTCAATTGAAGTGTGTAACGTTAGCGTTTTGTTTGAATATGATTGTATCTGTAATTGTTAAAATTAAAATGATTAATAAATACTCGTTAGATTATGACGGTTGGATATAATTTGCTATGTGATTCACATCGTCTCAATATGTTGTATCTGAGCCAAATTTTTAATTAGCCGTATTCGTCATCGATTGTTGATTTACACAACGGGGCCTTTATGAACTGCACCAATTAATAATAATTATATAAACATCGCTACCGATTCCAATATAAGCGAGAAGCACGTATAATGACATAAAGTACACAAATACTAGTCTACATAAGCGAGAAGAATTACAGCCAAGCTGACATTAGAAGGAGGCATGCCGCCAGCTGAGAATCTTACTTACTGTTTGACGGGCCGCAACTTTTGTGATCAGGACCTACGTCAAAAACACAATCAAAACACACTGCACAATATACAGACGCATGTTCTAACCTCCACTAACAGTTATGATGTACACGACTGAGAGGAAGATTATCTACTCGACAGGGCTACGTCTAAAGAATTTACAGTACCAATTTGATTATACGATGGTTAGTTGAAAAATGGCTCGAATTTACCACAATTGCTAAGATACGATGACAAGAACACAGAAGGTAACACTCCAATACTTACAGAAGAGAACGGCTACATAGTCTGTGTCATCGATGATCTTCGATAGGATCTTTTGGTTGACTTCTTCTATCCGGTCAGGAAGGTCCATTGCTTCTAAACTCGTCAAGAAATCCAGGACGCTCTCTTCGTCCATGAGATCTCCTAGAATTTACAAAGTTTGACGACCGTAATTAGTATATTGGAATATATTGTTTCATACATAGGTCAATTATAAAGCTTGTTCGTGGAATTACGTGCATATTATTCTTAGCCCGAGTTGTAACACTGCAGGATAAAGACCGTCCATTCTAATTTGCCACTCCAATTAGCAGTTTTAAAAATAAATTAAAGACGCTAAGATTCTGAAAAGTATAGGGTAAATTAAAATGAGGTCGTTGCAGAACAAATGGAAGTCAGAGAAGAAGAATGAATTCAGAAAGATTAAATCACGGCTTTTATAAATAGCTGAAATCCGGTATAAGAACCCAGTTATAAATTTAACAATCAAGGGAAGTTCTCTTGAATCACCGTTTATAATTAGTAGTACAATAAAACGTCAGCTAATGTTCGCAGAGAGCTCATTTAATTGAACAGAAATGTGCCACTTTAAAATATGCTTCGTTTTTTTTTAGGCAAATGTACAGGATTCGGGCAAGATATTTATTATGTCCTGGCTATTGAATTACTTGAACAATCGTGAAATACTCTCAGAACCGATTCAAAATCAATTTTAGCCGCATGATTTATGTTAAATGAAATATGGTTTTCATATTGGGTCACCACTTACAGCTGTAAAATATATCGTTTATACAGAACAGAATATATTATTATGAAAATGAATGAGCTAATTCTCTGGATCCAATTTATATTTTAAATTAGATTTCACAATGGAACCCGTATGTTTGTCGAAATAAAATGGACATCTCTTAATGTTACTACTATTCTATGGAAGCTACAGTACATAGATTGTCATTAAATTCCTTTTATGCCTGTATAATTTATTATTTATGAATGCTCTATTATAAACCCTAATATAAACTTTTAATCTATGACAACCTCAAGAGAAAATATCTTCATCTGCAAAGCATATGAGATCGAAAGCTAAGAACAGATCAAAATTGAAATTGCAGAGTCTAGCTGACTAAGGGCGGATTTCACCAATGAAATTAAACGCGATTAGTTCAACTAAACTCAGTTTGTGCAAATACAGCGTTCTGATTGGTTGGGACCGCTGAGAAACTTCGCAATTAGTTTCATTGGTGAATACGGCCCTTAGTCAGCTACATTCTCAAAAACAAAAAAAAATGTAATAATGACCGCCTAACCTTCGTAAATGATCGGTTCCTTCTCACGGAAGTACGTGAGGGCGGGGAATTTCGTGATGCCATACTGCTTGGCCAGCCGCTTGTCGTTGATCTTGACGAAGTCCACTCCGAATGTATCCGTGTCATCATCTATCTTCTCAAGTTCTTCTAGTACCTTGTCACACGTTACACAGCTTCTTGCATCTGTTTAAGAAAATTATTTGTGAAGGATACCGAAATATTCTATCTCATGATGAGCAGTGTTTTCAGTTTCTATGCCGCCGTATGTAAGTCTAAGAAAAATGTGTATGTCTGAATTAATAAGTGGAAAACATTAAACATTAGTTATAATTTATATTGCAGACATATCCAACACGTTCCTCTGATGCCAAGGTTTCCATGAAAATCGGAAACACGACTTCAGACAGTTTCAATACCGTGCTGACTTAATTAAACTGCTATCGAGTCCACACTTTACATTCATTCAGTTCTTGACACTATATAAATGCTATGAATAATTTGAGAAATCATTGATCCTTACACATTCCCACACAAAAATGTTGGAATAATTGTGTTTTTCTTTAGCTCAAATTGTGAAGTCGAAAGCTATTGTCAATTATTTCTCTGCTCAATTGTTGTCAAACGTGGAATTATTTTAATCTAGTGGAGATAAAATGTAATTTTTATTAAGATAAAATAAAATTAATAAGAACTAATTTGTAGCGCGACTTTGTGATGCCATTCAGTCAGACATACCAAGTCGCCTACAGTCTGCATCTTTGGCACATCTTTGAAGCAAAAATATACAATATCGTATACCTCCCATCACAATGATGTTTAATAGAACATAAAAAATCATGATTGCTATAAAACCTCCTAATAACTATAAGATTTTAATATTATTCCAGTTTCCATACAGTTTTATGTCTCAATCGTGGAAACAGAATATCTCAAAAAACACGTGGCAGATAAAATGTATTGCTTAAGTAAAATATTTTACTAAAATAACGCGTATTATTCTTAGACTGAGAATAATAAAGTGATGACTGATGTTACTAATCGTGTCTTAAATTTGGCTCCCGAAATCATTTATGTCGAGCATGGTGATTTAGTTTGTGTAGCCGATAGAGATACTCGTATGCCATGACAGACATGCCTCGAACTAGACGAAGGGATAAGAACCAGCTGTTACGTACTTAAGATTGTCCAAAAATATCTGAAGCTATAACTGATATGTGCAGTTCAAAACAGATTTGATAGTTTACAATTCTATGAAGTGTTAAAATCGTTTATACTGGAGTAAAAGATGTTTGTCTGAGAATTTTCCCATTGCGATATTGACAATAACGATACAGAATTCAGAAATGAATTCAGAATTCACGTTATGCTTATTCCCCAATGCTATTGAAACCCATTTGGACTACATTCAAGTTCTACGTTTGACAGGTATCTATTGTTTCTTTACTTTACAGCTGTTTGCGTCCGTTGTTGATTTTTACACGTTTGACGCAATAAACATCATTAACCTTAGTAAAAGAAAATAAACTCATAAATATAGCGAATGAAGAACTCGCGACAGCTCCTAGTTTATATTTATGATGTACTAGCATACGCTCGAGCCCACATAACGTTCAATTCGTGGCCGATGTTGCTTTTAATTTAATAGCTTTTTGCCAGTTTTATGTTACCTCAAGAGTATAAACACGTTTTACTAGTACAACATCGTCCATGTAAGCAAATTATTATTCATCGCCTACTGAAATTATTTAACCTAACACGTGGTTATTGTTTGGAGCCACTTGAAGGCGTGTTTGTTCTTATTTAAATACGTGATTTATTTTTGTCTTAATAGAAGTGCAATTCAGCATCTGGCTAGTATAATAGAACACTGCCAAGATTTGTTTGTCAAAAGTTAATTTTCTAAGCTCTGCGCTTTGGCTCTTCCGTCTGTTGTGTAAGCATCCGAACATTATGCATCCATTACAATTATTTCAATAAGAGTTGCATCACTATATTTATTAAGGTTTGCCATATGCTAAAGCTATTGGGAATATACAATATACAAAATTCTGAATTTCGTACTTATTTCGGTTGCGTACCTATAGGTTCTATAGCAAATTCTATAAAACTCGGTATAAATCCATCATCTTTCAAATAACGTTTTGCTTTCGTTTGAGTTAGATCTCTTAATTTTAAGGGGCGAGGTCAATGCCATGTTTTAGGCACTGTTCCAATCTCGGACAATCTAATGAGAAGTATTTTTATGCAGAATAAAAACAACAACTTAGCTATATGTAGCTATAATATAACTATGCATCAGCACAATGAGCTAAGATACCCAATATATAGCAAAGTGTGTGAAAGACTCAAGACCCCTAAGTCTATCTTTTCCTATTTCCAATTTTAAAATGCATCAGTAATGACTAAAAATTAACTTGCAAAAAATGTATAAATGAGAATAAATAACGAATAAACTATTAATAAGTTCGTAACACGATGTACTACTGATATAATAGCATCACACTGACAGCCTACAGATAGAGCTCTAAAAGCAACAAAATATGTGCACGGAAAATTACTAGTTGGTGGGATGATGCCGAGTTGTTGGCTAGGTACATAATTATCTAATGTATTGACGTTGAGGCAACCGGTGAATAGACTACAGAGGAATCAAATGAGATTGGCTAACTTCAGTGCTAAAGAGAAGCAATTATCTCAAAGCTTATTTACTGTAACTGAAATAAAATTCAACACTCCAATATGCAATAAACACAGCTGTTCATCCGTGACCTAACGCAACATTATGCATAATAAAATATTGAGTCATTAAAGGTGTATGTACAACAATAGTAATAATAGTAGAGAAACTAATAATAACGTGGCCGAAACTCTGTTGCAACGCCGCAAGAGTATGCAGGACATGCAAAACAATTACAACGCCTTCACACGTGATGAAGAACACGGAGTATATTTAGTAGGTAATAAAACTTAGAACAAAAGCGCAGAAACTTTAGAATTATTCGCGATCATTTTCTAGAACTTTCGGATAATGCTCTGAGAAAATTTCTCAACCATAGCAAAAGCCTTTTTGAAATCCACACGTGTGAAATATTTTGGATTTAGCCCAAAAGTTCACAAACGGAGTCAGATACAGTCTAGGAGCTTTGCTTTGATTGCAGTTGCTGTGTAGATTTCATTCATGAGTACAAAATTAACTTCTTGATCTGGTGAAAAAACAAACATCCGCCAGTTCAACTGGGTCATGCTAACTTTTGTTTTCAGAAACGGATTTATCTCATGTAGTATAATATATTACTTTGCAAAGTTAAAGTTATAATCATTATTGTCTGTCCTTATCCTAACTGAAATGAGAAACAGCACTTTTTCATTCATCTATTTTTTTTCAATCGATGAGACCGTTCGAGGAGTGAAAGCTCGAGTGGCAATGTTATACTCGTAGTCATCTTTTAGTAGTTGCATATATGCGTTTGCTATTATATAGAACTTTAATGTTTATAATATGTACCTATCATAAGTTTCCCAACCCAACATTGTGTCTAATTTCGTATGGTGCCCACGGCAAATTTTAAGCCTACTAAAAATACTAAAAATATTGACAATTTTTTTTTTAGTGTTAGCTGTTTTAAGCTTTATAATTAACTTAATACAAGAATAAGTATCTATGTAATTTACTTCATTCTGAAAAGTATACGATAAAATTATAAAGATTCCATTCTATTGCAACATGTCTCCGAAACATACCGTCTATTTCAGTTTCTGGACTATTTATTTCATCTCCAGCTTTTTGTTTAATTCCCCGAACATCTTACTATAATACTAAATCTGTCAATGTATCAAATTCTCTTTAGATGTATCCTGTTACATTTTAATTTATTTTTGACTTAACAAATCTGAAGTTTCAATTTAGGTATTTTCATACCATGGGTACTTGGCGTCCCTCAGTGAAGCGTAGGTACAGATTAATTTTTGCTCACATATATCTATCTTCTATCTATCTATCCTTATAGACTCCGAAACTACTGGACCGAATTCTTTCACTGTTGGAAAGCTACACTATCCCCGGGTGACATAAGCTACTTTTTATACCTGTATTCCGACGGGGACGGGAACTACGTGGGTGAAACCGCGAGGCGTCCGCTAGTTACTTATAATAATTAGGTAAGAGTGAGTATAGACCCAATACTCACTGGGTCTAGAGTCTAGACCATAAAATCATTTTCCGTGTGCTTACGTGAATATTAATGTTATTGGTTTGTTGGAAAAACTTACATCGAACGCTTTTCTAAGTTCCCTTATCCGCTCGGAAAGTTATCGGTAAGAGTGAGTATAGACCCAATACTCACTGGGTCTAGAGTCTAGACCATAAAATCATTTTCCGTGTGCTTACGTGAATATTAATGTTATTGGTTTGTTGGAAAAACTTACATCGAACGCTTTTCTAAGTTCCCTTATCCGCTCGGAAAATTAATAATAGCTGCTTATTTCAAAGATAGGCTATATAAGATAATGTTTTTTTGATCGTTAAGAGTATATTTTTACCCGACTGCCGAAGGAGGGTAATGTGTTTATCAGTCTATGTATGTGTGTATGTTTGTTCCTATGTGGCGTTCTAGAGACCAAACGCGTTGGTTGATTTTGATGATTCTTACGTCAATCGATTCGTACTAACCCTGTGAGTGTCACTGGCTACATTAAAACTGGAAAATAGAAAAATGACGCATTTTGGGCGCCATATTGTGGTGGCCCAAATTTTTTTCTCTTCCAAACCCATCGTGTAGGGTGTCAAAATAAAGGGTTTTAAGAGGTTTACAAAAATATATAACACTTATATGTTTAAGTGTACCTAATTCCAAAAAAAGAACTAAAAAGTTGTAGTTAAATAATCTGGCCAGCCAGCTCGCGCATATATATCCTCCGACTGCAAAGCATTATTCTCATCTTGTTTACGTCTTTTTAGTTGGCTTTTTAAGCAGTCGGGTTTTTTGTTACTTAATTTTTTTTTTTAATGTGACCGAGCTTGGGCTCAAGCTACTCTTCCCAGCCGAATGGGAGGCCTCGGCGTCCGCAAATTTTCGAGTATTAGTTTACCGTCATTTATACCCTCGGTCCACGGTACTGAGATAATAATCAGGAATATCCTAGCACCCATACTGATTAATTTTGATGTGCCGTGCTTCACCGAGGCTATTGATGCTTGGAGACTCGCTTGCCCGAATTGTAATCTCCCCGACTACCCATCATCCCAGAGACAGTGGGATGAGCCGCTCCGCAGACTAGTTCAGGAGCACCAAATTGCCATTCCGCCACTCGTGCCGAGCGCGCTCTCCTGCTGGCTGTGGGTGAGTGGGAGTCGGTGGCCTTCTCGCACTGGCTTCACGCACTACCGTCGTCGAACATAGGCACCTTGTTTGACGATACTACTCTCCGCCTCGCTGCTTCCCTACGTTTTGGCGCACCCTGTTGTACTGCTCATCGTCGTCACTGTGGCGAAGTTGTCAACAATCTCGGTCACCACGGTCTTTCGCATGAAGCCGAAGTGCGGGTCGCATAGCGCGTCGCGGAAACTTAAACTACATCATCCGACGTACTCTCGTCACCGTCGACGTTCCGGCCGTATTGGAACCCGAATTGGCCTGGCATGCGACGATGGCAAAAGATCGGACGGGATGTCTTTGTTTCCATGGAAGATGGGTAGGCCTTTAGTGTGGGACGCTACTTGTTTCGATATTCTTGCACCATCCCATCTTCCTAGCTCGTCGTGCTGTGATGGCGCTGCCGCTGCGGCTGCAGAGAACCTCAAGCGGCGGAAATATAATAACCTCATCGGTTGTTTTATTTTCGAGCCGTTATGGGTTGAAACTCTTGGTCCGTGGGGTCCGAGTGCTTTGTTTTAAGATCTTTCCAAACTTCCTAGTTGACACTTCGCGTGACCCAAGGGGTGGCTTTTACCTTGGTCAGAGAATAAGCATTGCCATACAACGTGGCAATGCTGCCAGTCTTTTGGGTACATTACCAGTGGACAACGATGTGGAGGAGTTTTTCGACGCCATATTTTAGTTAAGTATATTTTGAGGTTTAGTTAGTGAGTAGTTTTTGGTTTTAGTGTATATGTTTGTATCTTAGTTAATTAAGTATTTTATACACTGTATCTGTATATCTATGTAAATAAAAGTTCTGTGATACATGCCTACAGAACCAATTAAAATATGCAAATAGGATATGATCCCTGCATTATTTTCACATCTATGACTGCTGATCGCTTTTATTATAATTATAATGTTTCATCCATAAGTTAAGGGATACTTACGTAAATATTCATTGATTTATTGAAAATAAAATCAACCAAGCTTATCGAAGTTTTTTTTGTTTCCAAGTTCCAACATCACTGTAGCATTAACATTACAGTAGACTTGCGCACATAGAAAGTTATTTAAACTTTTTCCTCTGATTCTATTATCTATTACTGTTGTCTATATACTCGTAAGTTTCTCAGTAAATTCGAAGAAGAAAACATTTATTGTATATTAAAACGAATCATTCATTTTATATTTCTCTCTCATCATATAATTGAATTATCCTAAACAGCGATCACTCACATAACACTTTAGAGCCTAATCAATATTTCTATGCAAACATTATCGAATCTAGATGTAAACAATTTTTGTTTCTTAAAATTCATACAATTTATGTGTCAAAAGCGTCAATTTCCTTACTCAATTTCAGTTCCATGAAGTTATTTTATAAAACTTTTGGAGTAGAATAACTCAGTTTTCCGCTGTCTCTGGATTTATCGTGCAACTTCGCACCCGTGGTTTATCCTAAAGCCGTGCATTTTAATATATTGAGCGATAGTGACACTAAGGCTTTCTTTCAGTGAAAGATTTTTTGTTAGTTAGACCACTATTTACAGTGTTAACCTTTCACAAAAATATTGAACAAAAAAAAGCCATATCATATCCACGTGGCATGATCTTCATATTTAACGTTTCATTTCTGCCTGGATTAACTTAAATATAGCATTTTATAAGTTTTTATTTGTAAACATAAATACCAGAGTGACGCGAACACCGACCCCATTCGTATATCTTCAGTTATTTCGGTGTCTTCTGATTCATATGGTGAGGAGAAACAAATGCGTAAGAAATTCTCAATGGCGTGACAACGTTAATTGGCAGTATGTCTGTTTCGTTCAGGGTAAGATTCCTGTACGGACCGTGTAAGATTGCATAAGGCTGACATTGGTAATAATGTCATGTGTCTAGTTAAAGAATGAAAAAAATTTTTCTGCAAAATATATAACAGTATCAGTTCTACAGTCACTATGGGGGGTATTACCTACACTATCATTTAACTAGGATCAAACATAAGATCCTATCGCTTATCCTACATACTCGTATATGACCTCTAGAATCAAATCTGAGTATTACATAGTTCTTTGATCGTATTTTTTGTCATATTTGATTTCAATGGTTAGTTATTAGGTTGTGGAGATCAGATAGGCAGACGCTCCATATAAAACTGGTAACTACTCAGCTGAATCCGGTTAGACTGAAAGCTGACCCCAAATTAGTTGGGAAAAGGCTAGGCATATTGATTGGTTGCAATGGAGGGAAACTATCATCCCATAAAAAACGTTACATGTAAAAAACACAATTCTCGCGGCGCAGTTCTTCGCCCGCAAGTAGTGAGATCGAATGTAAAACCAAGTCGGATAATTTATTCAGTAGGTGTACCTTAATAATTAGGTTACAAACAAATTCATTAACTGACTTGGTTTCAGTTTTACGGGGTTGACAATATTGTGTTCTTCTAATGTTCACATTCGATCTCACTACTTTTTGCGGTAGAAGATCTGCGTCGCGAAACTTGTGTTTTTACATGTTAACACAACAATTGATGGGCTCTCATTTCTTTTTGTAATCTTCCTTTATTTCTTTTCGGGTTGCATTTCTGGTGAGTCAGCCACGATCCATGTTCCATTAGGTATTACCTACATTAGGTACTGTGAGGACTCGTCGCCTATTTAGAGGCGAACTCCTTGCTTGTAATAAGTCTGGCAACAGTTAACTACTTAGTTATGGAAGATAATTGAAATAGGAACGCTTGTCAAAAACAGGTGTTTTTATTTAGTTTTGATGGTCAAAAGATAGCGCAGGTGATGATTAATTTTACAAACTATTTATGAAATTTAAACACTAACCTAATCTAACTATATTTAGTCTGCTATAACATCGTTAAGATCACAATCTCATCGCTTGCCTTCGACATAGTGCGCCGACTCATAATTATGGTAAAGGAATATTATAGAAGATTATATCATGTATTCGTCTATGACTTACCACACTGATAGTGTCTCTTTCTACGACGATATAACCACTTGACGGCGCATACAGTGCCCCGACGCTCGAAAACTATTAGTATTTTGTCGCCTATGTAAAGGCTTCGGTACTAGTAACCATTTTAGTTGTGTCCAGTTATTAGACCTGAATGCACGCTAAATAAATACAAATTGTTTTATCTTTTTATTGCAATTATAACGCATAAAAATGCCCTCATGCGCCGTAAAGGGATATGGGAAACATGCCAAGACATCTAGTTACAAAAAGGATGGCATAACTTTTCATCGGTAAGTAAACAGTACGAAAATTATTTTTAATTTAATCAGATTATGAGACACCGCAGGGATCTAGTTAAAATGGTGGATGGGGTAAACGAGCACACTTTTGAGTCCCGCGTTGATGTCTTTTGGAAAAGTCTCGCTCTTTCACTAGACAATTCTAATGCTTCTATCCCTTTCTCTCCCTTTGTATTTTTATCGTAAATATCTGTGCTGTTACTTTTAATAGCTGAAGTCGATATCGATAATAATAAAATTAAACTTAATAAAAAATGTATGAAAAAATATCTATCTACTTTTAACCGACTTAAAAAAAGGAGGGTGTTCTCAGTTCGTCGAATTTTCTTATGTATTATGTTTCCGGATTACTCGTAGACGGCTTGACCGATTTGGAAAAATACTTTTTGTTTCTCTATGTCCCCGACACACATATTTATATTTGTAATTGATTGATTTTTATTAAATAATATTTATATGATTTTAGTTGAGTATTTTTAATAATGTTAAAATCCATTTTATCGATATCGACAATTTTCCCTTAATCGAGTTGATCAACCCTAACGATAGCCATACCTACGCAACTTACTTTGAACTGACCAATTGCAGCCGCGCGTTCTTCCTCGTCTCCCGGCCCGCGGTAGTGAGTCGTGTGCTTCGAAGAAATCGGCCTATAAGCTCTCTAGTGGTTATATTCTCTTTGGTCTCTTTTGATTATCGGGGGGTGAGTCAGTCAGTCAGTGAGTGACGAAATTAAGGAATTTGAACTTGTAATAATTCCTAAACTACTACTTCAAATTGAAATTAATTTGGGATTATGACTAGTTATATTATGTTCTCTTAGTCAGAAATTCTGGCTTCTAGCTTTATCGATAACGAAGTTCGAAGGTCGAAAATGTCCTGAAAGGCTTCGAAAATAGGATTGTACGGCTGTGTCTTTGTTTGCTCGACTTGTTGGTGGCACTACCGTGCCCCCAGATAGTGCGACAGTCAAAAAGGCAAAAGAACTATTTGTCTTGTACATCTCCGTCCTGCTCCTGTTTCTATGATCCTATCTAACAACAAATGTCAAAAATCTTTTGTCAAAGACTATATGATTCATAATAATATGTTTATATACATTATCATATAAATATGACTCATATATCTATGATAAATGATAGTGTAATACCCCCTAATGAAGTAATGATAAAAAACAACCTGTATTTGTGAACCAACCATATAATTGATATTTGTTACGAAATGACAAGGAGCTTTTGAGTTTTTTTTTCTTAAGTTTGGATTGTAGCTTTCAGTTTCCATCATTAGCATTTTCGCATACAAAAAATTACTATCAACGACGGTTTCGACATTTACCTACTATTCGATTGACACCTGAAATTTCCTAAATTTTTTTTTCTTGGCCGATACAGCTCTTTTTTTTTACAAGCTTTTAATTAACTTGCAATGAATGTATGTATGTAAGTGTGTTCGGGTCAAGTCTTGCAACTGAATTTTAAAGCCACCGATTAAGATGAAATTTTGCATACACGTTTAGTTTGGATGACAATGCATGGTTAGATAAGTGACGTCATTCTAAATCCAATATGGCGGACGGCCCAAGATGCTGGACTAGTTATTTTTGTGCACTGCCTTGATAAGGGTATCAATTGAAAGGGTTTACTGAGAAGAATACGAAAAAAGCTTTCTTTTTAAAAGATTTTTTAATGAATAATTTTATTGATTTTCACTTTTATTTCACCTGTCGGCTGGCAATCTCAACTCAATTTAATAGTTATATTTTTCTGAACTACTTATAAATTTTCACATGACTAGATAAACATAAGGTTTGAACCTATATTAAATCCAAAATTACCCAGTTATGTTTAATAAGTCTTATGTATTAGGGGGCGAATCTATTGTAATCAAACGGGACAAGTCCAATCACCGGGCTGCACCGGAAAAGTCCGGATCGAACCTAGGACCAGCTCAGTAGTAACGCTGGCTACCACTAGACAAATGAGGACATCTAGATCAACGTAACAATATTACCCGTAATGTATGTGTATCTGTCATGGAGTTCATGAAAAAAGGGCAGTGGTCGCACTGATTGTCAAATTACAAGTTTACCAATTTTTTATTTCATTTTATATTTTTATTGTTGATAAGCGCTTGACCACTACCTCTCCTGATGGTAAGTGATGATGTGGTCGACGATACAGCTTGCCTAGAAGAAACCAATTCACTCTTGACTGTCCTTCATCTCAATCATAGGGCGAAAGTAAATAGTTATAATAAGTTTGGCCAAAATATTGAGCGATGAAATTGAAAAAATCATCCCAACAAAGAGAACGCTAAAAAAGCCAACTATATTGGGGTCGGCTTCCAGTCTTACCGGATTCAGCTGAGCACTAGAGTTTTACGTGGAGCGACTGCCTATCTGACCTCCACAACCCTGTAACTGGGTAACACGATACCCCTTGGCAAGACTGGTGTCAGATCTCAAGCTTCTGACTACCCGTAACGACTGTCAAAGATCTTCAAATGACAGCCGGGACCAACGGCTTAACGTGCTTTCCGAGACACGGAGGAAACTCGGTATGTTGAAAATGGTCACCCATCCACGGACCGACCTCGTCAAGCGTTGCTTAACCTTGAAGATCGAGTTAATTAGGGAAAAATAAACTGAAAAGAGAAGGAGAAGGGGGAAATAGTTACCCAGTAATGGAATTCAAAGAAAAAGACGAGATCCATTTGTCGAAACAGCTTATTATTTAGTATGACGCAAAGAAAGGGATATAGACGTCGTCAGGGAAACCGTATATTCTAAAAACAATGACGGCAATCGTCCCATGCCAGAAAGACATTTGGCAGTAACAAGACAATATTTGATAGGTTCGGAATGTGGAATGAGGAAGTACGTCAATGAACCAGAACAATCAACATTGCTCTCTTTAATGATGTAGACTGAGGGTGCTGAATAATTTTAATTAATAACTTAATGGGAAAACATGGTGAGGCATTAATATTAGTCTGATATCACCAACCCGCTTTGAGCAAGGATGGTGTCTAATGCTCGTGTCTTTTCTGTACGATATTTGGCATTTGCCTTGCACGCGGACAGTTACTAGCTAATATTATTGTAAAATAACCAAGGGCAAGGGCGATAGCCTTCATCCAGTTGAAATTCCATGAATTTACGTGACATATAAATATATTTGAAATAAATCCCCGACTGAATGTTCTAGATAATGGTTAAACGCTCATAAGTATAAATAACCTGGAACCAAAGCTAAATTAGTAATATAATATGTGATTGAGTGTATAGAAAGCCTTTTACAAGTCTATACACGTGGAGTACCACAAGGCAATGACATTTGCAGACATCAAAATATTTTTTTACTAGCAACAGGGATTATTAGATCAATTACTTTTATGTGCCACATGTGACTTAAACTAATAAATTGAAAAAAAATACGTTGTTCAAAAATTTTTGTTCAATGGAGTGAAAATAAAGTTTTCAGTAAAGGAACAACGTTCAGACACTATTTGGAGAATCCTAACCGTTTTATACCAAGGTTTAAAAACATTGCATTTTTATTCAGTAGGCTTAAATCAAATTAGCTTATACTTTTAGCGAGATAGCTCTCGTTAATTTGTTAAAATTAATGTATTCTTGTACAAGATTTGGAGCAATTTTCATTAATCCAGGAATTAATGCTAGCATTCTTGATTTTGGAAGTATTCCAATTGAAACAGTTGTACCAGCACATTTTCGTAATTATGTCTTTTCTGTAACACTTACTAGCCGACCAGGGCCTATTTTTATAACACAAAAAACTTTTCATGACGGCTTCACACTATCAAGGGGCCACATCTGTTTGATTTTATCTGATGTTCAAATTATTCTAATAATTGTTGTTTAAAACTCTTTAGTCAGTCTTTGGTGTTTAGCTGTTCTGTCGTCGTGATGAATATTTGTAAATTGTTGTTTTTGCTTTTTCAGATCAATGTGGTGGATCAAGGTTTTGATTATTATTTAGTAATTAAATCAATTCCGGATAATCGTTATTATCAGGTTAACTATTTGCAAGTTAGGTATATTTTCAAAGCCTATTAATTAAGTATCAATTACTAGATGAGACATGTTTTGTTTATGTTTTTGTTTATATCTATCAATATCTGCAGCATCTTTCCCAACGTGGTTAGTTCAATTTTAACTTCTGTCTAACAGAAGAACGTCGTAAACAAGAACCTAATAAAACCATGAAAACGATTTTCTTAGTACACGTAGGTACAGTTAGGTCAGAACAATTTAGTGCCTCAGCCAAGAGACAATCTTGCATCGGTGCCGGCATCGACAGTGATTTATGACACTTTTGTGTCTAGACCAACAACTGCATCCTTCGGATGAGTGAGAGATGCATTGTAGGCATGGCAACGGCCACATATATGTCATGATAATTAATGAATATCGGAATATCCGACGAATTAGCTTATGTCTACTTTTGCGTCCAACTCACACACTCATAAGCACACACGCACAGCTTGCACTTTTACGAAATCATTGTGAGGAATGTGACGTAGCAACAAACAGATCACATCGACAGTTGGCGACAAAAGAAAATAGTCGGAATGCCGATACCACGTAATGGAAGTCTATTTCAGCAGCAAATGCGGCGGCATACAGTTTTAGCCGAGCTAAGAGCGTAGGCGCCTTGCGACCTTGGCGGAGCCAGCATCGGTGGAACGGTGGAAAATGAGACTCGGTACCATTTTAGGCCGCGCCGACGGCCGCAGCGGTCGGCGGCGGGGTCAAGTTTTATTGTCTCCGCGGCTCGGTTGCATAACTCGCGAATCGCTAACCGAGCCGCTCGCTTCGAAAATATCATGCGCACAGCCGAAAGCTCGGGTCCACCGAAGCGGTCTTCCCCTCGGCCCGACCGAAGATCATTAACTCGACGATAACCCATTTGGACGGGCGCCGTCGCAGACGTTTCGACACGGCAGGGCCGCCCCCGTGCTGGCCGGGCGCCAGCTTTCGAAAGCTCGCAAAATTAAACGGAGACGCACGCCGGTCGGCAGGCGGCGGGCGAATGCCACTTACACCAGTACACCGCGACGAAATCCTTGTCTTCCAGCACTCTCTCCAACTGTTTGGCGGTGACCTCTTCGATCTGGGGTTCGACGTGTTTGCTCGGGGCGGGGGATTTACGCGCGGTCGCGGCGGCGGTGAGCAGCAGCACGGCCGCCAGAGCCTTCAGCCACCGAGCCATGGCGAGGACGCGCGCGGACTGACGCCCGGCCGCCGCCCGCCCTGCGCAAGCGCCGCCCGCGCCGCGCAGCCCCTCACGCATGCGCACCGCCGCCGCGCCAGCGACCCCGGCGCCCGCGCTGTCCGGCTTTGTTTACATCGCGACGCAATGCCTCCGGTGTTGTGAATACCTAACCTCCAAATGCACTTCGCGTGGCTTTTAGTAATAGTACCTAATAAATATTGCATGTACTATCAATCTTCACGTGCGAATTTAGTTTTGGTAGGTATGTATTCTGTGGTTTAGGTAGATAAGTACCATAGGTAGGTACATACCTAAACTTGCCTTTCACTAAGCACTTTCGTATGCTACGGATATCGATGGCAATATTTTTGAAGTTATTGTATGTTATTGAGAGTAACTGGCTAGGGATTCGCACCAGCAGCGTGGAGCTAGCAGGGTCGCGGATAAATTTGAGCGGGAGAAGTCATTGGATGATTTCCCAAACAAAAAAAAAAAAAAAAAGCGTGGAGCTAGCAAATTAGTAATGTGTTACCCCAAGTGTCCTCAAGACTCGGGAAGCACGTGTCCTCTGATCTCTCCCCGTTTATATCAGATTATCGTTCCATCGGGCTACGAGATGCCATGAGGGAAATAAAGTGTGCACACACTATGCTCCTGAGTACTAACAATATTTTATGAACTGTGCAATTGGTCTGGGCCAGTCCTCTTTGTTAGTTGTCCGCCGGCGCCGTGACCACTAGGTCAAAAGAATATTAAAATAACTGTGCCATATCGTCTATATAATTATGTATTCTATTATGTTGAGTCTCTGGTTATACAGATAATATCGGCGGTGGATGGAGAGGCAGAGCCGCAGAGTGACCTCCACGGATGCGGAAGTTAACGAGGGCAGAGGAGGGCGTAAAAAAATAAGAAAACAAAAATATTATCATAGTTTCAAAGAAAAATCGACCTAATTACTGGTAATGGTAATGAAGGGGCAAACTTTAGTAATCAAAACCAGTTTTTCTACTTTGTCACCTTTTAGAATATAAGCTTAGTAGTGGGAGAAAAATAAATTAATACTTATTCAATGTATACAATTATTAAATAAATTCGAAGATTTAAGCAACTTTTAATTTGGTGGATTTGCACTTAGTAGACCTCCGGCTCCTTTACAACAGAGCAGAGCAGTGGCGGCCCAGTGTTAACGGCCCCGAATTACGTGTCGTGCGTCGTGAGTTTGAACCCAGGCAGGCGCTTTACATTGTATAAATTATTTCATCACCACTGCTCTTAAAACGGTGAAGAAACCGGCATGTCCTAGAACCAAAAAAATCGAATGAATCCACCAACCCACACCGGCCCGCGTCGTGAATTAAGGCCCATTACCTCTCTCACATAGAGGATGCCTGTGTCCCAGCAGTGCGGAACATTATAAGAATAGAAATTCGTATGCACTGTTGAAGAACTTGCAACCAGAAGACAGATGCGGAGTTGCCACTGACACCACTGGGGTGTCGTTGGTTACAAATGCAATTTAATGTAATGGAAGTTCAATACTTGCAGAGGTGGAGGTGAAGTTTCGTTACAACCATAGTAAAAATTATTAGGCCGAAAATCTACAATCTGTCTTGCCAAGGCGTATCGTGTTATCCAGAAACCGTTGGTAAGGTCAGATAGAAAAACGCTCCATGTGAATAGCTGATTTTGAGCTGCATTTGGTAAGACTGAAAGTTTTGCGGGTTTACCGATTTAGGTACTTCATACCTACGATACTGTAGAGCTATTCTGAATATGAAGTGAGCTCAAACCATCCAATCAATGTTGAATGACAGTTACGAGTAACTCTAAGATTACACGGTGATGTGTTGGCAGAATAGACTAGGTTTGGTTGGTAGTGATACTGACTGCCGCATGCCGCGCTGTTTAGCACCTTACTCACCTGATAATGTGTCTGCCCTTATGCTCTAGCTTTAGGTAGCAGCTGGCGTAGCTGCTTGTGTCATGCCACTAATATCTTCAAAAAGTTAATCGTTTTATATAAGGTCTAGCGACCCGCCCCGGCTTCGCACGGGACAAATTATATAAAAAAACCTTCCTTGTTCAAATACGTCTCTATAATAATGAAAACGGTATCAAAATCCGTTGCGTGGTTTATAAGAAGTAAGTGGAGAAACAGAAATGACGTCGACAGACGCGGACAGCGACTTTGTTTTTGCCCGACTGCCGAAGAAGGGTAATGTATTTATCAGTATATGTATGTATGTTTGTTCCTTTGTGGCGTTCTAAGACCAAACGCGTTGGCCGAGTTTAATGATTCTTACGACAATCAATTCGTCTTAACCTTGCGGCGAGTGTTACTGGCTACATTAAAATTGGAAAATAGAAGAATGGCGGCTTTTGGACGCCATAATGTGGTGACCCAAATTTTTTATTTTCCATGCCCGTCGTGTAGGGTATCAAAATAAAGGGTTTTAGGAGGTAATTTCAAAAATATAAAACACTTATATGTTTAAATGTACCTAATTCGAAAAAACACATTGCTAACTAAAAATTTATAAATAAAAGGTTAATTCCAGAATTCAAAAACTCGATAGCTTAAGGAGCGAAATCAAAAGACGCTAACAAGAAGAAAATCATGCCGTGCATACGGAGGATACATCTGGTTTTGGTCAGCCAGCTCGCGAATATGTATCCTCCGACTGCACAGCATGATTTTCTTCTTGTTTACGTATTTTTAGTTCGCTTCTTAAGCAGCCGGGTATTTTGATTTATTTAATTAATTTTTTTTTTACTATGTTAGGATTAAGTAGGTACTTAGTTATTTAGTACTAGCTGACCCCTGCGGCTTCGCTCCCGGTAACTGGCTACCTACCTACCTACCACCTTCCTACCCTACCTACCTTACCTACCAATCTACTCACCTGCACTACTTATCAACCTACCTACCCTACCTACCAATTAGTTAAACTATTTATTTGAATAAGAATTAATACTGCAATACGAATGTAACCAACTTTTGTTTCTACCAGCGCGCGGCGATCTAATTAAATTTTAGAACACAAAAGTTGCTATTGTGACTTAAGCCGGGTTTCCACTAGGCAACAATTGACGCGCAACATGTTGCACAACAAGTTGCCCAACATGTTGAAAGTCAGCGCGGAACTTTTGTTGAACAACGTTGTCTGTCTACGCATCTCGTCAGTCGTCGCCAACATGTCGCCAGAGGAATTGGTGTTGATTTCAGCGGCAGTGGTTATAATTTTATCGAAAAATGCATCAAAAAGAAAAAAACTACGTTAGTGGGTTAAAAAATACCTACAAAACAAAGAAAATGTATTCAGTGATCTCCGTGTGGTTGATGGATCTTTTACGAATTTTACCCGAATGAGCAAAACAGACTTCGAGATGCTGTTACAAAAAAATGAACCCATAATATCGAAGCAAGATACAAAATTTCAAAATGCAACTAGTGCTTGTCTCAGATTGGCTGTTACACTTCGATATTTGGCAACCGGAAATTCCTATAATTCACTGTCCTACACCTTCAAAATATCAAGGCAATTAAACAAACAACAAGCCGCGCGTCATGTTGCGCGCCAGCTGGCAACGTCACGTGCTGTTGGGCAGCGTTGCCGTACATGTTGAGCGTCACGTGTCGCGCGCCAAATGTTGCCTAGTGGAAACCCGGCTTTAAGGTTCCCCTAGTCGACGGCACGAACTATTTTGTGCGCGAGGTTAAAATGCATAATATCTCATCCAACAACACGTGCGAAAGAGATAGATGCTATGATGAGCAGTAGGAAGCTAGTTCGCGTACGAATTAGCACGTTTACAAATTTGTATCGAAATCGATAATGATTTAGGACGAAAACGAGCGTGCGAAACATAAACAGACCTTTGGGAGTCAAAATATCTTGAAAAAACGACTAAATGTATATTTTCAAAATAAAATTATTTGCATTGTTAAATTACTAATCTATCCCTGTATGGAGGCCTTTTAGCAATTTTCCTTCTTCTTATGGAATTTTCGACGCTCATAACTTTCAAATATTATTTTTTTTTACTTTTTTGTTTCCATGCAGGGCTAGATAATGATGAGACAAATAGATATCATTTTTTTATTTTGAACGTACATCGTCAAACAGTGGAGTAATAACCAGACTACGTTGGTATGGAAGAATGATCGACTAGTGTAACCTTAACTGTGACAGTTAGATATTATTCTCTCGCAGACTTTTTTGTAGGTAATAATGAGTACTTCAATCATGTGTACATATTTTTTTGTATCATCAATAGTTTTCTCAGCGCACGCCAAATAATGCAAAATTTTGCTATTTGGGTTACATTATCGCAATTTTCAAAACTATCTCTAATATTTTTGAAAATAAATTAAAGGCCTATGTTACTGCGGCCTCCGGATCTCGTTTTTACCTATTGGGTACGGAACCCTAAAAATTAATAAAAATCTTCTCGTCTTCGGGACCCCTTGGGTGGATTTAATTGCTAAAATTTGAGGAGCTCCCGACTGTTGATCGTTCTGTATTAGAATTTATGATTTATTTTATGTGTGGATTCAAATTCAAATTCAAATTCAAAATTTTTTATTTCACATAGGCCTACATGGGCACTTATAAAACGTCGGCAAAAGGAGCACGGTTCGGGTTGGTCGTTTCCTATGGAGAAGAACCGGCAAGAAACTCCAAGGTTACTCTTTTAAAATGGTTTGGTTTTACAATATTTCCATGTTACAGCATTAGTACTTAGATATGGGGGGACAACGTAGGCCCGACAATAAGTCGTAAAAACTAAACAAAGTAAATAAAAGATTGTAAAACAAGATGAAAAGTTAACAAATGTTAACAAGCATATCTAGAAATCTAGAAGGCCTACAATGTTCACACATTCACAAAACAATCGGTAAAAGAATCTATACAAAGGTAGTAAAAAGAAAACCGTATATCAAAACTAAATTTAACATGAGGCACAAATGTTGATATCAGTGCTGTAACTATTCTTTGAGGGTAAGGGCGTATAAATATGATTGAAAACCATTGTAAAGAGTCTAATCAAAAGAAGAAAAAATGAGATTGAGAATAGTTAGAGACATCCACATATTTGTGCCGTTTATGAGTTACCAGGGAAGCCACATGCGCAGAAGGAGCTATAGCCAAACTTTTTTATCTTCAACGTAGTCCTTGATTTTATAATATGCTTTTTTAATAAGGACACGTTTGATGTAGTTTTTGAACTTTCCATCGGTCAGTTCTATAACTGCCTTTGGCAACTTGTTATAAAAGCGTATACTGTTTATAAGAAAAGACTTGCTAGTTTTCGTTAATCTGAATTTGGGTATTACAATTTCATGCTTACTGCGTGTATTTAAATTATGGAAGTCGCTTCTAATTTTGAAAAGCCTTCGATTTTTGCGGACATACATAATACATTCCAAAATATAAAGTGAAGGCAGAGTCAGTATATCGATCTCTTTAAATTTTTCTCTGAGTGACTCGCGAGGGCCCATTTTAAAGATCGCGCGGACTGCCCTCTTTTGTAGGATGAAAATTGAGTCAACGTCTGCTGCAGACCCCCACAGCAGAATGCCATAAGACATAATACTGTGGAAATAAGCATAGTATACTAACCTAGCTGTAGCTACATCAGTTAACTGTCTCATTTTTCTTACTGCATATGCAGCTGAACTTAACCTACCTGAAAGAGTTCTAATGTGCGCGCCCCACTGCAGTTTTGAATCGATAGTAATCCCCAAGAAAACAGTTTCCGCTATAACTTCAAGATTTTTGCCGTCAAGATACAAATTTAAATCACGCTGTGGTACATTTGGTAAAGAGAACTTTAGACATTTTGTTTTATTCGCATTCAGTAAAAGATTGTTAGCTGCGAACCATTTTGAGAGAATAGTTAGGCTTTCGTTGACATGTAAGACATCCGTATCTTTCCTATCTATTTTAAAAATTAGCGAAGTATCATCAGCAAATAGAATTATATCAGATAATTTAGCCATCATTGATTGAAAAACTATTTCAAAGGTGGAGTTATTAGCTACTTAACAGAATTCTAAACTACTGGGCTTGTTTCTTTCTTTTTAGTTTTTTAACAGACTTACCAAAAAGGAGGAGGTTCTATGTTCGACTTCATGTTTGGTTTTTTTTTGTTTATGTTCACCGATAACTCCGTCAGTTGTGGACCGAATTTGAAAATTATTTTTTTGTTTGCAAGAGTATGTTTCGAAATTGGTCCCATTTTAATTTGGTGAAGATCTGATGAAGAACTTCGAAGATATACTACAGAACTCTTCAATAAATAACGGCAAATGGGCGGTATGGGCGTTCCAGCGAGAGCATTAGTAATAATAAAATAAAATTAATAAAAACAAAAATTAACAAAAAAAAACAAAACGATTTTTTTTTTGTTAATAAGTTTATTTATTTATCTCTTTTCAGTTTTAATAGATACCTAAAATTGTCATTAAAATTATATGTAGCCAAAGTACATCTCATGACGATTCCAATAAGCCCAAACACCACTAGGATACATTGTTTTATTTCGGAGTTCCAGTGCTTACCTGCCGGCTTCATCATCAGATCAGTTCAATGGTACCATTTTCATCAGTACTATTTATTTATAAGTACTTATTTGCTTAATCATAGTCGTTCAACTATTCGAGATATTGTAGACCCGTGACATACTTAGCATTAAGCAGTTCCAATTGCCATCTGTGGTCTTCTTCACCAGTTCCACTTTACCAAATGTTACTTTCTGAGTGCAAATGATTGTACTGTTGATGAAAATGACAAAATCGCTATATGTATGCCTAAAATATTTGAGGAGTTCTCTCGATTTCTGCAAGATCTCATCATCAGACCCTGACCTGGATGACTATGGGATCAAATGAGAAGTAGGTACACCCTTTCAAACAAAAGAAGTTTTTTTCAATTCGGTCCAGGCGTCTTTGAGTAATCGGTGTACATACCATAAAAAAAAAAACAAAATACCAATCCAATTGATAACCTCCTTCCATAAGAAGTCGGTTAATACTTATTTTTTTCAAATCTTTCCAAATGATATCCTTTGTAACTTTTTCCTTCCCGCCTTCCCTCCAAAATATATGCTATGCGACCCATAGACAGATTGGATTTGATTGTAGGGATACTAAATCCTAAAAAAATACCCCTAAGATCCTACCCATAAATAGCCCTAAATGCTACATTCAAAAGCCCCAAAATAAACCCTGTATTGGGTTTTCAAAGGTATGGTTTAAATGAGTATCTCGTTTTACTAAGGCAAATAAAATTTAACTTAGTTGAATTACTTTTTATTAGAACTTATTTTAACGAGTTAAGGTCTGCATTGTCAATAATTGTTAATAAATCGTATAGTTCCGACTTAGCGACATATTTACAATAAACAACTGTAACATTCGGAGATGGGGTAAATGTAACGAATGATCCACCATTTCGTTTTAAAATGAATCTTGACATCATTAAACTTTGCAGCATTTCAAGTGACAATCTGTTTCGTTAGTAAAGCATGAAATACACGGAACAGATGAAATATTATATATGCCCCTAAACATAACCCAAAATATTTTTGGGCCCTAAGAAATGCCCAACATGGAAATTTCAACGCTAAATTTGGGGCTAAAAGCACTAAGTTGGCAAGCCTGCCCATGGACAAATTTAAATAACATTACCCGAGTAGCTCCCTCTAGTGGAACGGCACTGAAACTAGTCTAAAAAAGAGTTTTTTTTTTATAGACTGTGTGTCATTTTTGAACGAACCTATGAACCTTCGATTCGAAAATCGAAAATGTCAACCAGTAGTTACGAGGAACACCATCAATATTCGATATCGATGATTGAAAAGTATTTTAACCAACTATAGATGTCGATGTAATGAACCTATCAAAGAGCAAGAGCAAAGGAGTATAAGTCAAACTCAGAATACTTATATGTAAAACTGAGGTTGAATATGAGTAAAAATAGGTAAAAGTACTCATGACTATGAACAACATTTTCGTCATTTTCTAAAGAAACACTGAAAAATTTTAAGAAAACAGATGCTTACCTTAATGTTCGGTTTGCATAATGTTAATTTATTTTTTTCAGGTAACCAAGTGATCATCATCATCATTCCAGCCGAAAAAACTCTACTACTACACATACGCCTCAGTGTCACCACATCGACCGGTTGAGTGTTGGTCCTGCATCACTTTTTTTTAGTGACTGGTAAACGGTAATTTAACTTCAATCCTTCAATATTTTGTTAATATCGAGGAATAGTTTCTATCGATAGCATTCACTGCTGACTCATAACTGCGTATCCCATCTCTACCAAAGATGAGTCAACCAATCAGCGATAACCGCAAACGTCATTTGTCACGTGGAGAGGGGAACGCTGGAGAGCGATTTCCGAACGGAAAAGGCAGCGTAGCTAACTTTTTGTTTCGCAGTCTCGCGCTGTTAACAAATTCTCGTGACGCGGCCGGTTCTAATAAAATAAAGTTCGACTTGTGAATGTGAAGTGCCTTGTGAAATATACAATGGATATTATTCATTAATTGTCACATTACTGTGCAAAGTGTTGTATTTATTTCTTCGCAAAGTTTTGGTAAGTTTAGTTTACATCAAGTTTTCAGTTTTTCATACGTATGTTTTACCTGGCCGATGTATTGTTTGATTCAGTCGCAATCTTATCACGAATTTATAGCTCGATAGTAGGTAATTTTTGTGCTGTTTATTCAGTAATCTTGAGAGAATCTGGTTAGAATGCAGGTGGGTGGAAAAAATTATTGTTATCGAGTGATCGTTTTTTGTTTAAAACTTTTTCTTTCGGCTGTTTTTCGCCAGCTCATTGATTGTTCACCTACGCAATTAGCTTCGTGACCATAGAATATTTACACTAGATAAAAAATATTACTGATTGTGGTGAAATTATTTGCCATGAAGTTTTGTTTTAGAAGCGGTGATAGTTGTGTCCCTGACTTCATAAACCTTGTAATAATCATTTGCCTATTAATCTAAAATTAAGCCAATTATAAAAAAAACTATTATTCTATTCACTTCTAACCACCATAAAATTGATACTTAACAAAGTTTTTAATTATCTGAAAAAAAAAAACACTTAAAAAACAATTTAAGTACAAATAAAATTCATCATATGCCTTTATTATGAATGCTATTAATGTTGAGGTTGGTAGGATAATGTAACATGTTTGTGACTGTATCGGTTGCAAAATGTTGTTTATGGTATTTTTATTTTATTTATGGGCAGTGCCCAGACCTCAACAGGTCATCCTTTTTTGTACGACAGGAGCCCCTTTGCGACGGTACACTTTTAGGCTGCCTGCTCACATGGCATGGAGCGGAGAAAAGAGATGAGGAGCCATCAATCGAATTGCATAAGAATGCTGTTCTGTAGGGTTTGTAATCAATTCGATTGGTTAGCTTCACTCCTCTTTACTGAGTACTGCCTGCTCAACCCAACGCTGCAAATTGCAGCTTAATTACTTCATGCTGCATTAGGTATGGAAGGCATCATTAAGTCTGTAGCCCTCCTTCATTTAAATAGGAACTTATTAAAACGTTAAACATTAAAGTGATAATGATTATTTAATTGTATTGGCAAAAATGTACCCATCGGGAATTTATCCCTGATTTCAGCCAAGTCCCAATCTTCAATGTCTTTATTATCAAACTGATTTTAATCCTTGATAATAAAATAGAATTAAAAGGTCAATGCGCTCAAAAACAAAAGAAATTAATTATCTGTCTAAAATGTATATTTTTATAATCTAACATTGTATTATCAAGTCTTATTTGAAAAATTCTGCAACTCTGCTTTTTTAACAATTACCTAAATAAGTACATCTATTCTTCATTAATATTCCTTGCTTGCCCCTCCAGTGCATTAGTGGGTTTACCTACTTATTTCAGTTGATAAACATTAAAACTGCAAATGTAATAATAAAATATTACCAACAATGATGTCATTATAATGACACCCCAAAAATACAGTGTTATATTCAAAATTAGCTTCGCTAATTCAATAGCAAAAAGTAAGCGGACCTCATCTTTATCAGCATTATTATGTTTTTAAGATCATATCAATGATTTTATCATTTTAGAGTTGATAGCAAGTCTTTGTTCGGAACAATCAACCGCGCGATCATTGTTTTGTGGTCGACACTAAAACACAATAAAAAATTGGCACACCTGGGCCTCCAACAAATCTAGTTTTCTAATTTTGTACTGAAATTGGGCAAATAGTGATGGAGTATTTGAACGGTCTGGTTGAGTAGTTTCTGACTTTATTTGATTAGTTTTAAAACCGTTACTTATAAGGATTAAAGAAGAATCTTATAATAGGCAAGTCAATGTTAACTGAAACAGGAAAAAAGGTTACGAAACCGCAATTTACATGCTAAAACAATCATGTTGGTAGTCAACGGACGCAATTTTTTTTCTTAATTTCTGACTGAAAACGTAGTCACGAACGCGAGTTTTTATAACGAAACTTTTTTGTAGTCTGTACATAGGTATTGCAGATATCGTTTACAGTTCAATACAGGCACTAGGCTTATCCTTTTCGTGGATATCGACAACGCTAATTGGTATAATCATTATGATGTCATCGACTTTTTGACGTCCGGCGTACAGACGGCCTGCTTGATTTGGTCACCTGCTGGACCAGAATTGATTTATAAATCACTATTGACCCGTCGGTTTCCGCTTCTCACGGGACAAATTATATACACAAGCTTTCCTCGTTTATCACTCTTGTTAGTGAAACCCTTATCAAAATCCGATGCGTGGTTTTGAAGAAGTAAGCGGAGATACAGACAGAGGCGGACACCGACTTATATATACATATTAAAAGAAGACCATACATTTTTTTGAATATTTTTGTATGTCTCTATCACAAAACTATCGTTTGATATCTAGCAAACACCTACATACGACTTATCAACAAGATAAAGTATGACCAATGATTAAGTAATATTCCAGAGGCTTCCAAACAATACCGTTGATTTACATAGTCTTCTTCGAAATATGTAAAAGTCACCTAATCGATACCGACGATCGATATATTATATATCGATATATAATCGTTAATAATTACAGACGTGGCCTGATGCGTAAGAAGGTAGGTGCTTATTAGGGTTCCGTACCCAAAGGGTAAAACGGGACTCTATTAGTAAGACTCCGCGATCCGTCTGTCTGTCTGTCACCAGGTTGTATCTCATGAACCGTGATAGCTAGACAGTTGCAATTTTCACAGATGATGTATTTCTGTTGCCGCTATAACAACAAACTAAAAACAGAATATAATAAATATTTAAATAGGGCTCCCATACAACAAACGTTATTTTTTTTGCCGTTTTTTGTGATAATGGTACGGAACCCTCCGTGCGCGCCTCCGACTCGCACTTGGCCGATTTTTTTTTACAAATTTTTACTTTTCGAGTTCTCATAACTATTTAGAAATTTGTAGGAGTCCACCCTGTAATAACATAAATTATTGACACGAATGTCGACTTTCGCCATTAAAAGTTGGATTTATTTCAAAAGAGGAAGTGTCCAGTTGCCAGTAATTTTCAAAAGAGGAAGTTCTTATCATTAAATGCTTGAAGCACTGTCATTCCAAAACATACGTCCAGGTATAAAATGCCATCATAATTATAAATCATTTATGTCGCAAGATAATAACGCCAGTGCGATAAACACCAATACACGTTCGTAGAACAGTGATAATCGCTATCAAACATATCGTCAACCTGATATTGTAAGGACGCTTATCATAAGGAGTTCAGTGGCTACGTGTCAGTACACTAGTGAACATCCAACATGGGCGACTATCGTGCGGGTAAAGCTGGCATCAATGCTGAGGCTCAGGCCAGGATCCACAGCAAATACAACGATGACATCGCTCACGAGACCCTCGAATGGATCAAGCTGCTGACCGGCGAACCAGCTAACACCGCTGGATCAGCCGAGAATCTGTACGCAGTTCTGAAAGACGGGACCCTGCTATGCAAGCTTGTCAACTCTCTGCAGGAAGGCTCAGTGAAGAAGATCAACCAGTCTACAATGGCGTTTAAGTGCATGGAGAACATCAACGCTTTCTTGGATGCCGTGAAGAAGTTGGGTGTGCCACCGCAGGAGACTTTCCAGACCATTGACTTGTGGGAGAAGCAGAACCTGTACTCCGTCGTCGTGTGCCTGCAGTCTTTGGGACGTAAAGCCGGGAACTTCGGTAAGCCTTCCATTGGGCCTAAGGAGGCCGACAAGAACGTCCGTGAGTTCAGTGAGGAGCAGCTGAAGGCCGGACAGAACGTCATCTCTCTCCAATACGGCACCAATAAGGGCCAGCAATCCGGCATCTCATTCGGCGGTAGACGCCAAATGTAATTTGTTAATGTTATCTAATTTATATTGATTAAAAAGTAATAAATATTTTGTATTTTTGTTAATGTTCGCCTTTCATTTGTTAAAACAAGGTGTGGTTATTCGTTCTTAGCTAACGTAATCTCAGATTAGATAACACAAGTATTTTGCACTACTGCAATGGACTGAAGTGTTTGGTCGATTTGTTACTAAGTGGGTCATTCTTGATTGTTTCTTTCTTAGACTTTCTTTTTACCCGACTGCCGAAGGAGGGTTATGTGTTTATCAGTCTATGTATGTATTTATGTATCTATGTATGTATGTTTGTTCCTATGTGGCGTTCTAGAGACCAAACGCATTGGCCGATTTTGATGATTCTTACGTCAATTGATTCGCCTTAACCATGCGAGTGTCACTGGCTGCATTAAAATTGGAAAATAGAAAAATGGCTGATTTTGGGCGCCATATTGTGGGGGCCCAAATTCTTTTTTCCTTCTTAACCTATCGTGTGGCGTATCAAAATAAAGGGTTTTAAGAGTTGATTACAAAAATATAAAACACTTATATATTTAAATGTACCTATTCTAAAGATAAAATAAGTAAAATTAAAAAAAAATATTTAAAAATAACAAAAAACCTGACTGCTTAAAAAGCGAACTAAAAAGACGTAAACAAGAAGAAAATCATGTTGTGCAGTCGGAGAATACATCTGGTTTTGGTCAGCCAGCTCTCGCATATGTATCCTCTGACTGCACAGCATGATTTTCTTCTTGTTTACGTCTTTTTAGTTCGCTTTTTAAGCAGTCGGGTTTTTTGTTCTACTATTTCATATTTTTTGCTACTTACCATAGGTACGTACGATTTGCGAATTCACATACCTTGTATTAGCATTTTTATCATCTAACTTGGCGGCAGTATTAATTACTGCAATAAGGATTCATTTCCTCTAAAGCCTAGATTATAACTTATCAGTTCTTTCATATCAGAACTTCAGAATCACCGACTTATTAAGTAACTTGAAAGTGTTGTTGATGATAACACGTAACGAGTAACGTCTAGTCTGAATGGAATATAAGACAATTGTATGAAAAAAATCAAAAGGCTGATGACGTCAGTTCACTTTTCCCTGATTTGTATGATGTTGTGCTTTGGACCACTGGTCCGGCGAGGCAGTTCTTCATGACGAAAATAAGAAAAACAGTCATCTAAGTAGACCAAAATACTGTAGAAATGGAGTGAATAAACTCTGACCATCACAAATTAGAATGGGCGGAAGCCGTTACAAACATTATAAACAGAATTAATTCTATTTTTAACTTCAGTTGAGTTCAGTAATTTCACCCTGATTAACCAGAAATGAACTAACCAATTTATCAATTTCGTTTAGCATGAATTTTAAAAGTATTCAACACGATTCAAGGAATGGACATGGAGATAAAAGAATTAATTTAATCTACACATGACATTCACACGAGCAGTGACATAATTGTTCATATTCCCAAGGCAATAAGACAATGCAGCCAGTGCTAGCGTTAATCCTTGGAAATATAACAGAGAATAAGACACAAAGGCTAATTTTGCTCACTACTTAAGATTATTTTAAGTACTCTGTAAAAGACTACTATTACCTCGACCTCTAAACTGAAAGACAGTAATGAAACTGCAGCTTGGTAAAATATTTACAAAGCTGGCAGTAGTATCCGCTCATGATTAATTTAAGATATTTCAAAACAATAAGTCTGGTACTAACTAACACTAACTAGTCAGACTCAAAATTCGAAATTGAAAGAAAAAAAATACGATGGAAGAACAGTGTGAAAGTAGATTTGGCTACAATTGGTGTGAATACTGAAGTAATTGCTGCTGAAAGACGTCTCGAAAGAAAGAGACATGTCGCTTTCATCCCATCTAAGACGAACAGAAGATTTAGGATTCCTTATAAATTGCCATAACCACTCACATAAATCTAACTAGATAACGCAAGTCCCTCCATCTGTTTGAAAACAAAGCGTGCCACTTTTTACCCGACTGCTGAAGGAGGGTAATGTGTTTATCTATGTATGTTTGTTCCTATGTGGCGTTCTAGAGACCAAACGCGTTGGCCGATTTTGATGATTAAATATTATATATATATATATATATACTTCAATAGTTTCGCCTTAACCCTGCGAGTGTCACTGGCTACATTAAAATTGGAAAATAAAAAAATGGCGGATTTGGGGTGCCATATTGTGGGCACCAAATTTTTTGCAGCATGATTTTCTTCTTGTTTACGTCTTTATATCTCTATATATCTATAGATTTCGGTGGATTTCCGGTGCCGATAATGCTAAATGAAAAGCTCAGATAAGCTTCAGCTCGCGATGTACAAACAATAACGTCATCTAGTTACATTTAAATCTGTGGCCATAACGTTAGACAGACGATGAAGAAGAATTAATAAAATGGGAAGCTCGAATAACTAAGCTTTAGTGCAACGACATATTGAATTAGGTGGTACTGATAAAACATGTTTATCTTAATCCAAAAGTTAATTAGAAACGCCAATCAGAAATGCCATCAGTTTAGTTATTCCGTCCATGTAAGCTTGCAAAACATTTTGTTTTGTCGGAGATATGACACGGTATTAGCATTTCTCTTTCCAAAAGACCGTAATTAGAAATCTTATCTGATTTCCGACTTGAGCAAATGCCGCAATTTACGACAAAATAAACCAACAAACTTAGCTGAATATAATATTTAGTTATGTCTACCAACAAAGTTACCGTTTCACCTTTTAGCTAAATGTCGAGGGGAAATCGCTCCCCTGTTCGTAACTTCGTACCTTGTTATTTGATGACGTCATCTAATATTGATCTAACTTTAGCAACCACAGCCGTTGCTAAGGCTTAGCACAAGCTCCCAACATTGCCCTACAAATGATAACTACGTTTGGACACCTATTGAGAATTGAGAATGGTTTACGTAAGCGTGTCATTATATCCGCCGACTGCATAGAACAATACTGATATTGCAAGTCTCAAGGAAACACTGCAATTATATGAACCAAAAACATGCTGTAATCTGTAATCATTCTTACGGCTACAAAAACAGCTTTGAAATGCCAGTAACAAAATTTATTCTAGACTCGTGCAACCGCTATCAAGGACTATCAAGCGAGATAAAATGTGGCAGTAATCGATGATTTCTAATAACTTAATGGTTATTGCTGTATTTCATTGGAAACGGAAATGTCGGATCCTTTGAGACGGCGTAATGTAAAGAGAGTGATGGATAATAATAGCAATATCTTTGAAGATAATCTAAGTCGTGAAACGAGTGATAGTTTTTGCCAGGCTTTGCAAGA